>JAYRCH010000251.1:0-708330 GCA_037179445.1 Phengaris alcon alcon | reverse complement strand
TGCCTACATTGCGTTACGCGTATCTGACATTAGTATTCGAAATTACTCATATCTTATTTGTATTATACGACGAAAGGGCCGTAACGCTTTTTTGTGACAGAAAATCTCTCTACGTACTACTAAGTACTCTTTAATTTATGTTTTTTTTATATAATTTTTAATTTGTTATTTTTTGAAGGTTGTCCATTTTTTTTAAATTGAACGGAGAAATTAAAAGTGTGACATCTTCGGCTAACATTGTGTGACATCGTACAGTGTGACCGTCAGACATCGTGAATTCGATTTGTTACGGGTTTAATTAAATGAAAGATGTATTTCCCGTGACAATATATATTAAGAAAAAAAATAAGGGTCGTGGGCAGAAGGCCGAAGGATCTGGTTTAGCTTCTTGGGTGTCTGTGGGTATCGAAGGGGCTTTAAACCACGTGGGAACTTAGCTGAGTCCAGGAGGGTAACAAGTGGTGAGGGCGAACTGGGGCTGCAACTTCTGGTAGTGTCTCTTTGTCACCGCCACGTCCGATCATCGTCGATAGATCGTCTAAGGGGGCGGTGCAGCCTGATTCCAAGTCCAGTTATCCAGTCCGGAATATCTATGCGGCCTTAGAAATCCGGTTTTGGGAAAATAGCCAATAGACCTTGTATAAGAGTGCCTTTCACCCGGTATATAGATCCCTGGAAAATTCATGATAACGTGTGGGTAGGAGTCCCGTCACACAGCGTGAATTTGATATTGAGGACAAAACACATGATATTAAGGACAATTAATATGATACAAACATCCTAATATTTTAACAATGCTAAATCGGAAAGATAAAACTATAAATTGAGCACGTGGCCAATCAAATTTTTCTTTTAACAACTTATTTTACCAAGGTGATATTTTACATGAAAGATAATGTGTTTTAATTACAAGCGTGATTTACCAAATATTCACAACACAGATATACTAAACTACTCACCGTGAACACGGGGTTAAAATATAAGATACACTTGTATCTAGAAAAACTTGAACAATAAAATTCGGCAGGAGAAAAAGGCGCTGTCATCTCGCGACAGCCTATATACTCCTCCTGTCATTATGTTTTATTTTTAACTGACAACTAGCGGTAATCCAAATGCCACAATAAAGAAATATTAGAGATGAAGCTCTAGTTAGAAACGTTTGCCAATAGATGGCGTTGTCTAGCACAAATTAGCTATTATTTTTAATAATAATATTTATTTAATAATAATAATAGTTATTTCATCAAGATAGCACATACATAATAATAAACAGAGGTTGACCTTCCCTATTAAGTGCTAGGAGCACCTGTGTTAGGAAAGGCCACTCTTCCTTAGCACACTCTTATATTTTACTGATGAAATAGTTACAGCAATTTAGATTAAAACTAAAACTATAGAAAAAACAGCAGAGGATGTGTTTGTGTGCTGTGTGTGCGCGTATGTGTGTGTGTGTAGTGTGCCTTAGGATAAAACAAAATCGTGAATAGTAGATAAAGTGCTAGTTGTAAAATAACATTTTAAAAATAGTGTAAATAGTAAAAATAGTGTAAATATAAAATATTGTGTAAATAGTAAAAATAGTGTAAATATTAAATCTATCTAATCTAATTTTAATTTAATCTAATCTATTTAATCTAATCTAAAAAAAAATATATCAACAACTGCTAATAGATGACGCTATACGCGTCGTTATCAGCTATAATAATGCGTTTAAAATGTAGCTATGTTACAGATTTAACTTCCATAGATTTTCATACCCCGGGCTTATTTATGAAAATCGTTTCTTGAGGAGTAAACTCCAAAAACTATAACCCGACTACGTAAATATTATAGCCTATGTTACCCGAGCTATCATTACGAATCTATTGATACCTCATTTAATAAAATCGGATCAGTAGTTTAAGTGCCGCAGTGGAACAAACGTAAATACATAATATAAAAACTGCCAAAATCATTACCCTTCCTTTTGACTTCGCCGTAGTCGGATAAAAACTATCGTAAAGTTGATTTTTAGGGCTTTGTATCCAAAGGGTAAAAACGGCACGGTATCATTGAGACTTCTCCGTCTGTTTGTCCATTCGTCTGTCACTACGTTGTATCTCCTTCGTCATGATAGCTAGACAGTTGAAAGTTTCTAGAGAGTTTTCTTATATGGTGTAGTTCGGTTGCCACTGTAACAGCAATTACACTAAAAACCGACTAATATTAATATTTAAGGGCTGCTCCCGTACGACGAACGTGATTTTTTTAACGTGATTTTTTGGTTTTATACGGAACCCTCTGTGCGCGTGTCTAACTCGCATTTGGTCTGTATTTATGTCAATAAGTAGCTTAAGAAAGTATGCATTTAATGAACGAAGCCAAAAGGCAGTAATTTATTCATAACACATAAAAAACCTAAGCTTGGACAATTATTTTTACAAAACATAAATTGTCACAAAACTCCCTTTTATTGAGATACCGCTTTTGCCCTTATGATGGCAGTATGGCATCGACGGAAAATCTCCTCGCCTGTATGTATCTACATCGCTTGACTGCATTGTACTATCGTAGGTACACGATAACGGTTTAGGACCTGAACGGATTTACGAATTTGTAATTTTATCAAAGTTTTATCTTCGTGCCATCCTATTTCCCAGTTAAGATAAATTTTGTAATATTGCGCTAGTTAAGATTGAGATAATATAATACGTATACGATACAATAACCTGTGCTTACATAATACTTTTCACTTTTTTGTCTAAAACTGAACTTTTGAAAACAGAAAATTTCGTACACGAAATATCTATATCTTTTATCTTATTTTAATGGGACCTATTGCATTTTATTTATTTAATTAAAAAATAATATAAGTACTTAATACTTCAATTACAACTAATTTTGTAACAAGTACTATAAATATATATTTTTTGTTTTTTTTCAAGTCTGTAAACATGTTTTTGACCGTGGAAAAAATGTTGTTTCTAAAAAAATTGTGAAAAAAAAACGCCCGCCTGTAAGGAGACTTACATACAAGTACAGGAGGGAGGCCGTCAGTCGGAGGGTTGCGTGAGGGACGGTATTGACGTGTTAAATTATAATGCCCGTGCGACCATGTAAATAGAGTTGGGCTTTGTTTTTTACTTTACTTCATTTACATATTCATCGCCTGCGAAACTAACGATTTCACGTGTCCCCGTAGACTTCCAATACGAAATCTGTAACGAAAAATATAGGATTTTCCATTGAAATGTGTCGAATTGAATTTAAATTGGATTGTTCCTAATTGGTTTATTCCTAATTGGTATATTCTCAACTGCCTGCAATGATACATTAGAAAAATATAGGATTTTCCATTGAAATGTGTCGAATTGAATTTAAATTGGATTGTTCCTAATTGGTTTATTCCTAATTGGTATATTCCCAACTGCCTGCAATGATACATTATTATAAGAGGGTGAAACAAGAACTTGGTATCGTATATATACCGAGCGAGTGCTAGGTACTGAGACCTTGTCCAGAAAGAGTGAATTCGCCGGGAAATGGTAGATCGTAGATACGCTTTGCTACGTCGTAGATACGCTGTGGTATTTAGTAGATTCTCTGTGCCACGTCGTAGAGGCACCGTGCTACGTAGTAGATACGCCGTGGTATTTAGTAGATTCTCTGTGCCGCGTCGTAGAGGCACCGTGCTACGTAGTAAATACGCCGTGGTATTTCATACACTCTCTGTTTTACGTCGTAGAGGCACCGTGCTACGTCTTAGATACGCGTAGCTATGCCGTGCTACGTACTGTACGTAAAGTAATATAGTTTTTTAACAAAATAACGTCAATGCCTATCTAAGTTCTTCTATCTGAATCTAGTCCACCATTAAAAAAATTACGTCAACAAAAAAATAATGTCAACGTTGCGTGTCTACGACGTAATGAGAAACTGCTTTTACACATTTACGGGAACATTTACTGTACCGAAACTCCAATTACTACCAAACTATTAATTATACTTAAGTATGTTCCATATTTTACTTTGTACATCTTCATTTACGTCAATCACTTTGTCCTTGTTTTAGAAAGCTAACTTTGTAATTAATTATTAAACGGATTTATCTATACTAATATTGACAAGAGGAAATATTTGTTTGTTTGTTAGCATGTTTGTTTGTTTGCATTGAATAGGCTCCGAAAGTACTAGACCGGTTTTGATGAAATTTAGCACACAAATAGAGTAGACCACGGGGAAGGACATAGTTTTTATCGCAGAAAAATGAACGGTCCCCATGAGATTTCCATTTGCGCGCACTATTCCACTTAACTCAAATTACCACAGGAAAATTGTACAGTTTCCGCATAAAAAGTAGCCTATGTTTTAATACAGAGCCTAAGCTACTACCGCACCAAATTTCATCGAAATCTATCCAGTAGTTTTTGCATAAAAGATTAACAAACATCCATTCATGCATCCATCCATCCATCCTCACAAACTTTAACATTTATAATAGTAGTAGGATCCTTAAGTACAATTGACACTCGGTATTAAACCAAGTATACACTATACTTAATAATCTACTGTGTAGTGTCCAAATCAAATCTAACATTGAGCCTCCAGCTGAATTTCTCAACCTGTCGCTCAATTTTCCTTCAGGTATTAATAATATCAATTTCTCCGATTGGCTATCCTAATTCAAAACCTCTTACACGTGCCAGCTTATATCGAACTCACTTTACCTGCGATATCATTATCAACCCGCTTCAATAACCAGATAGGTTATTGAAGCGGGTTAATAGTTATTGTATATTAATAGTTATTAATATAAGCGGGAATAGTTATTGGTAGATACTAATAACTATTTGTCAGAATGTGACAATAAGTAGCCTATGTCCTGCCCCGAGGTCTATTCTATATCTGCCAAATTTCATCAAAATCGGTCCCGTAATTTCGGAGTACAAACAAACCTTACCTCTTTATTATATTAGTATAGATAGTTACAATACGATTTGTTTATTTGAATACCTACCAACCTTACTTATATTATGTCAAACCATACTTAAGGTTAGGGATCTCCTAAATTACAGGCAGTCCTCTGCTTGGCTTCTGTCAATCTTGTCAAGGAGGTGAGTGTCACTTAAAATAAGTAGCGTTTAATTTTTTTGGCAGTTAGCAACATACCAAATACTCTACTAGCCTTGACACATTGAAGTTGCTTTTTATAGCTTTTACAACTTTTGTTCTGTCCCGTCGGTCTCAGCCATTCAAGAGCTGCTTATTATTCATAGCCTAAGCCCGTTTGAGTTTGTATAAGCTAATGTTAGCTCATGGTAAGTGTATACGTGTAGACGCGAAACTGTCTTTATGCTAAAAGTTCAATGTCAAATGAACCACTTAACCTTATCAAGTAAACGAAATGCTATGCAAAGATCTCTCTTATTACGTAAAAATACTTCCAAAAGTAGGTACACCAGAAATTCATCAAAGATGTGAACAGATGATTTTTATGCTAATTAATCGACATTGTTATTCATAGACAACTAATAATTATTAATCGACTTTTAAACAATATTATACAAATAGATAAACACTGTCCAAGCCTTTGATGTGTTGTAAATAATCGACAGTAAGTTGACAAGATACAAGTACAAGTCGCGCACGGGGGTCCCGTACCAATCGGCAAAAAATTACGTTTGTTGTATGAGTCCTACTTATATATTTGTTTTTAGTATTTTTTGTTAAAGCGATAACTGAGATGCATCAGTGTGAACATTTCAGCTGTCTTATATCACAGTGGAGCCTTAGTAATAGGGTCCTGCTATTACTGACACCGAACTGACAAAGTTTTAAGTATATAAAAACGTAAAGCAGCATCACGTCGTGTATTTCATGAAACTTTAAAATATATTCAAAGTCGGCATTTAATTTGTTACGTGAATCCGCCTCGGCAACGGGTTTTTGCAAAATTATTTTGTACGCAGTAATAAAATTGCAGAAAATGTTATTTGTAATAATGAATGATAAATTTTCATGACAAATTTTCGTACGATGTGTCGCTTACAAAAATTTTACAGCATATTTTATTATGATACTCGTTAATATACAGAATGATCATTTGGAAATTTTAATTTTGTTATTTTTATTATTAATAAATCTGCGTCTTTTTAATAATAAAAATTCAAAAATTAAAATGTTTAAGTAACCCCCGAATTTACAAGCAGTTAGTTCTGCTGAGCAGAAGATTCTGCCAGTTTTCAAACAAAACTTAGATAGGTTCATCCGTTTGGGAGCTACGATGCCACGGACAGACTCACAGACAGACACGTCAAACTTATAACACCCTCTGTTTTCGTCGGGGGCTAGTAATAAAGATCATAAAATATTACATGTTTCGGCACGGATAGACTGGCTCGACCACAAAAAGTTCCACGACGGTCTCAAAGAAAACCGGCGTAAAATACTTGCTGTATGTTTTGGCGGGAGAATGAGAGTACCGGATGCAGATGCGGGGTAATTGCTCATCATCACGCGATCCGTTGGTTCGATTCCGGGTTTATTTCCCAACTAGATGTAACCCGCGACACGTCCGGGGAACCGCAAATTTTTCCGCGATAAAAAGTAGCCTATGTCAATCTCCGTGATTTACTTTAGATAAAGATGCCAAATTTCGCCAAAAGCAAAGAAACAAATCTTTCCTCTTTATTAGCATCTAAGAGGTATATACAAACAGGTATGGCTGAGGTAGTCATGTACTGGATTTTTATTTTTTTATCATGATCCTCTTAGGTAGAACAATATGAGTACCAATTTGTTAAAGAAACAGGTCTCTACCGTCTTATTTTATACTTCAAATGTGAATAAAATATAAATGACCTATAAAACAAGAGCACTAAATATTTCACATATTACCAAGTTAGTTTATTTGTAAGTAGATTGATATGTGAAGTTTAAATTTTTTAATCGAAAGCAAAATTGATTGTTCATTATTAAAGGACGATTGATATCATGGCCTTAACGTTGTAATTAAACCTTTCGAACTATTTGACCTTTCCAACTTTTTGTTTGATAAGTCATTTAGTTTTCAGTAAGTTACTTTACATCCTTAGTGTAGCCATACACCATCTAACTAATCGGCAGGACGCTGCGGATTGGATCAGATAGAGCTGACCGTGTATGGGCGTGGATTGGCATAACAGTTTCTACTGTTTATGTCAAGTTTGAACTGATCTTGTGTGTGGCTCCTGTAACACATAATAATGAAAGTTCCGAACATGGTATTGAAAATGTGAATTGTACAACACTTGAGCACTTACGTGGGTAGACACCATTTTGTACAAAAATACAACATTTGTTTTGCAGACAGTAAAATTAAAACCTTTATTTCGGGCTGCATGGGCTTTAAATATCAGAAATAAAACAGGCACAATGCTATAATTTCGTAACCGGCGTCATATAAAGCTAAAAACATGTTAATAAACCTAGTGAAACAAGCGAATCCGAGCGAGTATAAAAAACGAAAATCCCGAGCCAGTAGAATAAAAAAGCGAAATCCACGAACTAGTGAAATATAAAAAGCGAAATCTACAGAAACACAATCACAGTCCAATTAACTTAACGGTACGGGGCGGACGAATGTTATTGATTTTGCTACACGTAGATACGCTCGTGTGGTGGAGCTATTAGAGTATGCTTTATATAAAACATAGTATAATCTCATAAACTGGTATAATAATATGATTTAATATAACAATATTTACTTGTGTTATTACCATATTGTAGTATGAAATCGGAATTAGTATCTGACAGCTGTCATGTTGTCTCGATATCACGGGTGGGGGTCGTCAGACACAATCCTCGCAGTCACCATAAGGACGGTCTAGAAGGTAGACGTGTCTGATGAGACCACTAGTGATACAACGAGCCAATTCAATACTCTTGTAAGTAACGTCAGTACACATACAATTATAGCAATTCGTTTCAAACATCTTAATAGCTTTTGCGGGGCAATATTACCCTATTAATTGGATACTAATCCAATGATTTTAAAATATTTTACACATACATAGCAGGTAGAAATATAGTAGTACAAAGGAAATCGTATGATTTACCAACAAACACCTACGCTACTTTAAAAATTTAAGGAATTATCCAGAAAACTACAGCTAATGTTTACATAGCTATTTGGAAGGAACATTAAGGAATCGACCTCATTGTCACCGAAGCTATCACACGTTGGCACCGCAGGCAATTTACTTAATATTATGTGCTATCGGTAAAGTTCTAAGGTAAAATCGTTTCCTTAAATAGGCTAATACTGGCGCCTTTCTGTGAACATTTATGTGGTATTTTTCAGTATTTGATCTAGTTTTTCAGGTATTTGGGTTAACAGTTTCCTATAAGAACATTTTATAAGCGTTTTTTATACTTAGTTACAAGTTATATGTACCTATTTCATAATATTATTTTAAGATTAAAGCAAAAAAATTTCTTGGCATTTCCTTTTTTGAAGCCACGTACCATTGTGTAGTTATTAATTGACCATGATTTCTTTATTGTGTTTTAAGTAATAATTATAATACAATATTCAGCCGTATTATGTGTTATGCATGAAATTGGATACATTTCATGAGATTTCATTTCATTAAAACAAAAAAAAAGAGGTACTCAAACATTTGAGCAGCCGTTAATATTTGAGTGAAGTTACAATATTCAGCCGTATTGTGTGTTACGTATGAAATGTATCCATTAGAAGTAATTTTGTTTCAACATACACGAATATAATCAAAAGCTTGTATGTTTAATGAGAATGTTCTTATTAAAAAGATCTTACTAAATACAATAAAATATAAAACAATAGAAATAATGGAACGATGGAATAATTTATCAAATTATATCACAAAAGATATTGCAGAGCCTAAGGTTCGGCGCAAACGAGCGATCGAAGGCTGCGATGTAGCTGTCATGCAATCCCATATTTTGTAACCCCCGACGTGAATAGAGAGGTGTTTTATTATAAGTTTGACATGTATGTCTGTCTGTGGCTTCGTAGGACGGATGACCTGATTCTGATCTAGTTTTTATGTTTGAAAGGTGACATGATCTTGATCATTCTTAGCTATAACTCATCATCTCACTCACTGCTTGCCGGGAGACGGGGGTTAGGTACTTTAATTTTTTTCTTTTCCACAGCAGTTAGGTGTAGACTAAACACTGCACGTGTAGTCCGTCATCAACTCAACATGTTTTTAAGTTGGGTAGAGTTTTTTAATAATTTACATCTGCTACTCTTTAATTACAGCATCATCATTACAGCTTTATTTTTTCTGTTTTTCCTTTCTGATTATAATTTTAATATCAGCTGCAGCAAATAGAAATAAGTTTGAGGTGTGGTACAACGACCAATATATACATACATTAGTTAATTCGTTTGCACAGACCCTAATACCGTAAGAATATAATTCATTTATTGTCCGTTTACTGGCAAATTATTTCCGAGAATGTCGCGAATCCCATTCAATATTCGATCAGACTTTCAGTATCCAATTAGGCTGAGCTAGTAAGCCGTAGGGAGCTGTTATCTCTTATATGGTTTCAGTACACTAAAATGTATTTTAGTTGAAAATAAGATGTTACAATTAGGGCTGCCAGATATTTCACTGACACCGCCGGGACATTTTATTGAAATGGTTCTGTAAATCGAGCGATCTAGCCACCAGGGTTCTCGAAAATTCTAGCGGATAAAAGCCGCACGCGCTTAGCAGCCCGCGTGACAGGGAAACGGCCCTTATGAGCTTAATTGACCTTAATTAATTGAGCTTAATTGGCCCTTAATTGACCTATTCATATCAACAAGTAACATTATCTCAGAAATCCTATGTATTATATATAGCTTTCGATTCAAGATAAGAAAATGTACTCTATAAGATACACGTTTCATAAAAAGGTTCACAAACGCACTGCGACGGTACTCCACGGTGTTTAAGATGTCTACGCAGTTCCATAAGATTGCCTCAAGGCATTACGCAATCATAGACTTCTACCTGAACGGCATACGCCAAGAAACCTTTTCTAATTTCATATTTCGCCACATCTTAAAGCTAAAATTAATTAATTTTTCATTTGTGATTTCGAGTATAACAATTTCAAGAATTTAGTATTTTACGAGTAATTTTCAAAGGAAAAAGAAACCAATTATTGTAATAAGGATTAGAAAACATTAGTATATGTATTTATAGCCCCAACCCGCCCACACGTGTTGGAGTAAAAACACATGAAAAAGGTAACGAAAATGAATAAATTATACCGCCGGAACACTCGGTTTTAATGATAGTATCGTTGTTGTGTCGTGTTCAAATCTGAAGCGTTTAAAAATTACACCCGACCCTGATGTTAACATTGATAAATAAATGAAAAACATCCTACCTTTTATGTGGTACTAGCTGGTGCTCGCAACTTCGTTTGCGTGGAACTATTAATAAAAACGGAACCCAATTTTGTAATCGGGTTCCGTTATCTTTTTTGTTTTGTATAAAGTTTGACTAACTATCTTAGAAATGCAATGCCGCTTAGCGTCGCGTATCATCGCGATGTGAACTGATCCTTAAGTAATAGCTAGCACGGCTTTTGTGGCAACCATTTCAATTACAGAGAGATATTAGATAAAATTTGAGTATGGTATTTCGAAAGAATTGATATCGCGGTCAGTTCGAACTTTGGATAGTCCAAAAGCACCTAAACGGTAATCTCTCATCGTGTATATGATTGATTGAAATAAATAAATAGAGCTTTCTCACAGTTTTAATACAAAATAGGTTTTGCCCGCGTAAATATGCCCACGGGAACACAGTACCTTTTCGGGATAAAAAGTAGCTTTTGTAGTAATCTAGAGCTTAAACTACCACCATACCAAATTTCATAAAAATCCGTGTAGTAGCTTTTGCGTGAAAGAGTAATAAACAAATATCCATCCATCCATCCATCCAATCCATCCATCCATCCATCCATTCATCCATCCATCCATGTATCTATCCATCCATCAATCCGTCCTCACAAACTCTTACATTTATAATAGTAGTAGGATTATTTCGTCACTTTACCCACTATAAAAGAAACTTAAAACCCATAGCCATCTGTTTAAGACCCATATGACTTGACTACAACTAGGTATGAAAGCAGGGATAGCAATAAGCTTTGTGTGCCTCGTCAGAAAAAACAAGTATATAGCGATAACAGCTATTGTATGTCGATAAGAACTTTCAACATGTTGCCTAAAGACATTAGAGATATCTCTGTATTAATCAAGTTTAAAAGAATATTATTAAAGTGGTTGCTGGACAAATGCTTTTATAGTAATAAGGAATATTTTGAATATTTAAATAATGTAAAAGAAATTGACATTAAATAATTATAAATAAAAATATAAAAAATGTACCTATGTATTAAATTGAATAATTGAATTGTATTAGTTGACATTAACATAATAATTGTGCTTTTGGTTTTAATTAATAATTAATTTATTTTGATGTGACCTTTAAATGCCTATTATCAATATAAGTTACTCTGAATTCTAATGTGTTACTTTTAAATGATTTAAATAATTTATATATGCATTAAAAGAAATCAATAATCTGAATATTTCCACACCTCTAAGAGGTAGAAATTGTGAAACTAATTAAACTTAAGAACACTGTACACCAAATTATTATTATTATTATTGTTGTTGTTATTATTATTATTATCATTATTATTATTATTATTATTATTATTATTATTATTAATAATATTATTAATGGCGGGTCGGGAGTCAAAAATCGTTACCGCTTGTGTATCAACGTAATATACATATTATGTCAACCCGAAATGATGAAATGAAATCTTTATTTCCTTAAAAAAACACTTACAAAAGAAAGATAGAGAAAACAAAGTCACCTAGTAGGGCAAGATCCTGTATCAGGTAACAACGCTCTTCCATATCTAAACAAGAATTCAGTAAATGATAACCTAATATAAATAACTTAAAACTAATTATTACATACTAAATACATTATTTTAAAGACTAAGATTAAGTTCAATAAAAAGTTTTAGCTTAGGTTTCTACTTGTATTTAAAATATTCTAAATAACTTAAAATAATATTTAATTTTTATTCGTGTGCATTGTACATAATATGTATTGTATATGCATTGTATAGAATATATGTATGTGTATAAATGTGTGTGTTTTATTTATTATATGTTTAACATGTATTTTACCTATACTTTTAAATATTCTATTAGTTTTTCAGTTTCTTCATAACATAAAGGGTTCAGATATTCTATTAATAATTTCTTTATCTCTCTGATAGTTTTATCTTTAATATTTATAGCATTATTTATTTTAGTATAAACTATATTAAAAATATTAGTATACTGTCTCATCGCAAAGTCAGTTTTTACTTTGGGGAGTTCAATTTTATTTCTTTTTCTACGACCGGATTTAAAACAGCTATGGACAGTTTTATGTTTTTTTATAATTGTGGAAAGACTATATAAATAATAAATAAATAATAAATATCTATGGACGCTTCACACCACGTCAATCTGGCCCCGTGTTAAGTATCCGAAGAACTTGTGTTACAGGTACCAGAAAACGGGAAGTATATTTAATACTTTTATACTATGCATATATTTAAGATTTTTATTATATTGTACACATATTTAATACACATCCATGACCCAGGAACACAGAAAAACTTTTTGTTCCTTCGGCGGGATTCGAACCCGCGACCCCCGGCTTGAGCACCAACGCGCTGTACCACTGAGCCACAGAGGTCGTCAAAATTTGAGCCACAGAGGTCGTTAAAAAAATATAATTTACGAACAGTTAAAGCATTAGTAATTCGATATAAATCATCAGTTGGAGTTCTCTTTTTCTCAAAATGAATAATTTTTAATAAAGACCTTTGTGACCTTTCTAACTCTAGCATTTTTGTTTTACTGGTACCTCCCTAGACAAGAATACAGTTGATTAAAATCTATTATGCCAAAGCTACATATATTTCCTGAAGAATATTCCGCGTTAGATGACGTTCACTAGATTGTATTACAGGTGCAACTTGTCTAAGTGTTTTAAAAACCTGTTCAAGATGTGGGTGCCATGATAATCTTTGTTCGACTATCACGCCTTAGTATTTTATTTGATCAACTTTTTCAATCAAGGGACAGATACAACAAGTCGGTGACTAGCACACTACCTTGAGGAATGCCGTATGAAACTATAGTATCCTCACTGATATGTTGCTGAACCTTGACCCTTTGCATTCTGCCAGATAAATAAGATGTAAATAGAGAGAGAGCGGTGCCCCTGATTCCAATTTTTTCTAATTTTTGTATTAGGATAGGGATAGAAACGGTGTCAAAAGGTTTTTTAAGATCCAGTAAAACTGCCAGGCATTTATATCCTTTGTCAACCTGCTCCGTCACAACTTGACTAAGTATCATTACTGCGTCTTCAGTTGATTTACCGCGCATAAAGCCAAATTGTGAGGAGGATATCAAATCATATTTGTTCAGATAATCAAGGAGTCTAACATTAAGTAGTCTTTCTAAAACTTTAGAAATAGCAGGAACAACAGATATTTGCCTTTAATTTCCAATATCAGCTCTATCACCACTTTTAAAAACCGGGGTGATAATAGATTTTTTTAGTGAATCTGAAAAGATACCTTTCTGGAAACAGATATTTACAAGGTATTATTAGGGCAAATTCGTTTTTAGCATGTCTTAGAAAGCTGAAAGGAACGCTATCCTAGCTCGGTGCGCTATTGGATCTTGAATTCCAAATCGTTGTTTTGACTTCATTAACATCAACATCCAATAGCACAAAGGAATTCATTGTTGCTGAAGCATTCTCAATAGTAAAAATATTGTTCATAGAGAAGTTACTTTGTGTATTTTGTGCAAGTTCATTGCCAATATTTGAAAAATAATAATTGATAAAGTTCATAGATTCAATAGGATTTGTTTTAAGATTAATTAATGCATTATTATTGTCACACTTAGATTTGCTATTGTATGTAATATTTTTATATTATTCCATCACATTTTATTATTATTAATAGACTTAGTTAGACCCTATCATATTGACGCTTAAGTTTTTTTATTTAATTATTGCAGTGGTTTCTATATCGGATGTAAATAATTTTCAATATGCCATTGTAAGTGTTCTTTCCTATATCTAACTGTAATTTATTTCTATGTTTAATGCAGCTCAAGATGCCAGGGGTGACCCAGGGCTTGAGTATAATCTTAGATTTTTGAATTTTTATACTTTCAGTATTATTATTTCAGTTAATTCAGATATAAGACGTTATGTCAACAAATTAGGGTCATTATGGGTTAGTAATTCAGAAAGATTTTTTGGCGTAAATCACGTATAGCCTTGTCAAGGTATACCTAAGTTTTTGTTCTAGTCACATTGTACGTTGGTCTTAATTTTGAAATATAAAGGAGAGTAGCAAAGTGGTTAGTTACAGTTGTTTGTAGAATAGCGATGAGAGCTGTGACCTGTTTTTTGTTAATTTTTAGCATAATATGGTCTAAGTTGCTTTTTCCCTAGTTGGTAGGGTATGACCTGCAAGTATGCCGTACGCAGAGAGTGAATTAAGATAGTAGGTTTTATTATTCTACTCCTGAATTAACTCAGCTGGTTTTATGCAATATTGATGTTAATGTCCACCGTTATTATAATGTTAAATTTATAGTTTCCAAGTGAGATCAAAGGGAGTCAACAATAATATTTGCATTAATATTTGATGGAGATCGGTATATACAGACTACAATAATGTTAATGTTAAGTAAATAAAATGTTAAGCACATCGATCTGGAGACTGGATGCTTGATAAAGATTTATTTCCGTTACCATAGCTGATACAGATTTTTTAATATAAACTACTACTCCATCGTTTTGGTTAAATGGTACGTAGTTAAAAGAGTGTTGTAATTTTGTACTTGAGGTACTGGTTTATTTGGGCTAACTCTGCATTCAGTCAATACCAATATATCAGGGAGAAAAGATAGAGATGAAATTGTTACAAGAAAATCATCAAGGTTGCGGTGGATAGATCTAATATTTTAAGAAATTATAGTGAGATCGTTTTTGTCAACAGTCAAGTGATGAGATATATCATGGCAATTGCATTCTATCGTGCGTGTAATATTTAGACTGTCTATATCACTTAAATTATTGATTTTATCTGCCATAAGCCAATTTATCAAAATTTAATAAAGTAAACATAAAGAAAAGCAATATTTGTAAAAATATTAAATAAATGTTACTTTGTTGTTTCAATCTATTGTACAGTAAGATAATTAATAATTTTATGCTAAAATATGATTGTTTAGTGATGAGCAGAGGAATGATAAAAGTAAATGTTTTAAAATTAAACTGTAAATAGAGTGTAAATAATCCGTTATGTTGTAGAGTGCATTGTTTTATATATGAATTTAGAAGCATTGAGTTTAAATGTAAAAAAACGAATAATGAACTGAAAATTTAGAACAAACTGCGCACATTAGAGTATAAGTTAATTTGTTACACAAATAAATTATTATAATTAGTCACTTCCCTTGGTTGTCCTGGGTCGGGGCAGCTAGTAGTTTGTGGACCTGATTATCATTGTAAATTTGTATTATATGTGTTTGCTCGTTCTCTCTAACATAAACTTTCCCATAGGCTGTCCAGCAGAATTTAAATTTTCTTGTCTTGATTAGATCACGGGCTAGGAAATACAGACGTGCACCTTTCGCAGTTAAGTGTTCGCAAAGGGAGTGTCCTCCTGCGTTTTTTGTCCAACGTTTAGCACTTAACTTACTATTTTTGTGTGTAATATTAAAGGTTTTCGTTGATTTTAGTAAGTTGTTCATAAGTATGTCTGAATTGATTTCTACTATTATGGGAGTATCTTTCGAGTGACCAGGTTTCGGTTTCAGGTTCAGTTTTCTGTAAATATCATTGATGTCTGATTTTAGAATATTGCACTCAACAGATTTGGAAAGATTGACGTCCATATCAATGAGATCTTCTTTGTTTTCACTGGACAACTTTGGAACATTTTTGATTTCTACGCTGGATAATAAGCTGGAATAAACTAGAAGACATGCAACTAAATAGCCGTAAGCTATTTAGTTGCATGTCTTCTAGTTTATTCTCCAAAAGAGCAATATAGTTTCGATTCCTGTTCAATAATTTGTTGTTTAAATTCTTCGTTTTGTTATGTAAGATATTGTACTGAAATTTCTATAGTTTGATTTGTTTGTTGGATTTCTTTTAATTGAGC
This sequence comes from Phengaris alcon alcon, assembly GCA_037179445.1. Classification (NCBI taxonomy): domain Eukaryota; kingdom Metazoa; phylum Arthropoda; class Insecta; order Lepidoptera; family Lycaenidae; genus Phengaris; species Phengaris alcon. Next base: position 692,046 of record JAYRCH010000251.1, on the reverse strand, counting down.
TGGCAGATTTTTCAGCTCGTTCGATTGCGAAGAAGTGAAAGATATTAAAATGCAAGCTATGTTGAAAGTGAGTCCTTCATCTGGTCTCTACACCTTGTTTCGCATAGAAATATAGTCTGGTGGAGTTGTAAATTGAGTACTCGACCTAGTGTTCGCAAAGTCCGTTTCTGACGCTGATTTATTTGGTATAGTGTCTGTATGCACTATCTGTTCAGTAGATGATATATTTGACACAAGTTTATCAGTCTTCTTATTTTTAGTTGGCGTTCTTTTGAGCGGCATTATTGTTACTTTTGAGTATCAGGATGACAGACAGCAGTCAGGAATGCAAATAATTAAAAGTATAAACTGTCTTTTTTTAACGTATGCGGGGTAATAGTACGAGAGGTAGTGGTGGCAATCGACATCACGGAACAAGTATACTTTCCGTCCAGTGTAAATAGACCTGCGTAAGCGCAGTAATCCTGTCATGTTGTTGATGACGCTTACCCCCGACAGGTGTCACGATCCGCCCACTGAGTTCTTAATTGGGTAGTGTCGTTCACACCCCTTACAAAGACAGCAGCAATACTGGGGGCGTACACTAAAACGATGACTTCTAGCGTTTATGCACTCTATTATTTTAACTTTGATTTTAGAAGTAAAAATTAAATAAATTTAGATAAAAACTTTTAAAATAATCTTTAACTCAATACCGTCTGAACTACTCAGAGACCTGGGGGGACGAGGGAGATGAATTTTGTCGTTGTAAATTGCTATAAACTCGTAATTGTAAATATACAAGGGGTCGCGGAAAATCGTTTACGGTTCCGGGAAGGTATTGGAATTTAAGTAGTTTTTAAATAACATCCGAAATTATATATTTTGAATAAGATTTGGTAATATGTCACAATACCAAATCAAGTGTAGGCCAGAATTTTAAGACAATTAGGTGTTTCCCTGATATATCAAGAAAAAAAACAAAAATACAGACATTTACTATTATAAACTTTTACTTAAAATTCAATATTAACAATGTACTTAAAGCTCTCATTTCAATGAGTTCAACTTTCTGTCCACGAAAGTTATGGAAATTCTGTACCAAATTTTTCATATTGTGTGAGACGCTTTAATTAACAAATTAAAACGCTTTAATTAATAAATTAAAACCTAACACCAAATTCAAAATGGCCTGATATTAGGTATATTGTGAGAATAGTGGTAGTAGCCCCAAAAGGACGAGCGATCTCGAGATCTCCGACCCAGCGAGATGGTATACTCGATCAGGCCGAAGCCTACTTGTATGTGTTTCATATGCTATAAAAACCGAACTGTGAAAACTTCAATAGCGCGATTCAGGATCGTGGCGCTAATTGGTCCGCCACAATATCATTGATTAAGGTTGGGCTCAAGCTGTCTATTGTTGACCATAAATATAGTTTAGGGTCCATAGTAACAATATAAACTGAGCTGTAAAGGTTAACCAATGTTTGATCTTGATTTGAAATTAATCGAAATCTTAACCAACACCTAACGTTCTCGAGGGTACATTTTTTTCAATTTATAGTTGATTAGGGTAAAGTTTACCACACTAACCTGCCATATGTTGACAGACTTCATTCTATACAATTATATAAATTGAAGTGCCCGTTTGTAATTTTAAATTAACAGCTTTTCACTTAATGCATAATAAAGTATAAAACGGTTCTTACAATGAAAAACTACTTTTAAAATTTTGTCTTTGTTTGTTCCCGCTTATCTCTGCAACGGTTGGACCACTTTTCACGGGATTTTCACTGGCAGATATCTGATGTTAAAAGTAGTATTTTAAACTACTAGATCTTAGGTTTCCAATAAAAAAAGTTTCCGTTTCCATTAGTTCCACGCAAACGAAGTAGCGGGCACGAACTAGGCCAAAATATATTTTTAACGATACATATATTATTATTTAAATAAAAGCTAGAATAAGAATTTTCACTCTTTGTTATGTGTGATTTCCTAGTAAATAGATTTCCTAGTTTCCTGTCCCTCGGCACCCATCATTTACCGCTTAAATCACGAAACCTAAATTCATTTATAATAATTTCATATAACACAGTATACACAATTAAACAGCATGACAAGAAAATTACTCCAACAGCATTTTACATGACGGAGTAAATTGAACTTCGACGTTTAATGATGATAGAAAGGAAAAGTTTATAAACTTATACCCTGTCATGAGTAGAGACAAGAATCTAATGATGAAGAAGTCATTCATCATTACTTTATATTCAGTAATAATGAAAGACTAGTAATATTTCCTTTTAGTTATGTGAATTCAAATCTATATAATATATAGAAAAGGAGATGTCCCCACTGACTCACTGATATATAGACGCTCGCACAACCGACTGCAGAAACGTGAAATTTGGACGCTTACTTTAATTCATAACGTAGACGCACAGTAAGAAGGGATTTTGAAGAAATCCATTCCAAAAAGGGTCAAAAGGGGTTGAAAGTTTGTATGGTAAAAAAAATCTTCACCAATTTCCATGAAACGAAATATTCAAGGTAAAAACAAATCATTGAATACATATTTATATTATAGTTTTCTTTAATGGGGGTCAAAAATTTATTTAGTGACATATCAACAACTGGACTGGAAAATTATTAATTATTAATTACGAAGTAGAAAAAAAGAAAAATTAAAATAATTAATTAGTTATTTAATTTTATAAATTTTATCCATTAAATTTTTTTTCGAAATTCATCCCGTGCAATGGGGGACAAAGTCGCGCACAAAAGCTAGTATCAAAATACACTCGTAGTATCTCTATTTTACTATTATTATAAATTCGAAAGATTGTGTGGATGTGTGTTTGTGTATTACACTTGCACGAAAAAATTATCGGTTCGGAATAAAAACTTATATAGGTACAAATAGTTTGTAACCTGGATAAGCACTCAAGCTATTTTGCACCAGGAAAAGTTGCGCTTCATGCGTAATAGACACGTTTGTTTTTGCGCGAACGATTTTATGAGCAACATTGATTATAATTTTTGTTATATGTTATACTCAACTGTAAAAACGCCAATCAAGCAACATAATTTCGTAATTGAATAGCAAAACTAGATAAGCCCCAGCTATTGATGGCTAGACATAGATTGTTTTTCGGAAAACATAACAACAACTAAATAAACAAGGACGATCCCATCAGTAATCTTCGAGCGTCACATATCTTTTATGAGTGTCATCTAGACGACATTTTATGTCAAATATGAAGGCACTATACCCAACAGTGAGCTAGGTTTAATAAGATAAATAACAATATGATCAAGGAATCTATGCATGATATTACTACATATTATGCGCACAGAGTAAATCGTAGCTACTATTATAAATGTGAAAGTTTGTGAGGATGGATGGATGGATGTTTGTTACTCTTTCAAGCAAAAAGTACTGAACGGATTTTGATGAAATTTGGTATGGTAGTAGTTTACGCTCTGGATTAAGACACAGGCTACATTCGTATCCCGAAAAAGTACATGTTCCTGTGGGATATTGTAGGTATTTACGCGGGCGGAGGCGCGGGCAAAGGCTAGTACTATATACTTAAGGTCTGGAATAAAAAACTCTATCCCCTTTTTCATGCTATCAAGTTTCTCCTAGCAACAAATATGTAACAGTATTTCAACATTTTTTTCTATGGAATAAGACTTTTTGTGCCACTTTTATGTGCGACATGTTATTATATTTTGAACACAATAATTTTGTAAATACAATGTAATAATTGACTTGTTTTTGATCTGGATTTCACGTATTAGGATAATCATTTTTATTTGCCGATCAGGTACTAAAATGAAAATTACATAAATAATAATTAAGTACCTGGGTAACGGAGTTTTGCTCGGAGCTCTAGAAGATTTAAAAATTAATAAAATGAATCACAAAAATATTTGACCTGGGTTCGAATACACCACATTACAAATTGCAAAACATTGCAAATTGCAACAACAACAATGCAAAAATTAACCAAACTGCCGATCGGACTGACAATAGAGTCGAAATTATTGTTATATTTTTGCACGATAAAGAAAAAACATATATAACTAAAAAATGCACAGCTTCCCAGGGATAAAACCTAGCTAGACCGATTTTTCCCCCCAAAACTACCTGCATACTAAATTTCATGGTAATACTTGCAGTCGTTGCCGAGATTACGATTATATTATATATTATATTATTCAAGATTTATTTTATACGTTTATAGTATAAGCCATTTTTCTTTGGAAGCTTCTCGGAAAATCCCCGTTATCGCTAGCGCTAGGAGAGTACAAATATTTTATATATTTACATGAAATTAAATTATATTACATTAATAATTGAAGAAATTTTACTAAATAAAATTAATTAAAATTATATTGTATTAATTTAAAAAAAAAGAATCTGTTTTATGGCATACTATAATAATATATAATGTTTTTTGACAGTCTTATTCACAGTAATATAACACAGGACTTCTTGCACTATTTCCACTTTAATAAGTATTGTATATTGATTTTAATATACTACACGTCCGGTTTCGACAAAGTCATCATCAGTACAATCAATAACACAGTCTTATTCACTTCTATTAGTTAATATTCGTTTTGATTATTTGTAATTTTTTTATATTTGTAAAATAATTGCAGATACTATAGTATTTGCGATCTTTAGAAATTCAGAATGGGCTCGAAGCCCGGACAGATAAATATTTATGTGATTCTTTTAAATTTACTAGAACTCCTAGCAAAGCTCGTTTACCCAGGTACGAAAGAAAAAAGAAATTATAGAAATAAATAATAATAATAATTATAGAAATTTATAAGAAATAATTAATTATTTAGTTTTAGACTATCTAGTACATGAAATCTCACATGTCAGATGTTACACAATACATCATCTACATTATTAAGATACAAAATTAAGATGCAAAAGTATACGCAGTTTAATTCTATCGGAAATTCTCAGAAACCTTTATTAAAAATACTAATATTCTTGAATTGAAATTAAATAAAACTGCCACCACGTGCAATCAGTCCACCTGTAAATTCAAACAGAGAACCGATTCAACAGAAAGCTTACTTCCACGATTAATCTCCTATTAGAAGCTTGCACTTGGGCCAAGATGACATCGCTAAATATGATGACGAAGTTAGGAATCAAAAATGTATGTTATTGTCGTCGTACGTCACTAAGCGAACGTTATGTCAATACCATAATATAATATAATATAATATTTTTAATTTCGAATATCGTCATTATAATAAACGGTTGCATCAAAAATGCTATCGCAAATTACAATGGCGAAGTTAGAAATCAAAAATGTATGGTATTGGCGTATCGCTTAGCGAACTTTATGTAAATACTAAATACGTAAGTAATTTCAATTTCGAAGGTAGTCATTGTAATTAACGATAACATGTTGGATAAACTCTCTGTTACGATATCGATTTGGTAAAAACTCGCTTCCGTTGAGACTTTACAAGAATATGTTCATGTTTACCTGTAACAACGTACACATTTCTACGCTTGATTTTATTTAGACTTCTTGGAATAGATTTTTACTTTTCCTTCGTCAATTTGCGCTCGTGTACTCTGTTCACGAGCGCAAATTGATGACGACTTTTGTATCCACCCATTTGAGCACGAACTAAGCGATCTTCCATTTTTCCACAGTAGCTGTTTTCTGATAATGATATTACGAATCTTTTTACCTTACTTTATACATATAAAATGCATTCATGCAAATATCTGAACAAATTTTGAAAACTTTAGCAAACGAAAAGCAATCTGTAATAACATTTAGATAATCTAGCTGTTTTCTATTACAGTCGATTAAGTCTAGTCACTTATCACTTACTATCCTCCTGCTTAATGGATCTTCCATTTTGTCATAAAATAGTGAAAATAAATAACGAAGTGCATTAAATCCAAGCTGTATAAAACAGCTTTTACGGATTTCATCGCATTTTATAGTTCTGCCGCTTAAAATACTTTACGGAGCGGCCGCGGAGGACTGTAAAATCTTAAAAATGGGCAAACTAAAATGCAAAATATAGTATCCGTAAATATTTCAATCAAATATATACATTACATAAATTACTTCTTTTGAATTCGATTATAATTAAACGGCTCTACATCTGCAGGTCACTGCCGCTACACAATTGTCATTCAATTTTGCGCTACCCATCGAAGTAACATCAAAACAGTACCATCGTGATTCATGGGTCGCAGTAGCTCCACATTTCTCCAAATTGTGTAGCGGTAGCGATCGGTCGCTATCGTCGATAGCCCGACAGCGCAACTCTTATTCTCCAGATGACAATTCCTCAGAGCAACAGCTCTATCCAAGATCTCTACATGGAAATGTCAAATGTCAGCGCTATATGAAAACATCATGCACTGCCTTGTTTAATATTATATTAATATTTTACACTTTCCCTAGGATAACGCGGCACGTGTGCAGAATGTTATAAGCTCAGACTTAGTTATAACAGTCGTAAAATTCTTACTATGTATACACTTTTACTACCAATAAAAAACCGACTTTATGAAGAAAATACGGTTTTTTTTTCTATATAACAAGTATATAAAAGTGCATAAAAATTTAATTTCATTATACAATTATAAAAGTTGAGGAATCAAAACGATTTATCAATTCACAACACGGTAACAAGTTTAATTATTACAGTAATTAATACATCTCGAATACTAAGCACTTACCATAAAAATCTCACTCACAAACTCACTTTACACAACACAATCTCGAATCCGGGTCACCAAATCCACTCTCACGTCACAGCACTAGGGGTTCACAGTGTAATTGCACATGCAGAGGCGACGACGCGCCGCTTCGCCGCAGCTTCAACTGGCTGGGGCGGCCCTACCGCGCGTGTCCTGCGCCCCTGCCCCGCGCCGCCCCCGCTCACCTCGCACGGGAAAATAGAAATAAAGTATGCGCCGTAAGCATAGAAGGTGGAAGGAAATTCCCTTTACAAGGGCATGAAAAAAAATCATATCATTTGTTTGTCATAATCAGGCTACATTATAAAAATGTCGTGTAGCTTCTGATTAAATTTTATGAAATTTGAGGTTAGGATGCGCTGTAAGGATAGAGCGTGCATGAAAAATTCCCGTACAGTATTCGAAAGGCATATTTTTTTGTAGAGTTGATGGAATTCATAGTGCTACAATAAAAAATGAAAATTATTATTATAGTATTTGTTTTCATGGGAATAACCGTACATTTTTTTTTTTATTGATTCAAATTTAAAAATTCTTATTGATAATCACAAAATTCAGTACAGAAAGTCACGTTAAAATAAAATGCACATAATAGCTTTTGTAAATTTGGTACTGTCCATTCTGAGAATTTACTTTAAACAAAATTGGTAACAATATATGGATTAAACTAAAAAACAATACAGCTTACACGGGAAATAATAACATTGGTTTCAATCAATTCATTTGTATGTAATATTTTAGTCGTCCAGTCACATCACACGCGTTAAATTTTCCACGAAATGTAAACTATATATTATAATGATTTCGATACAAATATTTATATAGTTGTTAAGGACAGCGGCCTCGTAACGTAAAACATGATTGAATTTAAATGTGAACAATAAACACGTAATTTAAAACAGTACATAAAACTATAAAAGTGAATACTCAGTGACTATATGTATAGATTTATATGGCATCAGTGTGTAAAAGTCGTGTTAAATGGTGTTTTATCAAGTGCAGGTTATTTTGCTTATATATTTTTGACTAAAGCTAATTTTAACGTAGCCTGTTTTGATTTATATTAATAAACATAATACCTAACGTGTAGGGTAACGATTAAGATTATATAATAAAGGGTTAAGTAGTTATTAAGAAAATAATGGTAAAAATGTAGAACATTTCTTATGTAGTAAGCTTTAAGTTGTAAATATCTTTTTTATAGAATAAGATCCCTAGTATATAAGGATGTATGTATATGGTTATGGCAATAAAGAATTTCACACAACGCGTTTTGCTTCACCTGGCTCATGAAAAATAGGGAAAATTATGGAAAATAGTCGTATAGAAAGGTAAAAGTGAGATGGCAAATCGGCCCGAAAGAGGCGTACGGGCGGAGCTCTCTATACGGCATTGCCATGAGCCAGGTAAGCAAAGCGAAAAAAGTGAAAATCGTTCTCCTCAAATATGTATACATACTTATCTATAAATGTCACCGTGAAATTTTGAACACCGTAAGATTATACACTAACTAACCAAAACATGCTGCTTATAATTAAACGCATTATTTTTGTAATATTATAATATATCAAAAGGAAACCGTCAAATTGTAATTAGAATGCGACGAAATGCATCTCGCGCGCTGACTGGTTGAACGGCATACGCCCCGCGCCGCCATATTTGTTTGTCAATTTGATGTCAAAATTAAACAATACAGTGTTTTGGTGATTGTAAATTGATTTCGTGTGGAAAAAAAATCAAAGCTTTATAATTAGTTATATAATATTGTTGTGAAAGTGAAATGAATATATTGTGATTAACCAAAGAAGTACAGTTTGAATGATAAATTGGTTAGTGTTAGACACCGAACATAGCAATTACATACATTTTATCAAATCTCATTTGATAAAATTTGGAATATCAAATGCCCAACAATGGTTACGGCCTACTGTTAGACCGACCAATCAGGGTGAGCCTTCGGAAAGTTGACAATTAGAAGCACAAAGGATTGTAATTTAACAGTTCGTTAAATTGTAATGTAACGAAAAGGGATATATTTAAATTGTCCGATCCGATTGAATCCGACATTTTACAATCTCGCTAGTTATCTTACACTATTTACAATTTTACTGTGAAATGTATAAATACTAGGTAGATATAACAGCCTCCGTAGTCCATTGGTTTAGAACTTTGCTCACGAATTGGAGGTCGTGGGTTTGATTTTCGCATTGGAAGCACAAAAACTGTTGTTTTCAAGTTTGGTGAGGATAGTGCAGGCCGATCAGTGATCACCTGATTGTCTGATAAGAAAGATAATCGATGCGTCGGATCGACATGAAAGAAGTCAGTCCTGAGTCTGATCTCTCGCCGGTCGTGTCGATCAGCCGTCCCACCGAGTTACGAAAGAAATAGAAGAGAAGGTGCTCTTGTGTACTGCACACACACTTGGGAACTATAAAATAATATCTCCGTAGCTGGCCTGATTTAAATGAAACCGGCCAAGGCCACCAATCGGTGTGGGGAGCTATTTATTAAGGTATATACTACCTGTAGAACTGATTATTATTCTACTAGTTCTACGATTCTTACGTTAGATTTAATCAATGTGTTAGGCCCGGAAATACATTTTAATTTGCGTCCTCAAGCTCTACTTCCACTTTACAATTTTTTTACTAATAAATTTTTAATACTTTTTATGAACTTAACCAAATATTTTGTATATATCTGGGTTACCGGATTGAAATTTGTGTCAATGTAGTATTCGTGTCACCAGTCATAAATAGGGCGAATTACCTATTGCGAGCTGCATTAAGTTTATTACTATGGCGTAATAAAACTACCCGAGTTAATTTAACTTCTTAAGACTGTATCACGAATTCGTGATTATAAGTGTCGCAGAGTCTGGTATGGCAATTTAGTTCGTAGTCCACTTTATGCCTCCGACCCAAAATCTGCTTAAACATGTTCTATAATCCCATGTAGATGGATATTATCTGCTGGCACTTGTAACTCCTTGCTTGCTTTGCGATAGTCACTTACCATCAGATTATCCGGTTGCTCGTTTGCCTCCTATTCTTAAAAAAAAGTAATTTTTCATAAAATTTAGATTCTCATTAATCTTTACAGTGATGCAAAACGCATTCGTATCCGTCGATGTTCAAAAAGCTGGCTGGCTATATTCAAATAAGCTTAAATGGAATAAGAGGAGTATATGATTTTTTTTCTGAATTAAGAAGATCCTAGGTTTTTTATTGAATTTGATAATGTATAATATAAATTATACATTATCAAATTCACTGTAAGTAAATCTATAATAAAATTATTCAATAGATAAAAAAATAATTACAATAAAATGACATTATGAAAAAATAAACGTAAATTCCTTCAAATGGTAGCTACCATTTGAAGGAATTTGAAGAGCACGGTGATAATTTTTAAAATTCATTTGAGGCGTCTCTTGTGGCCGGCTCTATTGTTCTGAGCTTGTCTGCTTAAAATATTAAGAAACAAAATTAATTACATTTAAAAAGTAAGTGAAAAAACGTTTCTTTTTAAACTAAAAAAAATATCATGCATAAATTTGATTTTGTGGTAAGTTTGAATTTCGATTACGAGTTTATAACAGCAATCAGGTATTGTTATATTACTGACTTAGTGCCAAATCTTTGACCTTATTTATAACCTTATTACCTGATTATTTCGACCCCCAAAAGTATTAAAAATCTAATTATATAACTTCCGTCCTGAAGGGTATATATGTGTGACGTCAGCATTGCTTACGTCACGTTAACAACAATTTCCTCCACCGTCATATACAAATTTTAGTTTTTGTAGTAATATGTTACGCATTCAAGTAAGCTACACTTCCTCGTAAATAAGTTTAAAAATAATTAAAAACAATTTCATGAACACTGAATATTATTCAAACATAACTTTCTCGAGGTTTCGAAAGTATATGTAGAGAACTCGTCAAATTTCAATTGTAAAATGGCTACTTTGAATATGAAAATTGAAAAGGTGTGTGTCAAATACTAAAACAATATAAAGAAGAGTTGTAGAGTTCTGTGAGAAACTAGATACAGTGTCGTAATAACTGCTCTACATGTGACATTGTTTTAAATACATAGCTTTATGTTGTTGCATTAAAAAAGTTAACAGGATTTACGTCGCTCTCTTCTGTTATGACAAATATGGTAAGCTACTGTAGTAAAGTGTGATATTAAATATTATGAAATAGAGCTAGTTTTAGACAACGTGTTTTGCTTGGTTTTCTATTATAATATCTTTATGCACAAGGCTCCGTTCGTATAAATACAGTATCCCACGGGAATACTGAACTTTTTCGGGATAAAAAGTAGCCTATGTTTGAATCCCGAAACCCCTTAAATACTATCGCACCAAATTTATCTCAATCTGTTTAGTAGTTTTTGCGTGAAAAAGTAACAAACATACATCCATCCATCCATCCTCACAAACTTTCACATTTATAATAGTAGAAAGATTTATAATATTTTTATGATATCCTTTACGGCTCAGAGGTTAGCGCGTCGGCGCTCAAGCCGAAGGTCGCGGGTTCGTATCCCGACGAAGGGACAAAAAGTTCTCTATTTTCCTGGATCATGAATGTCTATGTCTATGTGTATAATATAATAAAAATCTTACATATATGTGTAGTTTATAAGGATTAAATATATTATTTCCATTGGCTTGGTACCCGTAACGCAAGTTTTTCGAGAACTTACCACGAGACGTGGTGTGAAAACATCTATAGATATTATTATTAATATATTATTTTAACTTTCCCTACAAGACACGTAAAAACACGTATATATACGTTGCGTAGTTTAAACTACGCAACGTGCGTAGTTTAAAACACTTATAGACAACTAGACGTTGTCGGCAACTTCGTACGCGCAAACAGAAATCCCGCAGAAACCGTACATTTTGCTGCAAATAAGAAGTCTACGTATTAATCCAGAGCTTAAACTACTACCATACCAAATTTTTGTCAAAATCCGTTCAGTAGTAATTGCGTGAAAAAGTAACTAACATCCGCAAGACATACAAAACTTTGCGTTTTTAATATGAGTAAAGAAAGGGGTAATATATTATAATCTATACTTAATATGATAACGAGGAAAGGTTTGTTCGTTTGATGACTTTCATTGAATAGGCTCCGAAACTACTGGATCGATTTTGATAAAAGAAGACAAGTGACAGGTCGCCACACATTTACTGCCTTGTTTTAAAACACGCGTTCACAAAAAATGTTTATTGTTACTTTATGACTATAATACAATAAAACCGGTCTCGCCTCGTGCTCGGCTTTCGTTTATATATCATTATCTATTACTAGTTTATATAAAGCGGCAAAATAATCAGGTTTGTTTTATGGAAGCCCCCTTAAATATTTATTTTATTCTGCTTTTTAGTATATTTTGTTGTTATAGCGGCAACAGACGGTGAAAATTTCAACTATCACGGTTCATGAGATACACAGCCTGGTGACAGACGGACAGCAGAGTCTTAGTAATAGTGTCCGTTTTCACCTTTTGGGTACGGGACCCAAAAAAAGCAATAATATTATCCATCGAAGTTGGGGGACAAAATATATTAGATTCAATATAACAAAACCTATTGTCTAGTTCGTCAACATCTTAATCACATAACATAAAAATTAAAATGCAAATGCCGTGATCTCCATTTAAAAAAGTCCAGTAATAATATTGGTCCAGTAAGCTAGCAAACTATCGTTAGGAAAATTATAAAAACGCACAAGAAATAATACTCCAACGCCACCAATGTAAACGCTTTTAGGCCCACTTTCGCAGATCTGGATCAGAAGTTAACCCTGGGATAGTTATCATATTGTTATGTATCTCTTTTTTCGTATTTATGAAAGAGAGGGCATGATATTTTAACCTAGGGCTAACTTAAACCCAGACCTGCGCAATTTAACAAACTTTTGAGCAAACTGTCGCTTTTTGCAACATTTTTCCAGTTTTGAGTAATGATTTAAAAACCAACAATGACGTTGACATTGAGAGCGTGACAACCATCACCACACATTACAGCATCACGTATATTGCCGATTATTTCTATTATACATTATTTTGACTTCGGGGTCATTACTTTTGATTCCCAACTTCTAAAAATATAATATAATTTTTTTATTGAACAACTTTTCATGTATTATTAAATGACTTAATATGTTTGAAACTAGACCGCTTTTTGTTTGAAGTAAGGCGAAAATGGTCAATGTCCTTCGGCACAGATATTATGGAGTAGATCACGGGGAAAGACACATGCTATTTTTTATCGCGGAAAAATATACGGTTCCCACCAGATTTACTTGGCGCGCACGAAGTCGCGGGTAGTATATGAGTATGATATATTATATTTATGATTTTAATAACATTATACACAATATATTATTTAATACACATCTATGATCTAGGAGCCTATATAAAACGTTTTGTTCCTTGGCGGGGGTCAACCCGTAGGCTTTTGCGCCGACGCGCTATCCACTGATCCATAGAGGTCGTCAAAAATGTGTGTACGGATTTATTGCAACTGGCGTTCTTGTATCCGGTATAAAGTGTAACTTTATCAAATTTAATGCAAAATAAGCCTTAGTCCAGTGCGTAAAGGCGTAACGAAGTCATTTTTTATCGCTGAAACATTTTTCATACACAAGCATTGTAATTACTAGTCACTTGTAGCAATTTACTTATTATCTGTTTAATAATAGTTTCGCAACAATATAATTGTACGGTCGTAGCACTCTACGGAAACACGTAGCAGCGTAGCGCCGACGTAGCGCTACGTAGGCGTTGCACTAATTGTACTGAGGTAAAGGTATTTACACACTGTATGCTACGCTTACTACGGTTTAGTCTCATGTTCTTTTTAGGTTGCCGTAATACTCAAGGAACCCTTATAGTTTCGCTCTGTCTGTCCGTCTGTCTGTCTGTCCGCACTTCGAGCGTTGGTAATTATGAATATAAATGGATGAAATTTAGTATAGTCATAGACTGAGTATAGATCTCGGATTTGGCATCATAAAATAATAATAATTTTATATTTTAGGGGTGGCTCTCCATACATGTGAAGTGGGGAGGCAAAATATTTTTTCATTCTACACTGCGGGGTGTCGTTGAATAGGTCTTTTAAAATAAAGGCAAGGTTTAATATATAAAGTCAACCATTTTCAAGTAATCAGCCTCCAAAGTGATTTATAAGTTGGTACACCCTGGCATTTCTAAACTATGATATTTAGAAACTTGCAATTTTCTGTGCTGATAGATCATCCTAAACAGTCTTAGTGAAATTATATTGAACGAAATCGGACAGTAACTGTTGAAGTTATTTGAAAAAACCTATTACGCATAGTTAAGGAACCCACCCTCCTTAGACATGTTCTGACATGCTCTTGGTTAGGTTAGGTTATTTATTGGTTAGGTTAGGTTATTTAGCCTAAAATATAAATCGTTTTATTTATTTCTTAGCACTTTAGAAATCTATTTGTGAAGTTTAAGTTTTCCTCAAAATTGATAGATATATTTTATAAGGTTCACGAAGCACAGCAACTTCAGATAATTCTTTGTGTAACACATGTTTTGTGACATTTTTCATGCGTTACATTATAATATTATGATACTTTAGAATAAATAATCATTTATTAATATTGGAATACATGAATAAAAAAACATATCGATATTTATAAAAGTACGAAATATTAGTCTACCCGCGATTTATTTAAAGGTTTACTTCGCACTGTGTAAATTTTTGGACAATGTGTATACGCCTTTAGTAGTAGCCCAAATTAACAAAACCATAGATAAGTATATGTTCCTTACATTTCTTAAAGCTTATTTTTTAGCATTCCTAAGGTTTCCTATTCAATCACCCTAATTATTTTATGTGACTCATATTTTTATTTTGATATATCATTTAAGGACACAATTGCAAAATGTATTGTTTCATGGCGGCTTAACTATAAATATCCTAAATATACAATGTAAAATAACCAAGAGCACGTCAGGACAAATTACTTTAAAAGTTATTGTCCGATTTCACTCAAATAATTTTCCGAAAGAGTATTTAGCATGATCTATCAGCATAGAAACTTAGGTACAAGTTTAACTTTCTTTGTAAAAAAAGTCATGTCTAAAAAGCCTTGCCTTTATTTAAAAATACCTCTTCAAGGATACCCCATTGGATGGGGTTAAATGAAATAATATTTGCATCTTCAGTTCACATGTATGGAGAACTATTTATATATATTATATATAGGAGTCTAAAATATAAAATTACTAATTTTTATGATGCCAAAATTTTGATTTTTTATACACCACCTAAAACTATACCGAATGTCATAAATTTAAATTAAGCATAATTACAGTTAAATACGGACAGACAGACAGGTCTGAGCGAATCTTAAGGAATCCTTGAGTACTACGGAACCCTGAAAATTGAGGTGGAACACACACCCGCCGATTCGAGCTGCTCTAGCAGATATACTTCAAGGTATAATGTACTCGTATAAGTAGAGAAATAAGATAATATTTTATATACTCAACCTTTCTAGCGACACAAAACTAACTTGAAAGCTTTTAACAAGCTCCACCAATAAATGTCTGTATGAGTAACTGCAATAGGATTTGTTATTTCCGATAACGTGGAGTAAGCGCATTAAGTTCGTATGAAAGTGCTTTAAATTGCTAATACCGTCAATATGCTTTGAGGAGAATGTGAGATTGCTTCAGAAACGTCTTATACAATTATGCTTTACTATGTCTCACTATCTTAAGGTACTTTTCGGTTCTTAGCGACCGTGACGTGTGACCACGACCGCGACCAGCGAACCAGGTAATCGTGTAGCATAGCTACATTTTTTTAACGTATCGTTATAACTAATAACGATGCGTATAGCGTCATCTATTGGCAGTTGTCGGTATTAATAATATCTAATTTGTGCTAGACAACGCCATCTATTGGCAAATGCTTCTAACTAGAGCTTCATCTCTAATATTTCTTTATTGTGGCATTTGTATTACGCATTACCGCTAATTGTCGGCTAAAAAAAAAAAACAATTAATGTCAGTAGAGGTATAAAAGGGTTGTCGCGACAGGACAACGCCCTTTTTCCCTGCCGAATTTTGGTTGTTCAACTTCTTCTAGATACAAGTTTATAATAATTATAATATTTTAACCCCGTGTTCAGGGTGAGTAATTTGATATATCTGTGTTGTGAATGTTTGCTAAATCACGCTTGTAATTAAAACACATTATTTTTTTCCTGTGAATTAGCACCATTGTAGCATTTGTTGGCAAACATTTTGATTGGCCACGTGCTCAACTTGTCGTTTCATTTTTCCGATCTTGCATTGTTAGATATTATTAGGATGTTTGTATCCAATTAATTGTCCTTTAGAACCCGAAAACGCCACGTGTTGTCATACCTTACCGTCGACAGATCCAGCTAAGTGCCGTGTGGTTTAAAAGCCCCACCAATCTCTAAAGACACTAGAGGCTAAACCAGATACATACGGCCTTCTGCCCACGACCCCTATTTCTTTTTTAATATATATATTGTCACGGGAAATCTCTTTTTATTTTAATTTCCCCCGTAACAATCGTGACCCACTAGTGACGCGACCGCGACCAGCGAACCAGGTAATCGTGACCCACTAGTGACGCGCCGCGGTCACGACATTTGTTTAGTACCCATATTATAAATTCGTACTAAGCAGGTAGATCGCGCGACCCGGCTGAGATCGCGGGTCATGGTCACTAAGAAGCGAGCGCTACCTTAAGATAGTAAGATACAATATCATGTAACGTAGTTACATTTCCTTTCTGTAAAATCACCGTCATCTGTGATTTGTTTGCTTAATTATTTGTCATTTAGAGGTTAAAGCGCCATCTATCGGCGCACGTCCTTACTAAAATGGCGTTAGCCTTCCTTTAATATTTGATTCATAGATCGATTTTACTTCCATCTTTAATCATAAAAATAATTATTAAATTTTGATTAATAATGAAAATACAGTACATTTGTATTATTATATTACATAATATATTGATTATTAATATAATATACTTTATTTTGGTTTCTGGATTTTTTCTCATTACGCTTTAGTTTCATAGTTGTCAAAAGTTTAAAAAAAGACGACGGAGGAGGGTATATATAGCACTTCTTCGAATGACGTTTCCTTTTTAGAATAAAATTTTCTATAAACTCAAGATGTAGTCCGTTTATAATAATTATATTTTAACCCCGTGTTCACGGTGAGTAATTTTAAATATCTGTGTTGTAAATGTTTGCTAAATCACGCTTGTAATTAAAACACATTATTTTTTCCTGTAAATTAGCACCATTGTAAAATTTGTTGGCAAACCTTTTGATTGGCCATGTGCTCAATTTGTAGTTTCATTTTTCCGATCTTGCACTATTAGATATTATTAGGATGTTTGTATCAAATTAATTGTCCTTAATATCATTTTATCTTTTTATCTTTTTTTGCTTATCCCTTATTTTGTGATGGACACACAGCCCATGGTTTGGATCGTTAGGGGCTAGAACCATGGCTGCTGTGGTCCACACTCTTCACACGCTGGTATGAATATTTCCAGGGAGCTCCGTTACGGGCACAAGCACCGCCAACTCCGTTACGGGCACAAGCACCGCCGACTTCGTTACGGGTTCAAGGCACCGATTAAAAGGGCTTATACCCAACTTTTTTTCCTACGTCTGGAGTTCAGAGCGCCGCTAGATGTTCCGGACTGAAACTTTCTTTTGAAATCGGACGAACTATCTACGACGAACAGACGCAGCGGTGACTGGGAGACGCTTCCAGAGGTTGGAGCCCCCATCCCGTTTCTCTTGCCACGTGCCAGACCCCTGGACTCAAGACCTGGATTCCTCAGCTAAGTTCCCACGTGGTTTAGATCCCCTACGATACCCTTCAGACGCCAAGAGGCTTGACCAGACCGTACGGCCTTCTGCTCACGACCCCTATTTCTTTTTAATATATATATATTGTCACGGGAAATCTTTTTTTTATTTTAATTTCCCCCGTAACAATCATATCATAATTGTATGACATTCCTGAAGCAATCTTTCGTTCTCCTCAATGTATATTGAATTAAAAACTATTCTCTGCACACCTTCCTCCGCATAATCTTTAATTTACCCACCAAATTTCATACTCCTCCGGTAGCATAATTCTCGTAAAACGGTAACTATTTTTCATCACTTAATAATATAATAATTAAAATACTATGATGGATGGTCGCCGACAGACCCGGACATTTCGACTTTATAATGAGGGTAATAAGGTCTTAAGATCCGCATTTGTCAGCGACTAACACAAAATCTAAGCGTGTTTACCTCTCGTCGTCTTTTGGTCTTGTTTATAACTATCGATTATATGATTATATGTATATTAGAGCATGTGTACATTTTGGCGACTATTAATTACAAAAGCGAGCAGATTTCGACCGCTGTAACCGAATATTGGTTAGGCTCTGGTTGCTCCATTATTTATATTAAACACGTATTGTATTTGTATTGGTTACGAGTATATGCCTTTTTACGCAGCTTTTTCATGAAGAGCGTCCGTGGCTTAGTGGGTAGATCGCTACATACGCAAGAGGGTGCAGATTCGATCCTACGTTGTGGTGGATGTCAATACATCATATTTATTTAATAATTCACATACATATAAATAATACTCACTAATAATATAAAGACTTACGATAGTTTGTAAGAATGGATGTATGGAATGTTTGTTACTCTTTCACACAAAAACCACTGAACGGATTTTAATTAAATTTGGCACGTAGTAGTTTAGACTCTAAATACCAAACACATAGGTTCCTTTTTACTGCAGCAATTAATTCCCATGAGATTTCTTTTTGCACTTTGTAGTGGAAAACATCTAGTATACCTATAATTATTATTAGGTTACTACTGCTCAATGTTCATACTTGATATAAAAAACATAACTATAAAAATAACTACACATTTTGTATGCTACTAGTGAAACTATTAAAATGAAACTGCACATTTTATTCGAAAAGTATTAAGTTTTGAAGTTAATTTTATTCATAAGTAGTCCACTGCCAGCCGTTTAGAGGAGAATGGGGAAAGTGTATCCGAGTCTGGTAATGTGATTACTCCGACCCAAGGGACCGCTGTTTTATTTTACAAATATGTTAACGAGGTACATCGACAAATGAAGTAAGGTTTGTCACTTTAATTGCCATTTCGTATGTCTTTTGTTAATGAACAAAAGATATACGAAATAGCAATTAAAGTGACAAACCTTACTTAATGAGTATATAATAAAATATATTAACCTATCACTATATTAAATACACTAACCAAGACTTCCTTAATAATGATTAAGTAAGTCTTGGTCAGTGTATTTAATATAGTGATAGGTTAATATATTTTATTATAATATACTCATTGCATTTAAGATAATAAGACCGTGTACCTGATAAAATTTTTGTAAATATTAAATGAAGGCCGGCTTAATATTAATAAATGATTAATATATTATAAAATAAAATAATACGATAAAAATAAGCCTGTATAAAATAAAAATATAAAAAGGAAATCTTGTAAAAAATGAAAAGGAAGAGACCGCGACCCGAGACCGAAATAAGGTCGTAGAGACACTGGTTAGTATTAATTTATATGGAGTACTAAACAATCCCCGCGACCCGCGTCGCGCGTCTCGTATTTAACGTAGAGTTTCATTTTACTTTGATTATATTATAAGTGAAGCGACTTGTTATCATAAACTAATTTTGTTAAATTTGGACCAATCAAATTACGTTTGACCCTGGTTTAACGTTTACGAGAATACCGGTTTGGCAGTTTTAGCGTATCGGGACTTGATCGTAATTGTATTATTGCAGGTTTTATTTAGCAGAATTGTCCCTCTGTTCCGCTGGTTTGAGGATGCGGTCGCGCGTCGCGGTCTCGCATTGCGGTCGCATAGATCGGAAGGCTACCTTTAGTATTTATTGATAATGTGACGTATCATCTGTGTCGTTTAGTGTGAATGTGTAGTGTGAGAGTGTGTGTAATAAAATACTATAGTTTATACTCCAGTGATTTTAGGTTTTATCTACGGAACAATTCCTAGTGAGTTGAATGTTTGTATATACCTTTATTACGGCGTTGTAATGAAGGTGTGAAAAATCTACATTGACATCGTGCCGCCTAAAAAAGTTATAAAAATCAAAAGGTCACGAAAATCAGTTTTTCGCAAATATCTCGTGACCTATTGCTCGGAGGTCAATAGAGATCAGTATAAGAATAGTTTGACGTAAAACTATCTACAAAAATTGCCTTTTTCATTTTTCTGTAAAATTAACCGTTTCCGGAGTAGAGCGCTGAGAAAGAGACTAGTATGCACTCACATACGGTATTGTATTATGTATATCGTACACCAAGGCGTACACTCTGTTGCTTTTTTATTCATGTTTAAAGTGTCTTAAAATCTCCGATCTCCGATTGGAGATCTCGGTTACTCTTTTACGCAAAAACTACTGAACGAATTTTGATGAAATTTGGTATTACTGTAGTAACATAAGTTAGTAGTTTAGTAACTGATTTTCGTGACCTTTTGACCTTTATAACTTTTTTAACCGGCAGGATATCAATGTCGATTTTTCACATCTTCATTACAATCTCGTAATAAAGCTGTATACAAAAATTCAGCTCAGTAGGAATTTTTCCGTAGATTGGGGTTTAAAATGCCTTAAATTACTTGGCTATTTAAGATTGTCAAATGTATATCCGTTGTCTTATTGCTATAACACCAGTCTTAACTTAACATGGGATTAGATTGACGTGATGCATATTACACGTTTATTCTATTGTATATTATTATGTATGTTGAATAAAGAATTTGAATCTATTAAAAAAATCAAATTGTTATTTTAGTACGATGTAAGAAATATTTGTATGTTTTGATTACGTCATCATGTTAGTACTTATTAATATTATGTACTAGCTGGTGCCCGCAACTTCGTTTGCGTAGGACTAACGGAAACGGAACCCTATAATAAAAGTAGTCGAAGTTTCACCTTATAACATCAGCTGTCTGCCAGTGAAAGTCGGTCTAGCTGTTTCAGAGATAAGCCGGAACAAACAAAAAGACGGACCGACAGTTTTTTTTTTAAATTTCATATGAAATTATATACGCTAGGTACATACCTCCGTATATACTGTCATATGCACTTAGTGAAAAGCTGTTAATTTAAAATTACAGACACTTCAATTTTATCTATCTGTATGTTTAGATACGCTTACGAAAATAGCTTTTTATATGATATTATGTTTATTTTGGACTAATGATGCATTTTATCATTCCAAAAGTTCCCACGAAAAGTATTTTATAATGACTTCTCACGACACAAAATCTCATTTTTCCATTTCAAATGTATTCAATGCGAACAAAACCGCACCTCGCGATAAGTTCAAAAATAATTTCACAGGAATATTAACCGCTACCTTTTTTAAGTCGTTTAAAAAGCGTCTTATGTATGCTTCATTATGCTGAGTGGACGCTGAGCGAAGTGAAAAGATGAATGTTTTTTTAATAAGCAAGAGGTAATATTCTGATATGGTAATATTTTAATATAGAAAACATACCGTTTATAAAAATACCAACATACTCGTAATATAAAGTCTATACAGAAGAAGATAAGAAGATTCACGGTTCACGAGATAGAGCCTGGCGACAGACAGAAAGACGGACGGACAGCGAAGTCTTAGTAATGGAGTCCCATTTTACCCATTGGGTACGGAAGTATAAATATATCCATTACTGATAGAAGCAGTAGATATACTCGAGGCTCGCACAATCATTGTTTTTAAAATAGAAAGAAAATAGAACTCTGCGGTTATTCAATAGAGTTGAAGAATGAAGTGTCGATTGTCGTGCTGTCATATATGACATTGACATTTGACTCCACACTTGTGTGTTCTATTTTCAGCTCTAATGTACTAGCGCAGAGTTCTATTTTCAATCCTCTGAATTTTATCCAGCCTTCCGGATTCCGGATCATATAGTCCCAGCCTTAGACTGTAAATCTCTTGTATGATTAAATTTTCAGTCTTGGTCAGTCAAGGGTGACTTTTTGAGTAAAACAAACGTTATCTGACTCTTCACGTCAAAAATCCCTAGCATGGTACATACTCGTATTTAACCACATATAATGAACCACTTTAGCGGCAAGTAACGTCAAGTTTGGGAACATTATCACCTTGTATACTCTAATTAGTGCAGAGTTCCCGCACAAATATTACAAGAACGTGACCATGCATTACACAGCCTTCCTAGCTCCGCCATTTTGGCAACTTAACACCATTAGTTATTTGTCATCATCACGAAAATCTTGTAAGTATAGTGTATACAATGATCATCTGTGGCCTACTGGTAAATAGTTTGAGCTGCGAATGCAGGTTTCATCCCGAGTGATGGTTTTTACATACGGTATTGTTATCAGACTAAATCTAAATATTATTAATTACTTTTTTGGTCTTTTCTATCGGATGTTTTTTTTTTGATTATTGTAAATAGTTTCTTATGTTGTTAATAATGGTAATGGTTGGTAAAAAAAAAACAGTTGCCGCAAGTTTATGCACGGGTCCAGGGCTATACAAAAAAAGACATATACACAAACTAAAATACCGCAGTTTGTTAGTCTTACGTTATACTCTGTTCATATAGAATTTCATCTTTTAGTTAACAAAATCATATTAGTACTTGCACATTCTGCAAGGAAAAGGATGAGATGTCTCTCCATCTTCTCCTGGACTGTCCAGCACATCAACAGAACAGAAACAGGTACCTTGGACAGCACGAATACTCTTACTCAGAGGAATTTTTTTAGTTTTTGAGCATGATAATATATAACTCCCCCACACCGATTTCGGTGACGGTGTCCGATTTCATTGCGACCAAAACAATCAATCAGGCGGCAATCAAAAATCAAAACAGGCGGCCATTTATGCGGGAATAATTTTATAGTGCCCAAGTGTGTGCGCAGTACACAAGAGCACTCTCTCTTCCTTTACTGTTATAACCCAGTGGAACTGACACGACTGGCGAGAGATCAGGCGCAGTTCAGACTTTTTATATTGCCCATCCGACGTATGGTATGGTAAGAATGGTACCATAACGCCAAGTCACAATAGATCCACTTGGGTCGCACTGACGTCAGGGCTTGGATATGAGACCTGCCTTTGATTTAATAATAAAAAAAATGTATATTATAATGCTACCTACCTGCTACCAATTAAAATCTCACTTTTTTACTGTGCAGTAAAGAAATACAATGGTCGAACTTAATCTTCTTGTTAACAAAAATATTAAGTTGGATAGTATAATATATTTATGTATATATATTTATGGTCTCCAGATTGACGTAGTATATACCGACTATAGTAAAGCGTTAGACCGGATTGATCACAGCATATTGCTGAATAAACTTTTCGAGTTAGGCATAAGGGGTGACCTCTTGAGGTGGTTTTCCTCGTACGTACAGAATGGGGTGCAATCAGTGGTATTGAACGGCTTAATGTCTACTTGTATGCCTATCCCCTCTGGAGTTCCACAACGCTCTCTTTTAGCCCTGTTCATCTTATTCATACATGACATTGGCAACAGCTTAAAACACTCCAAATTCCTGATGTTTGCTGGCGATTTAAAAATTTACCGGCCGATAAAAAACCAATCAGATGCTTATTTATTTCAGGAGGATATTTCAAGGCTTGCAAATTATTGTATCCATAACAATCTTGACCTCAATATATCCAAGTGTAATATTATCTCTTTTACTAGTAAAAATCAGCCTATTATTCACGACTACTCTATCACTAATCAATATTTGTCTCGTACGTCCGTCATCAGAGACCTTGGGATTCTAAAAATAGCAAGCTCACCTTTGAACCACACATTGATCATATTGTCAGCAAATCAGTCAAGGCTATCCATCATCCGTAATACCAGTTACTTTAGAAAAATGAAGATATCAAAAATTCTCTATTGCGCATAAGTACGTAGTCACCTAGAGTATGGTAGCCAGATTTGGAATGCCCATTTTGCGACTCACTCATTTAGAATCGAAAAGATTAAAAAAAAAATTACGAGATACCTTGGCTATAAATGTAAGGTTCCAAAACTTAGTTACGAAGAGCGCTGTAGTTGCTTGCATCTTCTGCCGCTAAAATAAAATAAAATAAAATAAAATAAAATAAAATAAAATAAAATAAAATAAAATAAAATAAAATAAAATAAAATAAAATAAAATAAAATAAAATAAAATAAAATAAAATAAAATAAAATAAAATAAAATAAAATAAAATAAAATAAAATAAAATAAAATAAAATAAAATAAAATAAAATAAAATAAAATAAAATAAAATAAAATAAAATAAAATAAAATAAAATAAAATAAAATAAAATAAAATAAAATAAAATAAAATAAAATAAAATAAAATAAAATAAAATAAAATAAAATAAAATAAAATAAAATAAAATAAAATAAAATAAAATAAAATAAAATAAAATAAAATAAAATAAAATAAAATAAAATAAAATAAAATAAAATAAAATAAAATAAAATAAAATAAAATAAAATAAAATAAAATAAAATAAAATAAAATAAAATAAAATAAAATAAAATCTCCGGAACTATTGCAATACTATCGGCGCCGATAGATGTTTGGATCTTGGCTTTTTTTGGGATTGGAAATAACTATTGTCGACTGAATGTTCGGTTTCGGTTTCGGTTGAATTTCGGCAAAAAAACAGGTTCCGGTTCGGTTTCGGCGAAAAACCTGCCGAAACTAAGACCGAAACCGAAACTGCTTTCGGGAGTTCTCGCGCTGTGATTGGTCATGCTCGACGCTTTTAATTCCATCTAAGCGACGATGACATCCGATAAAGTTATCATGTTATAGCACATGATTTATTTAGCTCCGTTGCATTTACTTCAGTTAGGGTAAAAAATTTAATTTCAATAGTGAAAGTATTAGATTTTACCCCTTTACGGTTAGTATACATAATTCAAAGAACCACTAACTCGCGCTTTGTGTAATCGTTATTTTCAAATAGCTATTGAGCTTACGAGCTGTTTGACTATCTTGCGTTGTGCCTAATTCGTTTAAAAACTACTTCGCTGTACATATAAATCTTATATGGCATAACTCGCGCTATGCCTGAAATTTTGTACATATACAGGGTCTGTCGTAAATAATGGATAACCCGTAAACTGGAGTTGGTCCGGATGTGAAACTGTAAGAAAATCGTATTTTCTTGCCAGGGTTTCTAACCATATGTAAATGGCGTAGCATTTTATACTTTTTTATAAATTTCGCTACTTTTTTCTACTTCCTTAATGCAGCCCCAGTAAAAAAAGTCCAACGGATTAAGGTCTGGCGAACGTGGAGGCCATAAAATTGGACCCAATCGCCCTATCCATCTATCTGGATATGTATTATTTAAATGTTCCCTTACACGAACAGCGTAATGTGCTGGACACCCATCATTTTGAAGCCACATCTCGTTTCTTATCTCCTGTGGAACGTCTTGCAGTAATCCAGGTAAAGTATTTATTAGAAAATCCAAATACATATCCGCATTTAATATTGCCGGCAACTCAAATGGACCAATGATTTGTCCGTTAATAATGCCAGTCCATAAATTTATTTTAAGCTGATACTGCGATCTGTCTTCACGTATCAATCTTGGGTTTTCAAGTTGCCAGCTGTATAAATTGTGGAGGTTCAAAAAACCATATTTTCGACACGTTGACTCGTCACTCCATAAAATTTTATTAAAATAACTTGGGTCTTCTCTCGTCTTTCGCAGCATTGTGCGACAAAATGTTACTGTCGCAGCAGCGTCCCTTGGCATTAGTGTTTGAACCCTTTGATAATGAAAGGGATATAATTCATGCCTTTTTTAAAAAAAGATATTCTATTTTCTCATAACGGTTTCGGTCGTAAAAACCAGTTTCGGTCGACAATATAAATAAAATTAAGAAGGAAACCCACTTATTGAAAATAATTTATTTAATTTAACCAATCTCTCGAACGCATTTCAAAAGTAGCAAATGACGTATTTGAAGCCTCGTAAAACATTTAACACGAACTACTAAGTCGCAACAACGCTCGCTACTTTGCTGAGGGAGAGCTAACTAGCCGATTTCAGATTCTATTATCCTAATATTTCTGAAGTGGCAATTTACTACCAACGACTGCTGTACTTTGTGATTACTGACCTTACAGTAGAGTATAATATAATATCTATGGGCGCTTTCACATCTCGTCAATCTGGTTCCGTGGTCAGTTCTCGAAGAACTAGTGTAACGGGTACCAGGCAACAGAAATATGTTTAATACTTTTATACTATCTATGTACATATTTAAGATTTGTTTTATTTAATACATATCCATGACCCAGGAACATAGCCACTGGACCACAGAGGTCAAGATATTACAAAAGTACCAAACTGTCGTCATTTTTTGTGGTATATGCATCTGACGAAACTATTCTGAGCCTTTAGCCAGGTTGCCATCGCTAACTATGACGAGGAAGTTCATAGCATCTCTATGTCACATAGCGATGCTTATGTCAAATCCCATACATTTTTGTTTTCAAGGATCGCCGTCGTAATTAGCGATGGCAACTTAGTTTAAAGGCTCTGTTCTGTTTTGACAATTTATCATATTCTTTTTCAAAAAAAGGGAGTCAATCACTTGTAACTCGACTGGCTCTGCTTGTACCAACGGGATCTGGGCAGCACTTGCTGGTGATGTGTTGCTGGTAATCGACCACTAACGACCCCACAGCTAGGGTTTCGGTCTCTCTGTGTTACTAGGATCTTCTAACTTTTCTGGTCTGGCACAATGTCGCCACAAAATGGCGTTTGTATGACAAAATTAATAGGAGAAAAAGTGATCGCTATGGTGATCCCTCGGAACCATTTATTTTGAAGATCTTCTGACGATCCGTCTGCCAGCCGTCACCATCACCGATCCGCATTGGTTAGGGTCGATGTATAAAGGAGGTCGTATACAATAAAAAAAAAATGTATAAACTGAATTTTATGCCTAATTACTTATGCAGTAATATATGTTCAGATCGGATTTCCAGTGGACATCCCGTCGGTTCGCTGCCAAGGGATTTATACGTGACTTAACGAGGCCAAATTTTCAAAGCGTAATTAACAATTTCGGGTGACGCCATTTTTTGTCGCTTTGATTGAGTGGTACGTTTGTGTTTCTGTCATTGTTCGTTTGTATCGTCATGTCATTAGACTCGTTTGAAAATTATAGTTGAGTAATTTACTTGTTTAGCTCGCTCTTTTTGAAGTGAAAACTTGTTTTGCAGGATACGAGCGACATTATAAAAGCCTCAGTGACTAACTAACGTGTGATAGATTGATATAAAAACATATTTTTGATGGTTTGACAATCGTAGTCGCGTACTATTTTAGCTTCACTCTTTTTAGGTGAAAAACTTCAGAATACTTTAACCCTTTAATCAACCACCCGTTTCTAGTCACACAAAATACCATCCTTGGTCTCCGGCACCTATAAAACTGTCGGTAAAATAAAAACCAATTCAGCTAATGATGTTTTATGTAGTAACATAAATGTGTTAACTCTATAAATTATAAATCACTTTGAAAAGAAACTATACGCCACATGGTGCTGCATTTTTACAATAACTATTCAAAATTGAACTTTATTCATTATACCTAAGAAGATACACGTTTCATTGTAAGAGTTCGAATGTTAGATTGCACCGCGCTGCACAGCGCATGTGCAATGTATGACTGATCATATTATGTCGTATGAAACGTGTTGTGAAGTGAATAAAGTTCAATTTTGAATAGAATAAACGCTTACAATAAATATAACAATAAGTAATTCAATATTATTATAATATAGTAATACTTTATAATCCTCCTACCGTTCTTCTAGTTAAGTTTGTTGCGGGTTCCAAAACAGGTTCAGCATGTCCCTCGACATCCTTCATTTGTCGATCATTTGTCAGGCTGGTCGGTTACTGCTACTGATCCTGGTACACAGAAGTTGCAGAGGTGGGATTATCTGGTGGTTCAGTGCCCATTAAAAGCTTAATAGCAGCTCATCAGAAACATTTCACATCTGTTTTCAATTAGGACTAAAATAAACTCTTTTGAGACAAACGGGCTGTCGTGTCTGTTTCGAAGTGTCAAAACTTTTTTAACTGAAGGCTTTCTGCTTGGTTAAAAGTATAAGGGCCTGTTTCAGAATCTACTGATAAGCGCCAGATTGCTTAATAGCATGTTTTGTCCCTGTTGCTCGATATAAAGTAAGCAGCGACAAAACTTCCGATTAATCTATCCGATCCGACACTTATTTTATTTTTTATCTTATTTATACAGAAAAACTTACAGCTAAACATTACTTAGTAATAACAAAATAGAGACAGATAGGCATTTACAAGTTTATACAGTTAAGTAACAAATATTATGGTGAGTTAGCACTCACCATAATATTTGTTACACAAAAGAAAAGAAAATGGAAAAGAAAAATAATTGACAATTATTATTTTTCAACAAAAAATTAAAACCGACTTCCAAAGTAAAAATGCACATAAAAGTTTAAAATAATTCTTATTTTCTAATAGTTCCCCTTTTAAATTGGGCTAAAATTTTAACTATTTATCTACTCAATCTTCATAATTTTGAAGTCGGTATCAGCCCAAACAATATCCTGATAAAAAAAGTATTTTATAGAACTCACTTTTAGGTTTGCTGGTACCGAATAATAATTTTTCCCTTTTTATATAAATTATTAACACTTTTTAAGAAAGTTACTAATACAAAAAGCCTCCGGTACTCTCACTCTCTCGGCAAAACAAACTCAAGCGTTATTTTATGGTGGTTTTCTGAGAGGCCGTGGTATTTCCCCAAATAAGCAATACCGATCTGTGGACCTACTAAACAATCACCAGTGATGATAATGATTCGACACTATATTACAAAATAATAGTATTGTAGTATGCCGCGGAAAAATGTAGCAGTAAGCATTAAATTACTGTAATAATAATAATAATAATAATAAAAAGAAACAAACAAATGTGGCATCAAAACACAGTAAAAATAATCCCGATAGTCATCTCCTCAACGGGCGTTATTCCAAAAACGCTTGCCGTTGCACTTAAATCCCTTAACCTTCACAAAAACACATATATACAGTTACAAAAGTCAATCGTTATAGATACCTGCTCTATAGCCCGCCGCTTCCTTAATTCATCTTCATCCTTCCCTACAACTCACACCAATTAAACTTCTTTCACGCTACATGAACAGGATACTTGGCAATCGCCCGTACCTGCTTCATTCTACCGGTTAAGCCGAGACAAATATATGTTAAATAATAATAATAATAATAATTAAATAAATTAAATTTATTATTATTATTATTAAATTACTGTAAGTGGCATAATGGCATATGCTTGCAGTTATTTAAACAATGCCGAAATTCCTACGCGTGTATCTTTAAAGACTGAGTTCTGTTCAGTGATTTTGGATCTATACCAAAAAATTAAATTTTGTGCTAATATACCTTGGCACAAAATTTTATTTTTTGGTAGCATATACTTGAGTTACTGCAATAAAAGTTGAAATCACTATATGTGTCTATATAAATTTCGAGGACCCCATTATCAGGTTTCAAAAAGACCAATTTGGAATATATACCCTTTACAGCAAAAAATAACTGAAAATCGGTCCATAGGTGACGGAATAATCGTTGAACATAAAAAAAAATACATACAGCCGAATGTATAACCGCCTCCTTTTTCGATGCCATCATCAGGTCTTCACATCTACCCCGGACTAAGGGACCAATTTCGAATTATACTCTTTATAACAACAAAATAATTTTGCTGATGCGTCGACAAACGGCAGAGTAATGTTGAAAGTTATAGTCGGTGTAAAAGACTGAGAAGTAGCTATTATCATCATAATGTATCTTAGGAGGAGTCAGGAGTTCTGTTCAGTACTTTTGGATCCAGGGTATGCCTTGCCTGCCTGCCTAACCACCTCCTTTTTTGGAAGTCGATTAAAAAGAAGAATATAATATGTTTCCTGTGACTTCGTAGACGTAAAAGAAAACTCGCAGCAGCCGTATATTTTACTGTAATAAAAACTAATATATGTGTTGATCCAGAGCCTAAACTACTACCACACTAAATTTCATTAAAATCCGTTCAGTAGTTATTGCGTGAAAGATTAACAAACATCCGTACGACCACACATCCACACATCCATCCTTACCAACTTTCGCGTTTATTACATTAGTAAGTATTTTGAAACTGGTTCTTAGTGTTAATTCTAAGTGTTTTCATTGGAAGATAACAAATCGCTAAGGTACTCAAGTACATGGGGCAGCTGAATCGCACTGAGCAAGATTGATGGTCCACAAAGGGATTTTAAACTTGATGACAACATTTCGTTAGGTTTGGTCTATTGTACAAACTTCTGTATAGTTTCAGATTTGAATCAGGATCAGCTCACATCGAGACGCATTGCGACGTGATGCAGCGCTGCATTTTTAAGATCAATTCCATTCGCTACACAAAATTTACACGTTTCATACGTACACTGCACATGCGCTGTGCAGCGCCTCTTTTGCAATGAAATCTGTTTATTATTATTGCGTAGTGAATAAGGTTCAATTTTGAATCGTTATCTTAAAAATGCAGCGCCGTGTCGCGACGCGACTCGTTTCGGTGTGTATTGGCCCATAAGGGGTTAGTTTATTATACTTTTTTTGTCAAATGGCTTTTTCAACGTATAAAACAAAGACGATACTAGCTACGATGAGTAGCTAATCCGTTGTGACTTGGGTAAATATTGTTATTAGGAAGGGTAATTTATTTTTTCATTTCTCATACTCGGAAAGTAGTGTTGTTTTGATCTGATTATTGGGTGGAAGATGCTGCTTTCCTTTCATAGGGAGGGAAAAACTCATACAAATTCATTCCGGCCCGAGGGCCGGAAAAACTTCAAAACTTCAAAAATAGAACTGCTGTCAGCTGTGAAGAGTTTTATGTAAAAAAAAACTATTAAAAAATGACATGACTTTCTAAACAGCCAGTGTGAATTTAGCGCAAACTTCTTTGAGCGGAATAAGCCGCGAGTGCCGCGACAATTACTCGGCGAGCGGCAAGTTCCATATTTAAAATTTCAAAAGTCAACACATTTTGGCGGGATACTAAAATCTGTTATGTATGTATCTGTGACGGACTTTTGTGCTAAGATTTGAATTGAATATTAAAAATGAGTTCAAGCGAAATATTGACACCAGATTCCATTACAGACGAGGCAAATTGTGTCATATAAAATCTTTTGCCAAAGATATCAAAAAAAAGATATATAAACACATACAATGATTTTATGAAGTGGCGAGAAGACAAGAATATAAAATCGTTTTCCGAAAGTGTATTTCTTACATATTTTAATGGACTGTGTAGCAAATTACAGCCTTCAACGGTATAGAGCCGATATTCAATGCTCAAGAGTACACTTAATGTAAAACACAATGTAGATTTGAAAAAATTTCATAATTTAACTGCATTTTTGAAAAGACAGTCGCAGTGGTTCAAGAGTAAGAAATCTAAAGTATTCACATCTCATGAGGTGGATTTTTTTTTAAATGATGATCCTGACGAGATATATTTGGCAGTGAAGGTAAGTTTACCTAAGTATTTATGGATTTATTCTAAATATGAACGTATTTATGACACAAATACTAAAATAATTACATGTTTTTCACAGGTCGTATTGATACTCGGTATAATTGGCGCTTGCAGAAGCAGTGAACTCACAAATTTGACAATTAACGACATTGAAAGTCAAGGCGATTTATTATTAGTAAAACTGACTAAAACAAAGACTGAAGAAGAAGATATTGAGCGCTCGTTTATATTAAAAGAAGAGTTTACACAAATAGTAAAGAAATATCAAAAAATGAGACCTAGTGATGTATAAACGGACCGCTTTTTTCTCAACTATCAGAAGGGAAAATGCTATAAACAAGTGCTCAGTAAAAATAAAATCTCAGGTATGCCGAAGCAGATAGCAACATATTTGAATTTACCAAACTGTGAGCAGTATACCGGACACTGTTTTAGACGAACTTCAGCGACACTTGTAGCCGATTATGGAGCAAACATGACTACGTTAAAAAGGCATGGAGGCTGGAAATCCAGTACAGTCGCCGAAGGCTACATGGAGGATTTAGTCCGAAATAAAACTAAAATTTCAACCAAATTAACCGAAACTATAAAAATACGCCCCAATTCGCCTCTGCCGACAACTTCCAGGGAGTGCCCGCGATGGAATCCATCGTCTGATAAAATACCAGAGTCTCCTACTTTTACAGAGATCCAGAACAGCCAAATTTCTCAAAATATATCAAACAATATAAATATTCCAAACAAAAATGTAACTTCTAATTTCACGAATTATCCTAATTTGACATTTAATTTTAAATAGGCACTACAAATATATATTTGTCAATAAATAGTTTAGATAAACAACTAGTTTTATTTTCCTCATATTCTAAATGAAAAGTAGAGTGTTTGCCACGGGTAAAAGAATGAATTCCTACCCGGACTATAGCCGCCTCAACTACCTAACTACCTCAGGAATTGATTCTTTTCAACCGTAGGCTAACAATCTACTATTTATTAGAAATAGGAAAATTATTTGTTATTAACAGAATACTAGCAATTTAACCCTCTTTAATATGGGTTTTGGGGACTAATTGGGTGTAATCGCGGTAATCGCTTAGCGTCAGGAGATCCGGCTGCTCGATTCC
The DNA here is from genome assembly GCA_037179445.1 of Phengaris alcon alcon. NCBI lineage: Eukaryota > Metazoa > Arthropoda > Insecta > Lepidoptera > Lycaenidae > Phengaris > Phengaris alcon. The sequence goes on along the minus strand of JAYRCH010000251.1, from coordinate 659,405 downwards.
TAGACCATTTCATAAAAAAAAAATATTGCAATAAAAACAATCGCTAATATCTTTCAAATTGAGTACATCCCTATAGATTGAGTGTAGAAATAGAAGGGAAAAGATAGACGGCCTTCTCGAGATGTAATGACTGAATAATCCAAGTGTTTGATTTATATACAGCCCACTGTCAATCCAAATAAATCTATTTTACTCAGACATTTAATCTCAAATTAATTTAACAGTTAGTTATTTGTTTCTTGATTTGTACAGTCAGTTAAAATCCAACACAATTTGTGCAATTAGATGTATACAATAAACTATCTTCTATACCAGTGACGAAGGTCGGTTCACCTTCATAGGGAAGCCCTAGCCAGTTTATTAGGTAGGGATTTTGATGAGGGTCTTTAAGAGGTAAGTGGTAAGTGAAGCTGATAGGAATTGAGTTGTAGGAACCCCACGCCACTGGGTACTAATAATACTTTGTTGGTATTGTGATGTGGTGTCGTCATAGAGCGCATACCATCTGTGAAAGTATCATAACCAATTTCATGTGTATATTGTTGTAATATCTAAGTGTAACTAGATGTCGGCCTGTGGTCGAAATTCGCCCATAATAATTCATATAATTTTTAAGGTTGAAGTTATAGGGTTTTTTGCCTTACATAGAAAAAAACTTTTAAAAATATAATAGTTGTGACAGATTGACAAACGTCAACGTGTAACAAAATTGTATCTGTCAAACGCACGGTAGTGTGTGTTAATAATGATAGGAGGAAATGTGTGTTGTTGTTACTTTTATACATTTTAATGTATTTATATTATGCATTATTGAAAAAAATATTAGCTTTCTGCACACCTTCCTCCAAATAAACTTTTTGCCAAATATCATACTCCTCTTCGTACTCGTAAAACTGTGATGAAAGTTTTTGCTTCACGTATTGTGTTATTTATGAATGTTTTATTAAAAGAGTTCACGTCATTTCTGATGAAAATTTAAGATTTAAATAAATTTCTCTCTCATTAACGAACATGAAAAGAATCTGGAACTATTTCTAATAACGTTCGCAAACAAAAGCATCTTAAATTCCATCGTGAATCAAAAATAAAAGTGCAATCATTAAATATTGAAACAGTGCAAAAAGTGGAATGAAATTAACGAACGAGAAATGAAAAGCGATTGATTTAATGGTACAGGAAATCTGTATACGCTTGCCAAGAAAGTTAGTCAACAACTAGAAGAATGGAAACTTGAACGTTCAAACGTATTGGTTGTAAGTATTTACTTGGCTTCGAATCCCAGTGAAACTAGCGTGCTATAGTTATTAACATTGTACAGTCTGCATGGGCACCTGCAGAAGAGTAGGTAACTTAGGCCTTTTATACAGTGTTCTCCGAGCGAAGTAACCACTCTTGAAATAATGTAGTGCCTGGGACAGTTGGTTTTTTAAATGTCGCATAGATGCTCAAGCATATACGGCATTCTCACATCATAGTTAGCCTAGTCCAGAGGAATCACTGGTCAATACGTCTGGGGCCAATCATGTGCGGGTTTCCTCACGATGTTTCTCTTCACCGTTAGATCGTGCCTAAAATGTACTTGAGATCTGAAAAAGTCTTGATCGTACACGCCACCATCTGGGAATCAAACCTGCACTCTCTCGAGCACGAATCAAACGGTCTACCCACTAGACCACAGATCTCTACAATTTGTTACAATAAGTTCTAGAGATTCGAGAACGTCGCGAACGTGTGATGGGTGCCGCTTCTAACACCTCAATTATAAAAAGTATATATATTGGTGCTATCACACTACGTCAATCTGGTCCCGTGATAAGTTCTTGTACGAACTTGTGTTACGGGCACCAGACAACGGAAATTTTAACACTTCACATAATAGCGGATAAATAGACGGTTCCCTTAGGATTTCTTCTTACGCGCACAAAGTCGCCGTAAACATTTAGTACATAATACAAATGTATAGAACAGCAATCGCGCGGTTTCCATTATTAAATATCACACAAGTGTGCCACTGACACACCTTATTCTAAGCACAATAAAATACTTCCATTATATTCAATACGCCAAAGGATTTTCACAAAGACTTTATAAATTGTTTAATAAATTTTCTTTTATAAGGAACAAAGAGTTTTAAAATATATAGAGTGTATTTAGATGCTTACGGTATTCCGTTTGTCTGCAGTGGTCATTTGAAGATCAAAATGTTTAACACAAGCTTTTATCTTTAATAAAAATAAAATTTAAAATTATGAAGCTAAAAAATGTTTAAACTACATAATTTATTTATCTTTCACACATATGTTTAGTTAGTAAACAATAGTATTTATACAATAAAATAAAAGTGTAATTGTACAAAAATAATAGTTAAATTCGCAAAAAATATTTATTAAAATATTAAGTTTTATTTACTTATATTTACGTACATACTGTAAGGTAAGTAAATAATTAAAGTATCTATTAATTATATGTAATGTCAAATGCGGAAACTAGAGAGGCATACTTTCTTCTGGGTAAGAGGATACTTTTGTATTACACTGGATACTTTTTCCTGTAGTCCATTTTACCCTATCTAGCTATATTTTAAAAGTATCTCATAGATAACATGGCGGTGGATACATACCTAATGAAAACGAAACTCTCTCACCAAAACGAAACGATACGTGACATGACATAAAAAATTGAACTTTATTCATTATACAATAATGCTTTTGTGTAATGAATAAAGTTCAATTTTGATCGTTTCATTGTAAGAGTTCAAATTCAGTGTGCTGCGCACAGCGCATATGCAGTGTATGACTGATGTCATATATAACGTGTATCTTTTTGTGTAGTGAATAAAGCACATTTTCGAATGGCTATCTCAAAAACGCAGCGCTATGTCGCGTCGCGTATCGTTGCGGTGTGAACTGATCCTTTTGTAATAACCAACACGAACTTATAGTTTTATCATTATGTTATGATAAAGTAATCACAATTAGTATGCATAATAATGAATAATTCAGAAGCCCAGCAGACTTCCATTCATACATTATTTTTAACCCTACACCAACTAATGCGTTGTAAATGACACAAAAGCTGACGTTGGTCATTATGATCAGTGATGTATAATTTTTGAAAGTCAAACGTACTAACTTGTTTTGATGTTTGTTAAGTATTTGATTTTAAAACCTTGAAAATATAATATTACAAGTGTACAAAATAATTAAACTCCATTTTTTTTTACCTAGCTAACTAGCTGCTAGACACACGATTTTTGCTAGAAGATATTAGACTAAACTTACATTAGTTATCGCATGGGGTATTTTATTTACCCTACAGTACTGAAAACCTAGCAGTGCAGTAAGTTCATAGATACCGCCAGTATAAGTAAACTACGACACGTCGACTAAGGGTTAGAAAAGCTGGGGTCTTTGCGACCGAGGAGTGGTTTAGGGTTATGACATACAACACATGTGTGGGCGTAAATATTATTCCACTCCGTAGTAAAGAACGTGACAGCTCGTACGAGATCAATTTTACTGTAGTTATCACCTTTTTATCTTGTCCACATAGACGAGAACTACATTCATAAGCCATAGCTTAAGCACTTGTTATGAAAATCAAGTCAAGTCAAGACAATAAAAAAGTCATGAACCTTAAAAGCTTCAAGCAGATAGTATGCATACTCAAATAACCAAAATTACTTATTTTCTTGACTTTCAGGTACATACTGCCAAAACATTTAAGGAACCTTTAGATATCTCACTGTGTCTGTACGTCTGTCAAGACTCTTCATAGCTTTCTTCTGGTTCGACTTTAGTGTTATTATTATAGTACCCAGTACCAGCTACTCTTACCTAAAAATATGTGGCAGAAATGAAACCTCATTGATCATTTTAAATTTAAATTCGTGACGCTCGTGTCGTGACGCGACCAAGAAATTTATTCACTTCAGCCAGACCCAAATCTGAATTATCTTGCTTACAATTAACTTTTAAAAATAAACAATTTTCTACAGTGCAACGATACCCCATTTCAGAATCCATATGTCAGTATCAAACATCAAATTACCTTGACCAGGTTGGGGGATATTCGGATGTGTTTAGAGATAAATCTAGCGTCAGTTCCCGGCGCAGATTCGCCAGCTACAGCTTAATTTCCTGCCTGTATCGCCGACACAAGTGGTTTACTTCTTAGCTACATATTATAGCACGGTATATATATATATATATATATATATATATATTTGCAATTTTCTAGAATAATAGAATGAAGTGCTACAACGGGCGATAAAATTATGTTCTGATATTTGTCTTATTAAAAAAGAGCATTTAATTAGAAAAATATCGTTTTGAAAATTTTGAATATCTCTTTACTTTTAGAAGTTGAGTACAAGGGCTGCACTAAAAGTATCGGGAATGGAATATTTCCACTGTTCCTGTCATATTAAAATCTTTTTAATTTAAAACTCCTTGGTTTTAAAAATCGAATACCGTTTATTTATTTAAAAAAAGATTCTCGGTCTTGTCACAAGGTCTTGTCAAACTTGTTTAGTCGTTGAGAAAATGGAATTGACTCGAGAAAATTCTAGAGCGATGATTTATTATGACTTTCGAAGTGGTTTAACACAAAAACATTGTGTTGACCGAATGATTTCTGCATTTGGTGATGAAGCCCCATCCAAAACCACAATTTATCGCTGGTTTGCTGAATTTCAACGTGGACGTGTCAAGCTCAGTGATGATCCCCGTCAAGGTCGTCCAAAAACTGCAGTCACCCAAGAAAACGTTGATGCTGTGCGTAAGCTGATTGAGGAAGATCGACATGTGATATACCGCGAAATTCAGGCAACTTTAGACATTGGCATGAGTCAAATACAAATAATCTTGCATGAACAATTAGGTGTAAAAAAGTTGTTTTCCCGATGGATACCGCATTTGCTCTGTGAAGAGCAAAAAGCGCCTCGCGTTACTTGGTGCGTCAGAACTCTCGAAAGATTCCACGCAGGATCCTCAAATGCTGTATACAATATCGTATCAGGTGACAAATCCTGCATATATGCGTACGAACCCGAAACAAAAAACCAGTCACGAGTTTGGGTGTTCGAAAATGAGTTAAAGCCAACAAAAATTGTTCGTTCACGGAGTGTTGCAAAAAAATGGTGGCCACGTTTGTCTCCAAAACCGGCCATGTTGCGACTATTCCTCTTGAGGGACAAAGAACGGTTAATGCAGAATGGTATGCTAACATTTGTTTGCCACAGGTCGTTTCTGAACTCCGTAAAGAGAACTGCAACCGCCGCATTGTCCTCCATCACGACAATGCGAGTTCTCACACCGCGCACAGAACAAAAGAGTTTTTAGAGCAAGAAATTATAGAATTATTAGACCATCCGCCGTACAGCCCCGACCTAAGCCCTAATGATTTCTATACTTTCCCTAAAATAAAGAATAAATTGCGTGGTCAGAGATTTTCATCACCTGAAGAAGCTGTGGACGCCTACAAAACGGCCATTTTGGAGACCCCAACTTCCGAATGGAATGGTTGCTTCAATGATTGGTTCCATCGTATGGAAAAATGTGTCAAATTTCGCGGAGAATACTTCGAAAAGCAATAAATACATTTTTAAATAGTAATGTTGTGTCACTTCCTTGATTCCCGAAATTTTCAGTGCCGCCCTCGTAATCGTGTAAAAGAGATCTATTTAAATAGCTGAGACGTCACAATAATAAGCTCATTTTATTTTGAGCTTATTATTGTGACGTCTCAGTTTAGTTTTGTGAGAAATAGACGCATTTTTTAATTTCATTTATTGAAAGCAATTAATTCTGTGGCTAGTAGGTTAATCCGTTTAACTAATTAAAAAAATATATCGTTTCGTAAGCGTCAATTCACACCGAAACGAAACATTCTGAGATGCGGCGCTGCATTATTAAGATAGCTATTCAAAATTAAACTTTATTCAGTACACAAGATACACCTTAAATTGCAAGAGTTCTAATTTTGAGCTGTCACCGCGGTCACCGCTCTTGTAATGAAACGTGTATCTTCTTATGTAGTGAATAGAGTTTAATTTTGAATAGCTATCTTAAAAATGCAGCGCCAATCAAATTTGAATGGCTATTTTAGACGCCGCGTCGCGTATCGTCTTATTTCGATGTGAGCTGACGCCTATCCTCGACATCTAGACTTTTCACAGGCTATAAATAGTTAAAGGTGAGAGTAATTAAAAATTACCGTTTCATTACTCGGTGTCGATATTACCGCGTGTTGCCGTCAACCTCATTATCGGTCCAATTACGTTCGAACTTGACTGCCCTCGTCGATGGAGCGGGCAACGTGATATGTACTCGTAGAGTTCGTGAATTTATAGACACTATAGACAATTCAAACCCAATAGGCATGTTTTCTAAAAAAAATTTTTTGACTATTCGATGTTAGACAACATATTACACATAAATATATAGCTGACATAAATATATTTTTTACAAAGTTAGATTTACTATTACATAAATTAAAAATAACTTCCAAAATGAAAATAATTATTTGTGGAGATTGGAATATAAATTTAATGAAAAAAACAAAATTTTCTCAAGAACTGATTTCAGTGTTATCTAATCACAACCTTACCAATCACATATTAAAACCAACAAGAAAGGAAACATGTATAGATCTAATAGTCAGCAATATTATGGACACTTCATCAAAAACATGGTACCTAGGCTTATCAGATCATGAGACAGCCCAAACACTTTCATTTACAGTTCCACAAGCAAACTCTAAAAACAGCAATATATTAGAATACTATTTTAAAAAAATTAGGGATTATTCTGATAGTAACATAAATAAATTTAAGGATTGCATATCAGCGTTATCTTTTAAGGAAGTTTTAGAACAAAGTGAAACTAATATTGCATATAATATTTTTCACAATGAACTTACTTTATTTTATGAGTTGTGCTTCCCTATAATAACATCAAAAGTAGTAATTAAAAAACTTAAAAATAAATGGATAACGAAAGGTTTAAAAAGGTCATGTATAGTTAAAAGAAAGTTATATTTACAATATTTATATTCGAAAGACAACAAATATTATAACAAAATTAAATACGAAAGCTATTCCAAATTACTAAAAAAGTGCATCTCTAAATCACAGGCCATAGGTAACATGAAATATATTAACAAAGCTAAAAATAAAAATAAGGCAGCCTGGGAAGTGATACACTCAAACGTTGACAATAAAGCTAAGATTTTGAACGAAATTGAATGTATCAAAGTGAATGAATTGACGTATCGTAATCCTGAAAAAATAGCAGACGAATTTAATAAATATTTTATTTCTATAAGTCGGTTAAATTACCCTAATAATAATAATAATTTTAATTTATTAAATAATAATTTTATACCATTTAATGACACAACATTATTTCTATCTCCAATCACTAAAGCTGAGGTCATTAAAGTAATTAAAGGTTTGAGGAACACAAATTCGACAGGTTATGACCATGTAGCAACGAAAATAATAAAGAAAATAAGTAATGAAATTGGTGAACCGTTAAGCCATATAATAAATTTGTCATTTCTTGAAGGCAAATTTCCAGATATTTTGAAATACTCAATAGTTAAACCTTTATTTAAGAAGAACGCTAAGGATGACATGAATAATTACCGTCCTGTAACATTAATATCCAACATATCAAAAATTTTTGAAAAAATAATGTACAATAAAATTTATAGTTTTGTAACGTCTAAAAATATTTTTAACTCGTCTCAATTTGGATATAGGAAAGATAGTAGCACTAGTTTGGCAAGTTTTTGCCTAAACAAAGACATAACCGAAAATATTAACATGGGTAATTCAGTGGTTGCTTTATTTCTAGACATGTCAAAAGCTTTTGATCTAGTATGTCACAAAAGGTTATTGAATAAAGTAGAAAAATATGGAATCAGGGGTAAAGGACTTGACTGGATTAACAGTTATCTAAAAGATAGGAAACAAGGAGTAGAAATAATTAAAACAGAAGGTCATCGTGTAAACAGCATTGTTTCGACACATAGGAAAAATAATCCTTATGGCGTACCACAGGGTAGTGTATTAGGGCCTTTGCTATTCTTGCTCTATATAAATGATTTCCCGGCATTTATACAACAAAAATGCACTATGTACGTAGATGACATTACGATTGTTTACGTGAACAAGAATAAAGCACTTTTATCTGAAGAAATAAATAAAAGTTTAAGAATAGTTTCTAGCTGGCTACAATTAAACAATCTAAAAATAAATGCTGATAAGACAAACATGATACACTTCAAACCATTTAATAGTGCAAGCATAAATATAAATATAAATTATCAAGGTACTAGTATTGCGCTTACTAACGAAACAACATATTTAGGTTTTATATTGGACCAACACTTCTCTTGGAAACAACATACTGAGAGATTGTGCACAAAAATTGATAGATTTATATACGTACTGCGTACTTTGTCTCAAAATGTTAGTGAAAAGGCAGCTCTGATAGCCTACCATGGCTATGTATCATCCAACTTAAGATACGGTATTGTGTTATGGGGTAACTCTTACCATAGCCAGAATGTTTTTATAAAACAAAAAGCCTGCTTGCGAGCACTATGTGGTGCCCGACAATTTGAGAGCTGTAAGCCAATATTAAAAAAATATAAAATATTGTCACTTCCATGTCTATATATCTTTGAGATACTAAAGTTTGTAAAAATACACTCAGAATTTTTCATTAAAAAAAAAGAAGAAGTAAGCCAAAGACCACATAGAGGAGACAAGCTACAAATTCCAATCAAAAGATTAAATATTTTTGCTAAAAGTGCATACTGTATGGCTATAACTATATATAATAAATTACCCGTAAATCTAAGACAACAGAACTTTAACTCATTTAAAAATCGAATATTTAATTTTTAATTGACAAATGCTATTATAGCATAGATGAATTCATTAATGACAAGAAAATCTCTGAGTTTTTGACTAAATGTGAACAAAATTTAAATATTTATAGATTAGTAATTAGGTATGTATTATGTACTGATAATAGACATTGAATAAAATAAAATCTCTTTGAGTTTTTGACTAAATGTTAACAAAATTTAAATATTTATAGATTAGTAATTAGATATATATTATGTACTGATAATAGATATTGACAGTTAATTTTATATACACAATTTAAAGTGACTTTTTATTTCAATTTTATTTTGTTAATGGTATTATGAATATTATTATTTCTATTTATTCAATCTAATTAAATTTTATTCCAGATAGGTTAGTAAAAATAAAGGTCAATTAAGTGTAATGTAGCATAAAGTCCTAAGAATTTAAATGTTAATGAGGTGCATAATATTATGATGCCTTGATGAAATCTGTAGATGGCTATGAGGGATTTAAGTATCTATGCGAGGGAATGGTTTAAAATTGTATGTTATCAGTAGAATAGTGGATTACTTATTTCAGTTTGTATTTCTTTTAAATTATTATTAAAAAGACATTTGCACGCTTCTTAAAGCAGAATGTTGTGACACTATATTTAAATATACGAACTTTTGTAACCTACATTCTATGCAAATAAACGATTATTATTATTATTATTATTATTATTATTAATAAACAATCTAGAACCCATTTTCGTATATCTTAAAAAGTAACGAAGAAACAACAAATTAAATTTACAGTGAGAAATAGAGCCTGTGAGATATATTGGCCTGTGACGTCACGAGTTGCTCCCGCCGTACATCGGTCAATGAAAAATATATGGCGGTAGCAACTTGTGACGTAACAAATCGTTTTGCGAGAAAGAGAAGGGCAATATTTTTTATTCACTTATAATTTTCAATCGCGTCAACCTAAATACCTATTTCTTTTAGATTTATGTTTCTCTATTCAACAATTATAAAAATTAATTTATAAAAATTTAATATTGGACTCTAGGTAACGTCCCTATTGAATTTAAATGTAAACAAGAACAATAGAACCTAAGGGTCTTATTTTTCTTCCACGAGGAGGGCAAGAGAATCCTCGTGGATTCCTTATGGGCCGACCGACACGGATATGTCTGAATCTACTGGGAGGGTGGCCTAGCAACGTACGGACTAAGCCCCTCCTTACTCCATCCTGCTGTCAAATTGCGGCCCTCTTTAAAATTGTCTAATATTATCTAAGCTTCCAAATCAATTATTATTACGCATGCTTATGCGTGCACTCACACATTTGCTTGCAGGTTGTGGGTATTTTTTCGTGGGATATTGCTAGATATAATATTAATTCAATTGTATGCTATGGTTTTGCGCAAAGTACGCCTGATTCTATTAATTATTATCACAACTGTTTTATGTATCCTTTTAGAACCTAAGGGTCTGCACACACCGAAACGCGACGAGGCGCTGCATTTTTAAGGTAGATACCGATGCAAAATTGAACTTAATTCACATCACAACAAAAGCGGCGCCGCGCTACGTAGCCCGGTGATGCTCGAACTTAGAACTCTTGCAATGAAACGTGTATCATTTTGTGTAGTGAATAAAGTTCAATTTTTAATCGCTATCTTAAAAATGCAGCTCCACGTCACACCGCGTTGCGTCTATAGTAATAGTGAACGTGTAGCTAACATTGTTTTAAATATCACTTATTTACCGTGAAAAAAATAAATACAATGCCAGATTAATTTCGGAGTCGGTCGAATTCAATATTTTAGTTTAAGTCTGAGATTATATTATTAATAATAGCTATTATTTATATAATCTGAGGTTGACGTTTATATTAGATTGGACTTGGATACAGTATACCAGTGTCTATTTTTATTTTTTGTGTGAAATAACGACTGGATACTAAAACACTACTCAAAATTAGATGCCCTCTAAATCAATAGCTGTTATTGTCTCTGCCTGTTAGAATGACAAAGACAGCATCATTAAAAGCCACACAATTTAAGAAGCGTAGATGTTTGGCGTCGGCGCTGCGCTTAATATGTTGAAACGCCTCCCAAAAAGTCCAAACTCCAAAAATTTGTTTATTATATTAGGATAATTTGTTAATAATTCATTGAAAGTAAATTGAAAGTCTTTGTTAAAATCAAGAATTAGGGTTTAGTTCCAATTGTTTCTAAACGAACAAAAATACAAAATTCATGAGTTTGGTAAAAAATTGTATTGACATATTGCACGATAAATAAAAGACATTTAAATTGGTAGCATTGTAGTGTACAGTTATATTTTTGTTTATGTTTAGATTATGTAGATGTGAATAGAGTATATAATAAATCCCCACACCGATTACGATGACGGTGGCCGTTTCCACTGAAAGCAGGCCAGCTACGCAGGAGTAATTTTATAGTGCCCAAGTTTGTGCGTAATAGACAAGAGCACTCTCTCCTCCTTACTCTCCACACCTAGAGGGACGGATAATCGACCCGACTGGCGAGAGATCAGGCTCAGGTCCGACTTATTACATACCCATCCGACGCAAGGATCATCTTTTTTGTCAGACAATCAGATTGCACTATCCAAACCAAACTTGAAAACAAACTTTTTTGTTATTCCAACGAGGGAATCGAACCCCCGACCACCGGGTAGTGAGCCAAGCTCGCGTATACGTATTGTTACGTATACGCGTACTGTTTGTTTAAGGTTGACAGCCAATGAGGGTTTTTGATATATTTTCTGCCGCTAGGGGGCAGACCCAACTCGCACAAAGCGTCATCTGGTGGCGTAAGTAGGTATCAAAAACGGTCAATAAGAATTTTAGATTATTTTTTTGTCACCAGGCGACGCTTGGGAGCCCGACGGTTCTTGTTGTGTCAAAAAGCTGTCAGATGTCATTTATTTCATCAATTTCATTATCAATTTCAATTTATATTCAAATTTTCACATCAATATCAATTCAAAAACCCTTATTAAACCATCGTCCAGTTTATCTGCTGCGGTGTGCGGGAATCTCATAGAAAATCCCATTTCTTTTCAAATCTTTCCTTATTTTTTTAAGACTATACGAGTTGAAGGTATATTTTGTAAAGAACGTAATACGTTTATGTCACTAATCATAATATAGATGCGGTTATCTTCGTTATACAGACCGTCTGGTCCTACCTTTGGTATTACATTTACATAATGTACTTAGTCAGAGGAACATACAAAGGCTTCTCCAGAAAGTGATGAGGTATTCAATGATCATGCTAAAATGTACCCTAAATTGTAGGTCACAAGGTTCAAATTACATTGATGTACTTTATACCCAAACGCTATTCAATTATTAGACAGTGTTTTGTTAAAAAGTCGGCACACAACATTTTTTGTTTATAATCAGTCTAGAGAAGAGTTCTTACATTACGTATTTTCTTTTCTTTTACAAATAATCATTTCTCTCCAGGCTTTTCTTTTTCATATCTTTGAGATCATAATATATCTATTCTTTTAGCGTATATTTACGAGAGGATTTTTATGAAATGCTAGAATATTCCATAGCACAGCAAGTATATTTTTAGTGTGCCCTAGTATCTACAAGGTACCCTTATAATTTCGCTCTGTCCGTCTGCCTGTCCTCCCTTGCTAAATTCAGTAATAGGGATGTTAACAACCTCCGTGGTCTAGTGGTTAGAGTTTGGCTTTCGACTCGGAGGTCGCGGGTTCGATTCCCGCATTGGAACAACAAAAAATGTTGTTTCCAAGTTTGGTTGGGACAATGCAGTCTGATCACCTGATTGTCTGACAAGAAAGATGAGCCATGCGTCGGATGGGCATGTAAAAAGTTAAACCTGCGCCTGATCTCTCGCCAGTCGTGTCAGTTATCCGTCCCACTGGGTTAGGAGAGTAAAGGAATAGAGAGTGCTCTTGTGTACTGCGCACACACTTGGGCACTATAAAATTACTCCTGCGTAACAGGCCTGGTTTCTGAAACCGGCCACTGTCAACGAAATCAGTGTGGGGAGTTATATATAACAGGGATGTTGCCTTGTGTAGAATATCACATTTTTACAAGTAAAATTTAAAAATGCTTGAATAGAGATACACGAATCTAATAGAAATAGTTATTTAGGTCGACGTGATTAAAAATTATAAACAAATAAAAAATGTTGCCCACCTCTTTCTCGCAGAATGATTTGTTGTATCACAATCTTGTATCGCCATATTGTATAAGACAAATGTATGGCGATACACTTCTAGGTAGTTGGTGACGTCACGGGCCGATATATATCTCTCTTTCTTATTGTAAATTTAAATTATTTGTGTCTTCGTTAGTTTTTAAAATTGGGTTAAGATTGTTTATTATTATATTGTCAAACAATGAATAAACGAAAAAAAAATTCTGGCAACCGCCTATTATGAATATAATATTGTAAAGTTGTAGCTTGCATTTTAGGGGTGAAGTGGGGATGATTAATTTTTCATTCTACCCCATCGTGTGGGGTATTGTCAAATAGGTATTTTTAAATAAAGGCGAGGTTTCATACGTGTTCTTTTTATAACGTAAAACATTTTCGAGTGATCGACGTCCAAAGAAGTTTAGAAACTATTTATCATAGTCACCAACGCCCCTGGCATAACTAAACTTAAAGTGGTCCACCCTTAAACTGCCCACTAACAACCCCGAAGGTTATTTTGGGAAGTCGACATTTGACATTTGTCATTTAGACATTTGCTTATAGTCAATCCGCAGTCCGCACTTAATTGACGAAATTTTCTGAAATCAAGATAGCGTAACTTTTTCTTGTACGAACATTTTATGCGTAACACCCGTATACTTTTGAAATCATTGCTTTATACCTAAAACCTCCGCAGCTAATGTTTAAATTAAAAAGTAAAGGCTAAGGCCTAAAGCTAGACGCTCGTAACAATCAGTTAGCACACTAACAAACCCTGGTCTTTTTACGAGAACATTCAGTACCTACTACATTCCATTCGTGTTACCGGTGGTTTTAATTTAGAAGGACTTTAGAGGATCCACGTCTAGATCAAGGATTATGTCGTATATGAGCCTGGCTGGCTTTAAAATCCTGATTTCACTTTTCATTAGCTTCGAAGGTCTACTATGTTGCTTTCCGCCACACACGTGAACTTTATATAATGCTAGATGTTGCCCGCGACTTCGTGCGCCCTAAAGGAAATCCCGCAGGAACCGTACGTTTTCCCGCGATACAAGTAGCTTATAATCCATCCCCGTGGGTAGCCTATATCAACCCGAACGTGGTTGGCCCCAGACGTATTGACCAGCCGTTCCTCTGTACTAGGCTGACTATGTTGTGAGAATGCGTATGTGCTTGGGCAACCATACAACATTTTTTATTCTTGACCCCCATAAATAACAGGGCTTGTTGTTTACATTTATCTTTTCTTACAAAACTTACAACTAAATAATAAAATGTAATATAAAATATTCAATAAAATACAAATTTTTTTTTAAATAAAATGATGCATAAGCAAATAATTAAGATTAAACAAAAAAATATACTTATATAATAAGAAATAAAGTACACAGAAACTCTTTACCCTAATATCTCAGTTTTATAACTTTAATTATATTCTCTTATCACAGTTTACTGCCGTTTCTTTCACATACTCACACAATATTTCAGGAATACCTCTCTGTGTTTTCCCCCCAGTATGTTGGGCAGATTCTCACCCATCATCGCGGTTCTCAATTTCTGCTCAATGTCGTATCTATTGCTAGCAAAAATCGGGCACTCGAGTAACAGGTGAGGAACCATTTTTGCAACTTCGGGCTGACATAGGCACGACGGGTCCTCCCTCAACTTGAACCGATTCAAGTAGAAGGCGAATCCGCCGTGTCCAGTCTGTACTTGTGTTGTGTGATGTTTAATGTCTATTTTACCCACTATTCTGTGCGCAGCGGTGGTGCTGGGGAGTTGAGAAAAGAGTTGCGTGACTCCGACTAACCTAACCCAAAACTACACAAAGTTATTTATGCCTAACGAGTTATGCCCAAAAACAATTATGCCAAAGTATTGTTAAGAAAAAAAATAATATGCCATTGACATCTTGAATGTAATATATGCCATTTCCGATTGTTATTAGGGAAATGTATACATTTTCTAGATATTGTATACAATGACGGATTACATACATTTCTGTTAACATTTAAGTTAAAGTATATCGACGACACAATGCAATAATTTTAGGTTAATACATCTTGGATGTGTGTATTGTGTACAGTACCTATAAAGTGCTCGAACGGAGAACTAGACGTTACATACAGTGCACTAGCCAATTTCATACACATGCATCACTGTGCATTAGAAATTTCGATAGCATTCACAGCTTGTAATATTGGTCGCTACAGATTTTACTGTTTCACTGATTTTCGGAAATCTGAATTGGTTTTAGCTAATCTGGTTTTAATATTGAAGATAGTGATAGTTCATAGGCGCCACGCCGTTTCCTCTCGGCGGGTAAGGTCGTCGAACCGATACAGTAATAGGAATTTTGCTTTAATAACCGTATGTTGTGTAAAATGTCTTTGGAGATTCAGAATCGTACATATAAAAATAGATAGCAGTTTCAATGTCTCGCTAAGACTCGAGAACGGCTGGACCGATTTGGCTTATTTTGGTCTCGAAACAATTGTAAAATTTCAGGGAAGGTTTAAAGTGTGATAATATGTAAGTAATTTGTAAAAAACAAATTTTTTCTCATAGTTACTGTTATATGTCAATTCAGTGAGTTCACTTTGTCACTTGACTGTCCAAGTTTATCTGTTTGGTTTATTTCATAAAAATCGGCTCGCCCCAGTCTAAGAGATGTATCAGAGCCATAAAAGGACTTAAGTCATTGATAGCTGCAAGCCAATCTTCAAACAAATTAATATCTTAACCTTGCCATGTTTATACATTTACGAATTTAGCACTGTATGTATTAAAGAACGTACAGAAATGAGCATAGAATAAGTGCAATATCAAGCAAAACGGTATGGCAAATAGAATATTTAATAAAATTCCGAACTTACTAGCTGGTGCCTGCGACTTCGTTTGCGTAGAACTAACGAAAACGGAACCCTATTTTCTTCAACGGGACCTTAAGATAAAAGTAGCCGAAAATCGGTCCAGCCGTTTCAGAGATTAGCCGGAACAAACAGACAGACAGACGGTCAGACAAAAATTTTAAAAATTGCTCTTTTGGTGTTTGTAGCGTATATACTTTCATATGCATTTAGTACAAAACTGTTTATTTGAAATTCTAAACAGACACTTCAATATTATTCATTTCTATAGATGTATAGATATAGATGTAACGATTATATATGTGTATTTCTATTTTGCCTAAAATTTGTAAATTATTAAATATTTGTATACCATGACTAAGGGGGAAATGCAATGGAACTATTTATTATTAAGTTTTAACACATGTAACATTGTATATACCTGCATTTCACAAATATATATTATTTCTATTTATACACTAAGATTGGGACTATATTATGATCCGAAATCCGGCGGGTTCATGACAATTCAGAGCACTGAAAAAAGGACTCCGCGCTAATACAATAAAGCTGAAAATAGAACACACAAGTGTCGGGTCAAATGTCAATGTCATTTATGTCAGCTTAGTGTATTAGCACAGAGTTCTATTTTCAGTGCTCTGAATTTTCCCGGGCCCATCCTGACATTATAAAAAGGGAAGCTTTGATTGTTTGTTTGCATTTAATAAGCTACGAAACTATTGGGTCGATTTTGATGAAATTTGGCAGAGATACAGATTACAGAGTAGACCAACGGGAAGGATAAAGGCTACTATTTATGGCGCACTATTTATAACTTTAGCACGCAAGAAGTCGCGGGAAACATCTAGTAGATAATGTGTTTTTCTGTCTTACGTGAAACATTCTCAATTTTTAAGGGTTTAGTAGGAGCTGCTTACTCAACTACACCTTTTGATGATATTGATAAGTAAAAGTCCTTGATATGATATTGATATTTATTAACACGAATACTAATTGCTAAAATGATTATGAGTGCGCGGTATGATTGCTTGATGCGGACTGGGCCCGACAGCGAGCACTTTGCCGCACAATGCAAAGAAATGATGTAGAGTCAGCAATGTACGTGCTGGCTCGTACAGGTTTTTAAGGGGCTTATTATTTTGCTAAGACTTCAAAGTATACATTGCACCAGAAATATTTTAGTAAATATATAATCTAATATTGGCGATAAACTGCAACGTTATATCACAGAGTAAAAATACTTACGTACAGAGGAACACCTTTCATAGAACGATCCAAATTTTGTCAGGGCTATCACAAAAGATGGGGGTAAATTAAACTAAATCTAGCATAGAACAGTCTACGGTTATTGAGAAAGTCTAATTTGTACACACCACAACCCGGCATCGAGCCGGCATCGTGCAGGTATTATTGATTTTGACAACCTTAAAAAATAGGAGCTGTTCAAGCAAGGCTGGGACTATTTAATTATGATCCGGAATTCGGTAGCTCTGGGATAATGCAGAGCATTGAAAACAGAACTCTGCGCTAATACAATAGAGCTGAAAATCGAACACACGAATGTCGAGTCAAATGTCAATGTCATATATGACAGCTCAACACTCGACACTTCGATTTTCAGCTGTATTGTAGTAGCGCAGAGTTCTATTTTCAATTGCGAATTTTCAACTGCGAATTTTCCCCGGCCTTCCGGATTCCGGATAATATTATAGTCCCAACCTAACATTTTACTTAGTCAGTTAATTACTTATCCAGCGGAGTATAGCCCTAGACAACGTCGGATATTAATAGGGGAACATAAAATTACCCCTCAATGCTCAAGCAAAAATAATTATATTTTCGTAAAGTTCATAATTATCTCATTTCAAACGCAAATATATTAAGTACTCTCGATGTTAAAGAAGGTTTGAAGGTGGAATTATGCTGTGACTTTAAATGGGCGTAAACTGTGCCCCCGAGCCCAGCGCGGTAATTAGTTATCTGTTTACCCTATTCTGGGTAACTTGTTGACTTTAGGCTGACTTCACATTGGGCGCTTTGTAAGCGAGCGAAGCGATCGACGCGTGCGCCATCTGTACTTGCAAGCAGCGGGGGAGCGACGAGGTTCTTTTGGTGAGCAGCGCTGTACACACAGTTACCGGTCAGAAATAATGCAATGATGTTTGAAATGTGACATTTTGTTTGATAGTGTTTATGCTCTACAAATTGAATGTGTGTGTTCAAATTCAATTTCCGTTCTTTATGGCTGTACTGTACCTATGCAATATTAATATGTCACTTAACAGGTGGTACAGGTAATGCGGGATTTAAATGGGTCGGGATGAAATAAATCGGTCAATTTTGTTGGCCAAATTATTACCTTCCGACTCACAGATTAATAGCTATAGCATAGATATCGTTCCTCACTATTACTTTCGCCTATTTTCGCCGCACTATTTCCAGAAATAGTGCGGCGAAAATCGGCCCAAATCAATATTTTATAAATCGTTGTATAAAAGTTCACATCATATTGCCGCAGCTCGTGCCTCGTTCGCCGCGTTCGCGTCATGCGACAAGCTTGGAGAACGCGCTCGCGCAGTATGGCCAGCCTCTCAATTTGTCTGTTTACCCTATTCCGGGTAACTTGTAGGCATCACGGCTTTTGTACTGTCCGTGTTTTTAAGATGTATTAATATAATGTTTGCGAAGGTTATTTGCCTTAATTCTAGTTAAGGAACTTGTTAATCGAGATGCACAGATAAGAAATGAGGGAATTTATAAAATAGAAGTTTAAAAGAGCTCGTAGCAATTTTCGGTCGAGTTTCATAATTTTGGGTTCCATTTCGTCATGTGCCTCTAAAACCGGACTAGATTTCTTTTATTATTAAATGCGCATTACATATTCAAATGATTATTATCTTAAATTAGTTTAAAGTTAATTCCTAAACGCGAAACAATAACTAACACCTACATGTTGAAAATGATATTAGCAGTATCATTTTCAATATGTAGGTGTGTTGTGTCTAGATTAATATCTAGACACAACACCACTTACTACAAATGTAGTAAAATGTAGTAAATGTAGTATGATAAGTATTAAATATATAATGTTGTTTTTTTAAACGTGTAATTAATTTTCATATAATTTTAAACCATTTTCTTAATATATATACCAATACTTTCTTAATCAAAAGAACTCAGAAAAAATATTATTGATGATACTCGTAATAAACAATTATAAAATCGAACAAGAGTTCAATTATTTGCCTTCACTGTAAACATGACTTAAAAATACAACTGCACACAAAAGCGTTTCCATTCAAAAATTCCGCCATGCTCTATTTCTCGCATCGCAAATATTGAAGTACAAACAAAAGCTCATATTTTTAAATCGGTTAACGCATAGCTACCAATTTAGCACCATAAAGAACGTACGTATAAAATTTCCAAAAAACATAGTAAAATAATGATATTACTCTGAAAAATAAAAAAATAGCGAAAAAATCTCCATTACAATTATATGTTGAAAATTGAGCAAGTTACAAGCGGTCGAAGTTTTTATGTGTGGCGGATCAATTAACGCCACGATCCTGAATCGCGCTATCGAAGTTTCCACAGCTCGGCGCTATATAGGTATACAACATCTCAAATGCGTACAAGTGGGCTTCAGCCTGAACGAGCATTATACCACCTCGATTGGTCGGAGATCTCCCGTTGGGGCTTGCCACCACTTTCTATCTATCAGTATGAACTTTCGGGACACCTTTTTTTTCATAACTTTTTGATATAATTTAATGTGGCGTACCTCAATAGGCATAATTTTGTTTGTCATAATAATACTTCGGCATACTATAAATATACCATTAGGCATAATTATCATTTAGACTAATGGTTCTGTCCTAATTTAATGTGGCATAACTCGTTAGGCATAAGTATTTTTTTTGTCTACACAATACCTTGGCATAATTGTTTTTTGGCATAACCCGTGAGGCATAAATAACGGTTGTGTAGTTTTTGGGTTTGGTTACGTCAGAACTTTTTTATCACGTTCAAAACGTCTTCGGAGTGGTAACACGGCCTCACAAAAACCCGGCGTGAAATAACGTTTGTTTAGTTTTAGGTTGGTTAGTACTTTTTTATCACGTTCAAAACATCTTCGAAGTGGTAACACGGCTTCACAAAAACTCGGCGTGAAATAACGTTTGTGTAGTTTTGGATTAGGTTAGGCTAGAACTTTTTTATCACGTTCAAACGTCTTCGGAGTGGTAACACGGCCTCATAAAAACCCTGACGACGTCTTGTTACACATCAGATCTCTCCATCTAATTGACTATTTTATTATTATAATCTTCATTATTATTATAGCGTAACCATGTGGACCAATGCACGGATTTTTAGCAGACATAATCATTTTTCTTTATTATTTTCTCATAGATTTCCTCAAAATATGAAACAGTTTATCAAAATAAAACACTTTTCTTAAGTTTGCCATACAACTACTATTACATTAGAAATTTTGTTCCTTACTAGCAACACTATAAAAGTATGCATTAATACATTTTTTATTTTTAACCCTCATTAACTTTTTTCTCCCATGGATTAGAGGATTTTTCGTACTGCAATAAAATAATACACTTTTCAAGTCCTTTCATTTGACATGAAATGGTATGGCTACAAGGACAAGAACAAGGACGTTTCGCCCGTTCTTCTTTATATTTTTTACATGGATACATGCATTACGTGTTGAAACTAGAATAAGGCTTATATTATATAGAATATTTAACACTTTTTAATTCCGTCAGTCAGTGCCACTGTGTTAGCGGGTAACATTGATGACATGCATGCTACTAGAATTTAAATGTACCGATTCCCACGTCTTTAACGACGGGTCTTAGTGTGTACACACCTTAACAAATCGCTGTCGATTAAGCACTTCGATACATGGTATGGCTGTACAAATTATTGACAGTGACATATCGGCGTATCTAGTTTATTGGCGTTTAGGCTTAGTAACATAAACCAAACACCAAAAACTTGTCGCCTCGTATTGGATTATATATAAATTAGTTGACATTTGTACATGTGTCGATTTACGTGATCCAGGCAATACAAACGTTGACATTTTAGTAGCGATATTGATGTCTCATGTTACGCGCATATTAGGTAATCGTCGTTTATAAAATACATTAAAGCATATACCCATAAAGACAAGGCATGGGGACGCAAAAAGTGTCCTCACTTAAACTTGGGGGTAACTTGGGGCAGTCGAGGTTTGACATTCATCTTGACATTTGGCATTAATTGCTTTCCGCAGTTTAATCAGTCCGCATTTAATTGACAAATCGTCTGAAATCAAGGTGGCGTAACCTTTTCTCGTATGAAGATTTACTCTGTTAAATGTACGTCCATTTGCCATGCCCATCCATAGTTTTGAAGCTATTCCTTTAATGTACTTTTTTGCGTAAGAATCCGTAATTATCAAAGTAAGTTTTTAAATTTTAAAGAGTATGAAAATTGTCTAATATGCTATGGTTTAGTTTGTATTGAAACGTGGGGGAGCTATGCTTCGGCTTGAACGGATAAGTAACACGGCCTCACATAAAACCGGTGTGAAATAACGCTTCCGTTGTATTTCCGCTGAGAGAGTTAGGTTACCGGAGGTCCGAGGAGGGTTTGAGCTTTTAAGGACTGGGAACGCAAGTGCTCAAACCAGAGGAGTTACAAGTATAAGTTCTCTGGTGTTGCTAGTGTCAATGGGCGGGGGTAATCGCTTACCATTAGGGTATCAGTCTACTCGTTTCCCGGTCGATTTTATAAAAAAAATAAAGCGTATAATATTTTGATTTGAAGAAAGTGTCCGGCAGTGGGTGGAGAGAGTCAAACACATGGTTGGACGTTAAGGGAGGACACTATTTGCAGATGCCAACAGTCAGGCCGTCCCGCTCGAGAGTACACGATATCACGCGTATGCGACTGAAACGGTGCATTCACCGAACCGAGATTATATCGAAAATATTTACGAGAATTGGGCTTCTGATGTGATGTCGATGTACTAGTGTCATAATTGGAAATTGGAGTACTTACCTTGAATGTACCCCTAGCTTATGTAAGGGACATAACTTCATAGAGATTTAGTTATAGTAGGTACCTGGGTAACCTGGGTGACCTTTGCTCGGAGTTCTGATAAATAAAAAAAAAAAGAATCAAAGAAATATTTATCTGACCGGAATTGTAACCCACCACATTCAGAATTTTCGAACAAAGCAAAAATTATACATATGCAATACACATACCAAACTGCCAATCGGACTGACATAATAGAGTCGAAATTATTTATATATTGTTGCACGACGAAAACAAACGATATATATATATATATATATATATATAGCTTAAAATGCGCAGTTTCCCCCAAAACTCCCTGCGTACTCAATTTCAAATCGGTAATACTTGCAGCTGTTTTCTAGAAACCGATTAAATATATATTAGGTAAACCTATGAAATTGCCGTTTTGTATAAAAAAATTTAACTTTTTTTTTTTCATGTATTTTTTATTTGTATTGCAATCAATGCATCTTTGCCAACGCAGTGGCAGTTTATTGATGCCCTTCTTAAAGAAATCAACTGGACGGGAGGCAACAAATTCTTCAAAGGCATTATGTACTGCCTCACGGGTATTGAATTTTTTTCTCGCCAAGAAGTCATCCAAATTCTGGAAAAAGTAGTAGTCTGTAGGCGCAAGGTCTGGTGAGTAGGGTGGATGACGGAGAGCTTCCAATCCCCCAATTCTTGCAACTTGGAGACTGTCTGCTGTGCAGTATGAGGTCGAGTGTTGTCGTGCAGGAACAGCGGAGACGAGCGATTGACCAATGCTGGTTGGAGATGTGCCAGCTTCTCCATCATTGTGTTCAGTTCTTCACAGTACACATCTGCAATAATGCTCACCCCGTTTGGTAAGAAGCTGTGATGAATCACACCGACACTAGACCACCAAACAGTGACCATCACTTTTCTAGGGGTAAGTTTTCATTTAGGGCATTGTTTAGGTGCTAAACCAGGATCCAACCAACTTGCTGAGCACTTGCGGTTATCAAACATAATCCATTTTTCATCGCAGGTAACAATGCGGTTCAAAATTCCTTCATTTGTGTGTCTGTTGAGTAGTGCAAGGCACGTCTCGACGCGTACTTCGCGCTGGCGATCATGGAGTTTGTGGAGCACCCGTTTGTCAAGCTTTTTTACCTTGCCAATTTGACGCAAATGGACCAATATTGTTTTGACGCTAACGTCGAAAGCTGCTGCTAATTCAGCCGTAGATTGTGTATCATCAGCTTCCACAATCGCCTTTAATTCGTCATTGCCGATCAAAGTCTTCGGACGACCGCGAGGTTAATTTTTCAGGTCGAAATTTCCAGAACGGAAGCGAGCAAACCAATAACAGGTGATGCGTTGTTTTGTAGTGTTAGCTCCGTAAGCGTCGTTGATGTTGCGTGCCGCTTGTGCCGCGTTGCTGCCACGACGGTACTCATATTCCATAATTACTCGAATTTTTAACGTATCCATGATGACGAAAAAGATTGAAATGCGATGAACATGTAACACTAATCAAGAAACAAATGACTACTTTTGGAAAAAGAATTCCATTTTTTTTTAATAAAATTAATTTGAAATTAGAATTATTAGCCAAACAAAAATTATTTTGATTTGGAATGGCCAGTACTGCAGAACGGCAATTTCGTAGGTAAAGACCTATTACCTATTATAAGACTGTCTCGTTTAAACTATAAGATATATTCTAACCTGCTTTGAAATCTATTTTAGTGTATCAGGTAGGAGGGTTTTTAAAAAGAGCTTACAGGGTATAACAGGGAAGGCCCAAGATTTCCGTATTGCACTCCATTTGGGCACTGAATTCTAAACTGAATTTTTCAGTAGCGTAATACTTTATACGGATGGAAAATTTCGACTAAATTCTTCGTTGGAAGTCTAAAGAATTTCTTGACAATATATCATACTTTTAATACTAGGTTGATACAATATAACATGGTTGATATAACAGATACAAATACCAAGATATTAAATGTTCCTGAAGTTTGATCTTAGTTATCAGTAATTTTTGAGAGGCCATGCATATTCTTATATACATATTAAATTTTCATCGGAATGTTAACACAAATATATCTTAAATATTTTTGTCAAAAGAATATTTTACCCTATTTATTCATAATATTATTATTCAATATTTTTTTGTCTCTCGGCTCCGGAGGTCTTGGGTTTGATTATTAGAACAACAATAAAATTTGTTTTCAAGTCTGGTTAGGGTAATGCAGGCTGATCAACTGATTGTCTGACAAGAAAGATGATCCATGCGTCGGGTGGGCATGTATAAAGATGGACCTGCGCCCGATCTCTCGCCAGTTGTATCTATAATCCGTCTCACTAGGTTACGAGAGTAACAAAAGAGAGATCTGTGTATTGCGTACACACTGGGACACTATATAATAACTCCTGCGTAGCTGGTCTGGTTTCAATGAAACCGGTCACTGTCACCGAAATCGGCGTGGGGAGCTATTATTATTATTATTAACTACAATATTTTAATAGAGATGGTTCTTATTCGCCGCTTCAGGACCTGAAAAAGAGTCCCATAAGTCATAATGAGGGAATTCCGCAAGAACTGTACATTTTCCGCGATAAAAGTAAAAATAAATGCACAAAAAAATATGAAATAAATCTTATTTTCTAAATAATTTCCCACTTAAATTCGGCTAAAACTTTAACTATTCCTCTACACAATCTTCATTATTTTGAAGTCGGTACCAGCCCAAACAATATCCTGATAAAACAAGATTTTAAAGAACTCAGGTTGAAGTAGGCTGATACCGTACAAATCTTTTTTTTTTTCGTCGTGCAACAATATATCAATAATTTCAACTCTATATTGTCAGTCCGATTGGTAGTTTGGTTAATTTTTGCGTTGTTCAGAAATTCGGAATAATGTGGGTTCGAACCCGGGTAACTTAATATTTTTGTGATTCTTTTTTTTTATCCGAGCAAAGCTCGGTTACCCACGTACTGATGATTATATATTACTAGCTGGTGCCCGCAACTTAATTTGCGTGGAACTATTAATAGAAACGGAATCCTAAGATTAAAGTAGCCTTGATTACTCCTTATAACATCAGACTATATTGTCAGTGGAATTCCAGTTAAAATCGGTCCAGCCGCTTAGCCGGAACAAACAGACAGAATATAAAATTGTTTTTTGGTTTATGCGCCGTATATACTATCATACCCATTTAGTGCAAAGCTGTTAATTTAAAATTACAAAAAAAACACTTCAATTTTATTTATTTTTAAAGATTATGCTCAGAATATAATTTTGCCAACATTTTCTTAGTATCAGACTTTTGTAGTTAAGTAGTAGTAGTGTAAAAGAAGTGCGTATACTCAGTAGTCAGTGACTGACTGACTGACTGACACAGATACAGATAAAAAACGAAGCTTTTAGCCCATTTTGAGTGAGAATTCTTCGCATTTTTACGCATGCTTCACGTATTCTTTCACACAAGCAAGAGCCAGGATGATCTGAATACAAAAGATATGTAGAAATAATGTCTAATGAAATATCAGTTAGTAAAGTCTATAGTCTGAAAAAATGTTTTACTTTGAATTCAATGTCCCAGTGTTCCACCCAGAGCTTTCGCCCGGTATGTAATATTTTTTGTTTTGATTTCGAGAGTTACATTTTTCAAAGGGTTTCTGTATTCCTGGGTCATGGCTGTATATTAAAAATGTGTATTATATAGTAAAAATCTTAAATAAAAGTTTAGTATAAAAAGTATTAGGTCCCGTAAAATTAATTACGGTTACTTCAGGCACATGATCCACTGCTTATTTGGAGACGTTTATACAGAAAAATAATTGTCATACTCGAAAAAAATCGTCCTTTATATGGGCGAGCTTTTGTTGAATGAGATGATTTTTTAACTTTGAGTATGACAGTATTTTTTGCCTAAACGTCATTATAATAAGCAGTAGATCATATACCCAAATATCTATATATATATCCAAATATACCTGCTACAACTTTTCGCCACCGTTCCAAGCGATAAAATATTTATCATTCTCATCACCTTGATGAGTGGCAGTCCTCCACCATGCGCTTTACCCGAAGCTTTCTGCCTGGCACAGTAAACCTCTGGAATGAACTGCCGCCAACGGAATTTCCGGACCATTACGACTTGCAAACCTTCACGAAGGTTATAAGGTTATTCCCTCCTAAAAGGCCGGCAACACACTTGCAACTCCTCTGATGTTTCGGGTATCCATTGGCGATCCGTTTGCCCGTTTGTCCCCGTTTAAAAAATAATATCTGTGATTGATTTTACCAAACCTTATATAATATTTCCGGTTTTCTGGTACTCGTAACAGAAGTTATTCGAGAACTTACCACGGGACAAGATTGACGTGGTGTGTGGTGGTGTTACATTAGAATGTGCTGTAGGTAACTTCAAAGCAACCTTAGACATGCATGTAGGTATATTCTGCAGCGCAATTTTCAATTCTTTTTAAAGTCGTCCGAATGGCGTTTTGAATAAATAAACTGCTAAAGCTTCATTTTCATCCTAACGTAACATCAGAAATGCAATAGAGTTTGTAAATATTTTTAAAACCTTCTCCAAAAGTGAATATCTGAATACATCATGGGCATCATCATGTAAAGTTTCTTTTTTTCTTTTTGAAACAGAACGGGAAAATCCTGATGCAGAAAATCTCAACGATTATATAACGACTATTTTTAGCTCAAGTTTCATGGACGACCCGCTATAGTAGCCCTCTTCCAGATATAGGTTGACGAAAATATATCATGTAGACGACATAATATTATTAAAGGTAAGCGTATGTAACAAGTATAGTAGTTTTCTATCGTAATACTCGTTATATATTGGTATCAGAAAATGCATCAAGTATAAAGATATTTTAATTTTAGAATTTAAAGTTAATATTATCGGGAATCGCGATATTGTTATTTTATCAGAATTCAATTTTTTACTTAAAATTTTAACTGTTACATTGTCGTATACAAAACTAGTTCTAGTTCTAATCAGATCACACCGGAACAATACGTTACATGGCACTGCATTGTTAATATAGCTATTCAGAATTGAACTTTATACATTACATGTTTCATTCTAAGAGTTCGAATGTCATGTTGCACCGCGCTGCACAGCGCATGTGCAGCGTATGACTGATGTCATATGAAATGTGTATCTTTTTGTGTAGTGAATAAAGTTCAATTTTCAATAGCTATCTTAAAAATGCAGCGCCTCGTAGCGTGGCGTATCGTCACAGTGTGAACTAACCCTTAAACTGCTTTCTGTCAATTCTCACCACACTACATAAACATCTTTCTGGTGGATAAAATTCGTAACGATGTCATTCCCCAGAGAACTAAATTCACCGACATTGCTCATAGAATTAGCACGCTGAAGTGGAAGTGGGCCGGCCATGTCAGCCGGTCGGCAGACGGACAGACGGTCGATGGAGCAGACAAGTATTAGCGTGGTGACAACTCTTAGGTAAACGTAGTTTAGGACGTCCTGCGGCACAATCTGCCGACGATCTGAAGAAGGTGGCTGGCAGCGAATGGATGAGGGCTGCCCAAGATCGGGAAGGTTGGCGCTTTTGGGGGAGGCCTACGTTCAGCAGTGGATGGCGATAGGCTGATGATAATGATGATATATAATAATAATTAATGTCTACATTAATTTCTTATGATGTTAGGTTATCTACCACTTAATAACGGCAAGTAGACCAAAGCTTAGGTTTCCTTTGGTGTAGAGGTTTCCTCATTGTAAAAAGTTATCCAAAAACGTGTAAACTATGAGTTATACGTAAGTATTCCTTACTACAACCTTAGACTAACTAAAGGTTAAGCCCACTTTTTGACAGTTTTGAAAGTTGACAAACGCGATTTAAACTCGCTAATAGCTAACCAGTTACTTAATCGTTGTCGTTTAGGAGAGCACCTCTATTATTTCACTTGATGCCATTTTAGCAAAGTTTTAACTGCAATATTCCGTCAGATGTGAAATTTTAAGGGCGGATTTTCGAATTTGAAGATTACACTCATTACGATGTTACGTCTCAATTTGTTTTATATATCAGTAATTCCATTGTCCAGTTGCAACGTATAGCAACTACATTCCCATTTTTGTCTTAAATTAGTCATAAACTTCATATTTCATTTATAAAAGACAAAGGTAACCCTTAAAGCTAGAAATTTGTAATTTTGCACATGTATTTCTCATATGACGTAGGCATCCACTAAGTAAAGATTTTTCAAAATTCATCCTCCATGGGGGTAGGAGTGTAAAGTTTTAAATAAACGCACAGGCCAAATTCTTAATGCTCGAAAATTGAAATTTCGCGCACGTATTCCTCATATGATGAAGGTATCCACTACACGTATTTCCGATTTGACGAAAGCATCCACTAAGGAAGGATTTTTCAAAATTCAACCCCCAAGGTGGTGAAATAGGGGATAATAGTTTGTGTGAAACTTTTTATTCCTTGGACGTATTTGCATGAAATTTCGTATAAATTAAGTACGGAAAAATAATCAGTTATGTATTTCAGCGTTTTCTAATATTCAAACCCCAAGAGACTAAAGTAGAGGATAAAAGTTGTACATTATTATAAAGATATCAATTAAAAACCAATTTCACGCGTTTATTTAAAACTTTACACTCCTACCCCCATGGGGGATGAATTTTGAAAAATCTTTCCGTAGTGAATGCCTACGTCATAATATGAGAAATACGTGTGCATAATTTCAAATTTCTAGCCCTAAGGGTTTGGTCTGTGCGTTGATACATCAGTCAATCAGCTTTGCCTTTTATATAGATTAAAAGCCTTGATAGTTTTAGATTTTTGTCAAAGAAGTGAAATATAAAAAATTTGTTTGAAGAAAACGGGTAGATACTCGTATAATGATAAAAGTCAATAACAATTATTTTGTAACAAATTGTGAGGTTCCATAATATAAAATTATCTCCATGTAACAATTAATCGGGGCTTTAAAGTACAAGTTTTCATAGTTTCCTAGTTTAATTAAGTACACCTGGATAGCTGAGCTTTGCTCGGAACTCTTGTGGATTCAAAAAACAAAAAAGAATCACGGTAATATTTTACCAGGGTTCAAATCCGCCACATTCCGAATTTCCGAACAACGCAAAAACTAACCAACCTGCCAATAGACATAATAGAGTAGATATTATTGATATATTCTTGCATGACGAAAGAAAAAACATATATAACTTAAAAAGGCGCAGTTTCACAGGGATAAAACCTAGCTAGACCAATCTTACTCCCCCAAAACTCCCTGCATAATAAATTTCATGTAAATACTTGCAGCCGTTGTCGAGATACGATTATATATATACAAGATTGTCTCGTTTAAAGTATAAGATTTGAATT
Organism: Phengaris alcon alcon; assembly: GCA_037179445.1. NCBI lineage: Eukaryota > Metazoa > Arthropoda > Insecta > Lepidoptera > Lycaenidae > Phengaris > Phengaris alcon. The sequence goes on along the minus strand of JAYRCH010000251.1, from coordinate 629,989 downwards.
TTGCTGACGCATTTGCATTTTCCTTGACAATGTAATGCTGCAAGTAAAATGCACACTAATACATTTTCCTTCCTCAAAAACACTTGACCAGATTCTTTTATTTGCGGCGGCGGCCAACCTATTTTGTTCCCCACACTGTTCACCCTTTGTTTTCCTTCTGACAAAAGACGCACCTCGGAAAAGGAAATTCAGAGCGCTTTATGCAAATTAGAAAGAAGATTCCACGGAGCGTGTGTTGTGTAATCACCTTTATTGTCAAGAGTTATCGAGTGAAAAGTGTGGAACAAATTATTTACTCCCAATATCCTATTGCTCTTAGAGTATTTGAGAAAGTTTAAACTTTTTTCACGAGTATCAAGTTACCGTTTTATGACATTACGATTTTCGATGTATGACTACATATATAAGACTAGCATTTGCCCGCGGCTCCGCCCGTGTAAATATGGGATATTAACACGGGCGAGGGCGAGGGAGCAGTGTACTTTTTTGGGATAAAAGTATGTATTAATCCAGACCTTAAATTGCTACTACCATACCAAGTTTCATTCAAATCCGTTCAGTACTATTTGCCTGAAAGAGATACAAACATCATCCATCGCCTATCCATCCATCCATCCATCCATCCATCCATCCTCACATACTTTCACACTTATAAAAGTAGTAGCATGAGGGATAAATCGTAGATTAAAATAATAATTAAAACCTACAATAAATATTCAATCTTAACTTATCTTAAACCACCGTGAAAACCAACTTCTTAGACATTTATTATTCCCAGTATTCAAAGAGTGGACTGACTAACTAACCCACGGAAACAGAGTCGTAAGAAGAATCTAGTCGTAAATTTCTTGGCGCTTACGTCATCGCATGTGTGCATAACAAAGTATTCGGTTTTACAGCTGTAATATTCGAGCTCTCAATTTAGAATCTGCTTGAACTCTGGGTTTAATGAAATTTTTCTGATTACTCTGGCCATTTGCGAGTGTACCTTGTTCCAAAACAGTACATTATATTTGCATAATATTCAGAAGGAAGCTTTTATCCGTGTAAATTACGTGTGGGGATTAGGTAGGAATATTATGCACGGTATATCATTATTATGTTTGCCAGGTATGTTTTTTTTAAAGTAAGCGTGATGTCCACACTCCAGAGTAGAAACGACATTCCACATACAACTTAAAGTAACTTCAATCATACATTATATTATAAGGCTGTTCTTTTTTTTTATTATCATAAATAAGAATAAAATCAGCACTCATTGTTTTATTCTCATTAAAAAATTATAATATTATAATTTTAACCATAAATATATTATGAAATTACCTAAAATTGCTATTAATACAATATTATGTTGTAAAGCTATTCGTTTTCACGAAGTTTATTGTTATTAGACAACTGTTCTACAACTATTACATTTAAAACTTACTTAATCGTAATAGGCTAAGCCAAGACAATAAAATAACCTAAAATGGCTGGTTAATACCGTATTTCACAGTCCTAAATAAGTAGGTGGAAAATAAAAACACGGGTAGTTTTAACTAAGTTTATCGTAAATAGACAACCATTCCCGAGATGATGCCTATTAAATGACATTGTAATTGTAATAATAGATATGATCTTTTTAAGACTATAAAATAAACTTAATAATGTTAAACTGCTACCAAAGCAAATGCCGAATTCACAATAATCCTTACTAATATTATTAATGTGAATATGAGTTTGTTTGGTTGTTACGCTTTCACGTAAAAACTACTTGAACGATCAACATGAAATTTGTCACAAATACAGAGTAGACTACAGGCAAGTACATAGGCTACTTTTTATCGCGTGAAAATAACCGTATATTTTCACGCTGTTGATACTGTATATACTGGAGGAGCCGCGGTCAAAATCTAGTTATAAATAAGTGGGTGGAAAATCAAAACGCGAGTAGTTTGCATGGAGTTTATCGTAACTAGATAACCATTTCCGAGATGACGCCAATGAGAGCGAGCGGGCTCGTAACGATTAACCTATTTTAATTTTGAGCCCATTTAGGGTGGCACACATATACGTGTATATTATAGACGAGGCATGTAAGCCGCATGGCATGAAATGGCCCCACTTTTGGGTTTTTTGAGGCCATTTTGACATTTGTGGTATATTGAAATCAAGATTGCGAAACTTTTTCTTGTATGATGATTTGTTCTGTCAAATGTACGTCATACTTTATACGTCGTCGTCATACGTCCTTAGTTTTGAAATCATTCGTGGCACACGAATAGTTTACAGTTCACTCGGTTTTTTGGGACGTCAAATCCTCCTACTCTTATAAATGCGACATTTTGTGAGGATGGGTGGATGTTTGTGATGACTCTTTGACGCAAAAACTACCGAATGGATTTTGATGGGTATGATAGTGTTGAGGATATGGATTAACACATAGGTTACTTTTATCCCAGAAACAGTGTTCAAGTGGGACACTGTAATTATGTGTGTGTGTTTGACTTCACATTATTCCACGGCTAGTCCATAAAGCTAAAGCTATCGTCCATATAGCATAAAGCTATACTCGTATAGAATGCCCTAAATTTTTTAACACACGCCGATTACTGAAAGGGGTAACTCATAAACCTCAAACATGCGTTCCTGAATCCTGTCAAAATTTCTTCTAAGCGATTTCTACAAAAAATTCCAAAAATAAATATTTTTCTGGCGGGGATGTAGATGTTAATTATGAAGTTTTTAATTCTTTTGAAATAAGTCCCCCTTAATCATTTTCAGTTGTCATCTACCAAGCCTACATAATTATTTATTTAACAGATTATTATATTACTTACACAGGATGTGATTTTCAATTTGCCGTAACTTTTATATCTTGACATATAGTAGGATAAAACGTTAAAGAAGAGTTCTTAAATGCATTATTTCGAAGATATTAGCTTTGTGGAAGTATTTTGTGAGATTTATTAAATAACCTTAAAATACAGGTATGGAAAATCACGCCAGGAAGGAACGCCCTACAAATTCTTATGTTATGTTGATCGTTGGTAAATATTTAGTATAAATATTGTTAAAATTCCCGCTTTGTTCGTTTGGGGTAATTAGTCTGTACCCAGCGACGTAATTAATACCCTTAACCTTTATCCAGGAGGGTCAAATTTAGATCAAACAATATTAATTGCATTCCAGCATTATAAATTAACATTTTCGCCTTATATAATTAACATTTACTCAGTGAACACCAAAATTATTATATTTCATAAGCATTGTGAATAATTGGATTAAAATGACAGAAATTTGACGCATGACATCTATCAGGCTAGTTGGGGCAAGAGGCGCAAGCAAGATTTAGACGAACTCTATAAGGTACTTTCCGGGTCAAGGTGAACACTCGAACATACTTGGCCATCTTAACAAATACGAGTACTATAATGTCCCGTCTTCTTTTCATGAAATAGGCGGCAAGTGAGCGGGTGGATCTGCACCTACTGGAAAGCAATTACCGTCGCCCATGGACATCTACAGCAGCAGAGGAGTCGCAAGTGCGTTGCCGGCATTTTAAAAAGGAGGACGCTTTTTGTTCTAAGGTTGGAAGGTCGTAGTGGTCCGAAAATACCGCTGGCGCCATTCCAGAGTTTTATCGTGCGCGACGGAAAACTCCGCAAAAAGCGCACAGTGGATGACTGCCACTCATGAAGATGATGAAGATGGAAGTTTAGTGGTGTGGAACGGTGGTGTTAATAATAATAAATACATCTTATTACTATTAATATAAACAGATGCCACGTTCCACGCAGTATAAAGGTTTTAATAATATACTATTAATGATACTATTAAAGGTTTTAATAATAATATACATACTTATTTTACTTAGTCGCCGACTACGGCTAAGCCAAAAAGGAAGGGTAATAATTTTGGCATTCTATGTATGTATGTATGTTCTATCGTAGCGCCTAAAGTACTGATTTGTCCCGGGTGACACAGGCTACTTAATTAGCGTAGTCGGCAAATCACCATCAGCTTGGCTTAAGCACAAACTCTGTTTGTTAAATTTTAACTTGAGTTCCTTCCGACGGGATAACACTGAATATTAAAATATAAGATTTGGTAAAAACAATGACGGATACTTAGGGGATATGATCTACTGCTTATGTAAAGACGTATAGGCAGAAAAATATTTTTTTTAATTTTGAAAACAAAACATTAATTAAATTACATAACGTTCTTTACGGCGCTACAGAGGTCATTGACCTCACACAGCTGATTGCATTTTTGCAATTGCATTAGGTAAAGACTTTTTCTACCGTTTGGGGTGGATATTCTAGGCGCATGGGGTCCGGGCGCACATAAGCTTTTTGGAGAAATATCCAAAAAGCGTACTGAAGCGGGTGGCTTCCCTAGAGCCGGGAACTACCTGGCATAATGGATAGCCATTGCTATCGAACGAGGCAACGCTGTCAGTTTGTTAGGTGCTCTGCAAGATGGGGACGACCTGGCGAAAAATTTATATTTATAGTATTTTATTTTTACTTTGTAAGAAAACTTACAACAACAAATATAATTATATTAAATTAACATATTAAACATAAAGTTTCAATTACAAGTTTTCACTAGTACAAAGCTCAAGGTAAGCCCCTGAATGTGACAAAAAATTAAAAATTAAACTATACAATATACATATGTAGCTGAAATGAAAACAATAAGAGTAAGAGTTTCGACGATAATAGGTGTTGAATGGAGAGACATCAAAACGCATAAAAGTATGAACAGTTCAAGTGGGAACGTTAAAGTTTCAATTCGATTTCAATTCGTTTATTTGCTCTAAAAGTGGTAACAATAGTTGGTAACAAAATTTATAGACTCTGGCACTTTTAGGTATATATAAATAGCATGCAAATATTTATTACATTAACTTAAGTTCTAATTATTCTAAATTACTACTTTATTATATATTGTATTCTAATTATTTCATTAGTAATTACATGTCATACTGCTAGGAAGTTTAGTAGATAACAAAAAAATAAACACAGAAAATCACACATAACACATTTAAATTAATAATAATATTCGCAAAATATTAGTAGTCAGTAGATAACATATTATGATGTTAATCGAGTAGATATAGTTGTGTATAATTAATAAGTCAGGAACATCTATTTTATTGTTTATAATCTTACTTATGCAGACTAGATCGAAGTTGTTCCTACGATAATGCAGGGGAAGAAATTGGAATCTTTTGCATCTACACACACCGGCATATTTAGCGGAACATAAAATAAAGGTTTGATATCAGTATCATATAAGGTTGCTGGCTGGTTTATACGTCATTTAATTTAAAAAGAAATATTTTCGAATTAAGAAAACAACTGAACATCACATTTTATGCAATTGTTTTAATTTTATTCAAATACACCTTATCTGGAGCGAACTTCGAGTATTTCTTCCTTCTGAGTTTGATTTAAAATTTCATTGAATTACTGTTTTTTGTTAGTTTTTTTTTATCGCGTATCTTTTTGGAGTTGAGGACTGCATTATGCCTGACTTAGCCCCAACGGAGATTGCCAGGGCACTCGAAATGCGAAGAAATGGTCAAACCTACAGAGTGATATCCAGAGATCTTCGTCGACCAGTTTCAACGATCCATCGCAGTATCCAACGGTTCAGGGAGACCGGTACTTATATGAGAAGAGCAGGACAAGGCAGAAAAAGACGCACTTCGAGTAGGGATGATCGTTTCATTCGGCTTCGTGTACGTAGGAACCCCCGTTTGACGGCCGTCCAAGCCCGACATGAGTTAGAAGCAGTGCGGGGTGTAACCGTAAGTGAGCGTACGGTACGAAGAAGGTTCGAAGAAGCTGGTTTGGGTTCATTTGTGCCCGCCAAGGCTCCAAGGCTCGAGGTAAATCATCGTAGAAACAGGTTAACTTTTGCTCAGGAATATCGACTTTGGAACGCGGTCCAATGGAGTAAGGTATTGTTTAGTGATGAGTGCAGAATTCTCTTAAATCAAATTGACGGTAGCCAAAGAATATACAGACGCAAAGGAGAACGATACATTCAGACAAATTTTGAAACTACAGTTGCATACGGTGGTGGATCAATAATGGTTTGAGCGGGCATTTGTTTGGGAGCTCGCACAGACTTGGTAGTGATTGACAGAGGGAGTCTGACTGCAGACCGCTATATCAGAGAAGTTTTAGAAGAAAATGTCGATCGTTTGCCCCATATATCTGTGACGATTTTGTTTTTATGCAGGATAATGCTCGGCCGCATACCGCTCGGGTAACTCAAGCTTATCTTAATGATATGAATATCACTGTTCTGAAGTGGCCGGAGAGATTACCGGATATGAACCCAGTAAAGCACGTTTGGGACTTGCTGAAAAGAAAATTTAAGTCCAGAATTCCAGCTCCTGCCAACGTGGGTGAACTGCGAATCGCCGTAGTTGAGGAATGGCGGAGACTATCCCAGGAGACCATCGATAACATCATTCTCAATATCCCTAGACGGGTAGAAACTTTAATAAGAGCACGTGGAGGAAATACGCGATATTAATCACCATTTTTCTAATTTAATTAATTGTTGTTTTAATATTAATTTTTACTTTTTCCGGTTACATGAAAATTTCAAAAATGTACAATTTTTCACAAATAGCCTTTACTCGCAAAATTTGTTCTTAATGTGATCTCATTTTAAGTAAAACAAATGAAACTTTAAATAACAAAAGAAGTGTAGTAAGTAGATTTTAAAATAAAACCATATTTTTTTAATTATGGACCTTTTTTTGTGTTACGCTAAATATGCTGGTGTATTTAGTATCATAGTCCGCAAGGTTAAGGTGACATTTAAATTGCAGAAACGTAAGGAAACGTTTCTGTATAGATTCCAGTCTATTTTTATAGACGTCGTACGCAGGATTCCAGAGCTCTGAACAGTACTCTAAAAGACTACAACCATACGCACAATATAGGACCTTCATTACTTTAATAGACTTGAATCTACTACAAGACCTAATAACAAAACCTAAATCCTTTAACTTTAAAAAAAACTAACATACAGTCAACAATAACTCTAAGGTATTTAATTGATTTCTTCAATACTAATTCCTTATTATTATGTTTATAATTATTATAATTTATTAAATTTAATTTTCGGCTAATTTAACAATCTATTCTCTATCTATTTAACAATCTCTGGCGTAGAGATTTTTTTCATTATTTTCGTAAGCTTAAAGTAAGAATTTAGAATGATGAGAAGAAAACAAAGGGTAATGTAATTGAGGAATATAGCGAAAGTTATATGTAATGTAAAGTTATTTGCAGAGATAGTTTTATTTGCAGATAAGTTCTTTTTTAGTATTACTTTGTTATTTAGCTTTATCTTGTTATTGAAGAATAATAATATCTATTTATTTTTAAAGTCAGCTGTTTCTGTGAGGATAATGATCTCAGAGCCTTAGAGAGTGCAATGTTATTTTATTTAGTATAATATATGATGGGGATTCTAATAGATTTGGATTCACCCGGTCACCATCCATGTCAGACATTACTAGGATCCGTCAGTGCACACATGTAACGCGGGCGCCGATCGGAAAGACAAGAAAAAAAGCCCTCGAACCGACGCGCTACTGACAGTTGAATGTGACATTGACATTTGACATCCTATACTTCTTCTTCTTTTATAAATTATGAATGCTCTGTGATGGATTGCCAATGACAAGTTAGATGCCTAGAGACGAGACATCTTATCTGTATAGTGTTACCTCACGAATAAATCACTTAAGGAGTGTAAATCCATTTTCTCCGACATATATTTTGTTCGAAATTTTTAATTTATTTTTCTGCCTAAATGTCTTTACTTATGCAGATTTACTTATGTGCTCTAAATATCCAAAACTTATACATATAAAAACATATATTATATTACATAACAAGAATATTTAAATTAACTTGATTCCTACCTGACAATACTGCAAAGAAAAAAATAAAGACATTTTCTGCATGTATTTTTCATCTGTCTCCGTATTCCCCAGCTCCCATGTGTTTGCATAACTGAGGCGTAATAAGTTCTGAGCTATTTACTTCATTTAAACAACACGATACATAATTATTATGATGATCATCATCATCTTGCCTATGAGGGTTTTTTTATGAAACGTTTTCGTTTCCAGCTCGGAAACGAGCAGATGGATCGCCTGATATCAGAATCACTAGTGCGATTCCGGTTCTTAAATCCTCAAACCCCCCCAACAACTAAGTCAGTAACCTCTCTCTACTAATTCTCCCACTTAAAACTTTCAGTTTTCACGGCTCATTAAATGTGAATTCTGTTGACACGGGTTACTAGTAGATTTTGATGTCTTCTATTCAAACTTCAACCTTGCCACCTCGTAAGTTGATCGCTAGCACCGCCATCTTGAAAAAAATGCATCTTAAACAGTTTTTGATACTAATTTTCTTTCCAAAATTGTTTTAAGATGTTTTTTTTAAAAAGAGCACACCAAAATGTACAAAATTACTAATTTTCAAACCCCCGCAAAACATTCCGGGTTTAAAAATACCCATAAAATCCAGTTAAAAACTCCCTCTTTCTCAACCAAATGACTCATGAGAATAACATGCCATAAGTTAAATATTATGATTAAAAAATAAGAAGAATTGGTCAACCGACTAAAGGAATAGAGTGCATGCATGAAAATTTTACATAGAACTTTTGAAAGTTTTATGCATTTTTGCCACTTTCCGAGCGCTGATCATACTTCCAATAACCTAACCAGGAGCATGTCAGGACATGTCTAAGAAGGTTTCCGTAAATCAAATCACCGCGCAATAGGTTTTCTTCGAATAATTTCGAAAGTTATTATCCGATTGCGCTTAAAAATAATTTTCCTATAGAGTTTTTAGCATAATCTATCAGAATGAAAACTTACATAACCTACAAACCACTTCGGAGGCCGACTTCTCGAAAATGTTCGACCTTTTAAAAAGTCACGATGGGGTAAAATGAAAAAATGTTTTTTATCCCACTTCGCATATAACCCCTAAAATATAACATTATTATTATTTAATGATATCAAACCGAGATCTATATACAATCTATAGCTATACCAAATTTCATCTATTTATATTCATAATTACAGAAGCTAGAAGCGCGGACAGACAGACAGACAGACGGACGGACAGAGAGAAAGTTTAAGGGCTCCTTGTGTATTACGAAACGGTAAAAACTTCTAAAAGATAGTGTCCTTAAAAAAATATATCGGCTTAGGGCGAATCTCCTGCACATTACTCAGAATCGTTCACCTACGGGATATATTACGAAGATACCACAAAATTTATTGCGGTAGAAAGAGTAACTATTACGGTCCCGGATATTTTTGGAAGGGTTTGTATCGAAAAATAATGCTCGCCTTCGATCAAAATGGTAATGGCAGGATTTTAGTGACGTTCGTCATTTTCTTGTACAGCTTAAACTAAATAGCAATATTCATCTAAAAAAACGATAGATGGTAAATAAAAGTCTAGGCTCCAATGTTGGCCACTTTTGTATCAGTTGAAGACACTGACAACTTTCCTATTTAACGTACTCGTATATATGATAATAATAGGCAGATACATGATACATTATTAGGCAAGGGTAGCATATTATATGAAGATTTTATATTAGGTCTTTACCTATGAAATTGCCGTTTTGTATGAAAAAATTTAAACGAATTTTTTTCATGTATTTTTTATTTGTACTAATCGAAGTAATCACCCATGCAATCAATGCATCTTTGCCAACGCAGTGGCAGTTTATTGATGCCCTTCTTAAAGAAAATAGCTGGCAACAAATTCTTCAAAGGTATTTTGTACTGCCTCTCGGGTATTGAATTTTTTTCCCGCCAAAAAGTTATCCAAATTCTGGAAAAAGTAGTAGTCTGTAGGCGCAAGGTCTGGTGAGTAGGGCGGATGACGGAGAGCTTCCAACCCCAGTTCTTGCAACTTGGAGACCGTCTGCTGTGCAGTATGAGGTCGCGCGTTGTCGTGCAATCGAGCGATTGACCAATGCTGGTTGGAGATGTTTTTAATTTGTCTTTAATTTGTCATTGTTGACCAAAGGTTCATTTTTCAGGTCGAAATTTCCAGAACGGAAGCGAGCAAACCAATACAAGTGGTGCGTTGGTTTTTAGTGTTAGCTTCGTAAACGTCGTTGATGTTGCGTGCCGCTTGTGCCGCGTTGCTGCCACGACGGTACTCATAATCCATAATTACTCTAATTTTTAACGTATCATGATAACGAAAAAGATTGAAATGCGATGAAAATGTAACACTAATCAATAAACAAATGACTACTTTTGGAAAAAGAATTCCATGTTTTGTAAATAAAATTAATTTTAAATTAGAATTCTTAGCCAAACAAAAAATATTTTGATTTGAAATGGCCAGTACTGCAGAACGGCAATTTCATAGGTAAAGACCCATTATCAAAAAAACAATTCTCAGTATAAATATTATTTTTAATCGTATGCAGCCTTTTGGATAAAATAATTGAAATGATAATATTATTTTTTTCTATTACAATAAAAATTACAGTGCCGTCTAGGGATGCCCGAAACAAGCAAAGCTTTATTGCATGGTAGGCGGAATCTGAAACTATAAACAATAGCGAAAAGTGCTGAAAGGAGGAGCCCGATTTTGGTAAAAACTGATAAATCAATTTCCCTAGCTAGGATTCGAACCGACTGATTTTGGTAAAGTTTACTTAGGTTATTCGATAATGTTGCTAAACTTTCCAGAGTTTGTTCCTTACAAACTCTGGAAAGTAATTACATACGGCAAACTTAAAGAAAGGTTTGCGACCCCCCATAGCCCCGTTTTGCCTATAACTTTAGGTCTATTATCTGCTATAAAAATCTCTTAACCTCGAGACGACACACAGTGTATATCACAATTACATTTTTTTTATGAAATGAACCAGGAAACGAGCAGAGGAATCGCCTGATGATATGCGATTACCGCCGCCCATGGATACTCGCAACACCACAGGAGTTACACTTGTAACTCCTCTGGTGTTGCGCCTTGCGTTCCCAGTCCTTAAAATCCCCAACCCCCCTTGGGCCTCCGGTAACCTGACTCACTGGGCGAACTACAACGCAAGCGTTATTTCACGCCGGTTTTCTCTGAGGCCGTGGTATTTACCCGGTCGTACCGGCCCATTTATGCCAAAGCGTGGCTCTCCCACAGTTAAAGAGTTATCCGAGAGCGTTAGGTGTAACGCTTAAAAATCTGACGCATAGCACGGATGGAATGTTCGAGCAGCGATGGCCCAAACGTCTGTATAGAAGCTTCGGCTTCAATATGTGTATAATAAAATTACAAGCTATATATATATATATATATAGCTTGTAATTTTATTATACAGATATATATATATATATATATATATTATATAATGTAGGTAAAGATAATTCTCCCTCCACGTTATACCTTAATACCGAGGGGCATCGCTCCTGCCCGAAGCTTTAGTTGCAAACTATCGTCGTGAGGATTACTGTGTTATATTGCACAAGGTACACCTCCTATGAGCACCATAGTTTGCCCGTTATTCTATAACTTGTAACGAGGAAAGAACAGACAGACTGAATTGCCTTGCACACAATATAATAATAATATATAACTCCCCACGCCGATTTCGGTGACGGTGGCCGGTTTCATTGAAACCAGGCCAGTTACGCTGGAGTAATTGTATAGTGCCTCTCTCCTTTCTATCTCTCTTCCTTTACTCTCATAACCCAGTGGGACGCATAACCGACACGACTCGCGAGAGATCAGGCGCAGGTCCGACTTTTTACATGACCATCCGACGCATGGGTCATCTTTCTTGTCAGACAATCAGGTGAACAGCCTGCATTGTCCTAACTAAACTTGGAAACAATATTTTTAGTTATTGTAATGCGAGAATCGAACCCACGACCAAGAGAGCCAAGCTCTATCCACTAGACCTCGGAGGCTGTCAACACACACTATGTAAGTAATAAAAGCATTCATTCAAATTATTATGCTCAGGGGGACAATTCATGTAAGGGTCAATTCACACCGCGACGCGACGTGGCATAATCGTTTTCAGGAAACTGTAAGTATTTTGCAGTGCAACTGAGGAGGTCGTAGTCATTGCCTGAATACGCTTTATCTCCGCGGCGGATCATTTGCATATTTGATGCGCTGTTCCAGTTTTTCAGTCACTATACCCAAAATGATGCTTTAGCATCGCAGCATACGAGCGAGCGGTGTGCTTCGAGGCACTGAAAGCCGTAACGACGGGCTGAGTGCTTTAAAAATTTATCATCCATGCATGACATCCGAAAAAATTATTTATAGCGAAACCAATATATGTACTTAATATTAATCAAATATACGTGTATTGCATATGCATAATGATTAGAAAAAATACTGATAAAAGCGTAAATATAAACTTATATTTTATAAAGAATTCACAAATCACTAGTCGCAGTAATCGCAGACCCAGTTTGCTTGTATTACCTCGGGTTCGTACTGATTATGGCAAAAAGACCCTAAGCTTTGACATAACCCTAAGTTTTCAACAAATTGCCTTCCCATATTAGAAATGTAAGCTGTTTTAACATATACAAAAGAAAATTATTAGAATATATTAAACAAAATTAACAACTAGCTACCCTATTTATAAAATAAAAGCGTTAACGTATATTTATATTTTGGAGAGTAAATATTATGTTAAAGGATCACTATAATGCCCTTATCATATCAATATTGTGATGACCAACAGCTTCCGTGGTCTAGTGGTTAGAGCTTTGCTCTAGACTTGGAGGTCGTAGGTTCGATTCCCGCATTGGAACAACAAAAATGTTAGCTCCAAGTTTGGTTAGGAGAATGCAGGCTGATCACCTGATTGTCTGACAAGAAAGATGATCCATGCGTCGGATGGGCATGTAAAAAGTTGGACCTGCGCCTGATCTCTCGCCAGTCGTGTCAATCCGTCCCATAGGATTATGAGAGTAAAGGAAGAGAGAGTGCTCTTGTGTACTGCGCACACACTTGAGGACTATAAAAATTACTCCTGCGTAACTGGCCTGGTTTCAAAGAAACCGGCCACCGTCACCGAAACCGTGTGGGGGAGTTATATACATATATAAGTAATTTAAACTTAAACTAACGGCCATCACAATAACATTATTGTGATGGCCGTTAGTTTAAGTTTAAATTCTAATATCCACTGTTCTCATTTAACTGATTATGTATGTCTGTTTGAGAATAAATTCTTTAAACCGAAAAAGGCTTTTTTGCTTTAGAGAAGGTAGGTTAATACCAACAATATAAAATTATTTGTTTTTTATAAATAAAAATACATACCTAGAATGTACATCTAGATCCTACTTCTTGACTGCTAGTTTCTGACGCCATTTCCTCTCAGGGTTAATTCCCGAACCGGCGGTAGGCATCACGTGGGGACAATTCCGTAAGTGTAATTTATTAATCTATATAGAAATAAAACTGTTTTTTTTAAACTTACACAGCTTCGCAGTTCGCTTAGCTCTTGTAAACAACTAAACGGATTTGACGGATGGATGATTGTGATTCTTTCACGAAAAAATTATTAAACGGATTTTGATCAAATTTGGTATCGTAGTAGCTTAGGGTCTGGACATAGTCTACCTTGTATACCGAAAATGTACAGTGTTCCCGTGGGATGCTGTATTTACGAGGGTGGGAAAAGTTGGTTTGCAACGTTATTCGCATAAATCACGCAGGAATCGGACATTTTGCCGCAATAAGAAGTAGTATATTATGTCCTTCCTGGTCTAATCTATACGCACAATTTCATGAAAATCTATTTCGCTGTTGACGTGACTACGTAACAAACAGACAGATAAAGTTACTACACGACGGTAATGTTATTTATACTTATAATATAAGGTTGTTCAAAATCAATGTCTTATATTTTGACTACAATATCTACAGCTGATTGTACAATCCTCGCTACCATCGGTATTCATGTCCAGATATTAAAACTCCAATTGTATAATGTACAGGATTTACTCTCCTAAAATTATCATAACTTGTATCTCAATCGCCGTCCCTTGCCAGTAATTACCACCGCGGCGCTCCTCCAAAACAGTTGACAATCAACAAGAATATTTTTTTTTATGCAAACTAAACATTACACTTTGAGCATATCATTTCATATGCATATGATATTATTTTTAAAATCATTTCATCTCATAACCAAATATTTTAACAAATAATATTAATTAACTCATTTAACCCATTAATTGTACGATTACACATTTTTATTTATAAGTATTTTATATATAACCTAAAATAATAAGCGTACATTATGGAAAGACGCTTAGGCAGAAAAGTAAATAAAATATACTAAATAAAATTACATCGCGCACTCTTAGGTATTGAGGTCATTAATCTCACAGAAACAGGTAAAGAGGAAGCAAAGATTTTGCTTAAATATCATCAATACATTCTGTTTGAGGTCAATGGCCTTAAGCAAGCCATAAAGAGTCGTTGATATAAGCAGTAGATCATATTCGTAAAATATCCGTTATTTATTTTCAATAACCTTATTTATTTATATATATTATTATAGTAAGGACCTACTGATTGGGAACGTATATTTTTGTTCAATTAAAATCCATTGTAATCCAGTGAGTATGAATTGGTGTTAATCGATCGAGGTCTTCTGGCTCCGCAAAGCTGATAATCCACCCGTCTGGGCACATTCACTATAAATGTTGATTTAATGTATAGGATATACATAATATTATTATTGTTTTATCCAGATGGAAGAACAGATGTCAATAGCGGACATCTAGGATACTATAACTCACGTAGAAAATATAATGTAATCCGCTGATTCGACTAATTATATTATGTCGTAATTATTGGAGCAAAAACTTTCAGTACAGTTGTACGAGAATTGTGTGAACTGTGGAGTGTGATATTTGGCACTGTGGCGGACCAATTAGCGCCACGATCCTGAATCGCGCTATCGAAGTTTTCACAGCTCGGCGCTATAATACAATATCCAAAATACAATATCTAAAATGCATACAAATGGGCTTCGTCCTGACCGAGCATACCACCTAGCTCGGTCGGAGATCTCCTATAGGGCATCTCTCCTTCCCACATAGGTGACCCCGAAGTGACAGTCAAAGTTTATGTGGAGAAGTGTGCAGAAAGCTTATTTTTTTTAATATGCTAAGAAGTAGGTACATAAATTTAATAAAAGTAATAACACACAACCTCAGATTATTAACTCACATCTTCTTCTTCTCCTTTTGGCATAGCCTCCCCTGTAATAGAAGTTGCCAACGTCACAGTCATGGAGTAGATGCTCAGTGAAAAGCTGATGGCGTACAGTGCAGGGAATTACTTCATGGGTACTGGTAGCGCCATCTAGGAGCGTCGAACGCCACTATGAATGGCATCTCATAATACCGATAAATAAGCAGTATTTACCTCCCCTCCCCGATCTGACGCTAACCGAAGAAATACGAAGATACGCGAAAGAGTACATTGCAAGTCGTCGCGGACTTGAGCGTGTGCAATGGCGGACAGCGCGAATGTTATTTAGACTTTTCCGCTACTAATTCCCGCCCACGAAAGTGAGATATTCCTAAAGGAACGCGATAAGAATTCTGGAAAGACTAAAGTGTTGTGAGCAGAAGAAAGAGACGAAGACTCCAGCTGCAGACGCCCGCACAGAAGGTGGTTCGGTAAGCGTATCTTTCCTATCACCCTTCCACTTTCATTTAATTATTACTGCATATTAACTTGGCGACGCTAGATACCTCCTGAAATACAGTCCACAAAAATATCGAAGAGAAATTATTCGCTTACGCCAGGACAAGGTGGCCCGCGTGGCCAGGTACCTCATGCAATTAACACACATTAGCGTGCGTTTGGTGGATACAATTTTGTTACACGTTGACGTATGTCATATGTCACCTTGTCACAACATTTGCATTTTTTTTCTATCTACAACAGTGCGCGCACTAGCAACAAATTTGTCTCCTTCCTCCACAATTTGCATTCCGATTATCGACTTAAGCGCACGCAAAATATAATAACCGTATTGGAAAACAAGTGTTTTGTGGAATTGCTAACTCTATTTGCGTGCGCTAAAGTTCATAATCGAAATGCAAATGGTAAGCGACAGAGACGATATTATTGTCAGTGCGCGCATGCACTAAGAGACAAAAGAACCCTTATAAAGTTCAAACTTCACCTGCCGCAAAATACCACGCTTCGGGCACCGTCCTGCGCCGGTACACGTATCAAGGACATATTATATAGGTAGAACATGCAATATATTAACTAAAATCGAAAACATCTATTATTAATTTACTATTTTACTTTATCTATATATTAATTTACCGTGCGCCGGCGTGTCAGAGAGCGGACAGCGAGACTCTAAAAGCAGCCCTAAATATTTTTCCTTAAATCACGCTTTAGTTCGGGTTTCGAATACTTCCTGTATTAAAAAAAAAAACATTCTTTAAAAGCAGGCGGGAAACTGCAAGAAAAAAGCGCCCTCATAATGACATATTAAAATATTTGACGAACAATATACACGTTCACACGAGACAAAAATTCCCATAAAACCATGTCATTAACGAGATTGTCTGACCTAAATAAAAGCTTTTAAGGTTGTTTTTGCCGTGCGAGCAAATATCGGCGCAGAGGCGCAACTTCAAACGCATATGTTACAGATTTTACAGTACCTACCAAATTTTTAATTTATATGACCTGTCTGTGCTTAAACAATACAAAACAAGAATTTTAATATTTATATTTATACGTGAAACAAAAACTTTCAGTATAGTTTCACACAAATTTTGCCAACGGAGAAGTTTGATATTTGGCACAATTAAATCCTCTTTATTTGTGCCAAATATCAAACTCCTCCGTTTGGAAAATTTGGAGTTTACTCCTCAAGAAACGATTTTCGTATAATTATATTATACGAAAATCCCGGGGTATAAATATATATGGGAGTAAAATCGAATTCACGATGTCACACGGTCAAACAGTACGGTGTGACACGGTCACACGGTACGGTGTCACACGATGTTAGCCGATGATGCGTCATTCGCTTTGCATTGCACACCAAATTTTGCTATTTAGAGTAAACTCCAGTCGTGCGTCGGAGCTGACACACAAACTTTTTTTTTAAATAATGCTTAGTAATACATTCAATTAATAAAATTAACAACAACTCACACACACCTCAGATTTAACTATTAACACACACTACCGTTCGTTTGATAGATACAATTTTATTACACGTTGAAGTGTGTCAATCTGTCAATTTTTTTTTGTCTAAAAAGCAAAAAAACCCTTAAAAAGTTCAAACTTAAAATTTTTATGAATTGTTATGGGTAAATTATAACCACAGGCCGACATTTTAGTATCTAATTATTAATATTTAAAAATAATCTTTGGTCACGTATCTATGCGATATTCATTTTTTTACATATTATTTTAAAATGTTTGAAATAACCAAACAGGACGCATGTGATCAATATTGCCAAAAGTTTTACAACATCGCTAAATTTACCTATGCAATTGGCCTCTTAACCAATTTTTAGTCTACGAAATAAAAAATGCAGTAATTAGCAATGAAAAACAGAGGACTGTATTTACATAAAACTCTTACGGCCGAAGATTGAAATGCTAATCAAAATTAAGAGCCCTCCTATTCCCAGCTGTCGCTGTCTCTGCTTGCCGAAATGACAAGGACTTGAGCGTCACTTAATTTAACTATGTTTCAGTATTCGGCCGATAATTGTGCACATTATCTTGAAGTTATGCTTCTGTTTCACTAGGATACTCATAGCAAAATACTCCCCTGTGTGAGCTTTTTCTTTGCAAGTTTTTAATATTGAAGAAAATATTAAAACATTTTTATTAATCAACATAATATTATCAAATTGTTTGAAACTAAATAAAAGCTTATTGTTCGTGCAGGTTAAACAATAAGTAATTAGTATTTATTAAAATAGTAAATATTTAGTATTTACAGTTTTTAATTAAAATAAAAAAGTTTCAAATAGGCATGTAAACGATACAATATGGGCAATAAAACTAAACCGAAATATTTTTTTAAATTGTAATACAATATTTATTAAGCTTAATTAAAAACACATAACATTCCCTCTGCACATGTACTTTCAGGGAATCTAATTCATAAGCAGGATGACTGTTGTAATAATTAATTCGTATTATAATAATAATATGACATTATATTATAATCATTGACGATTGCATTGTGACAGAATATCGTCATTATAATACAAATATTATGAGAACACTCTATTTGCTTATGAATTAGATTGCCTGATGGTATATTCCCAGCTTGCCTCTTGTAAAATATATTTAATTTTCTGTATTTTCATAATTAATACTATTCATTTTGTATTTATTGCCTATTGTAATTCAGCTTTTAGTGAAGTCAAAGAATTTTTAAAAAATTTAATAGTAACGTAGTAAGTTACGTTTTAATTCTCTATTAAATAGTGGGTATACACAATACATATAATATTTTTTTTGCCTTTTTTGGCTACTGTTGCTATTAAAAGAGCAATGCAACATATAAGGCGAGCTTTACTATTATAATAATATCTTACATATTAATTAAGAGGGGTGATCCAAAAGTATTGAAGTCGGTTATTTTCTGTGTACAAAAATATAAAAAAATAATGTTTTCTGATAATTTAGGTATCCACTAGCTCAGGATAAAAAATTATATTAATAAGCTACGATTCTCGGGAGCTACATTCAATTCAATACGAACGGTCGGAGAGATTTTTACCAAGACAACGTACCGGCTCACAAAGTGGTGCAGTGACCATCGCTACCACTCGAGAAGCAGGCTTTGAACTTGCGGAACTGTCCCAATATTGGCTGGATCAAGCTTCCAGTGAATACTTTCTCTTTCCTCGGCTCAAGGAACACCACTGAGGCAAGAAATTTGAGAGCCGGGGTACGTTTTCTTAGTGAAAAACGGGAACTAAATAATATAATTTCTTTATTCTGAACGCGTGAATACCTAAGCTAGCAGAAAACGTTTATTTTATTTTTGTGTGCACTGGAAATAACCCATTAACTATCATTACTTTTGGATCAAACTTAGTATTTATTTACAAGCACATCAGGTCCTATAAATTTTAATTATTTGTGAAACTCGAACTTAGTTAATATAGTGCTTGAACATCCCCACCACAGTAACCTGTACCTCTCTCATTAATAATACACGCTTCTGAATATAGATTCGTCTGTCTCATACATAAATTATTACTGATAATAACATAGTTCATGTCTAATTTTGGTACAAATCGTTAGTCTTTATTTAAGCTTAAAACGGTTTGTTTTACAATTCCTTATAAAAACGTTTTGGAAACCTTAATACAATACCATTATCATCATCATAGTCATTATCCATACCCGCAGAGTAAATAATATATACTTACGTACAGAGGAACAGCTTTCATAGAAGCATCTATTTTGTCAGGGTTGTCACAGAAGATTAGGTAATAGTATAATTGGTACATACCACAACCCGGCACCAAATCTGCACGTGTGTGACTCATCGATACTATAAAATTACATATTATGTACTTTCTTAATATTATCCTTGGGAGATAGTTAAAATATGAGATTTATTTTTTTATTTATTCTAATAATTATTTTTCATGCACGTAGTACAATACAAATTACCCATATTTTTGTTTAATATTATTTAGACACAAATAATATAATCATGTCATAATGATGTTATAATATTTATCATGAATTTATTATTTTTCGTCATGACAACCATTATAGATAATATAAGGTGCTGTGTAAGCATTTGACGAGATAAGAAACCGTATGTCCACTACATCATTTAAAGTGTGGTTATTTCGCTCGGAGAATACTTTGTAGGGATCTCCTACAACTTATTTTGTATTTTATATTTACATATTACTTCACACACAAATTTATTTATACACCTATTTACATACTTAAAAATTACAGTTGATAAATTAAAAAAAAAACATTCTGACTTCTGGAAAATTGATTTTATGACCTAAATGAATATATGCTACATAATAAAAAATTACTTGTTTGTTGTTCAATTGTACAATTTTTAAATAATTTTAACACTATTAATAATTTTCTAACATTAAATCCTAAAATTTACATTTTAACTATTTAAATAATTTATTACTAGATATAATTATAATATTATGAAGTTTTAATTATTATAACATAATGTTCTATATTTAATTTTTTATATGTAATTTCAATTTAATAATAAATTGATTATATTTTATGATGATTAGTATAATATTATTATGATTATATGGTGATATAAATATATGACAATATGTTGAGCTATACTATCTAACATTTTATACTGATTATTAATAAGTACTAATCTTTGACAATATCGTCCCTCTGTTGAAAGAACATTCCACCATCTTGGGTGCTGAAAATAGAAAATGAAAATTATTATAGTACAAGACAATCATATTGTCTCATCGTAATTTACAGGATAATAAAACAATTACCTTCAATGAATGCAGCGCGTGTCAATGGGGTCAATTTGAAACGTAGCGAAACGAATGCGTATAACATGTTTTACTTTCGCATTTGGGCGCTGAAATAAAAATAAAATCGTGTAATACAAAATAAATATTATACTGTAATACCATAAAATATAGAATAATAAAATAGCTATACCTTTATTGTATGCACCTCGTGTTATTGAGGTCAATGTCAAACAGCGGGACGAATGCTTTCGCCCATGAATTCCTTCGCTATCTTCAAGACCTGGACGACCCTACTGTTCCTGAAGATTTAATTCAGTCGATCTGGACCAGCTGTCAGCCTCATCACCTGCCAGATAGTGCTAGCCTCCCAGACCAGCCAATCCAACAACTTGCCGACCTTGCCGACAGGATCCAAGAGATTGCCACCCCCCACGTCGCAGGAGTTTCTTTTTCATCGAACGCGGCACAGCAGACGAGTGAGATTGCCGAGCTGAAGACTGCCGAGTGGAACGGCTCACGCTAGAGCTTGAATGACACACACACTCAGCTCAATGTTCCAGCATCAGATCCAGACCCAGGTGGCGCTCATCTTCGCGCCCTCGCTCCAGATCCGAATCCAGCTACCGCTGGCATCCCCTATGCTGGTGGCATCCCCTTTCATGTGGTACATGAAGTACGGAACCCAGGACCGAAGCTGCATCAAACCGTGTGACTTCAACAAGAAGTCAGGAAATCTCGCGAGCAGTCACTGATGACTGGTGCGCCGGTGATTGCTGCGCTGCTTCAGGTCATATCTTTGTCACTGATCGCACCAGACTACAATTTCTAGTAGACACCGGCAGTGACTTCTTCGTTTACCCCCGTTACGCGCTTCGCCAACGCCGTACTAAGATGGACAATCAGTTAAGTGCAGCTAATGGTAGTGCTGGCCCACCTATTTTTGTAATCCACGTAGATTAGCTCCAGATAAGCTCAAAATTGCAAAGCAGGAATTCCAGCTTATGCTCAATAGCGGTACAACTCGTCCCTCTGACAGTCCCTGGGCTTCACCTTTACACCTGGCACCTAAAAAGGATAACGGTTGGCGTCCTTGCGTCGGTTACAGGTTACTTAATGCCCGCACTATCCCAGACCGCTATCCTATACGGCATATCCACGACTTTGCTCATTCCATTGCAGGTTGTAGGATTTTCTCGACCATTGATCTAGTGAATGCATATAACCAGATCCCGGTCTTCGAAGACGACATCCAGAAGATGGTCATTACCACACCTTTCGGTTTGTATGAATTCTCTATCATGACCTTTGAGTTGAGAAATGCTGGCCAGACCTACCAACGTTTTGTCAACGAGATGACCAGAGGCTTGGATTTCTGCTACGCCTACCTTGACGACTACCTAGTTTTCTCCAGGACCCCATAAAACTACGGAACAAACCTGGAACCACTGTTCAGCCGCATGAAGGAGTACGGCTTCCTTGTAAACACTTCCAAGTGCGTCTTTGGAGTCCGCCAGGTAACCTTTCTAGGCTACAGCATCTCCGAAGCTGGTACCAAGCCCCTGGTGTCCAAAGTCCAGGCCATCAAGGACTTCCCTGCGCCGACGAATGTTCGACAGCGTCATAGGTTCCTGGGCATGGTAAATTTTTACCGGCGTTTTCTACCTTTTGCCGCACAGACGTTTTTCCACGTTTTTCCCAATTCCCTTCTTCGTTAAAGTGTCACGTCCCATCAAGCTGACTGGCGATACTGACAGCTGACAGTTTTTGAGTAGTGTATGGGAAGTTTATTAAATGCTGCATTACCCGCGCATCCCGACAGTGAAGCCAAGCTTGCTCTGGTAACAGACGCGTCTGACTTGGGCTTATGAGCAGCACTGCAACGACTACCAATGGAAACCATTTGCTTTTTTTTCTAGTAAATTGACCCCTTCACAGCAAAAGTACTCACCATACGATCGTGATCTACTAGAGCATAAAGTATTATCGCCATATGTTGCAGGCCAGACACTTCGTGGTTTACACTGATCACAAGCCTATCAGTTACGCTTTTCACGAAAGAAAAGCCAACTGCTCGCCTCAACAGTTTCGCCACCTCGATTACATATCTTAGTTCACAACCGACATCAGACACATTTCCGGCAAAGATAATGTCGTTGCCACGACGTTGTTGACACATTGTTACGTGTCGATGAACTATCGATAGGTATTTACAACCAATTGGCTTTGTCACAGGCTGTGGTCGAGGAGTTTGCACAACTACTTCGCGGCGAATCTCTCTGCATCGAGAATTTGCCTGTCCTTGGGGACAGACGTCAAAATTTATTGTGACGTCAGCACCCCGTCGCCCAGGCCTTTCGTGACGAAACCGTTGTGGAATCATCTCTTTGACAGTCTTCATAACTTCAGCCGCCCAGGTGCCAACGCTACTGCCAGCCTAGTAGCCGAGCGTTCGTATGGCCCGGTGTGCGCAAAGATTGTCGAGAGTGGTCTCGAAAGTGTATAGCATGCCAACGTGCAAAGGTAAGTATCACATGTCGTCCCCTCTTGGCACGTTTAACTTACCTCGGACACGATACGAATTTGTCCATCTGGACATTGTAGGTCCCGGACATTGTAGCTCCCTCTTTCCTCCGTCACATACGATGATGTTATTGCTGTGCGCCGCGCGGCCGCTCGCCAGTTCGATTAAGAGATTGATACGCTGCAGCGTATCAATCTCTCAATCGAACTGGCGATGCACGAGCGTCACTAGTGTCATACAGCGCGCTGTATGAACTTAAATTATAAACGCTCGTGCGTCGAGCGTTTATAATTTAAGTTCGCGACCTTGATATCTCGGTCTGCTGTTTTGTGTTTTATGTACTTTCTGTTACTGTGGACTCTCACACTCTCCTTCTATTTAAATATAGGTTTTTGTGGTGTTAATTGTGTAATACTATTGAGATCCGTGAATATAAACTTCAGACTTTATTTTGTGGTTATAATTACTAACTTTCTATTACACTCACCACATACCAATACCTATAACCGTATTAATCATTATGGCACGGATAAAAAGGCTTTCGTTAACCCAAAATGATGTCTAAGCTAAGTCGTTTTAAC
The DNA here is from genome assembly GCA_037179445.1 of Phengaris alcon alcon. Lineage (NCBI taxonomy): Eukaryota > Metazoa > Arthropoda > Insecta > Lepidoptera > Lycaenidae > Phengaris > Phengaris alcon. Next base: position 606,336 of record JAYRCH010000251.1, on the reverse strand, counting down.
CAAAGTATTTACCACAGTTGATAATCACTGAACACTAAAGACATAATGAACTAACACCTACGATGATCTGTTTTGGGCTAAGTACACTTTAGCGCTTAGACTGATATGAGACGGGCCGCACCGCAGAGTTGGCTCGCTACCAACACCAGCTATGTAAATACCCCAGGCTTTATTAGTTTATAATTATATGTATGTCGAAGACAGGGAAGAAACACGTACATCGTACAATATTAAAGTACTGGCAATTAAAACTCAAATGTGGGCTTAGGTTGTGTTGGTTTCAAAATGAAAAGGCAAGAAACAACATTACTTCACATCTATTCTCAAAAGAAATAAAACTAAACGCTTTACACTATTATAATCACTTTTCACAGTATATTAAAAAAATTACCACTTTGTACTTGTTTCACTACTTTTAGTGCCCAAGTGTGCGCGCAATACCACCCAGTGGGACGCATGACCGACACGACTGGCGAGGATGAGGGCCCGCTCGACCAAGTTCTACATGGTCATCTGACGCATGTATTATCTTTCTTGTGAGACAAACAGATGACTGCATTGACCTAGCAAGACTTAAAACAACATTTTTGGTTGTTCCATCGAACTCATTGTAAAATATATTTTTTTGTAAACAACAATTTAGATAGAGATTTACGCCTCAAATTGACTATAACCATAGACTATACAGATGATAGCGATTACCACAGATAAGTATTTTTCACATGAATTCTCAGATATTCGGAGACAACAAAAAGAAATCTCCCAGGTCGTCCCCACCAGGCAGAGTATTCTTTGGGCCAGATAGGTGCCGGCTTAGGAATCTCGGGTGGCCTCAACGACTTTTTTCGAAGTTTTGTGCGCACCCGGATCCCATATACCTAGTTACCTGGTTTCAACCCCAAACGGTTCAAATATGAGGTCCCCGCTAAGGTTCTCATATTTGCGGCGCTTGAGGTTCTCCGCCTGATTGGCGGCCGCACCTGCAAAACTCGAGGTGCCCTGGACATGGGACGGAGCAAGTGTATCGACGCAAGAAGCGTCCCACACCAGAGCCCATCACACACTCCAAGGGACCAGGATCATCCCGTCTGGCATCTTCGTCTCTTGGCATCGTCGTGCGCCAAACCAGAGGGTTCTAGCACAGCTGGCACTCTGGCGGCGGCTGACAAGATCCCGACGGATGAGGTCGTTCAAGCAGTGATGTCGGGAGATGCGGCCGGCGCTTCGTTGACAGGACAGACCGTGGTGTCCGAGGCTGTCCACGTTTGTGTCACAAATGCAGCGGTGGGGGACGACGTGGGGAACGCCAAGACGCAGGGAAGTTTCTATTCGGAAAACTGTTCGATCCAGAAATGTGCCCGTATTAGGTGATGGTAATGCTTGTAGCCAAAGGCCTAACTCCCACTTCTCCGCAGCTAAGAGGTGAGCCTACTCAGGACTGGAGGACGTATTAAGAAGATTATTCCGTACCAGTCTGCAGAGTGGCTCGTCTCAGAGCCTTTTGGAAAAAGTATTGTCAGGCAATTCGCTACAAGCACTAGTTGCTCTCCAGGCATCCTTGGCCTCACCCAGAAAGGGAACTATAGTGGAGTAGGATGAGTGCTCTAGTATAAGGGAGACAAGTCTATGGTAGGCGTGGACTGAGGACAAAAATATGCCGGAAGCGACATGTCAGAAGGATTTCGAACACCTCCGTACGCGCGGTCATCGAAGTTTATGTTTAAAATCGTGGAGAGCGTATGTCTTAAGGTGTCATCCAACTGTTGTCGTACAAGTTGAGGGAATATACACAGTTGGCAACATCGCAAGACATACGTAAATTTTGGTACAAAAATGAAATAACGGATTAAGGTGAAGGCCATGTGACAGTTGATTTAAAGGAGGCCGTCTAAGGTTTCACTAAAATTTTGTAATTTATTGTTTATGAAGTCCGGGAGAGACTCGTCTAAAATAGGTGAGCCCAAAAGGAAGAGCGAATCCTTGATAATATATCTGTGTACAAAAAATAAATGATGATTGTATAATTAGTGCTTTATTTCTCTAATATAACCCGTAGGTCTATTCGATTACGCGCGACCGCTGCCGTTCTAAATGACCGCGCGCCCGCTTGAAGGTTAATAATAAAAAAATATATTATATTAATATATATTAAGGCAGGATTTGCCAGTGTCATTTAAACTCAGTAGAAAATACCAATGTACCCGGCTGAGAATAGGTCATACCAATGCATCTCACTCTCATATTTTCGCGAACTGCACTCCTCGGACTTGTCTTAGATATAGTTCACCGTTTATTGTAAGCCATGTCTTATCAATTAAGACATGATTGTATTAGTTATAATTCCGAAAGACAATTATTTAGTTTTACCGATGATGGGTTTGTTTTGGTGACTGACCCAAATATGTACAGTAACGTGTTTAAATTTCTAAAACATTGTAATTTATATATAGTATAATTTAGTTTTTATAATTGTGGTCGCTGATAACCTCAGTTGTTTCAAGCGACCTACAATAAATAAATAAATAAAAGTTTAAAGCTTAATCTAGTGCTTTATTTTTAAACTTGCCTTTTCTGGAAATTTCTATTTTTCTTTGTATATTTTGTACAAAACTTTTGACGGTAAATAGTAAATCGGATCTTACGACATCGACAGTTCTGTCTTATCTTATCTAATTGTACCAGACGGAAAATGTATAACTGTCAATAGACCGTTATATATTTTCCGTCTGATGATTTCACTCATTGTAATATCATTCAAAAATTAGTACCTACTTGTAATATGATAACAAATTCAGCAAACTAGGCAAGACATATACATTCAGTACATTATTTACACTCATAATACAAAGGAAGATACATACGGACCTCAAAGTTTCCGGCTTCGCTCATTACCCTCCGCACTCGAGAATAATTACAAACACAACTTCGTTAACTCACTTAACACGTACAATGGAAAAACCATGTGTAAAGAATTTTGATCTGGCACGTTTTCCCATTTTCCGATATCCGGCTAGCGTGTTGGATTATTGCATCATCTCCCTTGGATGAAGATGAGCCCTAGAAGTGGGGGCATTGATGATAACGATGATAGTGATTGGGTTTATGATTGTGCATTCACGTCCAAAACAGACTAATACTAATTTATTTCATTTTAACTCTTTATTCATGCAACTAAATTGTGCATTACAATGGGTAATATAACTTATAATATTACCCATTAGGTAGGTACATGGGAGTACGAGATTTGCTCGGAGTTTTATTGTGCATTTGGTAGCTATTATTGTGAATCTTGTGAACGGACATTATATTATAGTAACTTAAATTCTGACAACATGGAGAATTTGTAATAATTTGTCCCAACTTCAGAGAGGTCATTCCTTATTTATTTATTTATTTTATTTCATAATTTATGTACACATAGTAAACCTTTGACATTGACAACTTGAAAACAGAAAACAGTTTCCTTGCAAAAAAGAAGCAACTTTTAGTGTGTAACAAAAATTATTTTTTCCTCGAATATTGAGGAATAGGGGACCCTCGTCAAGGTATAAAACAAAACAGCGACAATTTGTCGAGTAAGCAATTAATTTGCTAAGAGACGACGGAATAACTCGCTTATAATGAAATGGCTCTCATTAGGTAATGCGCTTAAGTCTCACATTATAGTAATTGGTCGATAAGCTATCGAGGTCTGTCATTGTTTGTGTCAGTAATGAGGACCATATGAAATATTTCTGAAGTAAAGATACTTACAAAAAAAGAAAAAAAGAAAAATTATGTATGTAGATTTTTCATTGATGAATTGTACTGCAACATACTTATAGACGTACATTTTCATAATATAAGTTTTTCCAAAGTTTCGGACACCGATCCTTACAGCATCCATGGTATCGGTTGAGTCATCCCATAATAAATTATTAGGTATACGTTATCATTTGGTAAACTTACAATGTTATTAAAAGATAATAATAATCAGTTAAAAATCTTAACCCTGTCTCTTAGACTTAAGTTAATTCGACATAATCAGACATCTCACATCGGTCACTAGTTTTAAACTCTAGGTACCATAGAGGCAAAAAAAATAGAATAAAAATTTTGAACTCCAATTTATGTAGGTGGTTGTAACACCAAGAAAAATCCAAGTTCTAAATTTTTGACATAATATGCGAATGAATCGCATGCACAAAGGTAACATTAAGACACGATCGAATCGATCACTGTCACCTCAATTTGTCTTCGGATTACACTTTCGTTATTGAAATTCTAATGCATTTGGTTTTTTTTTTAATTTGGTACGCTTAAGCCGTCTTAGGCGCGTCCTCTTTCCGAACGCCAGGCGCGTGAAGAGTTTTTTGCCGCCCGTTTTCTTTGACCATTTAAAGTAGGAATACAGTAATATAACAATTTATTTTTGGCACGAACTTGATATCAAAACAAGCTTTTTCCCGTGGCTCCACGCCCAAAGTATCGGGTAATAAACGGAAATATTGTACTTTTTCAGGATAAATAGTAGCCTATGTTAAATCCAGAGCATAAACTACTACTATATACTACTATACCCATAAAAATCAAGTTTTTTCGTGAATGAGAAACAAACATTCATCCATCTTCGATCCTCACAAACTTACACATTGATAGTAGTAGGATACACAATATATTTAATACACACCCTATGACCCTATGTATTTAATACACATGCCATTACCCCCCATGTATTTAATACACATGCCATGACCCCCAATGTATTTACTACACATGCCATGACCCCCCATTTATTTAATACACATTTGATGAGAATTGAAAACTTTTTTTTTGTTCCGATGCCCTTCCTGCATAGTAGAAATATGATTGGGGAATCCAGCATTGTTTAAACAACTGCAAGCATGTGCCATCATACCAGTTACAGTAATCATCATCATCATCACCAACATTTTCACAAGAAACACCAAAATATTATTATGATGATATAGGTACTGATTTCGACTTTTTCTGAAGCATTCCAAGCATATGCTACCAAAAAGTAAGCTTTTGTACTAAGGTATACCCTGGATCCAAAAGTACTGAACAGAACTCCTGAGTCCTTATAGGTATATTATAATATAATATGAATATGATATATCCATATGCCCTTCCACATAGGTAGTCACTAATTTAATTGTTTTGATTTAAACCAATGTATTTGATCATATTCTAAATTTTTTTGCTAAGGCCAACATTTATATACATCTATACGAAGTTATATTATTATTCCATATTATAATTTATTAAAATATTTTGCCAATATCATTCCATGATTCGTTTGTTATAAGTAAATCATTGGAACGTTCCAAAGCGACAGAGCGTAAAAGAGATATGGTAGTGAATATTGTTTTGATACTGAATGATTCTGAATTGTAATATCATTACCGAACGGTACGGATGGAATGCAAATTTAATGTTGTAAGAGAAAATATTGGCAAATAGCAGTGTAATGTTACAAGCCCCATGGTTACAGCTGTAGTAATCAATGCATTTTGTAATTAGTATGACGAAGTATTAATATATAATCAGGAAAACTTACTTGGTTAACGTATTTTATCATTTTATAAAGCGTGGGTTAGTCATTTTACACCCCTGCTCTTTCGTGAACGGTGTTCGTTATAATTTATACGCGATTTCATCAGTAGGCTGTTAATTCATAAAAAAAAAATTCGACGCGATTGCAACTATTAACTAACATATAAAGAACCGACAAGACATTAAATAAGTGTCATTAGTCATAAATAATATACCCACGCGACGTTATGGTTTTATAAACTCTTTTTACTTCAACCTTTATTGTACCTTCAGGAGAACATATTATTAGTATCTAGTATTAGGTCTAAGCCACTGGACCGCGGATGCTGTTAATGGACATAGTGTCAACACGCATTATAAAGATAGCATGATAAAGAGATTAATAATTAACAGCTGGGTTTTCAAAACGACATTGTTACAAATAAGTTATCTAATTGAACGTTTTGTGAGATATCAAACAAATAAAAACCCATTAAATTGTGTTATAGGTAACGAGATGTACAAGATAGAGCCAAATAATAAACTAAAAATTAATACTAATTATTTTTAAACAAAAAATTAAAATCGACTTCCAAAGTAAAAATGCACAAAAAAGTATGAAATAAAACTGATTTTTTAAATAATTCCCCTTTTAAATTCGGCTACAATTTTAACTATTTCTCTACTCAATCTTCCAAGTTTTGAAGTCGGTACCAGCCCAAACAATATCCTATAATATTTTATAGAACTCACGTTCAAATCTGCTGGCAACGACATCAAAATTAGGAAGATTGAGGAGAGAAATAGTTAAAATTTTAGCCGAATTTAAAAGGGGAATTATTTAGAAAATAAGTTTTATTAAATAATATTTTTTCTCTTTTTATTTAAATTTATTATCTATATTATTATGAGCACATTGATATCGGTGCACAAAACTCTGATGAGTAGTGAGTACCTATGTCATCATAATAATATTTTGGTGTTTCTTGTGAAGATGGTGGTGATGATGATGATGATTACTGTCAGTGGTATGATGGCATATGCTTGCAGTTGTTTAAACAACGGCGGATGCCCCAACCATGTACCTATAAGGACTCAGGAGTTCTGTTCAGTACTTTTGGATCCAGGGTATACCTTAGTACAAAAGCTTACTTTTTGGTAGCATATGCTTGGAATGGTTCAGAAAATGTCGAAATCAGTACCTATATCATCATAATAATATTTTGGTGTTTCTTGTGAAAATGGTGGTGATGATGATGATGATTACTGTAACTGATATGATGGCATATGCTTGCAGTTGTTTAAACAATACTGGATTCCCCAAAAATGTATCTATAAGGACTCAGGAGTTCTGTCCATTACTTTTGGATCCAGGGTATACCTTGGTACAAAAGCTTAATTTTTGGTAGCATATGCTTGGCATACTTCAAAAAAGTCGTAAACAGTATATGTGTGTGTATATAAATTTTGTAGAGTTTCCTAGATTTATGGATCCCTCATCAGGTCTCCACTTTGGTGACTAAGGGGCAAATTTCGAATTATAAACTTTACAACAACAAAACAATTTTGCAAATTGGTTCACATACGGCAAGGTAATTGTGTGATAATACAAGGTAATAAACTAATGTTTCTAAGATATCCGTGTCGATGTAAAATACTATGAGAAGTACCTATTATATCATCATAATATTGTGATGATGTATGATGTGACGATGGTGTTGATGATGATTATTACCGTAATTGACATAGTGGCATATGATTTCAGTTCTTTAAACAACGCCAAAATCATCAAACATCTATAAGGAGTCAGGAGTTCTGTTCAGTACATTTGGATTCAGGGCATACCTCGGTGCAAAATGTTACTTTTTGGTAGTTTATGCTTAGATTAATTTAGAAAAATTAACACTGAAAAAATAAAATAAAAAAAACAAAATGGCAGTAAAGTTAATAGCAGGTCAAGATTTTTACACAACGATTACGGTGTTCCTCAAGGAAACTTATTGGGACCGTTTCTTTTATGAATGTACATAAATGATCTTCGTCAGGAAGATCATTTATGTACATAATAGTCTTCGTCTGTCGATCAAGAAACTATTTTATTCGCAGATGACACAAGTGTGCTCATTAAATGTAAGAGCAAACTATCGTATCAAAATATATAATATCTTCTACACTTAACAAAATATTTATATGGCTAAAATATAATAATTTAAAAGTTGATCTTGACAAAACTAAATTAATCCAATTTCGTGACTACCGAACTCATCCTATGGGGATCGTGCTTCTAGACTGTTACGCCAACTAGTGTCAAGTATCCAAAACAGTTGGGATCATGTTTTAACGTAAACACATGTGATTTATTTTTTAATAATTATAAATAAAATATATTTAAATTTTTTAAATAATGCCAGCTTCGAGAAAAAATTGTTGTATTCTTGGATGTAATAATACATCACGTCGAGAACGTGGATTCAGTGTGGAAGTGAAATTTTATGAATTTCCAGAGAGCGTGTTAGAAGCCTCATGGAAAATAGTAAAACGTAAACAGTGTATAAATGCAGTGAAAAATTAGGTGTAAGTACAATATTAATTAAAATTTAAAAAAATGAACTGCACCATTCAGTAAAATTATAACATTTAAATACGATATATTATGTAAAAATTGATCATTTAATTGTTGAAATTTCAAATATTCGTGACATTTATCTTATAGTTATAACTTAACCTTTTAATTATTTTCTTTGATTTCAGAGAAAATCCAAAAGACTGGGATAAAATACTCCAGATAAAAACTCAAGTCGAAAACAAAAATGCTATTTTTATCATGCCTCCTTTTGGCCACAAAGATCAATTCACCCCTGAAGAAGTTGACGAAACATACAACATTGCTTCTGTGAGGATACATATAGAACGAGTAAATCAACGAATTAAGGACTTTAGAATTCTATCAAAAGTACCTAATTCATTACTTCCTCATATTTATGAAATTGTTTTTGTTATTTGTGCTTTGGTAAATGTACAGAAGCAATTGTTTAAAGAAAAAGTAGTTGACAAATAAGCCTTTTTCAAATAATTGTAAAAAATGAATAAAATTTCTAATTGTATTAAATAAAAACGAATTAATTGTTTACAAAAAAGAAAGGTTTTATTTTCTTAAATAATTTCAAATTTAATGTTTATTATTTCTCTGTTTTATAATAACTCTGACATAAGGTAAGTACAGACACATAAAACATTTTTATATTATATTATTTGCTTGTAATATTAAATATTTTTAACAAAGATAACATTTATAAAACTTTTCGTAATGAATTAGTACAAAAAATAATTTCTTACGATTTGTTTATGTAGCGGGCTTCGACCTCTTGATTGTAAGTCCTGATGTGTGTCTGAGTGGTGATGATAATAATACAGCAACAATTCTTATATTCTCCTTTATTGGTGCTTAACACTGACTACGTATTACATATGAGGTAAATGCCTAACACAATAATATACGTCTACACTATTTATAGCCTTTTGGCCAACTGAAATAAACAAACTAAATAGGCTTTACTTCATGACATCTGTCAATGTCAAAAATGACATTATTGACACTTACTTTTGTCAATATGCAACATCTCCCTTTACGAGAAAAAAGCAAACTAATATTAGTATTAAGTAACTTACATAACTAATAACAGTACATTACTTATCTACTCAAATTTCTCATATATGTACAATTTAGGACGTCTCACACTTCTACCAGACCTGGTTACGTAACCGGTATTTTCTAGACTTTCCATAGGAACACAGTTATCATCGATAATGCAATTTTGAACAGGACCGTCTCCGAGCTCTGCCGAACTCATGGGATCTATACTGTTTATGGGAGACATATCGTCAGTGCTGCCGTTGCCATAAAAAGAAGGTGGAGGATTTGTATTTTTTTAATTCTTTTTTCTAGGTCTAATGTGTCCCCTATTCCTCCTATACACAACACCATTTGGATCCACTACATAATATGATCTACCACAACCTAATTTCTCTTTAATTATTCCCGGAGACCAAAAAGATTTAGGATTCTTTTTGAAATAAATGTCATCTCCAGGCTGAAACAAATAGGATGTATACTTCGCATTCCTGCCAAATAAAAAGACATTCTGTCTCTGCTTTTGTTGTGACATCTTTCAAACGTCGAAAATTTGACCACTTCTGGAATGAGTTTTCTGTTTAGAAGCAAGTTTCTAGACATTAATAATGCGGCCAAACTGGGAAAATCTCCCTTAGCAGCGTTGCGGTAGTGTAGTAACGCCAAATGTATATCCGAGCCATCTTCCTTGCATTTCCTTAATATGTTTTTGACAATTTTAACTCCACTTTCAGCCTGGCCATTAGACCTGGACCAATAAGGACTGGTAGTAATGTGTTCTACATCCCAATCAACAAGAAAAGACTTGAATTTGCAAGAGTTAAAAGGTGGACCATTGTCAGATATCAATATTTTCGGGATACCATGTCGAGCAAAGAAGGATTTGAGGTTTTTAACAACGTTATTGACAGTGTAATTCTTATGCAAAGAAGCTAGCTCTATGTACTTGGAATAATAATCCATGCAGACAAGGAAATTTTCTCCATCAAAATATAATAAATCTATACCTACCTTCTCCCACGGAAGATAAGATATCTCATGGCATTTTAACGGTTCCTTGGGTATGTTTGCCATGAATTTTGCACACGCTGAACATTGATCAATTAGGTTTTTAATATCCGCGTTAATATTTGGCCAATAAACTGTTTCTCTAGCTATGTTGAGTGTTTTATTAATACCTAAATGCCCACAGTGTATTTTATCTAAAATCTGTCTTTGCAAGGATTTTGGAACAATAAGCCTATTGCCTTTAAATATTAAGCCATTCATTATATTATGTATTTCATTTTGAATGTTCCAATATGGTTTCACAAGACAGCTTACTTTGTCTTTGCTTCTTGGCCAACCATTCTGAATATAAGACTTGAGCAGATTTAAAGATTCATCATTTTTACTTTCTAATAATATTAATTCTAAATATGGCTTACTCACTGAGAGATTAGAAAATATTGAATTTACATGATATTGTAAGTCTTGTTCATACTGAGGTATGTATGTATCACTGAGTGAGGCTCTTGACAAAGTATCTGCTATATACATATATTTACCAGGTACATAAACCACTTCTAGGTCGTAACCCTGCAACGATAACATCATTCTTTGTAGTCTAGCAGGTACTTCATGAAGAGGTTTTTTAAAAAGGTAAATTAAAGGTTTGTGATCAGTATGAACAGTTGTTTTACTGCCATAAATATATTGGTGAAATTTATTACATCCAAATTGTATGGCAAACAATTCCTTTTCAATCTGAGCGTAGTTTTGTTGAGAGGAGGTAAGTGTTCTTGAACTATATGCAATGGGTCGTTTGTTTTGCATCAATACCGCTCCCAGTGCATTCTTTGATGAATCTACCGACAAAATCACAGGTAAGTTGCAATTATAATTAGTTAACACAGGTGCTTTGGATACGACTTCTTTTAACAAATCAAAGCACTTTTGACAATTTTCATCCCATAACCATAATGCATCTTTTTTTAACAAATTTCTTAAGGTATTAGTTTTCTCTGCTAGATTTTCTATAAACGGTGCTAAAAAATTAATCATGCCTAGAAATCTCTGCAAATCTTTAATATTTTTTGGTATGGGCATATCTTTTATGGCTTTAACTTTCTCTGGATCAATTTTTACACCTTCTTTACTAAAAATATAACCCAAATATGCTATTTCTTCTAGAAGAAACTTGCACTTGGCTTTATTTAATTTTAAATTAACTTGCCCTTTCCAAAAACATTTCTAACCTTTTATTGTGTATTTCAATTGTTTCACCGTATATTAAAATGTCATCACACCAAATTATTATACCTTCAATCATGGTTTTATAGAAAATTTCTGTAGCCGTGTTTATTCCAAAAGGTAATCTTAAAAATTTGTATCTGCCAAAGGGAGTTTGAAATGTACATAGATCACTACTTTCTTTAGTTAATTTTATATTATAAAACCCAGAAAACGCATCTAAATGCGAAAAATAAGAGGCTTTGGACAATTTAGACCTGACTTCATCTATATTTTTAATTGGAAAATGACATCTCAATAAATTTTTATTTAAATTTCTAGGATCTAAGCAAATTCTCAATCCACCATTCTTTTTCATGGCTATAACTAAACTACTCACCCAGAGAGTAGGTTTGTTCACCTTCCGTATGACTCCCATGTTTTCCATGAGTTGAAGCTCTTTCCTTAACGGTTCAACCAACGCGAAGGGTACCTTTCTAGGGGGGTCAACGCACGGAATAGCATCCTTCTTTAGCACGATGCTGTGTTCGTATGGGAGGCAGCCTAGACCCTGAAACACATCATTATATCTGGTCACAATTTTGTCACAAGTTTTTTGATACACATTATACACATTTTGCTCAACATTTTTGACATTCTCATTCCTTATATGAAAGTTTCTTGTTATTAAATTTAGCTTTATACAAGTGGGTAAACCAATCACAGTTGGACAATTTAATTTAGTTACAACAAAAGTAATGTTTTCTGGTTTTGTTTTGTTTTCTACTAAACAACAAATGTTTGACACTGAAATTATGGGAATTCTGTGCCCACTGTAGGCAAAGATATTATATTTTTTACACATTTCTTTACTATGTTTGTCAAATTTAAGATTCAATTCTTTAAATACTTGATAAGACATCACATTTATGTCTGCTCCAGTGTCAATTAGGCAATCTACATTTTTGTTGTTTATTTTAAGAGAATAATGCCAGGAATTATTTGTGTTAATCAAATTTGTACTAGCATTTTGTGACTTTATGTTTTTAATGTTGAATAATGCCCCTATTGTAAATCTCTCAGCCTCAGCACCCTTGGCTCAGCACTTCTGACACCATGTAGCGGGCTTCGACCTCTTGATTGTAAGTCCTGATGTGTGTCTGAGTGGTGATGATAATAATACAGCAACAATTCTTATATTCTCCTTTATTGGTGCTTAACACTGACTACGTATTACATATGAGGTAAATGCCTAACACAATAATATACGTCTACACTATTTATAGCCTTTTGGCCAACTGAAATAAACAAACTAAAACAGGCTTTACTTCATGACATCTGTCAATGTCAAAAATGACATTATTGACACTTACTTTTGTCAATATGCAACAGTTTAAATTTAAAAAAAAATATATTAAAAAAATAATTTTAGGCAACTTTAAAATCTCAAGTCTTAGAGATAACAGGTACCTACTATAACATTTTTTCAATACCGCACATTTGGTCGAATGCAAAATTATTCTTAGGTCATTTTATAATTATAATCTAAAAAGTAATATACTAATGATAATCATAAATATATTGTTACTTAGTTGAGTCTTTGGCGTATAATTTTTGTATGTATTGGGTAAACTTTTCAAGATGAGGTATTAAGTTATTCAACAATTTGATTTGAATAATTGTTTGCCTTTCTCATCGTTCTGGCCATGTATTATATTATTGACTATTGGTTTAAATCCATATATTATTATTTTTTCCATTGTTATAACTTATTTTTAATGTTATTAAATATTTGTTTTGATCCCACTATGTTCACCAATGAAACACCAGAGAGCGCTCACTTCGACAGTAGTGCTGCCTCTATATTTCGCGCACGATCCCTATTGACATAAATATTACATTTAATGACATTCAATTAAAGAACGTTAAATGTACAAAATTTTTAGGATTGATGGTTGACAGGCACTGTGGCTGGAAGTCACACATTGATTTCGTATGCAACAAACTAGAAAAAATTGTGTTCGCAATCAAAACGCTACGGCTTAAAGTTTCTATGGAAGCAGCGTTAACCGCATATCACGGCTACGTGTCCTCGGTTCTATCCTACGGTCTGTTGTTGTGGGGGAACTCGGTTGATTTTGAAAAGGCTTTCCGGGTGCAAAAGAAATGTGTTAGGGCTATTTGTGGAGCTTGGTCTATGCACAGCTGTAAGCCACTTTTTACTAAGCTTCGCATATTGCCGGTGGTGTGTCTATATATTCATGACCTTTGTGTGTTCGTTAAGAAAAATCCACAATATTTTACAGTTAACTCGGATGTAAATAATAGAAATGCCCCCTCAAGATTTAAATATAAATGATATATGCCCCAATGTCGTCTAGATTTATATAAAAGAAATGTTTGCATTAGCGTTATAAAAGTGTATAATAAACTTCCCGAAAGATTTAAAGATTTGAATTTAATTAATTTTAAAACTCAGATATCAAAATGGCTATTAGAAAACTCCTCTTATACTCTTGACGAATACATGAGATTTGAAGAAAAGATAAAATAAATCGATAAATAATGTAGTATATAACTAAATTGACATAATATATTCACTAATATTTAAATTTATTTTATCTTTATAATGGCAAGTGAATTTAATTCTCCAAAATTTATATAATAATATGTAACTAGGCATTATTATTTATTTGTTTTTAAAATAATAACTTTTGTGTAATTTCTTTTATTGTGATTAATGTGATTATTTTGTATTATTTGCTAATTTATCCTTTGACATTGCAATAATTTTATAATCAATTTTATTTTTACATACTAAACAAATTGAGTATTTATACGAATCTTTAACTTTTATCTAAATATTATTTGTTAAATTTAACTCCCTAGCATTGTGATGTAATTTAATCTACAAAACAATTTTTAATGCATTGCACGCTATTGTAATGGCAGAATGTATCAGTAGCTCTCACAGAATATAAGACCATTATGTACTACATTCTAGCAATAAAGGAATTTGATTTGATTTGAAAAAGTAGACAAAATCACTATCTGTCTATATAAGTTTCGAGGAGTTCCCTCGATTCCTCATGAATCCCATTATCAGGCCACCACTTTGGTGAAAACGGGACCTACTTCACAACTACGGTCCACAGACGGCGGAATTATCGTTGAAGATACAAGAAAAAAATATACAGCCGAATGCATAACCGCCTCCTTTTTTTGAACTTGATTAAAAAAATAAGACTTATCTACAAATATGAGTATCTCTAAAAATATCTATAAAAATTCTAAACTAAACACCAAAATATATTTAAAATTTGATTTATGATTAGGATTCATGAAAATAATTTATTATTTTATTAATCCTAATCAGAATTTTTTTTAAAGACTTTGGAATGGAAATGGACCAGAAAACGAACACCATGCGCCTATGTATACCCGCAACACTACAGGAGTTAAGAGCGCGTTCCCGGAGTTTAAAACCTCCGAGCCTACTTACTCGGCAAAATGTAACACAAAAGCAACTCCACACTGATTTTCTTTAAGGCTGAGGTATTAATCCAATCGAGTCATCCCTTCCGTACTGAAACATGGTTCTCCCACGTCAAAGCCCAAGCAGGATTGGGCAATGACGGAAACTTGGAAAAGGTTACTGCCCACGTTGAGTTTAAGCGGCTCTGGATTGAACATTAACTCTTCATACAGTCTTCGGAATTCCTTTAACGGCACCCTTTTAAGATTCTAGTAATATTGTGTTAAAATATATGTCATTTTCTTCAAGTAAATCACAATTGCAATACTAATATTTGTTGATGTGTAATCATTGGGTGAATTTCACCCAAATTTGAAATCTAATTAAATTTCATTATTTATGAAAAGTCCATATTAATTTATACACATTAGTAAACGGCAATGGCGTTCCAACCTCCGTCCGAAATTCCACATAGCCGCGGAAAATTTCGGGAATTCCGCCTCAACGCGAGGCCTGACGGAAACCGCCGTCTACGCCGCCGTATGTTCAGCAATTGAACATTCAATCGAAATACACTACGCCACAAGCGTGGCGTAACTTTCGGCCGTAACCCACTAATTAAGTGTAGCGACACATCTGTGAAACGTACGGCCCCGAACGATCAGTTGAATACGCTCGCAGTGTTTTTCAAGTGGGGCATGACATCGGCCGAAAGTTACGCCGCGCTTGGGGCGTAGAGTATCACGATTGAATTACAATATACATAATGTACAGTAGCGGAACTCAGCCGTGTGCTTGAAATTTTTACCTACGATTGAGCGTGGCCGAGCGGAGCGCTAAGGCTGGTATGTCTACATCGAAGGCGCTGAGCGCTGACAGTGCACAAGCGTCACGGCACAGCTTACTAAAACTCAAGTCAGCGATAAGTCTTAGCGGCGCGGCGGCACGGCGCGCGGCGTTACACTACATACTTCTGTTATTAAAGGGTTCGTTATTAGCCGTGTAAATGACGTGTATTTGTGCGTGCGCCGATTCGTGCGGTCTAGTATGAAGTTAGTCTACTGTACATTATTTACATTGTGACTGAATGTTCAATTGCTGAACGTTCGGCGCCGGACGTTCCGCAGGTGTGTCATTAAACTAATGCGGTGTCAATGTGAGAACCGCCTAACGGCCGAGAACGAAGAAAAGGTAAGTTTTCGGAGTAGCCAAATTAATAAATTTAAATGTTCGAATACAGTTTATTGTAAACACTACAAATTAAACACATAAAGCTCAGTATTTAATATAATTAAAGCGATGTTAGAATATTTGAGCTGTGAAGCTACAGTGTCCGTAATGCCCACGGCCACGGGACATAATACCCAACGGCCATTTTGACTTAATGGCCCACGCAACTAATATTACCGGAAAATGCAATTTATGTGACTATTATTATACGCTTTAACTTTAATGAATATATGTTTATTTCGTTACATAATTTAAAGTATAAAAGATATTAAAAGTTATCTATGGCTGTATAAAATTCTACATCATGTATAAAGTTATGTTTTCGTTCTTTATGAAATGCGTGCAATTTTATTTTTGTTATTTTTTGTTAGTTGAGACCATGAACGTACATATTATAGACGAGGCATATTGCGGCAAAAAATGTCCCCACTTAAATGGCCCCATTTTTGGAGCTATTTTGACATTTGAGGTATGGAGAAAACCAAGATATCGTAACATTTTCTTGTATGAAAATTTATTCTGTCAAATTCCCATCCTTAGTTTTCAAATCTTTGGATCAGACCGAATATTGTTTGCCCTGTTTTCATTATTTTTGAGACTTGTCAACGTTAAGCCAGGCTATGGGGATATGCAGTGCCCTGGTATAAAAACCAATTAAACTTTGTCACGTAAAAATTTAATTGGTCCTAACTATCTTCTTCTTCATGTTATAAATAAAAATTGATCGGGATTCTAATGTCTCGCTAAAACTCGAGAACGGCTGAACCGATTCAGCTAATTTTGGTCATGAAAATATAATTGTGGAAGTTCAGGGAAAGTTTAGACTACACCTAAACCTACCCTGAACTTCCACAATTATACTATAGCTGTAGGTGAAGGTTCTATAGGTGATATTATGTTATATTATGTAAAAAAAACTCATACAATGATTTAGATGATAGTTCTGTCACCAGCTATAATCTTAAATATGACATAACTAAAAATATGAGTTAACTTTCAGTTTTAAATTGTATATTTCGATTCCGTGAGTGAAAAACAGCTATAAAATATAACACATTCATATAAAAGACACTTTCGATTTAGACTAATGTATTTTAAGTTAAATTATTATTAGCACACATATTCATTGATACGATTTCTTTTTCAGAAACATGTGCGCGAAACAATCTTATACAAGTAACAAAAATGAGTCACGTTTAGTGAAATAAATATAAATATATTCAGCGAAAACATATTATTATGTGGCCACGTACAACCTTCTTAAATATTTCTATCGCAAAGGTCGAAGAAATAAATAGGAATTCAAGACTGTTAAGTACGAGATACTAAACGTATTATACGGGAACATAATTTATTTTTAATGTTCTATTATTATTTCGAAATCGTTTATTATTTTTCGCCATATTGCTATATTTTTTCAGTATAAGTCCATGACTATATCGTCTGAAATTCGTAAGGCCGGGGAAAATTCGGAGCAATGAAAATAGAACTCTGTGCTGAAACAATAGCAAAATCAAACACACGAGTGTAAGTCAAATGTCAATGACAAATTTGATAACTCGTCACGCATGTGTTCGATTTCCAACTCTATTGAAATAGCCCAGAGTTTTATTTTCAGTGCCCTGAATTTTCTCCGGACTTTCGGATTCCGGATCATAATTATAGTAACAGCCTAATTATTATTAAACTACATTCATGAGCATTGCGCAGTAACACAAGTAATATTATAATTATATTTTACAGAATGAGCAATGTTTTTAAAAATTGGGATTCAGTAATAATAACATAATTTTGCATCAAATGCCTATTGCTGAATTTTTTAGGGTGTATTTTACACCGAAACGAAATGATATAGACGCGGCGCTGCATTTTTAAGATCACGTGAACCGTGCATCTTTTTGTGTAGTGAATAATATCTTTAAAATTGCCAAATCGCGTCACGTATTTCACGTCCTTTCGGTGTGATTACTCTTGCTCGTAACTTAAATATTGAAATTGTTAGATAGAAATTTTCCTCCATATTACCAAATACTTAACACAAAAAACGTTCCGCAGGAAATCAAGTGGCTTACACTGGGATTTTCTCTAATAAAGTTTGGTAGTACTTATGATGGGTAGTATGAAAAACAAATTGATAGATGACGTCCCGGCGTAATAACGCCAGAACGAAGACGAAGTGTTATCAGCTATTGCTGATGACACTTTGTCTTCGAAGTTACTGCCGATGACACTTCGGCATCGAAGTTCCCGAACTTCGAGAAACGCTGACTTATGTTAGTGTTATGGTTACGTAATATAGCGGACAATTTTCACTGATAAATAATGCATTTTTTTTTACTTCATCTAAAAAGTTATTTCCATAATATGGGGATAGTATTGTTCAAATACACTATAAAGATCTTCGACTTTTAACATGTTAGAATTAATTAAGGAAGTAATTGTTAAAGTTAATATAATTTCAGATTTAAAAATCATATTTTATAGCAATATTATATTTTATATTTAACACTCCTAGTCAAAGATATTGAACAATAATCTTACTTTCCCCAACCATCGCTAGATGGCTATAGCACTTATAACTGAGGACAGTGAATTAATTGTCAGTTCCACCAGCCGCCGCCAGATGGCGCTGTAAGGACCGTAGATCGCGCTATTGAAACACCGATAGTGATCATATAAGTAACCCTCATGATGATCGCTATGTTTTGCCACCAGGCTAATTATTGTCATACGAAGCTACAGCGGTCTTAACCCGACCATTAGCGTAAATTTTCGAAAAAAAGAAAAGGATTGTTTTGTATCGATCAAGTGTATGTGCTCTTGTCATACCTACGCTATGTAGTAGTTGCTTCCACCATTGCCGGGACAGCTTCTTGTACGCTAAGGAATTAATAGGTATTTACCTATGAAATTGCCGTTCTGCAGTACTGGCCACTTCAAATCAAAATAATTATTGTTTGGCTAAGAATTCTGATTTCAAACTGATTTTATTTTAAAAACATGGAATTCTTTTTTCCAAAAGTAGTCATTTGTTTATTGATTAGTGTTACATTTTCATCGCATTTCAATCTTTTTCGTCATCATGGATACGTTAGAAATTCGAGTAATTATGGAATATGAGTACCGTCGTGGCAGCAACGCGGCACAAGCGGCACGCAACATCAACGACGTTTAAGGAGCTAACAGTACAAACCAACGTACCACCTGTTATTGGTTTGCTCGCTTCCGTTCTGGAAATTTCGACCTGAAAAATTAACCTCGCGGTCGTCCGAAGACTTTGATCGGCAATGACGAATTAAAGGCGATTGTGGAAGCTGATGATACACAATCTACGGCTGAATTAGCAGCAGCTTTCGACGTTAGCGTCAAAACAATATTGGTCCATTTGCGTCAAATTGGCAAGGTAAAAAAGCTTGACAAATGGGTGCCCCACGAACTCAATGATCGCCAGCGCGAAGTACCCGTCGAGACGTGCCTTGCACTGCTCAACAGACACACAAATGAAGGAATTTTGAACCGCATTGTGTGATGAAAAATGGATTCTGTTTGATAACCGCAAGCGCTCAGCAAGTTGGTTGGATCCTGGTTCAGCACCTAAACATTGCCCTAAACGAAAACTTACCCCTATAAAAGTGATGGTCACTGTTTGGTGGTCTAGCGCTGGTGTGATTCATCACCACTTCTTACCAAACGGGGTGAGCATTACTGCAGATGTGTACTGTGAAGAACGGAACACAATGATGGAGAAGCTGGCACATCTCCAACCAGCATTGGTCAATCGCTCGTCTCCGCTGCTCCTGCACGACAACGCGCGACCTCATACTGCACAGCAGATGGTCTCCAAGTTACAAGAACTGGGGTTGGAAGCTCTCCGTCATCCGCCCTACTCACCAGACCTTGCGCCTACAGACTACTACTTTTTCCAGAATTTGGATAACTTCTTGGCGGGAAAAAAAATCAATACCCGAGAGGCAGTACAAAACGCCGTTGAAGAATTTGTTGCCTCCCGTCCAGCTGATTTCTTTCAGAAGGGCATCAATGAACTGCCACTGCGTTGGAAAAGATGCATTGATTTCATGGGTGATTACTTCGATAAATACAAACAAAAAATACATGAAAAAAATTCGTTTAAATTTTTTCATACAAAACGGCTATTTCATAGGTAAAGCCAAACCTAATATTACCGAGTTCCGAACCTATAGGCCGGTGGCACACCGATTGCTTCCTCACGGGACAATCTGTTGAAAGACGTTTTATAGGGGCGTAAGCGCTACTCAAAGTTGTACCTTGAACGATTATAATATACGGCTCTGTTGCAAAGTCGCTGACTCTATCGCCCCGCGTAACCGTCCGTTACACTACATAATTAACTAGAACAGACGTGCCGATATATTTCATCCTATAAAACTATATACTAATATTATTCCATGCCCATAAGGGCCGAAATTGTGATCAATTATAAAAATGTAACATCTATGTAACCAATTTCTTGGAATAAACGATTCTGATTCCTAAAAAATATTTTGTAATCATATTTACATACGTGAAATACAAACTTTTAGTACAGTTTTTCTAGAATAATTGTGCGAACGGAGGAGTATAAAATTTGGCCGGTGAATTAAAGTTTACGTGTACAGAAATCTAATATTTTTTTAGATAACGCTTAGAAATTTATAAAACTATTGAAAATGTTAAAAATAACAGCAACACCCACTACCGCAGATTCTTTACACTACCGTGCGTTTTTATTTATTTTATTTATTTAATTAATAATTTATGTACACATAGTAAACCTTTGACATTGACAACTTGAAAACAGAAAACAGTGTGTACAAAGGCGCTACTTATTCCAAATTGGAATTTCTTCCAGCAGACCTGATACAGGAAAGTTTAGTTATAAAAGTAACAATAGATGGTGCGTACTACTACAATTTACATATAACAATAATAATAAATGAATGCATATATATACGAATACTTACATAGATATATTATAATAAACTAATATATATCATAATCATTACAATTGCAATAAAATATTGGATAAAAATTACATACTTATAAATAATAATCAATCATACTACGAGTATATAACACTTTAACTAGAGGCTAAGCTGAGATAGTGCTCACGCAGCCTTTTTTTAAATAGCCCAAGTGTCTTACACTAACGTATCTGAGTTGGTAAGGAGCTCCAGAGCTTAGTAGCGTGGACCGTGGAGGAGTAGGCAAAAAAGTCAGTGCGATGGGGAGGGATATCTAGTAGGGTGCGTCTAAAGGGTCTACAAGATAAGATGTGAAAATTAGGAAAAGAGAAGCGCTCGTTTAAGTAAGAAGGAGATGAGGGACTAAATAAAGTATTGAAAAGAAAACTTAATATGCGATAATTTCTGCGAAGGCGAATAGGAAGCCACTGGAGCTGCTTTCTGTATTGGGATACGTGGTCTCGTTTCTTTAATCCAAAATAAAACGTATGGAGAGATTCTGCAAACGTTCTAACTTGTTTAGGATCTCTTCATTTGCATCCAGGTAACAGACGTCAGCATAATCGATTATAGGTTGAATAAGGGTTTGTGCCAAAAGAATTTTAGTAGGAGCTGGAAGGAAGTTTTGGAGTAACTTGAGCGAATGGAGGGCGTGGTAAACTTTACGGCTAACATTGTTGGTATTGGCATTCCAAGACAGGTGAGAGTCAAAGATAACTCCCAGGTTTTTGGCAGAGTCGGAAAAGGGAATCAATGAACCGTTTAGACTAATGGGAGGAAGAGTTGAATTATTTAGTAGTGCTAACATCCGTTTGCTACCTATTAATAATGCCTTTGTTTTAGCAGGGTTTACAAGTAGACCAAGGATTGTGCCCAATCACTTATTCGACTATATAAGAGCTATAGCGGATGCTGCATGAGGTATAGTGAAATGACGGTATATCTGAAGATCATCAGCATAAAGATGATATTTAGCCACTATTACGTTAGTAATAGAGTTAATGAAGATTGAGAAGAGAAGAGGAGAAAGCACCCTACCTTGGGGAACACCCGCATCAAGATAACACCAATCTGAGAAATTATCATTGACTTGCACTCGCTGCGAGCGACCCCGAAGGTAGGAGTCAAAACAGGACAGGATAGAAGGGGACATATTGAGAGACTGAAGCATACCGACTAGGATATCGAAGTTAATGGAATTAAAGGCATTGCTGAAATCTAAAAGAACGAGGACACTAAGAGATTTATTTTCCATAGCCCACCGAATATCATCAGTGACATTTACAAGTGCAGAAACAGTGCTATGACCAGTACGACAGCCAGATTGTAGTTTACTTATTAGTTTATTTTCTATCAAAAATGAAGAGAACTGCTAGTGGACGATGTGTTCTAAAACTTTAGATAGGAATGGGAGTATAGATATAGGACGAAAACATGATAGATAAGTAGGATTATTAACTTTTGGTGGAGGAATAATATTTTCCATTTTCCAGGATTGTGGGAAACAGCAAGAGGATAAAGAGAAGTTAAAGATATGAGTTAAAATAGGCAATAGAAAGGGGAGAATCAGTTTATCATATATTATAGTTATAGTTTATAGTTTATCATACATTATAAACAAAGCTTATCACAACCAGCTGCCTCAGAAGAAATTGATAAAACTGCCAATCTGACCTTAGCTTCCGTACAAGGAAGAAAGGAGAAGGATGGACAGGTGACAGGTAAGTTGGACAGAGATTGCAAAGTATTTGCAAATTTTTAGTATCTAGCTCAAGCGCTTGGAGATCAATATTATTAAAACTACGTAAGAGGAGGATTGGGATTTACGTTTAGGGGGTTTTATTTTATAAGACAAGAAGACAAGGTCATGGTAGGAAAAAGGAGCATCAAGCTGTCCATGAGTAGCTACGTTATTAGGAGAATAAACAATCATAAGATCCAATAGAGAGGGGGTACAATCAGGAGAGTAGTGGGTGGGATTGGAAGGAAGGACATGCAGGTTGAAGGAAATTAGAAGCGACTGTAGTTTTTCTGACCGTTGATTAGTCTTGAGCAGGCAAGTGTTGAAATCACCCATGATTATGACATGTTGATAATTTGGACGAAAATTAGTAAGAAGATTGTCAAGAGAATCAAAATAATCGATACGAGAATTAGGGCTATATAAAACAATCAGGAGCAATTTGGTATGATGAGCGACAATTTCAATAGCCAGATATTCCGCTGATTCTGAATAAGGCGAAGGAGATATATTCAAGATTGTATACTCAATATCAGCACGGAGATATATAGCAACCCCACCGCCACCCTTACCCGTTCTATCATTGCGGATGAGGACAAACCCGTTTATAGAATATTGAATTGAAGGAAGAGAAGGCTTAAAGAAGGATTCGGATATAAAAATGGCATCAAGGTTAGCAGCGCTGAAGGAAACAAGGAGATCAGGATAATGACTAGGAATGCTTTGGGCAGTAATGTGTGCTATCTTAAGGTTTGAATTGTTGTGACAGAAAATATTAGAGAGTTCATCACACAAAGAAGGAGGTGAATTAGAGTGAGATGAACTGCGCGCACTTTCAAAACTCGACGATGAAGAGCAGGAGAAAAAGCTACTATTAAAGTCAACCATACTCAAACAAGTATAATTATAGATATGACAATTATTATATAAAATTTAAATATTAAGAATATAAAAGAATATAAAATAGTAAAAAAATATATATATATATATATATAAAAGGAAATTAAAATTAAAACTAAAAAAATAAAGATTCCTACTAAATACTAAGATTTGGTAGTGAAACTAAGATTTGGTAGATTAGTGTTTGGTAGTAATGAGAACCTAGTGAAGGTACTCATTACAAAACCATTATTTTACCGTGTAACATAAAATACATTTTTAGTTTAAAATATTTAACAATTTAACAATTATTTTTTTTATATTTAACAATTTTGTATTTAACAATTATGTTATGCTTGACCTTTGTCAATTTTATTTGTCACAGATTTTGTTTTTAATTCAGGAGCCAAAAGAACCCACATTAAAGTTCAAACCTGAAAATTATATCAATTATTATGGGTGACCACAGTACCTATATAAGGTTTGGTAAAATTAATTACATAATGGATATTTTGGGCATAATATGATCTACTGCTTATGTTAAGACGTTTAGGCAGAAAAATATTTTTAAATTTTGAAAAAAATATAAGTACTATTCTAGGGGCTGATTTTTCAATCGTCAGATAACTCTTACCTGAGGAATAAATATGTAACTTTGACAGATTTTATACAAAATCTATCAGTCACATATTTATTCCTCAAATAAAAGTTATCTGACGATTGAAAAATCAGCCCTAAATAAAATTACATTGCACTCCATAAGGTGCTGAGGTCATTAACCTCACAGAAACAGCTGACTTTAAAGCGAAAGCAAAAACTTTACCTAAATAATATAAATGAATCAGTTGTGTGATGTCAATGACTTCCGTAGCGCCGCAAAGAATGTAATGTGATTTTATTAAGTTTTTATTCTTTTTTCTACTTTTTTTTTGTTATATTACTGCCTAAACGTCTTTACATAAGCAGTAGTTCATATGCCTAAAATATTCGTAATTGATTTTACCAAACCTTATATATATTTTAAGTTCACTGTATAAACTAAATCTAATTCTAGTTTTTTTTATTTCCAAAATTGCATAATAAGGAACGCAGTACTTTAATTAATCAACGGGATCCGTTTGTAGAGTAATAAAAAGCTGAAATTCAAGACAAAATACGCAGACAACGTTAACGCGAGCTTAAGTCTCGCGCCGTTTTATGGCGGGAATAAATATTCCAGATTCAGATGAGAGTAAACAGGAGTAAATCTTAGTAAATAATCGTAATTGTCGCAGCAACTACTATTTACGTCACGTACAAAGATCAGAATTCACAGTTCAGGATTTCCCTTCGGATGGCGCGTTTCTAAACGATGGATTATTCATTTTTAGAGTTCCATAGTACTACAAGGAACCGTTGTAATGTCACTCTATCCGTCCATCTGTCCGCCTTTCTAACTCCTAAAATGTTGAATGTGAATTGATGAAATTTAGTATAATTATTATCTTTTATTAGATTTGGAGTAGGTATGTAAAATATGTTAATGATTTTGCAATCTCGCTTACAATTATTGTCCTATTTTTTTATTATATTTATATGATTTGGAATTAAAAATACATAAAATAACCCTCACACCGTTTTAACATCAACCCCTATTGTTTATTTGCAATACTCGTATTAGTACTGTAACAATCTTTAACCTTCAGTAGTCGATAACTCTTTCACAGATAACATGTAGGTTGTAGGTGTTTGTTATATAGTGTAGGTTATAGGTGTAGCTGTTGGTGTAGATACTGTAGGTGTATGTAGGTAGTTATTTATTTATTCCAGTTTATACTTAAGATGGTCCAACGTCTGTTTGGTACAGCTTGTTATGTTATAGAATATAATTTACGGGTTATTGTTTTGTTTTTATAAAATTGTAGTTTATTTATTTACGTGCTTAATTCGACGATGAAACTCTAAGCTGTAATAACACTAACGTCTCGTTAAGACGAGAGAGAGAAAGTTTAACAGCAATTATTTGGAGCTGCACTTTACACTCATATTTTCGCGTAAATCCATTTTGCATGCATAAGTTGCATGAAGACGCCCGAGTGTTTCTAAGTACCTCGCCTCACTTCGTTTATTATTTGTTTCACGCCGAGCACAAAGTAAATTTTGCTAAGAGGATCTGAAATATTTCTTTTAGTTACCCACCTCGTGAATATTAAGTTTCCAGGTGAATTTAAGGAGAATAATGGACGTGTATTTTATATTTGTGGGAAATATAAAATTTAAGCTGATAATATATTATATGCATTCTGAACTAAAAATTGTGCAATATAATATATGATACAGTATATGCATGTACGGCAGGCAGTCATGAGCGCTATGTGCGGCATGAGCGCGCTTGCAATAATTTTTGGGTCACTTTTTTTGTTACTCTGTCTGTCCTCATTTAGGGCTCCGTACCTCAAAAGAAAAAAAACGGAACCCTTATAAGATCACTTTGTTGTCTGTCCGTCTTTCAAGAGTCGAGACCATTTATTTCAGGAACGCTTGGAGGTATTAGGTTAAAATTAAAACTATTTACTCAGGTCTACAGTCCCTTGAAGCTGTGATATTTTGTGATGTTCAAAAACACTCTCAAGGAAATTAAAATTCATAGGGTACTTCTTTCCGTTGACTCAGAAATATGAAATTTGGCAAGTAAAAGCGGTATATAAAGTACGAGAACAAATCTGAAAACTGCGAAGTTGTAGTTTAATCATAAAAAATAGGTGATCTATAGTTTAAGAGGGGGTCGAAAATTATGGAAAAGTGCATAACATGAGAATTCCAAAACATACTTATTTACGACGCATATTTTTTTTATTTAAAATGAATAATTACAAAATAATAGAGTCTCTATACAAACTTTCAACAGCCATTTTCAGGATAGACAAGCGGCGAGACTCGATTCCTGAATTATTTTAGATGATCCAAGTTTGTACGGAATTCTCGGTGGGCGAGTCCAACTTGCTCTTCGCAGATTTTTTCATATTCGTTTATTCATTAAAATGGCTAAGAACTAAACAGAAACGATAAACACGAATTATCATTTTCTCTGTATCTACACGGCCCGGAAAAAATCTCATTGAATGTGTACCTACGTATCCATATACCATCAGGTTCAAACATTAAGGTATATTTAGGATTTAGAAAAAAAAAAACTAATATACAATCTTATACTTTAAACGAGACAATCTTGTATATATATAATCGTAATCTCGGCAACGGCTGTTTAAGTTTTTACATGAAATTTAGTATGCAGGGAGTTTTGGGAGAGAAAAATCGGTCTAGCTTAGTTTTATCCCTGCGAAACTGCGCATTTTTAAGTTATACTATATTATGTTTTTTCTTTCGTCGTGCAATAATATATCAATAATTTTGACTGTAATAATGTCAGTTCGATTGGTAGTTTGGTTAATTTTTGCGTTGTTCGGAAATTTGGAATGAGGTGGGGTCGAACTCCGGTAAAATATTTTGTGATTCTTTTTTTTATCTACTAGAGCTCCGAGCAAAGCTCGGTAGCCCATGTACTATTATATAATGAAGTGACCTTTAAAGTCGTACGACTAACAGTAAGTACACTTTAATACAAATAATTTATTGCATACTACACAATTAGGTTTTATTTTAGTAACCGACCAACCCACCGACCTTTAGGTCGATCTACTACAGATGCAGGTATCGAGCTTCTTTGTAGTATATTCGAGGCTTGGGAGGAGGAGACGCATTAGGGGTTTTTTGCGACCTTTCCAAAGCATTTGATTGTGTAGACCATGCTAAACTAGTTAGAAAATTACACCAATATGGCATAAGGGACTCAGCTTTAAATTTTTTGAGTTCTTATCTTAAAAAAATAGTACTCAAAGGGTAGAGGTTAATTGTAAAAAGTCCACTGGGACTAAAATAGAATTAAGTGTCCCACAGGGATCTATTTTAGGTCCATTTCTTTTTCTCATCTACATTGCCTTATCTAGTTCAAGATAGCCATGAGCCAGTACTCTTTGCCGATGACACTTAACTAATATTTAAAGTGAAACGACAACAATCAAATTACGACGAAGTAAACAGTGCTCTCTCAAATACAGTAAACTGGTTTAGTGTTAATAATTTACTTTTAAATGCAAATAAAACAAAATGTTTAAAGTTTAGCTTGCCAAATGTTAGGCAAGTACAAACCAATTTACTACTCAATGATGAGAAAATGAACTTGGTAGACTCCACTGTAGGTAGGTATTACGCTAGATTGTAAATTACAGTAGGTTCCTCATATTGCTAACCTAGCTAATATATTCAGTTCTGCAGCATATGCAGTCAGAAAAATTAAAGAAATTTCAGATGAAGAAACGGCTCGCCTGGTTTATTTCAGGTACTTTCATAGTAGAATGTCTTATGGCATACTTTTTGGGGAAATGCTGCCGACATAAATTGAATATTTGTGCTGCAGAAGCGAGCTATTCGTGCTATTTATAAAATGTTCCCTTTTGAATCTCTGAGAGAAAAGTTTAAAGAAATAGCTGACCGTAGCTTCTCAGTATATTTTGGATAATTTATTATACGTTAGAAAAAACATAAGCAATTTCAAAAAGAAAAGTGATAATCATTCTATCAACACTAGAAATAAGCACAAGCTAGATGTACCAGTGATAATACTTAGCAAAGTAAGTAAATCTTTTAAGGGCCAATGTGTACGTCTATACAATATGATCCCAGAAAACGTTAAAAACCTTTCTATTAATAAATTTAAAAAATAGCCAAAGAACGTTTGTGTGCTAAAGCTTATTATAAAGTAAATGATTTTGCTAACGATTGCACACCTTGGGAATAAGATACTCCCCTGCAAGGCTGTCTCTATGTACTTGTGATTTTTTAGTTTTTATATTTAACAGATTTAAGTTTACAATGTAAAGTATATTTCTTTCAAAAGAAGAATTTTCCATCTTTTTGCTAAAAGATGGTCCCGTGCTAGTTTCTAACGCAGGTTCTTCTCGGCGGGTTAGGGTTGAAACGGTGGTTTTCTGTTGACTTTCCGTAAAAAGCTTGTTAAGTTTCATTTGGAAACAAAAAATATCATTTCATTTCATTTCACAGTGCGGGGGTGTGCATGCGTAGCTGCTCTTGGTAGTTGTCAGGACAAGTAAATAATATTATTATCTTTCTGTAAATTACAACAATTTTAGTTTAAATGCATACTCTCATTATTTACGTAATAATGTGTCCTAACGTTGGGTAATATATCTCAGTTCGATAAAAATACACACTGTATGAAACATTTATTTAATACACGTGTTAGTAATACTAATATAAACATTACATCGCTACCTAAACATTCCCCTTAGGTATAACAAAACAAAATACAACTTCCTACTACTATTATAAATGTGAAACTTTGTGGATGGATGTATGAATGGATGGATGTTTGTTACTCATCGGATTTCGATGAAATTTCGTATCGTAGTAGTTTAGGCCCTATCTTAAACATAGGCTTATTTTTATCCCGTAAAAGTCCAGTATTCCCGTGGCATACAACATTTACGCGGGCGGGGCCGCGGGTATAAGCTAGTTAGTTATAAAATACTTATCTTTTATTCTTTTTATTTAAATATTCCACTTATTCGAATATAGTTCGCATCGAAAGTTTTTGCCGAGGTGCGATGACAAATGGCTCGCCAAGGGCTTACATTTCCAAAGAGTTATGACCCAGCCTTTGATATGTGACAGGTGAAAAATGCTCGCCGGCCAAACGAATCGGAATAAGCAGTCCTCAAGTTATATTTGGCCGTAATTATCATTTCACTACCGACTAATTAATAATTTTCGAAATGTATATAACAAACCGTGTATTTTTTATTAAACTAAATAAATGCCGTCAAATTCTATTCCTTGAAATTATCTTTAACATAATGTTGTAAAGGTTGTTAGATTCTAAAAAAATGTTTGGTTATATCTCCTCATAATGTTAAGACACCAATAAAATATATATTTAGGTACCAAAGAGCAGTTTACTATGGTTCAATAAGTATAAAATTCTCACAACTCCATCGTTATATATATACGAGACCGCAGTTTTTGTAAAAAATAATGCTTAACTTTTTGAGACCTTCGGTTCTATGCCACGCATTCGAAGGTATAACTGTAGACTAAGAACCATAAAAGTAAATAGCGAATTAATGCACAAAAGTATTTTCTTCATGGAAATTCAAATATTTAATAGAATACCTAAAGAAATTACATTATTAGACTAATTAGGATCGTTTAAGAGGCACCTAAAAGACTATTTAGCGGAAAAATGTTACTACTCGTTTAAAGACTTTCTAAATAATTCGAAGTTTTAGATATGGATCTGATATGAATATATATGATATGAATATGGATTTATTTTTCTAGATGAAAAGATGAATTTATTGTAATTATTTTTTTGTAATTTTTGACATTTTATGACGTATTTAGCTTTAATTTTGTAATTAAGTATTTGACATATCATTATTATTATTTCTACTACTATTATTTTTTATCTATGAACTGTTAAATTATGAGGTTAAATTTTATTTATTCGTACTGTGATGAATTAATTATCTTACTTTAATTAAACTAGGAATTGACACATTTTAATTGTAATCTAAGTATTGACTGATACGTTTAAATTAATTTTTGAAATTTTTCTTTTAAGTAATTTCATTGTGTTATTTGACTAGATGAATCACACACCATTGTAATGGTAGGATGTGAATGTACTCACATCAGTTACTGTAAACCACCATTTTTGATTTGAAACCAGATTTGATTTGATTTGAAAACTATATTGATATTGACATTGATTTGTGTAAATGAAACTGATGTGTTTTATCCACACAATATTTAGTGTTCAGTCAAACCGCAATTTTTTAGAGATCTTAATACTTAGTTTTAATTTTGTCTGTGATTTTGTCAAATGCAAATTAAAAAAATCTGCCTATGTCTAAGAATAATTTGAAGCTACGTATGGATTAAACCTAAGCGTACGTGATCTTTCCAACTGTCGTTAGAATAACGTCACGTGAAAGTTCGAGCTGCGCTGGCAATGATTTCGAAGCTGAGGGTGAGCCCCTAGGAACATTTTACATAAATCTTATAGGTACATACCACGACGTCACTTTTCCTCGTGTTTTTGCTCGCACTATTTCTCGAGCCTCGCACTCCGTAGATGACAATTAGTCGCGAGTGTCCCATTAGGGCTCTCACGTCGAAGATATTTTACGCGAAGACAAGGCCTGTGCTCACGACAGTATTAGTCAATGTGCTAGCTCTAATCACTTGTCACTTGACAATTACCATTAAGGTTCTGTAGTTGACGCTATCAAACTATTTATAGCGGAGATAAGGCGCCTCTTGTTTATGGCGCCGGAAGTATTCAGTGGACGTGGGGAGGGTGGGGGGCATGTGACGAGACATACGGATGTGGCGAATTTATTTCATATATGCTATTTTATATTATTATGGTAACTACAAAAAATGTAAATGTAACTGCTTTAACAAAATAATATTTAATATCGGTTTATTATATAGTCATCGTTAATTAAGCCTGAAGACGTAATATATAGTCATAGATTTGCAGTGCGACCAATCACTCGCGGTCTGTATCCACATCCTTGTAATCCTTTACAATAAAAGTCACGAAAAGACTGAGGACAAAACGGATCATTTATATTTTTTAGCTCACTGCGTTTTCCTATATTCGGTTGTAGTAATATTGCAAATTGCATGCCACTGTGATGGCAGAATGTAATAACAATAAGTAATTTTGTAAGACCATTGTACCTAGAACATTCTTGCAGTAAAAGGATTTGATTTGATATGTATATCGTATTAAACTACAGACATATTAAATACAAATCCTTTGATGCCGTATGTAGTATGTGTTTCGCATCCCATCCACACTGACAGGAAACTGATAGATGCAGATAGCTCAGCCTCGGCGAATATGCTCAACATTAATTACACCAACTTCGGGACTAGAATAATGATAGCGTACTAAAAACTAACAGTATTTGTACGAGAACTAGTATAACGATCGCATACTAAAAACTGATAATATTTGTATGAGAACTAGTACAATGATGACATACTAAAATCTGATTTTATTTGTACGATAACTAGTAAAATGAAAGCGTACTAAAAACTAATAATATTTGTATGAGAACTAGTACAATGGTGACATACTAAAATCTGATTTTATTTGTACGATAACTAGTACAATGAAAGCGTACTAAAAACTAATAATATTTGTATGAGAACTAGTACAATGGTGACATACTAAAATCTGATTTTATTTGTACGATAACTAGTACAATGATGACATACTATGAGTGATTTTATTTGTACGATTACTAGTAAAATGAAAGCGTACTAAAAACTAATAATATTTGTATGAGAACTAGTACAATGGTGACATACTAAAATCTGATTTTATTTGTACGATAACTAGTACAATGATGACATACTATGAGTGATTTTATTTGTACGATTACTAGTAAAATTATGGCGTACTAAAACTGATAATATTTGTATGAGAACTAGTACAATTATGACATACTAAAATCTGGTTTTATTTGTACGATAACTAGTAAAAAGATAGCGTACTAAAAACTAATAATATTTGTATGAGAACTATTATAATGATGACATACTAAAATCTGATTTTATTTGTTCGATAACTACTATAATGATTATTCTCCAATAAAGGGTAGCCAATGACGTGTTAATCAAAGTAAAAATAAACATCACTACATCTAACACGTTTACCCGTGGTTTACTTGTTAGGTATCACGGGAACATTATGTAGGTAACCGTGGTACACCCAGGTGAACTACGTAGGTGGACCACGGGGAATAAACGAATATTTGAACGAGAATCTGTGTCAAACTCTTGATAAATAAAACTTCTGATATTTATACCACTGCCATCCCCGTTAGCTTATTGCTTCTTTCAACAGAAAACAATTTCTTGCTCCCGTAGTCTAAGGTAAATAAGGCTGTCAACTATAAAAATCGTTAATATTATGTTTTCAGCATTCGAGACTATTCTCGAACATAATATTTAGGACAAAAGACCCCACAAAAGTGTCTGCATTGTCCTTCACCTCGTGACGTTACCGTCAGATCCTTCGGTAATGATGTCATTAACCACCGAAGTAATGGAACTTTTTGTGCCTCGTCGTTAGGTGATAATATCTATAGTCGCAGTTAGGTGAATAAAGTTATTACAGTTGGCACCTAGATACTAGCATGGAGTAGAAAATATATACATTAACGTACAGTGAAACAGATTTCATACAACGAACCAAATCCTATTTGAAAATTTTGACGTGACGTGAATTTCAACGGCCAACAAATTTTCCACACAGTAGTAGACACATCGTATGCTTTTAGTAGTGCAATCAAATCTAAAGTTTACTATGTAGCTGTTTATCTGTTCCTCTTTCTTTAATCTGTGATACTAGTCTACAATTGGTGAAAAGTTTTCCTGTTCGTATCGTATTGTATCTACTAGTTTTACAGTATTTTTATTAGTATTACAATAGATATCTTACTCAGCTTAGCGCCTCGTTAAGTTCTTAAAGTAAAAATTAAAAGCGCTTATCATAGATGTTAACTAATGAGAGTCATACACCGCACTGCCTATCGTGTGTATAATAGGTATGTGATCGTGAAATCGTTTTTTTTTACTGATCGTTCTATTCGTAACTTTCGCTAATCGATAGAGTATAAAATCATTGAAATAGACTTGACTCTAGTCTTTTTCATATTTTTAGCAGATGCTTGTGTTAAAAATATTGATATATTTTAAATATTTTACACAGTACACAGAACAAAAGAGTGAATTGCATTTGCCCCAAGCCTGATTTGCAGTGTGCTCCAAAACCGTAAATTATCTGCGCCAACATCTCGCTTGCAACAAGCTCGTCATTTGTCTACGTCAGGATCTCGTCAATATAACACATCTATGTTATGTGGTTATCTAGTTTCTCGGGTATGGATATTTAGTATGATATTTTTTAAAGCTTACACTGAAAGTCAACATATAATCACATACATAAAACTTTTTTTTTGTATTTCAAACTATATCTTAAGTTGGCATCTGTTTTTCTTACTTCTATACCTCTTAAGAACATCTTAGGAAAATATAAGAAAAACAAACAGATGCACGAAACATCCAACTGACTTGGAGACGACGTTTTACTTTCTTTAAAAAATATGATGGTCAATGTCTATTTCGGTAATAAAAATTGATTTTGTCTGAATGAATTTGTATTTTATTTTCAATCACCATTATGATCATATGTTTGGGAACCCAGTATCGAACCATCATGCTGTGGCAGCATCGACTATAAAATTAACTTACTAAAATAATATAAACAATTTAAATCCGTGGCTCAGCGTAATGTGAGCGTAGTTTTCGACTCCACTAAATTCGCCTGACTAAATTAATCCTTTGAATGTTCAACTTTAATTAGCACTGACAGTTCCCATTTTGTTCCCATTGTGATATTTTGACTTTCATGCATTTTAATGTAATACAATAATAATAATACTACCTACCAACCTTGACAAAGCACGTATCTAAATACTTTTAGTTCAGTGTTTCAAAAGAGCTCCGAAATGGAAACAAATACTTTGTAATTTTCTAGTGTAGGCACCTTTACACAGACAGTTCGTAAACATAAAAGAAAATTAGATTTTGTTACAAATATTATTAAAAAAAAAGCAAAAACAAGTTAATTAAGCGAACATCAAACGAAATTAATTAGCCTTTTGGATGATAATCAATTAATGAACACTGTGTGTGAAATCCGTTCTAACTGATTATCCCAAGTGAGTAAACGCTCATTTCATTCCAATTAAATAACAATAATTTTCCTGGAATTGATTATAATGAAACAATCACGTATGTGTTCTTCTGATACTTAGCACGGGGCCAGACTGACGTGGTGTGACGCCTCCATAGATCCTACTAATATTTTTATAAATGTGAAAGTTTGTGAGGATGGATGGACGTATGGATGTTTGTTACTCTTTCACGCAAAAACTTCTGGACGAATCACGATGAAATTTGGTACCTATGTTAGTAGTTTATTCTCTGGATGAAAACAATGGCTTCTTTGTGTACCGAAAAAGTACAGCTTTCCCTTGGGATACTATATTTATGCGGACCAAGCCGCAAGAAAAAAGCTAGTATTATTATTAAACTTAGACAGTCTTCTTTTAAAAAGATCACATAAAAAACAGTTTTTGTAAATAAGAAGTATGTCCTTCGGTTGTAAGAATCATAAAAGAACACCTCGCCGATGGCCGCTCACATTACCCGCCTAATTTAATACAAACGCCACCGCCTCGAACTTTAATATGCACAATTTTTCGCGAAACTTCAACAACGATAAATCATTGTTTAAAAGCCCAAAGTACATGGCCGAAATGTCGGGACACCTTGCCGAAACTCCTGAACATTAATTTTGTTACAGCACTAGATTTTGTCAGTGGTTATACTCGTTGGGTGTATTTACGACGCCCCATTTCGAAGCAGTCTGTGCAGAATAAATTATTATTTGCAAAAACATGATTTTTATTTTTAGACAAAATCAGCAACTATTTATTTTGCTATCTATCTGAAATGCCTGTATATATACCTCATGCCTGTATATAATGCTCATATATATGAGCGCGGAATCTATGCCTAATTTTTTTTTCGTCTATTTGATGTTAGACAACATGTTATTAAATAATCTAGAACCCATTTTCCTATATCTTAAAAATAACGAAGATACTACTTCTTCTTTACTTTAAGAGCAGGGCCCTTGTCGGATGAGCTTCCGCCACTCTTCTTTATCCTCCACTAGTACCTTCAGCTCTCTATAGGTCACGACATTTACATTCTCTACAAGTTGACGAATATAGTTTTTCCTTGGCCTTCCTCTACCCCTCTTTCCTTCTTATATTATCCTCATGAATGTGTCATTCTTATAAGATGCCCAATCACCTTTCCTCTTCTTTTACAATATGAAAGAGAGCGATATATCGGCCTGTGACGTCACGAGTTGCACCCGCCATACGTTTGTCATTACAAAATATATGGCGGGTAGCAACTTGTGACGTAACAAATTGTTTTGCGAGAAAGAGTTGGGCAATATTTTCATTTGCTTATAATTTTTAATCGGGTCAATCTAAATACCGATTTCTTTTACATTTATGTATCTTTAATCAACAATTTAAAATTTTAATTTATAAAAATGTGATGATTTCACACTAGGCAACATCCCTATTAGTACGATATCGATAGTCTTCGGTGGTGTTGCTCGTAGCCGCTACGCGACCGCTACATAAGTACTACGTAAGTGCTACGCCAAAGCTCTTTGCCGTAGCGATATCTGATCGTCTCATCACTTCCAATTTAGAGAGACTTGAGCCAGTTCACACTGAGACGAGACGAGACATGACGTGACGCGACGCAAAAATTCTTGAAGATGTTGCAATGTTATTGTTATGTTATTACGACCTCTGTGGCTCAGTGGTTCAGCGGGTTGGTGCTCAAGCCGGGGCTCGCGGGTTCGAATCCCGCATAAGGAACAAAATAGTTTTTCTGTGTTCCTGGGTCATGGATGTGTATTAAATACGTGTATAATATAATAAAAATCTTAAATATATATATATACCTAGTCTTGCCATAAATACTAAAACAAAAAAAAATTCTATTGCAAATAATATTTATTACTTTTACAGTGTGTTAGTTTAATACATAAATATTTAAAAAAATTAAAATATAACAAGCTTATTCGAAGTGGTCTCCATTGGCTGCAATACAATCCTTTAAACGTTGCGGCCAGTTATCAATAGAAGTACGCACTCTTTCCATGGGAAAATTAGTCACTGCCAATCGTACGAATTGTTTTAGGGACTCCAAATTTTTAAATTTTAAATTTTAAATTATCAGTTAAGAAATGACCAGTGCGTCTCTTATAGGCTGCAAGTAAATCCTAAATCATCTTTTAAAATACGCGACATGGTTCTATGTGCTATCTTCATCTCCCGAGATAAAATCTTTTGCTTTCGGACAGGATTTCTTCGAATTCTTTCCCTTACTGGTTTGACCACCTTTTTCATACGAACACTACGTGTATAGCCAGATATTTTTCGGTCACATACAGAGAAGGTCTCATTGTACCAATTAATAGCCCGGTACACAAACATTTTACTAATACCAAGCGTATGGAGAGTTTTAAAAATTGTATTTGGCTCCATACCTACTTTGTGTAATGCAATCACAGCGATTCGGTTCTCTTTATCACCCCACTCCATTTCAATATCTCAAAATATTGTTCAATGTATTGGCGCCAAAATGAGAAAACACAATGAACAATCATATAAAAATGACAGATTCCAAATTCAAATGTAATATTTTGTTTATTTTTAAACCTGTAACACAAGTTCTTTGGATACTTAGCTCGGGGCCAGACTGACGTGGCGTGAAGCGTCCATAGATATTATTATTATATTAACTGTTTAAAATATAATATATTCAATAATTTGTTTTCATTTTGAAAGTGGTCCTGAGCAATGTACAAGACTTTTGTAAAAAGGCACGTAATATCGAGCCCCTGATATGAGAGCGTGGCAGCGGTCTCGTCGAGTATTTATACTTTATTCGGAAAGCATATTAAAAATGATAGACTACTGAAAACTCAAAATAACTCAAAACAAAAAATATTTGCTTAATGAAAGAAAGGATTAATTATGCAAATAGATCGAAATATTTAATAGCAATAAAAATAACATGCAACGGAAGAACGATCACTCAATTTAAAATGATTCATTTTATTTGTATCTGGAAATGAAGTGAACTGATTTATTTGATTGATGCAGTGCCATTATCTGTGTTCTGTTAAATTTAGTAGCTATTTTGATTTTAATTGAATGTCAAAAGCAGAAAATATCACTTCTATTCTTAGTATTTTTTGCGTGTTAGCGGAATTGAGGCCTTTTTTTTCTTAACCACAGAGTAAATAATGTTATACTTCAAATGAGAAATTCTTGTATATTATATCTTTTTAATCCGTGCATTTGTAAGTTATTTATGATGTTTCTTTCGTTATGAAACAATATTTCAATATTGTTATTCTAGTGGTGTATCAGTCCGTATGGCAGTTTGATATGCATGTCTATAATTTTTGCGTTGTTGACAAATTTGTGTCTCGGGTTTGAGTCCCGGTCAGACGAATATTTTTGTTTTTAATTTTATGTCTACTAGAGTTTCGAGAAAAGCACGGTTACCCAGGTACTATATACTTCACTTTAAAATGATATTTTGATAACCAAAGATAAGGTTTTGATTGCGGACATTTCAATAAATAATTATTTTTTAATCGCCTATTAAAAAACGATTACCGTCCCCCATGGAATCCGCAATACCAGTGGAGTTACGAGTGCATTTCCGGCCTTTAAAACTAATAAAATCACATGTTGTGTGCATTATGGAATAGTATACTTAATGCAGAATACAGTTGCCAATATACCTCACTAGCTTTTGCCCGCGGCTCCGCCCGCATAAATACAGTATCCCACGGGAACACTGTACTTTTTCGAGATAAAATGTAGCCTATATTTTAATCCAGAGCCTAAATTACAACCATCCAAATTTCATAAAAATCCGTTTAGTAGTTTTTGCGTGAAAGAGTAACAAACATCCATCCATACATCCATCCTCACAAACTTTCACACTTATCATTGTAGTAGGATATGGGTTGAAAGATATTCGAAACTATTTAGTTTTGAGGGTGCTTGGCACGAACACTTGACAATAACGTATTCGTAGTCGAATGCAAAATTGTATGGGCGCTGTCATGATACAATTCTCATTGGATAACGTTACGAATACATTGTTGTCAATTGTTCGTGCTAAGTCTACTACTATATTCTACTAAAATAGAATTTAGTACCCAGTCTACTAAAATGTTAATAAAATAGAAATCTAATTTACTGAAGCTCGTTCAATATGCGGAGGCACGCAAAAAGAGACAAATTAATATGAAATCATGAATATTAATACAGAACTTTTTAGACTCCGTCTTGTTTGTTGAAACTCCGAGTGTCGATTTTACGTTTGAATTGAATCGCGTTTCAAGTGTTTTTCCATAACTCTTAATATTCTGACATCGAACTGAAAATTACAGGAGTTTTTACGTAATATAAATTATTTTTGTTTGTGTATCCTAAATGAATATTACGTTAATCTAGTCTCGTAGTTAGTTTTGTATTAAACAAAACATATTTAAAACAAAAATTAAGTGTGTTTAAACGAAAATATTAATATTAACGTTATGAAAAATATTCTATATTCTATACCCAATGAGTCATTGATATAAATTATTCCAAACCTTATATTGCACACACTTTAAATTTAAATTGTTTATACTTTAAATAAATAAATATTAATAATATAATATCTATGGACGTTTCACACCACGTTAATCTAGCCCCGTGCTAAGTATCCGAAGAACTTGTATTACAGGTACCAGACAACGGGAAGTATATTTAATCTTTTATACTATACCATATATTTAAATTTTTTATTATATTATACACATATTTAAAATACATCCATGTCCCAGGTACACAGAAAAGCTATTTTGTTCCATAGGCGGGATTCGAACACGCGACCACCCGCTTGAGCACCAACGCGCTGAACCACTGAACCACAGAGGTCGTCGTCGTCAAATAATAAAAATATTTATATATAAACAGCCACGATTTAGGGACATGCCCTAAATCGTGGCTGTTTTGAACAATTTTATCAGGTCCGATGTCCAATAAGTGTAATTTAGAATAATCCTTTTGAAATTCGCGACTAAAACGGGCAAATAAGATAACTTTATCAGGCCCTGTGTTCTCGGCCCGGCCCATATATCGCGGTAGTTTTGAGCAAATTGTATTGTCTTCATAAAATAATACGCGTTATCTTTGTTACAATTTAGCGTATGTTTTGTTTTGTTTTTGTTTAAAATGGATATGCGGAAAATTAAATACCAGCTTTTGCCAACGGCATCGCCCGCGTGGAGGAGTGTTCGTGGCAAATGACTTCTATAGCAAATTCTATTTATTATATAATAGTTCGTCATAGAAAAACCTACGCACCTAAAGCAATATTCTTTTGTATAAATTACACATTTTTTCCTTCAGCTGTATTTTTCAAGATAAAAAGTAGCTTATGTGTTAGATCAAGGCATAAATCACTAACATACCAATTTTCATTTTAATCGGTTCAGCCACAAAAGACAGGCAGGCTTTCGGGCATGAAAGACAGCAATAAATACACACATTAATGCATGACTCCATGGGAACACTGTACTTCACGGGGTGAAAAGTAGCCTAAAAATTAATACAAAGCCTAAACTACTGCCAACTTATATCAAAACCCGTTCAGTAGTTTTGCGTAAAAGAGTAACAAACATCCATCCAACCTCAAAAACTTTCACATTTATAATAATAATTTACAATTACAATTATTTACAGCAAAAACAGAAGTAATTATGGTCTTCAATTTAAAAATATAAACCCATTATTAAAAAAAAATGTTTGGTGTTCTATAATACATAAAATTGTATCCAGATAAATAATGAATTCCTTGAAGATCATTCCGATTCCGAAGATGGTAAAACTCAGTAATCAAAGTGCATAAACATCGTCAAAAAAATATCCAATAAAAGTAATAATTTGTCGCAAAAATGCAGAATGAATTCAAACGCGGGGCTGCATACAAAGTTTCCCGGCAACTTTCTTATTAAAAATTTGGTGTGAGAAGTTTTCGTGGGTAATGGAATTTTAAACAGCTGTGTGATTAAGTTATACGCTTTTGCTCTTCGAGTTTGAGCTTGTTACGTGGCATAAGAATTTCACGATTCGTTGGCTCCTATGAAATTCTGGCTTAACCGACGCATAGCTGAAGTTAAACCGGAAGATAGTTTTACAGCTATTTTAACTAGAGTTAGAAAGAAACAAACGGGAAACGATAAACAAATATAGTTCAAAACGAATTCAGTACATTCAATTCTGCCGTGTTTAATTTACCAAAAAAAAATTTTTTTTCATGTCTCATAATCATCTTACTTTTGTGTCAGATAATAACAATAATAGCTCCCCGTACCGATTGCGGTGATGGTGGCCGGGTTCCATGAAATCAGGCCAACTACGCAGGAGTTCATTTTTACAGTGCCCAAGTGTCTGCGCACTACACAAAAACACTCTCTCTTCCTTTACTCTCACGTAAAGGTAAGGTAAACCCAGTAGGACAGATGACCGACAGGACTGGCCAGAGATCAGGCGCAGGACCGACTTTTTACATGCCCATCCGACGCATGGATCATCTTTCTTGTCAGACAATCAGGTGATCAGCCTGCATTGTCCTAACCAAACTTGTAAACAACATTTTTTGTTGTTCCAATATGGGAATCGAACCTACGACTTCGGAGTCGAGAGCCAAGCTCTAAGTTACTGGACCACAGAGGCTGTTAGTGTGTCAGATAACACACATCATAAGACTAATGCTGAAGTCAATTCATACGAGCGCAGAGACGAAGGGCAGCGAAGCGTCAATCATCATTAAAAATTCAACGCTATTACAAATTGATCCAATGTCAATTCATGGCTGGCAATTCGGTGTCTCGGGTTCGAGTCCTGATCAGACTAAGATTTTTGTGATTTTTTTATACTTATCATTTTCTGTTAATGTTTTCCGTGCTAATAGAACTCCGAGCAAAGCTCGGTCTCCTCGGTTATAATATTTCCTTTCCGTTAGGTTAGGTCCTCCTAGGTTATAATCTAACTGTGTATAAAATTTATTCCGGATCAAGGGTCAATTCGCATGGAAACGAAACGATATGCGACCTGACGCTGCAGTTTTAAGATAACTATTCAAAATTGAGCTTTAACGTGTACTTCTTGTGCATTGAATTACACAAGAAGTACACGTTTCATTGTGAGTTCGAATGTAAAGTGATAGCTCGCTGCACGGCGCATGCGCATTGTGCAGTGTATGACTGATGTCCTATAA
Organism: Phengaris alcon alcon; assembly: GCA_037179445.1. Classification (NCBI taxonomy): domain Eukaryota; kingdom Metazoa; phylum Arthropoda; class Insecta; order Lepidoptera; family Lycaenidae; genus Phengaris; species Phengaris alcon. The sequence goes on along the minus strand of JAYRCH010000251.1, from coordinate 564,568 downwards.
AACGTGTATCTTTTTATGTAGTGAACAAAGTTCAATTTTGAATAGCTATCTTAAAAAATCAGCACCGCATATCGTCGCTGTGTAAACTCATATTTAGAGGAATATACTTTTTAAGGCACTGTCAATCCTAGCATAAACCATCTTGCACTATCTGATTACTCTCAAAATTTACTCACATTATTCATAATATATCACCGAATATCCAAAATATCCATAAAATTAGGTGTTCATTTATAACGTTCTAATCGACCTTAAAGTAAAAATATTATAATCCGTGATTAATAGAGAGTGGGGGCCGGAGATATGCTTCAAGGGACGACATTCAAATTACATCATAAATTACCTTCGGCGTTTAGCCGATGAAGTTATACGACGGCCTCACAAAACCCTACATGAAAAAACATGGCTTGTTAGACAATAATATAATATAATATTTTGGCCCTGTAGGTTGTAAAATATAAAGACAGTACCACCTACTGTAACTTTTGCAAGCTCAATAAACACATTATAATACGGTTAAATAATTTTAAAATAAAAACAACATTTGCAAAATAACAACAAACCCTTGGTTGAGATGGTACTTCCTACTATACTACTTAATTATACACTAGCTTTTTCCCTCGGCTCCCAGTATTCCACGAGAATACTGTATTTTTCGGGATAAAAAGTAGCCTATATGTTATCCAGAGCTTAAACTACTACCATACCAAATTTCACCAAAATACGTTCAGTTGTTTTTGCGTGAAAGTGTAATAAAAGTAGGATGTGGAAGTTTGCAAGGATGGATGGATGTTTGTGACTTTTTTACGCAAAAACAACTGAACGGATTTTGATGAAATTTGGCATGGTAGAAATTTAGGTTCTGGAATTAACACTTGTGTTATTATGTATATTATGCACATAGGAATTGCCGAACAAGAACAGTGTTCCCGTGGCATATTATATTTGCGGGATTTTTTTTGCAAATGATTGATTGATGATTTTCATCAGGAAAATACCTGGTAATTTAGGAAAAGAATAAACCGAAAACTGAATATTTTAATCAAACTAATGCTCGGTTGATCCCTTAAGTATTTTACAGTCTCAATCAATCAAGGCGCCCTCGCAAATCATCGATTTTTTTACATTCATATCACGATCTCCGATGTTGAGGGATGATTTAACCCTCCCCTGGGAACACTCTGTAGAGACGGATAGATAGAAACACTCCGTGTAAAGGAGGGCAAAGAGAAACATCATGTATAAACTTCATACGTGTTTTACGTTAATAGGCTGCAATAGCTTAAACCAGCCTCTCAGAGAACCGGCGTGAAATAACTCTTGCATTGTGTTTTGCGTAAGTTAGTTTTACCCGAGGCACAAAGTGGGTTGGTAGTTTTAAGAAACGGGTCGTGTAGTTCTGGTGTTACGCGAGTGTCCACGGGTGGCGGTAAACGCTTACCATCAGGCGATCCTTCTTCTCATTTACAGGTGTATTCCATTACACAACACATCGTTTTAAGACGGACAAATAGGAACATTCTTTCTAGCCAGGAATACGAGACCGGCTCAAACTCCCGCGTCTTGGCCTTTCATGAATCTCAAGGGCTTACTTTTGACTCGGTTATAATTTTGCAGACTAGGAGCGACAGGCTGAGCATTTACGTCAGCATTCCTCACGCGGTTCTCTCGCGACACAGCAACACCTGTTTACTATACCAACTGCTTTGAGAACGCCATTGGCAAGATTATAGGAGAACGATGAATGCTTCAGTCGACGACGAGGTACTTGACCTTAACGTTAGAATGGCTATAGTAGTAATATTGTTTTTTGCCCGTCTATCCTCACAAACTTTCACATTTATAATAGTATAAATGTGAAAGTTTGTGAGGATGAATGGGTGGATAGATGTGTGGATGGGTGTTTGTTACTCTTTCACGCAAAAACTAATGAACTGATTTTGATGAAATTTGGAATAATAATAGTTTATGCTCTGTATTAATACATGGTACATTTATTTTTTATTCCGAAAAAGTACAGTGTTCCCGTGGGATACCGTATTTACGCGGGTGGAGCCGCAGGCAAAAGCTAGTCATTTATAAAATTATTAAAAGGGCAAGAGAACGAAGGTGACCAGCGACCTTGATGTTGGTTTACCAGAACCGTGATGGACTCCGTAAACAATTATATTTAATTATAAAACAATTGCGGGAAATGTATAAATGTCCCGACAACAATAGAGGAACACTCTGTTTATTGGCGGGTAAATAGGAATAAGCTATATAAAGGCGGGAAAACAGAAACACCATATTTTATAAACTTCCCCCCTGGCTGAGAATTGACATTTAATAAAATTTATGCCACGCCAACTTCTAACTTCTTTATTAGTTTATCTTTTGCGGGTTTTTTTTTTGTTTACGACGTTTTGTCTCAGGAGGCAAAAATGTTAGAATAAGCCTCTGATTTATTAATTCATTTTTGTAAACCAATCTGGTTTTTTTTTTATATATATGTTTTTAGTAATGTCAAAAACATGTAATATTATGGTTTATAAAATAATTATAATAATATTAACTAACTACTGGTCGCCCAGTGGTCGAAATTCGACCATAAATCATTTAATTTTTTAATTTGAAATTGATTAGGGTTCTTTAGCCTCTTAAGATACGAAAAAAAATAGATAGAAACGAGGTTCCTTATTATAAAAATATTAATTTTAAGCTCTATTCGAGGTATAAAGAAAATAATAAAGACTTTACATAAAAATCTTACGTGACGGACGTTTTTTCCCGGCTAGGGTACCCCTCCGCATCGCCCCATATGGAACTTCGTTCCAAAATTAAATATTTCACATTTCATCGTTTGCCTAAACTGAAGTCAGGCAACCCTAGCATCATTTTGTGAATACTTTTGTGGAAACCCTAGCTCGCTTGTAAAACCGAGCACCTATAATTCTGATCTCGCTGAAACTCATCCGTTTTATCTGTATCGTACAAGCTTCTTCCTTGAGAATTTTATTTTATAGTTTCACAGTAAACAATTTCAACCAGAAGCCCAATTCTCTTGACTGTTTTCGATATAATCTTGATTCAGTCAACGCGACGACTCATTCTCATACGCGTGATATCGTACGCGCGCGAGCGGGTCAGCCTGAAAATCTAAATGAGGATTAATGTTCGCGCCAACACTAGCGCGACGTTTAGAATAAACACAAAGGACATCACTACGTGATGTATGGCCGACCGAAAGGGGCGCTGTCAGAGAGTGACGAACACTTGCATTTAGATCCCCTTCCGCGCCGGATGCATTTTCAGCTCATCCCGAAACCTAGTGAACGCGAACGCGTGTGCGCATATTTATTTGTGCTCGTTAATATAATACCAAATTCGCCGGCGAACCGCGATAAATCTATCGATAATCCGCTCAACAGCTGTGTAGTGTAGTGAGAAGAAACCTCCGCTCAGATCCAGAACCACCAGCTCAACAATAAGGTCAGTCCCAGATTTCTCCAGCCCTCACATTAACCTATATACCTACTTCCCTCAGCTCATAGTCGCATGTGTAAGTTCCTAGCTTACACAATTAACTATAAAGAATAATAATTATAAAGAAGAAATATGTGTGCGTTTGTGTACAATGAACAGGCTCCGAACCTTCTAGACCGATTTTGATGAAATTTGGCAGAGATATAGAGTAGCAGCCAGAATCAGCCTCCCAGTCCTCCTTTACTACCATCGAAACAGATATTATCTGTACTATCTATAGTTTATAATTATATTATGACTATCTATCTATAAAATATACTATCGAGTATCCCACAGGAACACTGTACTTTACCGGGATAAAGAGCCTATAGGCCTATGTTTTAATCCAGAGCCTAAACTACTACCATACCAAATTTCATCAAATTCCGTTCAGCGTAAAAAAAGTAAAAAACATTCATCCATCCATCCTAATAAGCTTTCACATTTATAATATTAGTAGGATCATGAAGATAAAAGATTTTATTGTATGTTTGCATTGAATAGACTCCGAAACTACTGGACCAATTATGATGAAATTTGAAACAGATATAGAGTAGACCACGGGAAATAACTTAGCCTACTTATCATTACGGCAAAATGTGCGGTTTCTGCGAGATTCCCTTTTATGTGCACGGAGTCGCGGGCAAAATTTAGTTTAATTATGTTCATTCTTTTTACAAATTAAAAAAGCGATACAATTTACGACTGTCACTTGTAAAAGTAATACGAAGCAGGAAACCAATTAATTTTGGAGTGGTTTTTTTTACTGGCGAAATTCGTTACATACAATTAACGGAGTACAACGTCGGCATTGTATGTAGTAATTGGAAAAATTGTAAAACGCAGCGAACAAACGTTACAAAATATTTTCCACTTGATGTTACTCGTGTCTTAGTGTGTAGAAAAAAGCTAGATCCTGCTGGAATAATATTAATCCAGGCCACAAATACAAAATTATATAATATAATATATATTAGGTCCTTACATATTATGAATTTGGAGTTTTGTCATACTGGCCACTTTGATCTCAAATATATCTTCTTTGGTTAGGAATTCCAATTTTAAATGTATACCGCTATTTACTCATGTATTTGTGTTTCGAAAACCGTAATTCATTTGTTTTCTTCCTCTTTTGGTTTTTTATTTGCGTCAATCTGTTTACAAAATGGAAAACTTGAAATATCGTATTATTTTCGAGTACGAGTTCCACCGTGGCACCAGTGCTGCAGAAACGGCTTGCAGGATTAATCATGTGTATGACAGCGGTGTCGCAAAAGAGAACATAGTGCGTTTTTGGTTCCAACGTTTTCGTTCTGGAAATTTCGACCTGCAGAACAAGCCCCGTGGACGGCCGGAGACCAAAGTTGATAATGAAGAATTGAAGGCTATTGTAAAAGCGGTTAAATCGCAAGCCACGTCCGAGTTAGCTGTAGGCTGCGGTTATAGTGATAAATCTGTTTTAATCCACTTGAAGCAAATTAGGAAGATGAAAAAGCTTGCAAGGTAGATACCTCATGAATTGAGTACAGCAAACCGACAAACGCGCGTCGACTGTTGCGTTACATTACTCAACCGGCACAATAATGAAGGGATTTCAAATCGAATCATTACCTGTGATGAAAAGTGGATCCTGTACGTTAATCGGAAACGCTCATCGCAATGGCTAAACCCTGGCGAACCAGCCAAAGCCTGCCCCAAGCGTAAATTGACTTTTAAAAAATTTACTTGTGAGCGTTTGGTGGATTAGTGCCGGTGTCGTTCACTATAGCTTTCTTAAATCTAGCCACACGATTACGGCAGATGTCTATTGCCAGCAACTGTAAATCATGATGGAAAAGCAAGCTGCTAAACAACCGAGGTTGGTTATTCGCACTATTTATTGATTTCTGTTCGAATGGTTTTTTTAGCAAAGGAATCAATGAACTACCTATAAGATGGCAAAAGTGCATAGATAGCAATGGTAAATACTTTGATTAAATAAATATATTATGTTTAAAAAAATCGACTTTATGTTCCTCCTTCACAAAACGCCAATTTCATATTATGTAATGACCTAATATTATTGCGTGCGGCAAAAACTTTCAGCACAGTTTTACGGGACTTATGCGAACGGAGGAGTATGATATATGGCATAGTTAAAGTTTATGCGGAGGAAGGCGTGTCGAAACCTATTTTTTTTAATAAGGCTTAGAAATACATAAAAATAATAAAAATTTACTTACATAATAATAGCACAACACACACTACGTCAGATTATTAACATACACTACCGTGCATTTGATATATATAATTTTGTTACACGCTGACGTTTGTCAATCTGTCACAATATTTTTTTTTTCGATTTAAGAGGCAAAAGAACTCTAATAAAGTTCAAACTTTAAAGTCACGCCAATTATTATGGCCGAAATTCGACCACAGTAAGTATAATTATTTAATACTAAATGTTGTCCGAAAAAAAACTCGCGGGATCCCTTCATTTTCCGCGATGAAGAATAGCCTATGTCTATACCCGTGATCTACTTTTTCTGTGTCCAAAATTTCATCAAAATCAGTCCAGTAGCTTCGGAGCCATTTCAAACATTCATACAAACAAACAAATCTTTCCTCTTTATTATATTAGTGTAGATGTAGATAAAATTCTGTTTGTTCCTGAGGGCCAACAAAATTCATTCTTTTAAAAATATTTTTTTAACATACAAAATACATCACAAAGTAAAAGACTTATTATATTAATGACCATACCAGACGGACACAAAACAATCATTGCCTTGAGGCCTAACACGACACATTCTTTAAAACTTGTACACTTTTATAACATAGAAAAATACATCACAGAATAAAATAATAAACTCCCCACACAGGTTTCGGTGACGGTGGCCGGTTTCATTGAACCGTGCCAGTTACGCAGGAATAATTTTATAGTGCCCAAGTGTGTGCGCAGTACGCAAGAGCACTCTCTCCTCCTTTACTCTCATAACCCAGTGGGACGGATAACCGACACGACTGGCGGGAGATCAGGCGCAGGTCCGACTTTTTACATGCCCATCCGACGCATGGATCATCTTTCTTGTCAGCATAATTGTCCTAACCAAACTTGGAAACGAACATTTTTTTTGTTGTTCCAATACGGGAATCGAACCCACGACCTCCGAGTCTAGAGCCGAGCTCCAACCACTAGACCAGGGAGGCTGTTACAGAATAAAATACTACTATTAATAACCGTACGAGACGGGCAAAAAACAATCATTAACAAAATTATTAAAAGGGCAAGGGATCGAAGGTGACCGTAGCGATTTTGATTTTAGTTTACCAAAACCGTGATGGACTTCGTAAACAACTCTATCTGGGGGCACGGCAGTGCCCCCGCCAAGTCGAGCTAAAACGGTATATTATCCTTACTAATATTATAAGTGTGATGATGATCACAGTATGTTTGTTTGGTCGCGACTCTTTCACTTAAAAACTACTTAAACGATGATCATGAATTTTATCACAGATATAAAATAGACCACGGGGAAGAACATAGGCTACTTTTTATCAAATAATTGTAGTTTAAAAAAAAAATAGGAAATTTATAAATGTCCTGAGTGTAATAAAATACTACTATTATGGCTGCAGTACATTGAGATCACCGACCAGCACAACTTTACGCTGATCATAGCATAGCCTGTAACATTGCATCATATTTTTTATATACTTTATCAGAAGAATTTGTGAGGATAGCAAATATCTGTTAGAAAAACTAAATAACCAATATTTTTCACCCAAGTCGATACCTCAAAATCTTCTTATAGTCAACTAACGGCCGGTTTCAATAACCTATCTATCAATGACTATTTGTTAAAAACGTCATCTTTGGTATAATTTTCCGGTTTTTTGCGTTTCAATAAACTAACTTAGAGGAATCTTTGTCTGTGACATCTAGATTGCTGACGGCGATACCAAATGTGACGTTCTTAACAAATATATATTAGTAGATAGGCAATTCAAACGGGCCGTAAGGGACGTTATGAAACGTCACTTAACTGTAAATAACGGCTGTTAAAATATTTCTATGACACTTTCGTGTTTTACTCAATTATGGAGTAGGCGTTACTATATTTGAGTGACGTTTCAATATTCGACCGTTAAGTCTTCTCATTGTCTATTGAACTTATTATCATTAAAATAAAAAGCAAAACAAAAATTTTTGAATACCCACGGCGGTTAAAACGTAATTGAAAAAGGATAATAATTTAAAAGATTTTCCCTCGGGGCCCTGTGTAATTCACAGCGAATCGAAACTATACACGACATAGCCGTGCGTTTTTTTAAGATAGCTATTCAAAATTGAACTTCACAAAATACACCAAGAAGATTATCTCTTACAATTAAACGTATTAAACGTTTAATGTAAGAGTTCGAATGACAGGTTGCTCCGTGGTCCGTGCTACTGTGTAGCACGCATGCGCATGTGCATTGTATGACTAATGTCATAAGGAGCGTGTACCTTTTTGTGTAGTATATAAAGTTTAATTTTGAATAGCTATATTAAAAATGTAGCACCGTGTTTCGTCGCGCTGTGTCCCTAACTCTGCTTAGAACCAAATTTATCTTTTTTTAAACAAAACATTAAATTCGACCAAATTAATATGTCATCGTACTTCTGCACGTTGCACGGTTAAAAAGCAACATTTAATTGTAGCATTGCAGTGTACTCATGTCTTTTTGATTACAAAAAAAAAATGAATCGGAATAGACGTGATGATGATAGTGTAAAAGCACATAAATATTGTTTGGCTGAAACTAGTTTATGGCCATAGAATTAGCATCAAAATGCGGCATAAAAACTTTATTACCAAACATTTTATGGGATATCCTTTATACTTTATAGATCCCCGGTGGAACATTCGATAATGTCTTGGCACCAAATAGTTGTTTATAATTATTTATTTTTTTATATTGTGTTTTAAAAAAATCGTGGCATTTTTTTGGTTACAATAACAGTGGAAGCCAATATTTTCAAACGCTAAATAATTTTGATATGCCTAGCTTTTATGTGCAAGGCAAATTGTGCCAAAGTAACAATCCGCATCCAATCCAATCCAATCAAATCAACATCCGTTGAGTCAATTTTTATGATCCGTTCTGACGTTTCATTCTTATGTCAGTATAGCCACTATGCTGCCTATCATCCAATCGGCATGACGCTGCTGATTGGATCAGTCGGAACTCAGAACTGACCGTATACGGGCGTGGCCGCCTGCCTGCCTGCCTGTTATGCCAATATAACAGTTTATACTATTTAAGTCAAATATCGCTTCTAATATTGTATCATTCATAATTAAATCAATCTTATACTATTTTTTTAAAATATGGCAACTGGTATCCAATTAACTCGTGTAAGTAAAACGTTTTTTTTTACTAAAGATATACTCTTATACACTAAGAATGTTTTATTAATATTTATAAATAAGTTAATTGGCAATGCTAGTTTAACGCCATTAATATACAGGATGGTTATTTAACAAAAATAGAAAATATTTGAGGAGTGTAATCAGTGTTCGATTCTCCTTCCAAAAATATGATATATCGCATGTTGCCTTTTGACCAGATTATTCCATGAAATACTTAAATTTTATTCATAGCTGCGCGCATATATTGCGCGGCGGGCGTGTGACCTTTAAAACTGGCGTGTTGTACGTCAGTACGAGAGTATTCATGCGTAGATAGAGTTGGCAGGAAATGTGCATCATGTTATTTTTCTGTAAATTGCGAATTTTTTTGTCATTCATACTGTCATTACATAAGTAATATTGCAGCCTTTTGTTAGGCTAAATATTTAATTCGAATAAATATACACCTCGTGTGAACGAGGCGAACGAGGCCTCGTCTATACTAATAATACTATTATAAAGAGGAAAGATTGGTTTGTTTGTTTGCATTGAATAGGCTCTGAAACTACCGGGTCAATTTTGATGAAATTTGTCAAAAACATAGAGTAGATCACGGGATAGGATCCTAGCTACTTTTTATTGTGGAAAAGTGGACGGTTCCTGCGGGATTTCCTTTAGCGAGAACGAATTCGCGGGAAACATCTAGTGATGAATATAAAAGTGATATCTATTCAGTTCGCAATAATTGTAATTAAGTTAACTGGCTATTTAAATCGGAGCGGTAATAAATGATCTTTGCTAATGGAATTTATGTCAATGAGTATGAATTATTGCTTATCTATATTCAACTTATTCCCGATGAATTTTCCCGCCAAAATAACGATTATTCTATTTGTATATTACTAGCTAACACAGCAAACGCTATTCTGCCATAAAAAATATCACCTACGTAAAAATTTTTGACGATCTTTTCTCGGACCTACCGAAAATACACAAAAAATATCATAAAAATCGGTCACGTCGTTTTGGAGGATTATGGTTACAAACACTGTGACACGAGAATTTATATATTAGAAAATTAATTACAAGTGAAATCAACTGGAAGTGTTATTTTTGCATGTAAAGTTCTATGATCTATATATGATTATATAACGAAGAAAGATTTGTTTGTATGTTTGTTTGCGTTGAATAGGCTCCGAAACTACTGGGCCTATTTTGATGAATTTAGAGTAAACCACAAAAAAGGACACAAACTACTTTTAATTGCAGTAAAATGTACAATTTAGTGTGATATAATTTTCTACCACATCTATTACTATTACATCACCAGTATTTGCACAAAATAATGTACCCCTGTACACCCTGTAAAAAATCGAGCTTGTAAGGGTCAGCTCGCACCGAGACGCACTTTTTTAAAATTGCACATTTTTTAAATGCGCAATTTAAATTTAAACTTTATTCACTAAACAAAAAGATACACGTTTCATTGCAAGAGTGGTGCCCCGTTACGCAGCGCGGTGCAGCTCGCAATTCGAACTCTAGTAACGAACTGGGTCTGAGTGTGAGCTGACATGGGACTGACGCTAATAGTGAGTTCACAATGAAACGAAAAGCACCGCGTCGCGTATCTTCTTGGGTCGGTGTGAGCTGACCCCAAATGTTGCCAGAAATCGAAGATGCACACCCCTTTTGCAACTCGAGTGATGTATTATGGTGCAGGAAACCAAATATTTAGTTCCACGTACTTCTGAAATTAGTCGTGCTACTACTTATTAACGTCATTATAATCCGAATAAGTTATGATGGTTAACAAACAGTGACCATTAATTTACAGGAGAAGTTACACGTTTTATTGCAAGAGTTCGAATGTCAAGATGCATCGCGCTGCACAGCGCATTTGCGGTGAATGACTGATGTCATATGAAACGTATTTCTTTTTGTGTAGTGAATAAAGTCCACATCTGAATAGCTAGGTTTATTAAAAATGCACCGAAGCGCCGCGTCACGTATCGTGGCGGTGTGAACTGACAATATTATTCGGCAGCGTACTCTATTATATTTTTTTCTTAACGCAAATTTTACCACAATCTAATGTTAGTAATACTTACTTTTAACACAGTTATTATATTATGAAGTTGATGTATAAGTTACCAAAAACGGCTCGGATTACAAATACCCCAACAACTTGATCTCGTACGGGAAGGGAAGGGTTGTACGGGTCGGATGTATTGTGCGTTTAACATGCTACATTTTTATGTAAGCTGCAAACCTTATGTTGTGTTAACCAGTTTTCAAGAATTTTTCACGCTTGATTAATTTTTGACAAGTTATTTTTTTTACAACTTTTATTGTTTGATTATCAGCTTTAAAAAAATTAATAATAAACCATTTTTTAATAAGAAATACTAATTTATTATAATGTTCGTTTTTATTACGTCACAGGTTGGGGAAAGAGATGGCGCGATGATGGTAGAGATAGATACTATAACAGCAATCATCATCATCATCATTTGTGCCATGTAATCATAGTAACCCGGTATAAGTACCTGCATTCAAACATAATGTGCAATATGTGTATGTTTTACTTTTTTCCCGACTGCAAAAGGAGGGTTATGTTTTTCGAGTGTATATATGTATGTATATTAATTCTTTGTACGCTCTAGAGTCTAAACGGCTTGTCGCATATGAGCTTGAGAGACATCATTATATTGGTCGTCGTGAGAATGACACTGGGCACATCGAAATTAATTGACGCAATCGGTTTTCTTTTTTTAAATAATTATGGTTACTATTTTAAAAATACGCCACGAAAGTCCTTTAACAATTTCTCATGCTGAAAGTTATTATAATGAACGTAATTCCTCCCAGCCCCACAACGGGCAACTTCACGGGACTGATACTTACACACGCCTACGAGCGAAAACGTATTAAGCTTTTCACGTTACAAGCTTAGCTTACCATGCTACTTTGCTTACATTTCTGATGTTGTTACACCACTGCAAAATAAACATCGACGCAGAAGGTAATCTGATAAGCGACCGCTAAAACATACAGATAAAACTACTTTAATGAGGGTCAGTTCACACTGAGACATGACGCGTGGAGTACTTTTTAAGAGCGATAAAAAAATTGAAATCGAGCGCGACACTGCCCTGCATATTATTACAGCATCTTCCAGCGTCGTCGTGTCGCGACTCGGTGTAAACTAATCTTTAGATATTATAACATATTTTGTGTGCCAAGAAAGTGCAATATTTTCTTCCGAAGCGATTCTAGTTATTGTAAAGTACCTACTATACTTCAGCTTTGAAATGAAAAACAAACAGTTCATACCTAATTATGTCCATATATTATAATATTGGGTATCTTATAACAAATAAGCCAATGTGCATTCGCAGACGGACCCGGTGTACCACTTTTTAGACCTTTTTGCCACAGTAATAAGAATGAAATGTGGTACACCGGGTACCCGGGCGACCGTACAATATACATAGTAACACGACATCCTTTGAGAGTTTTAGACACAGCCTTTGGGGGCAGCGAATGAAATGGAACGCCCACGACGTCGAAAAGAAATAATTCTCCTCAAATACAATATTAAAAACAAACATTTGTTTCAAATATTGCTGTAGACGTCATAAGCTTTTATATTTTTGCTAAAATTACATTCCGCTAATTAAAGCCTTGCGCCATTTTTATGTTGAAGCAAAATTTAGCTAATGAAAATATATTTTGTTCTATTCAAAAGATAATACCTAGGTAGGTACGTAAAACTTATTTTATTTAACATGGGAATATGGTACTTATATTACTATTGAATAGATAGCAAAATTAAAACACTTAAATATAATGTATGTTGTATAAAATTTTTAATTCAATATATTATATCAAATAATGATTACAAATTGTGTCCCAAATTACTTCCTATTACTATTGTAAATGGGAAAGTTTGTGAGAATGGATGTTTGTTATTCTGTCACGCAAAAAATACTGAACGGATTTCGATGAAATTTGGTATGGTAGTAGTTTAGGCTCTGCTATAAAACATACGCTTATTATCCCAATAAGTACAGCATTCCCGTAGGATACTATATTTACACGGGCGGAGCCGCGGGCTAGTATCAAATAATGAAGAAAGAAAGAAGAAAGAAATTTTTTATTTTCAGTTCACAAAAGACACAAATGTAACATGACATAAAATATGAAGATATAAAAAGAATAACAAATTGAGACATACACCATAGTTACTGCTGTAAATTAAATAGGACAAATTGTGCCTTCATGTGACTTAGAAAATGGGTCCAGTTCGGCAAAAGCCACGTATGTCGTATAAAGACACGCGCATACATGACACCGATTTTCAACTGAACCGCGAAGTGTGGTAAGCCACGGACATCATGCAACTTTCAACATAACATCAAACATCGTAATATATAATATATAAACACGTATACACATACTTACACATATAAATATATATATATATATATATACATATATATATACACATACATATATATATATATATATATATACATACACACACATACACACATACACATACATACATACATATATACACACACATAAACATACTATATAATATAATATGATGATAGTAGACTATACTTAAACATACAACTCCCTTACAAACTATACACTAGATAAAAGACCGCACAAACTGCTAGAAATCGTTACAACAACATAACCCAACAAGACACTACTGAGTAACAATGGTAAATTTCAAATTAAACTAATAGGTAAGAATAATAAATGAATACAATTTTATGTATAATATTCATATGAACGACAGGTTACTAATAATCATACCATGTTTACGTTGTTCCTTAATTAGAAATTCTTTCAAGTGATGTCTGAACGTGCCTACCGTGTTGAGTGTGCGTATCGGAGGAGGAATGTTGTTCCAAATCTTCGCAGCCGCATAGCGAAAGCTGCCACGAAGTGCTTTGGTTCGATGTTGCTGTGTTGACAGTCCCTGTGAGCACTGTCTGCGCGAGTTTAGCCAACTCAACCTCTCGTATAGATAAGACGGTTCTTTATACTTAATGACACCGAACATAAGACATGCCAGATGATATTTACGCCTGGACTTCATTTTAAGCAAAAAATGTTCGTTTAAAAAAGGTGTTACATGTCCTCTACTTGGAACTGAGTAGCAAAACCGAACGCAAGCGTTCTGTACTCTCTGAATAAGTTTCTCCGTTCGAACCAGTAGACGGGGGCCATAGACTGTGTCAGAGTAGTTCAGTTTGGAAAGAACTAGAGTTTCTACTAACTGTTCACGTAGCTCTTCAGATAGATAAGGCCTAATTTTATATAAGACTTTTAAGCGATAAAAACAGTTTTGTACCGAATCAGCTATATGTTTTTCGAATCTCAGGTGGCTGTCCATAAGTAATCCCAAGTTTCGAGCCTCATTCACTTGTTCAATAGGCTGACCAAGAACCATAATACCGAGCGAGGCTGGCAAATTTTTTAACTGATGCTGGCCACCTAATGCTAAGTGTCTTGTCTTGGACGGGTTCAGTATTAAATTGTTATTCTCTGACCATAGAGCTATTCGATTTAGGTCCTCGTTCAGGCTGCGCACCGCTCTTTCATAGTCTCTAGCATGAAAGGAGATATATAGCTGGATGTCATCCGCATAAATGTGATGCTTACAGTTTTTAATGCATTGTACTATATCAGCACAGTAGAGGCTAAAAAGGTTCGGACCCAGGAGTGAGCCCTGCGGTACACCTGCCTCCACTTGTGCTAGTGAGGAAGTGCCAAGTTTACCGCCGTCGAGCTGGATTTGAACACATTGCCTTCTATTATGAAGGTAACTGTCAAACCAGCGACGAGATGAGATGTCAAAACCGTAATAGCTTAGTTTAGATAAAAACAAATTGATATTAATGGAGTCAAAGGCTCGTGAAAAATCCAATAAGACAAGTAAAGTGCACATCCCACTGTCCTGGGCAGCCAAGATATTATCGGTAACATCCAGTAGAGCAGTGGTTGTACTTCTCCGCTTTCTAAAGCCAGACTGTAGAGGTGGTAACACGTCATTTGTTTCCAAGTAATGTGTTAACTGTAGGCACACCACTTTCTCCAGAACCTTAGAAATACACGGCAAAATGCTTATCGGCCTAAGATCGCTAAAGTCCAAGGGATCATTTTTTTTGGCAAAGGGCGAACCTTTGCAATTTTCCATAGATCAGGAAAGCAAGAAGTTGAGATGGAGCAATTAATAATAGCGGTAATAGCGTCTAAAGAGTTGGGTAGAGTTAACATTAGCATGTTTAAATTAATCCCGTCAAACCCCTCAGAGTTCGATTTTAAAGTATTAATGATACGATGTATATCAAGACTACTTACAGTTTCGAGTTTAAAAGTAGCAGAGCTAAAGTTATGAAATTCAAAAAATGTTAAAAGTGATAAACTTGCAGTGGCATTTGTTGGAATACTTAAGAAGTGATTGTTTATTAAATTTGGATCTGTAAAATAGGTAGGAAATTCAATATTTTTCTTTGTATTAATTGTGTTTTTTAAGTTTTTCCATAATAGTTTAGGTTCTTTTATTTTATTATTGATATTATACTTAAAATATGCTATTTTTTCATTACGGAGGCTTTGTTCTACGAGTGCTTTTAATTGTTTATAATAGTCCTTTTTTGATTCAGTTTTGTATTTACGATATTCTGTCAATGCTTTATCACGTAACCTCATCATAAATTTTAACGTAGGCGTTATCCAGGGGTACGAGGGCTCCCTCACTGCACATGTTTTGACTGGAGCATGGAAGTCAAATATACCTAAAACAAGAGTGTTAAATGCCTGAACCATCTCGTCTACGTTACAAAGATTTACGACTTCGTTCCATGGTACGCAGTTTAAGTCGCTCGAGAATCTGTCCAGACATATATTTTTAATGGGCCTAAAAATTAATGTAAGAGGTGTACACCTATCACGTACAATACGGAACTCTGATATAATAATGCTATGACCATTTATAGCTCTGTAAGCCGCGACCTTTGTGTACTTCGCATGAAGATTGGTGCAAATTAAATCAATTAAGGTTTGACTGGTTTCTGTGAAATGAGTTGGCGATTGAACGAGCTGAAATAAATTGAAGCCTTTTAAAAAATCATTAAGTTTTTTGGTTTTTGCATCATTTGCAGCTAAAAAATTAATATTGAAATCACCCAACAAAATATAAAAGTCACAACTACCCAGACCGATCATCGCGTCACAAAGAGCATCAATAAACAAATCCGTGTCAAACCAGGGCGGACGATACGCAGTACCTATCGCAAGTTTTTTACCATTACACGTAAGCGTCATCCACATTTGCTCTACGGCCTGGAATTGTATATTAACGGGACTCGACCAAGTCCGCGCATTGAGTCCTAACTTCAAATAAAAACCAACACCACCACCTCGGCCGCCGCGGACCGTAGCCGGTCGCGGCCGATGCCGTAGGCGGTAGCCAGGGACCGTGGGGGCGCGCCCGTCTTCCCCTGGCCTCAACCACGTCTCGTTTATGGCCATTACGTCGAAACTATGTCTCTGGACGGCGTCTAGAAAGCTATCGTGGTTAGTGCCTAATGAGCCTACATTAAGAAAACCAACTTTAAAATTCTGTCTAGTGTTAATCATTGTTTAACTTGTAAATAACACAAAATAAGGAAAAAATAGTTAAAATACTACACAAAAGACATACATGCACAGTAATAGGTATCATCATAATATAATATACGTAATACAGACAATATATATTTTGGTATTCGCTTAACGACAAACTGTGCCCCAAACTACTTTCATTAATACTTTATATACAGGATGACCTGAAATTCGATACATTCCTTTGAAAGACAGAAAGTAGACCTCATTTACAGTAATATTTTTCATGGCATCCCCTATCCGAAAGTTGATATTTACAAAGTTATTGAAATTTCAAAATTTTTTTCTTTATTTTCGACTTTTTGACTTTGACATGACGTATTTTTAAAAATGTTTGTCTTTTTAGTGATTTTTTTATGTATTTTAACCGTCAATAAGTCAAATATTATTTTTAAGGAATAAATAGGGACAAACTAAGCGAGAATTTTTCATTATGAGACATGAAACAGAATTTTCTTTTAAGAAAAATGCACATTTTTCTTAAAAACAGGTGATTTTCTTAAAAAAATGTATGATACAATGCGTACAAATATTCTAAATAACTTCCTTATCTCATTAGCTTTCCAAAAAGGCGCAAATGTCTATATATAAAAATATGACGTTGTAGTAAACATATTAGAAGTAAAATGAAATAATGTCTAAATCGATTTATTTGCGATAAGGTTAAAATAAAAGGAAAAACTTGAATTTAATTACGTTTATTGTGTTTAAAAAACATCAATGTTTAATTAAATTTAATAATAAATATTCTACTTTAGGTCTTGTTCAAAATGTGAACCTCTGTTTCTGATACAGGCCCGTAGTCTTCTCCGTACCTCTGTTTTGATTATTCTGGTAGTAAGACTAGTTTTGATTTCTTTTGCTGCATTTCTTATGCGGCTTCTGAGCTCCTCTACAGTAGTTATGGGTGTAGTATACACCAAAGCCTTCATATGACCCCAAAGATAAAAATCACACGGGGTCAAATCGGGACACCGTGCTGGCCAAGGAATTGGCCCGCCTCGACCTAACCAGCGATGTGGGTAAGTTTGGTCTAGCCACTGGCGTACGCCGAGGCGGAAGTGGGCCGGGCAACCATCATGCTGGAAAATCATATTACGACGAGTTGCTATTGGCACATCTTCCATTAAACCAGTAATCTCCTCTCTTAGGAAATGTTCGTACATTTCACCATTTAAATTTTGAGGCAAAAAATGAGGTCCAACTAAATTATTATTAATTATAACCATCTAGACATTTAGACTGAATCTGGTTTGATGGGCCCTTTCTTTTTTCATCCTGGGGTTTTCTCCTTTTGGTGCCCAGTAATGTGTGTTGTGGAAATTGTTTATCCCGTCACGGTCAAATTTCGATTCACCGTCCACAATATTCTTGAGAAGAAATTGCGATCCTCCATGTCTGCATTTATCATAAAACGGCAGAATTCCATTCTTCTAACCGGGTCTCCCTCTTCCAACGCTTGGACAGGTGTGTATTGAAATGGATGTAGACGCGCTGTGTGTACTGTAAACCACACCTTCCATTGACTCAATCCAAGTCTTCTAGCTGCCGCTCTTGTAGAAATAGAAGGATCATTTTGAAAAAGTGTTAAAATTTCTTCTTCTTCTTCTGGAGCATACAAACGAGGTCTGCCTGAATCGCCACGTCTTTTATCAACACGGCCGTTTTCCCGAATTCGTCGAAATCTTGTTGAAAACACTCTAACGTTTGGCACTCGTCGATTCGGAAAACGTTCAACGTATGTTCTTCGTGCAGCAGCAGCATTACCATTACAAAGTCCGTAACAAAACAAGATGTCAGCGTATTCATCGTACTCAAAAGCAGCCATCGCGATACAAAAAAATCACAAGTAGAAGTAAGGGTGTAGTTTAAAGCAACAATACGTCCGTACACGGCAATAGTTGACTTAAAACTAATATTAGCTACTAAATTTGCTCTCTAAGCCAGTCGGAAACTCATTGACAAAAGGCCGCGACGACAGTAGCCGAAACATCCCGAAGTTTGAACAAAGGAAACAATTGAAAAAAAAGGTCGCCTCAGGTAGAGTAATTCTTGAGATAACGTTACCTGATGATTGTTTTGTCTTTGTTTATTACATGTTCATATTTTTATGTACATATTTGTACCTTTTTTGGAAGCTTATGAGGTAAGAAAGTTATTTAAGGTATTTGTACGCATTGTATCATACATTTTTTTAAGAAAATCACCTGTTTTTAAGAAAAATGTGCATTTTTCTTAAAAGAAAATTCTGTTTCATGTCTCATAATGAAAAATTCTCGCTTAGTTTGTCCCTTTTTATTCCTTAAAAATAATATTTTACTCATTGACGGTTAAAATAGATAAAAAAATCACTAAAAAGACAAACACTTTTAAAAATACGTCATGTCAAAGTCAAAAAGTCGAAAATAAAGAAAAAAGTTTTTGAAATTTCAATAATTTTGTAAATATCAACTTTCGGATAGGGGATGTCATGAAAAATATTACTGTAAATGAGGTCTACTTTCTGTCTTTCAAAGGAATGTATCGAATTTCAGGTCACCCTGTATTAATATATATTATCTATATATTATCCGTTGTGTGGAAGGCGACGTATTCTTCTTGATTTTCAATTCTAGCGGGACTCTCCGCGGGCCACTCGTTCATCGGCCTGCGCAGGAAGTCCGGCCCCCGGAACCAAGGGTCCTCGTCGCTCTTCGGAACGTAGCCCGTTCTGGTGGCTAGGTCGGCGACGTTGCTCTTCGTGCTCAGCCATCTCCACTGGTGAACAGACGTCAGCTCGGCGATCTCCCCTAGCCGATGTGCGACGTACGGTGTGTATTTGCAGCTGCCGTTCTGTATCCAACACAGAACCACTTGTGCGTCGATCCAGTAGAAAACCCTGTCCGTTTTCCACCTGTGTTCTGCTGCGACGGCGTTTCCCAGCCGCGCTCCGACCAGGGCAGCCTGTAGCTCCATCCTTGGTATTGTCTGTGCCTTCAGCGGCGCCACCTTGGCCTTGGCGGCGGCCAACACGACTCGTACTTCCCCATTTTCTTGTTCCAATCTCCAATAGACGGCTGCGGCGTATGCGTCCTTACTCGCGTCGCAGAATACGTGCAGCTGTCGGCCTCTCGTCGGACTCCCCCCGTTGTAACTCCGGGGTAGCTCGAGCTGACTGATGTACTCCATGTCGGTCAGCCAACGGGCGAAATCTTGGGCTGACTCAGCGGGTAGCGACTCGTCCCAGTCCAGCTTCTGACGCCACAAGCCTTGTAGGATGATTTTGGCGGTGATCTTGTAGCAGCTCAGCAGTCCCAGCGGGTCGTAGATGCTCATCACCGTGCTAAGGGCCTCTCTCTTTGTCGGTGCGCGCTGTAGCTCGCGAACCTCCTTATGGACTCTGGATAGCGACGTGTTGAATTTTAGTTTGTCGCCTCGGGAGTCCCACAGCATGCCCAAGGTCTTCTGCTCGTCTTTGGTGACACGCTGTGTAGTGTTCTCGGCCAGGCGGTCTTCAGGCAGTCCCTCTAGCACCCTCCGGTCGTTGCTCGTCCAGCCTCGTAAGTGGAAGCCACCTTTCCTATGTATTTGGTCCACTTGTTCCACGGTCTGCATGGCCTTCTGGTGGTCTGGATAGCTGTCTACGTAGTCATTCATGTAGTGGGCTTCGGTGATAGCGCGATGAGCTTCGGGATGCGATTCGGCAAACTCTTCCGCGTTCCGATTCCGGGCTGAGTGTGCCAGGAACGGTGAAACGATGCTCCGAAGATCATTACCACCATCTTGTATGTGGACGGCGGTTCGCCTTCGTCTTCTCTCCACAGGAACAGCTGGGCCGGTTGGTCTTCTTTTATGACCTTAATACGAAGAAACATCTCCTCTATATCGGCCTTCACAGCGACGGCTTCCTCTCTGAACCGGAATAGTATCTTCGGCAGTGAGGTCAGAAGGTCAGGCCCTTCTAACAAGTGATCGTTGAGGCTCACGCCGTTTGTTCTCGCTGCTGCGTCGAAAACCAGTCGCAACTTGCCCGGCTTGTTTGGGTTTTTAACCGGGAAGTGCGGCAGGTACCATGTGATGTCACTTCCGGCCTCCGTCCCGTCGCATTTTTCCGCATATCCCTTGCTTATGATGTTCTTCAGATGTTCTTCATCTGCCCATGATACTGCACCTCGTCCAGGGGGTTCTTCTTGAGCTTGTGTTTCAAGTTCTTGAGCCTCTTTAGCGCATTATTGTAGCTAAGAGGTAGCTTGACGCCGATCGTGCGCCACAGAAGTCCCACTTCGAATCGACCGTCTTCCGTTCGTTTGGCCGTTCTGCCAAAGAGGTCGATGGCTCGCTGCTCCTCGTCGCTCAGCTTAGCCTTGGACGCTATTCCCAGTGCATCTATTTCGAAGTGTTTCTTCACCATTTCCTCCAGTCGTTCGCCTCGGGTCTCGATCGTAGACACGTGCAGGATGTTCTCGTGTTCTTCCTACTTTATGAGGCGTCTGGGGATGCTTCCATGCATTACCCAGCCAAGCTTCGTCTTCGAGGCTGAAGGCTGGTTTCTCTTGCCGATCCTCAGCTCCCTGGATACAATGAGCTGCCAGTTGTCCGTGCCGATGAGAAGTTGGGGTTTCTTGTCTTCATAGCATATCTCTTCGTTCTTGAGATCGTGCAGGTGAGCAAGTCGAAACAGTGATTCCGGGACGGACTGAGTAAGTAGGTTCAATCCGGCCACGGTTCTCGCAGTGACGTCATATCTGGTACCGTCGTGACCCCGTACGCCAAGTTGTACGAGTCGGCTTTTTTCTTCCCTTCTCTCGGCATTGATCCCATGCATTCTCAGCACCTTCGGTGGGCCGTCTGCGCCGATAGCCTTCGCGACGTCTTCATCCAGTAGTGTCACTGTCGAGCCCTCGTCGAACAGCGCGAAGATATCCGCTTCGCCCCGTGGACCGACAACTTGAATTCTTCTCCCACATCATAAGTTTCACCGCACGGTCGGAGGTGACCGATGCGGTAATCACGGCGTCCTCTGTCTGTGGGGCGCCGCCGGACCTGTCTTCGTGCAGCAGCGCATGATGAGGCAAGTTGCAGCCCTTCACGCCGCACGGCTTCGCCCTGCAGTTGTATCTTCTGTGCCTGCTTCGTATGCACCGGAAACACAGCCCTTCCTTTTTGACCGTGTCCCATCTCTTTTGCATGCTCAGTTTCTTGAAAGCAGCGCAGCGAAATAGAGCGTGATCTTCGGCACATATCGGGCACTTCGTTGACTCCTCGCGTATTCTCTTTGGCTGGCTGCGACTCGGCGAATCCCTGCCCTCGTCTGCTATCGCGAAGACTGGCCTTCTCGTTCGGGCTTCGTTCTTGTTAGGAGGTGGACGCGGTGTTTCCTTCTTCGGTGCCGTGCTGAACCCGTAGCGCAGCGCCCTGTCCGCTTCTCACATTAAGAATTCAGAGAGAAGGACGACATCGGGCTCGTTCCTGAAGCGCGACGTCTCTTCTGCGTAGTCGTACCACTTGCTCTTCTCGTATGGGCTGAGCTTCTCCAGGATGTCTCTCGAGAGCAACGGGTTAAAGAGGTACCCGTGCCTCAGCTTCCTCAGGATGGCTACCATGTTCTGAATCTTCACTGCAAATTGGTTGAGTTCTGCCGCCGAACCTCCGAGCCTCGGTATCTTCTTCAGATCTTCCATCATGCGATCGACCATAACCTCGGGTCGACCGAAGCATTGTTCCAAGGTCTTCATAATTTGTTCAGGCGGCGTTGCGACGCTCAGCAGTGGTGCCACGGCTTCTCTTGCTTCTCCCCGTAGGCAGCTTCTCAGATGAGCTAAGTTCTCGATCGGCTTGAGCTTGTAGAACGCAGTGGTGTCTTCCATGGCTGCTTTGAATGGCAACCATTCAGTGGGAGCGCCCGAGAATATGGGCAACTTCGTAGTGTGGCGCGACTGGCGTTGGTTCAGCAGTTTATCCAATGTTTCGGCAAGTTGTTCCACTCCATTAGCCCTAGACGTGGGCGGTGTGGGTGAGCGTGGGCGGCGTTGCTGCGGCCACTCGAACCTCGTCTTCTGGGCTCCCTTCGGTGGCATGTCTTCTGGCTTCGGCGTCTCTCTTTCTTCCATTGATGTCGGCTCTTGTCTAGCCTCTTCGGGTTCGGGACCCTGTTCGCTTAGCCAGGCTCGGACACGTTGCTCCACCTGTTCTGATGGCTCGTCGTCGTCGGGGCTGCTACCATCTTCTGCAGCGGCGACGTCAGCGGCGAGCTTCTTCTTTATAAGTTCTGCTTCGATCTGCAGTTCCTTCTTACGAAGAGCGGCGAGTTTCTCCTCCGCCTCGTAATGCATACGCGCGACGACACTTGCTGTCGATCGACGCGATCTAATTGAAATAGCCTTCTTTCTGGCTAGGGTTTGTACTTCCGAGGATGCAGGCGCCTTGCTGGTACCTGGTCTCGGTTTCAAAATAGTTTGAAGCAGATCCGCTCTTCTCTCGGTCGGCGGCGGCTGGCTCGTAGCGGCAGCGGACGGCGATCGCGGCGGATCCGGAAATCGACGTGGTTGCTGCTGGTTCTCCTCGGCCCCACTCTGACTTCTTGTTATAACCATCTTCAAATGTTAATCTTCAAATGTTAATCTCAAATGTTAATCTTCAGTATTAATCTTCAAATGTTAATCTTCAATGTTAATCTTCCATATTAATCTTCCTTTTCAAGAATCTTCGGGAGGTTTTTCCGATGAAAAATCTGCGAATCCTTGCTTCCGTTCGCAGCGGTGTATCCTTGTATCCTCGAGTCCGATCTTCTGAGTCCAATCTAATCCCTGGCGTTGATTCCCGTTGATAAATCTTGATAAAGTTTCCAATGTTCCGACTTGATAGGATTCTTCTATCTTGAATCTTCAAAAAATTTCTATGTTCAGAACAGCTGACGAAAATTTTCTAAGTCCAGTCTTCAGTAAAAAATTTTTATCTTGATTCTTCGGAAATTTTTCTATTTTCAGAACAGCTGACGAAAATTTTCTAAGTCCAGTCTTCAGTAAAAGTTTCTATCTTGATTCTTCGGAAATTTTTCTATGTCCACAACAGCTGTTCAAATTTTTCTATGTGCCGTCTTCGTTATTTTCAACTTGATATGGACTTCGAATTTTTCTTCGATCTTGAAATTCGGCTCGCCAAAGGACCTCGCACTACTGTACAGGACTGTATAAATTCACAGGGGTTCAACCGAAGGCTCAGATTAGACTCGAAGATAGCAAGGTTACACCGATTTGGGCAGAGCCGGGGCGATAATAAAACACTTATTTTGAGGAGAACCTTTTTTCATTTTTTGGATTTGCTTACCTGGCTCAATGGCAATGCCGTATAGAGAGCCCCGCCCGTACGCCTCTTTCGGGCCGATTTTCCATCTCATTTTTACCTCTCTATACGGCTATTTTCCATAATTTTCCCCATTTTCCATGAGCCAGGTGAAGCAAAACGCGTTGTGTGAAATACTTTATTATCATGACCAGACATATAAACCCTTATATACTAAAAATCTTATTCTATAGAAAAGTTATTTACATTTTAAGGTTCAACTTATATGAAATGTTGTACATTTTTACCACTGTTTTCGTAATAATTTCTTAACCATTTATTATATAACCTTACGCGTTATACCACACGTTATGTACTACGTTTATTTATGTAAATGAAAAGAAGCTACGTTAAAATTAGCTTTAGTTAAAAATATATAAGCAAAATAACCCGCACTTGATAAAACACCATTTTAACACTATTTTTACACACTGATGCCATATAAATCTATACATATAGTCACTGAGTATTCACTATTATAGTTTTATGTACTGTTTTAATTACACGTTTATTGTTCACATTAAAATTCACTCATGTTTGACGTTACGAGGCCGCTGTCCTTAACAATAATATTATTATGTTTGGTTAATATTATATCAACAAAGGGTACGGGTATATGGCCGTATCTTTTTACAAGGTCATTTCCTGTCCCTTCCCCGTTTCTTTGTCGTGGGTAAATAAATTTACGCCACGTGAACCGGGCTTATGGAAACCATAATGGAATTTTTGGAGCTGTCTCTGTTTTTTCATGGAATAAGACCTATTATTCCTTCATGAACAACTGCAAATCAGAGGAGAACCCCTATTCTAGTAAACGTACTTAGTAACAATTCTAGTAAACGTACTTACTGACTATTCTAGTAAACGTACTTACTAACTATTCTAGAAAACGTACTTAGTAACTATTCTAGTAAACGTACTTTAACTTTCATTTTACTTTTATCGAATTACTAGAATTTCCCCGCGGCTTCGGCTGCATGAATTTTTTTTTAAACGATACCTTTACAATCATTTAAAAAGTTCACCCCCCGTTTTACCCTCTTGGGGGTTGGGAGGGGGGGGGGGGGGGGGTAAACGCTGAAATACGTAACTCATTATTTTTCCGTATTCAATTCAAATGAAATTTCATACAAATATGTCCAAGGAATAAAAAGTTTCGTACAAACTTTTATCCCCTATTTCAACACCTTGGGGGTTGAATTTGTAAAAATCCTTCCTTAGCGGATGCTTACGTCATATGAGAAATACGTGTGCAAAATTTCGAATTTCTAGCCTTAAGGGTTTGGCCTGTGCGTTCATTGTAACATCAGTCAATCAGCTTTGTCTTTTATATAATAGCTAGCTGTCCCGACACACGTTGTTCTGTCTTCAATATGAACTGTAATGAATAAATAACTACACCTACAATGTAACCCACGTCCTACTCCTATACCTACACCTACTCCTACAACCTACAGATTTTCCAATATTTCTCACCGTTTTAACCTTCCCTGAACTTCCACAACTATTTCAAGACCAAAATTAGCCAAATCGGTCCAGCAGTTCTCGAGTTTTAGCGAGCCATTGGAATTGCAATCCATTTTTACGTCCCTCGGGAACGGGATAATCCCATGTATCCCTGTCCGTCTCCTGGTTCTTAGCCTCCCCGCCAATTTTTAGCTAACTCGGTTCAGCCATTCTTGAGTTATAAATAGTGTAACTAACACGACTTTCTTTTATATATATAGATATAGAGAGATAAATGAATCGTCTTAATATCATAAACTGATTTTGGAGTGTTTTTAGGAGTTTGGACCAATCAAAACGGGTTTGACGTTGACTTGACGTTTATGCGAACACCATTTTGTAGTTTTAACTTATCGGGACAGGATTGTAACTGCATTATTGCAGGATTTAATTAGTAGAATCAGCCTTGAGAAACATGTGCGGTACCGTTCTTTTAAACCACCGTCCCACCTCCTTGTGCCTCCAGTTATAGGCGACACGCGTGGCTTTCTCACGTCAAATTACTGATTTGTCAAAATATCTAATGAGGATTTATATTTCAAAGTTTATGTTCGCTTAATATAAGCGAGCAAATACTAATAGGAGATGTGAATTTTTATTAATTTCCGCGCGTCTCGTGCGCCGGACGGAATTGTTTTGTCAGCGTGATTTTTAGACCCAAATTATTCATTGGTTTTGTTTTAGTATTGTATTTAATTACTTTAATAATTAATACTGTATGTTAAAGATATAAATTATATTCTTAAAGGAAGCCGACAAAATGTCGAGTTGTATAGACGCATCGCTACTGCTAGACATTAGACAAGCGGTGGCATAGTTTTATGAGCGCCTTGAAGACGCAAGTTGTAATTATTGACCTCGATCAAAGTTCCACACGCGAGGTAGATCGAGGCCAAGTTCAGGATAGTTTATGTAGGTTAGTATAAAGCCATTCTGTATTCAAAGCCTTCCGATGATTGTGGGAGTTAATATTCAAAATGCTACTTAACAAGAATAGGGATGATGACTACATCTAAAATTACTATTCTATTACATCTAATATTACTACAAATAATCAAACTGTTTAATTTCATTAATTTACTCATATATATTGAGGCATTACTACTTGGTGAATGTAAAAAAAATATTTTATGTGTAGTTTACTAATTAGATACATCTAAGAAGTACAAAAAAGTTGTTTTTTTTTTTGCCAAAGTAAGTAAACAAAACCTACATGATTAGTTTACTTACATCATATACAAAAACATTTATTATGGTAAGTATGAACTTAAAACGCACAAATATCGGAGATATTTACAAATATCTTTCATACAGTTTAACCTAGGCGTGACGTACTTTATTATGGAGCGTTTTCACGAGACTTGCGAAATTTTGTATACAAATCGCTGTACCTTTGAAAACATTGACTTTTGATATACTATTTCTTCTGAGAAGTTACTCATATTTAAGAGTACTATTCATTTATGCAATAAAAAAATTGAAATCTAGCCTATTAGTTTTACAGCCTCGGTTTAAGTGTCTAAGCACACAAAGCCCCGTCTTATCAACATTTTAACTTTCATCCTACTATTATAAACGTGAAAGTTTGTGAGGATGGATGGATGTTTGTTTGTTAATCTTTCATGCAAAAACTACTAAGCAAATGTCGATGAAATTTGGTACGGTAGCAGTTTAAGCTCCGGATTAACACATCTAGGCTACTTTTTATCCCGAAAAAGTAGTGTTCCCGTGGGATACTGTATTTACGCGGGCGGAGCCGTGGGAAAAAGCTTGTTTTATCATAATCATCACCCCGTATTGTAGCACATAGGTTTCACTAAGTATCTTTATTCTAAACCGTTTATTGTTTTCAAATTTACTAACGCTAACTAGCCACAGAGGACGACAAATCATAATATTATAAAGTCAATCATATAAAAACTGTATTATCCGTTAAACGGGATTAAAAGTACCAACACACGTAGAGCAGTCGGGCGTTTGGGGCAGACATTGATCTCAGTGTTGCCAACTTAGGGATTTTCCCCCAAAATTAGGGAAAAAAATCTACGGGGGTTTACTAGGGGGAAGGATTTTTAAGACTTTACTCCTTAAAAATAAATTTTTATATGTGTATAATATATAAATATTATATGGGTATGAAAATTTATAAGGAGTAAAATCAGATTAAGTGACACGTTAGTTATATGTCATTCAATCAATCAATCAATCATTTATTTACAAGATGTGGTAGTGATGGTGGTTACAATAATCATAAATAGTTCTTACACATCCTACCATAACAATGGTGTGTGAATGTCAAGTTTAAAGTTTTAAAGAACGATTAGTACAAGTACAATTTAATAAAATTACATTTAAACATTAATTTTTCATCATATAATTGAAATTAAAACATTAAATTATTAGTAATTATGTTAACATATAAGCAAGATATTATTTTAATTATGTTGTTACACTGTCAAAATACATTTTTTATGTCAAACTTTTTATTTTAACTACCATAAGCCATCCTATGTACCTATTACATAAGAAGTCAATATTTTAATATAATGAATGTCAAGTAATTCCAGAATCAGATTACAATGAATTATTATGAGCAGTTCACGTCAGCGGTCAGATATTTATAACCTAATATTTTTGATTATGTTACATGTAGTCATTTATGTTGTAAAAGCAATTTTCTAGAAGCCATATGGTTAACTTTTTTTTGTACGTATTAAAAGATAAACTGTGTTTAAAATTATATGGTAACTTATCGGTCTATGGCCTGTATAAATACATTGTTTTTATATATGTCTAAGTTACATATTGGACGATAAATCTTATATTTAAATCTATGATTTATACGTTCTACGTTCGATTTGAGTTCAAAATATTGTTGATATAACCTAACAAACATACATAGTTATTTAATGTACATGCAAACTAATGGTAGTATATTGTATTTTTAAAAAAGCGGTTTGCAACTATCCATAGTTGAGGCATTAGAAATAGCTCTAATACATTTTTTTTTGGAAATTTAAACACCTTTTCAATCTCTACTGAGTTGCCCCACAGCAATAGACCATATGAGAGAATAGAACAAACGTAACCGTGGTACGCAGTTAGAGCTGATACAGTACTAACTGTTCGCCTTAATGTTTTTATCGCGTAGCTTATTATCTCTTATACCTAATATAGTAAATAGTATAACTAATCAGGGTCGAATTAAGGGTTAAGTTTGGGGAGTAATATTTTTGAGAGTAAGTATCACTGCACGATTTCAATTGATAGCGGGAATCATCGTCGTCGTCGAAAACCAGCACTGTAAATAGAACTCTGTGCTAATAAGATAGAGCTGAAAATCAAACACACGAGTATCGAATTTTCAATTCGGTCTACCAGACCAAATCCGCGCGTTTGTAGCGACACCGGATTCAGTTCGTGGATATAGTACATGGACCAAGCCCAGGACCAACTCTCAAAAATATTACTCCCCAAACTTAACCCTTAATTCGACCCTGGTAAGAGATAATAAGATAGAAAAAAGGTCAACATAAAGACTTACGCGTAAATGATTAAAAACGAACGTGTCTTAATCTGATTTTATTCCCTATAAATTTTCATACCCCAGGCTATATACACATATAAAATTTATTCTGAAGGAGTAAACTCTAAAAATCCTAGTAACCCGCGTAGTTTTATTTCCCTAAATTTGGGGGGAATATCTCTAAATTGGGAATACTAAGATGGTTGTTCAGCCCAAATGCCCGACTGCTCGACACACGTACGGATTTGGTACGGAACGAGCCAAATCCGATGCGGACAGCGGCGGACTCAATTAACAATAATTATGTTCGCCGGGCTACTCTACACACGGTCGGATTTGGTACGGAGTGGACCAAATCCGTGGTCCGCTCCGTACCAAATGTGGCTTTAGCCACACTGGTGAATAAAGCCTCACGGCGAAAATCAACAAACTAAATGCCAATTCGGTAACTTGCGACATCGCCGAAATGTAATTAATTCGGGACTTACCATCATGAAAATCGACCATCTAAATAGCCATTCGGATAGGTCGCTAGGCAATTTTGCCAAAAGAAATGTCGAAGCATTGACAAGCTAATCGCCGCACGACGAAAATCGATACATGTAAATATCGTAGTCGACAGTTGACTTTCGGTCGATTTTTGTCGCGCAACAATAGTTGTAGGGCTTTATTCATCCGTGTAAGTCCCGCATAAGTGATAATGAAGATAATTTAAGCACCTAGAAACACGTGTGTGAAATGCAGATAAATTTCCGACAAATCAGGAAGGCTGCGATTCAAAATGGCGCGCAATTTGAGAGTTGGGAACTATTTAACTTTTCACACGTCGTTTTGCACGTAATTCCAGTGAACCGCGGAAATGTGTGTCATTTAAAAATATTTCCCCCGTATCAAATGGCGCAGAGTTTAATTAAAATAAAAACCATTTGCTAAAATGTTTAACGTAACACGAAACGGCAAGGACAAAAGTCGTTTGAATATCTAGTTTCAGTATCATTAAAAACTGTTATTTCACCTCCCAGGGCCTCTGAAATATTCAATTAAGGCCTCGGCCGTGTTTTGTGAATCAAAGTTATATTTTAGAAAACGATTGTTGACTGTATTCGTTGTAAATGCTGAGCGATCGCGCCTAATACTGCAATTGTTTCGATTTAAATTAGACGCGCCGTTATGCTTTCCATTTTTAGCGCAGTTGACGAAACTCAAAGCAATATGTCACGTCGGTTTTCTGAGAGAACTTTTTATCACTACCCCCGAATCATGGCTCAAACATGGTTGTACCTGTACGCAGTAAAAAACAAAATGGCGCCGATCAATACGCACGAAGGTTTTTATAAGGTGTCCAGGTTTATAAGGGACGTGAAATATTCAGGATCACGTCAGCCCGTTGTCCCTTAAAGGTTTGCCCTTAGAGTGATTTATTTGACAGGACATGAAGGCACTTCGCCCGTAAATATAAGTATCGTGACGATTACTGATTGACTTTACTTACTTTTGGCTTAAAGGTATTGAAAAAAATTGTGTAAAATGTAGGTCAATTCTACTACAATAATACAGTAATTTCGATGCAAACTCGATAATATATTAAAACAGCAAAATTGTATCCTCATAAACGTCAAACCAACGTCAAACGCGCTTTGATTAGTCCAAACTCCGAAAATCAGTTACTGATATCAAGACGATTCATATAATATAATTCATTGAAAGTAAATTAAAAGTTTATGTCAAATACTAGAACTGGGGTTCTGTTTAGGTAGTAACTACTTCGTAATATGTGGTTCTGTTTAGTTAAACAAATGAGTAGGTATAAAATAACTCCTCATTGAAACCAGACCACTAACGCAGGAGTAATTTTATAGTGCCCAATTGTATGCACAATACTCAAGAGCACTGTCTCTTCCTTTACTCTCATAACCCAGTGGGATGGATAACCGACACGACTGGCGAGAGATTTGGCGCTTGACCGATTTTTTACATGCCCATCCGACGGATCATCTTTCTTGTCAGACGATCAGGTGATTGTTCTGACCAAACTTGGAAAAAACATTTTTGTTGTTCCAATGCGGGAATCGAACCCACGACATCCGAGGCGCGAGCCAAGCGCTAAACACTAGACAACGGAGGATGTTAATGAGTAGGTATCAATTATTGTAAATAATAAGTGCAATATTATTCGTACAACCCCTTTGCACGACGCAGTTTTAAAATATTTTTTTATAAAAGTTATATTATGGCCACGTACTAAGTCAAAATTAGTTTTCATATAATTAAAATGCACGTCCCTAAGTTCAGTTTCCTGCAGGTACGCCTAGTTACAGATACAGACTTATGGATTTAATAATATAGTAACTATTATTTACATAATATGACGTTTAGTATATTTATATGTTAGTAAAATTTCATACTGGGTCAATTTAATCCACTTACTAAAATTAATAATACAAAACTTCGATAACAATCATCGTACAATGAAAATTACAAAAATATGGAATCCTATAAAAGAATTGGAGCAATTCTCTTATTACGAAAATACACCCACTCTATAAAATAATACGAGATTATAGAGTGGGAGTAGCAGAAATAAAATCTCACAGAAACATAAGAATATCAAAGCGTCAAACAATAAATTTTTGGTAAGTAAATAATCCTATTTCATATAAATATCGCGACGGGCGAGTCAAGTGAAATAATCTTCGGACTCGACCGGGCGCTGTCGGCTGAACTTATTACGTATACTTGCAGTCTTCGGACTCGACCGGGCGCTGTCGGCTGAACTTATTACGTATACTTGCAGTCTTTGCGACTTCAAAACTCTTACAATTCTGTACTCGTGAAAAACTTGTATGCTTTCTTTTTAACCCTCGACGACAATGGAGGGATGTTATAATTTTGACGTCTCTGTCTGTCTGTCGGCGTGTCCGCGGCATCGTAGCTACCGAGTCGATTTTGTTTTTTTTTTTTGAAAGCTGACTTGATCGAGAGTTGAATTCATCAACATCAGCTCGCTCACTGCTTGACAACTCGGTGGTTACTTTCATTTTATGTTTTTTTTTTTGGTTTTTTGGTTATACTTACATACATAATTTTGTTTATTAGCTCGGCAAACAGAACGTAACCTGACAAAAATAATGTAAGTATATTATCGATCATAAAAAAGACATTTCAGTTAGCATCTTATTGTGGCGTTTTCTATACGCACAAAGCAGTATCAGTTCGCCTTTATTATGCCTACTTATTTTATATCTGTGTATTTTTTAGAAAATGATACATGATCATTTTTGAATTTTATAAAGATTTTGGCCTTATCAGTTATTAAATTTTGATACTGGGTCAATGACTAATAGTTTGACGGTCTATCTGTTACGAGGAGATCATCTGTTGGACTCTAACACCTTTTAAAATTGCTAAGTAATATAACTGAATAAAACTTTACTGTAAGCTATTGAAAAATATCCCTCCGGCTTTTCGGCCGGTTCGAATCCCGCCAAAGAAACAAAAGTTTCCTATGTTCATTGGTAAAGGTGTGTATTAAATATGTGCATAATATATTTTTTTAAATTTCCAAATGAAACATAACAAACTTTTTTCGGAAAGTCAACCAAAAAACCTTCCACCGTTTCAACCCTAACCCGCCAAGAAGAACCGGCGTAAGAAACTAGCACGGGATTAAAACAGTTGAAAATTAATGTAACTGTAATTGTTGAAATGACGCAACCATGATTGCCGTAGGGTCGCTTCTTTTAATCTCCTTTACTACTAAAATTGATTGCGCAACGGATTAGCCATCAATGTTGCTGTCTTTGTCTGATACGTTGGAAAAATCACTTGTAGTATGACTGATGTCATATGAACAATGTATGTAGTATGACTGATGTCATATGAAACGTGTATCTTTTGTGTACTGAATAAAGTTCAATTTTCAATAGCTATGTTAAAAATGCAGCGCTGCGTAACTTCGCTTATCGTTGCGGTGTGAACTGACCCTAAGGGGATAATAATATAAAACATTCTGCAAAATAGCCCGAGAACCGTCAGGCGTCTCACTGTCTCAAACATACACAACACGCTAATGAAATTTCAAATTTAATCTCTGCATACTTCCATAAAATCCGTTCACTTCGTTCAATCTTAATTTTAACTTCTATGAGCATGGGAACTTTGTTCAAATTATGCTCAGTTGCTCGCTACCTTTTTATTTAACGTAATAATTGATTAGAGCCACGTAATTAAATTATAAAGAAAGCTTTTCCCCTTCGCTCTTCCAGCGTAAATACAGTATACCAACAACACTCCTTTATCGAGACAACTTGAGCCTATGTTTTAATCAAGAGTCCAAATTATAGGGATTTTTCATTAGTAGCGATCGAAGTTTGAAATGAAATAAAAAAAAACCTGTTTGAGTGATAAAACCACATTTTTTTATAATGTTTCAAAGGATATTCAATGACAATGTGTATGGAAAATAGTCGCCGCGACATCGCTGTAGACATCTTTTTTGACGATAATATCGCATAAAATTGGGCTCAAGTTCCCGAAGAACCCGAGTTATGTTTGCTTTCAGGGCAGCAATAATTGAGTATGGTTTGTCTGTGTAGACCAGAGGTATTACATGGTTTTGATGGTCAGTTGATGTCGCCATGTGCTAGTACGACAAAGCCCTCTAACATCTCATTCAATAAATTTAATTTTTTGCGCGTTGCGTGCATCCCTATTCTGTCGGAACCACAAATTTGTGAGAAAATAACCTAGGAAAAATGATATGGATCATTTTTCCTAGGTTATTTTTTTTTCTCTAAATCACCATAAATTGGGCGCTACTAAAGTGCAACGCACGGAACGTTAAGTTAATAGAGCGCTAATTTTGATAACAAGATTTAACCTTTTTTGAAGCGTACTGCTTTCCATGGTAAATTGTCGTAGATAATTAATATGCAGTCATGCTAAATTTTACAGTCATAGCTTCATCAAGATAGCCGCTATGCGTAGTCAAAGTTCGAGCGTCCCTATTGAAGCCTTTACTATCCTACCGAATTTGATCTAAATTTTTTTAAAAAAACTTTAACACCAATTTAAAACGGAGTTTTAAATTGGTGTTAAAGTAGGAATCATACAAATATTTTAGTTATATATACCACGTCCCTTTTTATAGATGTCCGGGTCAGTTACTTTTTTATGGGCCAGATTATGAAGAAAACAGGAAAATGGCATTGACTACCTCGATATTATACGGTGAAATATAAGTCATTAGTTGAGTCCCAAAGTCCAAAACTGAGGAGAAACGCCTGTTATAATAATAATAATATCTATGGATGCTTCACACCACGTCAATCGGGACCCATAGTAAGTTCTCGAAGAACTTGTGTTACGAGTACCAGACAACGGAAATATATTTAATTTTCTCTTTTGGTTTTTTCTCTGCGTCACTCTGTTTACAAAATGGAAAACTTGAAATATCGTATCATTTTCGAGTACTAGTTCCACCGTGGCACCAGTGCTGCAGAAACGGCTCGAAAGATTAATGATGTGTATGTCGGCGGTGTCGCAAAAGAAAACACAGTGCGTTTTTGGTTCCAACATTTTCGTTCTGAAAATTTCGAACTGCAGAACAAGCCCCGTCGACGGCCGGAGACCAAAGTTGAAAATAAAGAAATGAAGACTATTGTGGAAGCGGATCCATCGCAAACCACGTCCGAGTTAGTTGCAGGCTGCGGTGTTAGTGATAAAACTGTTTTAATCCACTTGAAGCAAAATGGGAAGGTGAAAAGGCTTGAAAAGTGGGTACCTCATGAATTGAGTGCAGCAAACCGACAAACGCGCGGCGACTGCTGCGTTACATTACTCAACCGGCATAATAATTAAGGGATTTTAAATCGAATCATTACCTGTGATGAAAAGTGGATCCTGTACAATAATTGGAAACGCTCATCGCAATAGCTGAACCCTGGCGAACCAGCCAAAGCCTGCCCCAAGCGAAAATTGACTCAAATAAGTTACTTGTGAGCGTTTGGTGGACTAGTGCCGGTGTCGTTCACTACAGCTTTCTTAAATCTGACCAGACGATTACGGCAGATGTGTATTGCCAGCAACTGCAAATCATGATGGAAAAGCTAGCTGCTAAACAACCGAGGATGGTCATTCGCTCTAGGCCACTGCTGCTTCAGGACAATGCTAGACCACACACTCTACAAGACGGCTACTAAATTAGAGGAGTTTCAATAATTGGAATGTCTAAGACACCGTACTCCCCGGACCTAGTTCCAACAGATTACCATTTTTTTCGGATTTTTGGATAACTTCTCGCCAGGGAAAAAATTCAACTCCGATGGGCAGTCCAAAGCGCCTTCAAAGATTTTATTCGATTCCTTTCCGAATGGTTTTTTTAGTAAAGAAATCAATGAACTACCTATGAGATAGCAAAAGTTCATAGATAGCAATGGTATATACTTTGATTAAATAAATATATTATGTTTAAAAAAAATCTACTTTATGTTAATTTTTTATAAAACGCCAATTTCATATTATGGAATGACCTAATATTATTTTATAGTTATACATCTAAAAATAGAATACATATTTTATATCAACACAAATACGTAATACATCGAAACGATTGGTTCCCTTCCAGTCCGGCTGTGTGAAACGTAATAGTGCACTTAATGAAGAGGTCTAATAGATGCCTTTTACATCCGTACCCCTCATTACTGGAAGAGTATCATCAAATTCTGTATAATTTATGTGTTATGTAGGGTTCTTTCGCAAAGAAAAATAAACCTTTTTACAGTTATTTTAGGGCAGTACCACACTTAAATATCGCCGACTGTCACGTTTAAAGATTGCTAAAGAATTATAATTTTCGCCGGTTATGGCTGTAACTTTAAAAATATATTTTTTTATAGTATAGTTTAGTACACCGATATCAATGTATTTGAAATTTTGCTATAGCCAAAATTATATTAAATTTCATTATATTTAATGCTGACTGCTACATTTTTCCAGCCGACTACTACAATAGATAATAATAATAATTTAATAATATAGTGTCTAATCATTATCATCACTGGTGATTGTTTATTTGGTCCACAGATCGGTAATGATTACTCGGGGAAATACCACCGCCTCTCAGAAAATCGGCATGAAATCGCTTGAGTTTGTTTTTCCGAGAGAGTGAGGATACCGGAGGCTTTTTTTTTGTATTATTAGCTTCTTAAAATGTGTTAATAATAATAAATATAACTAAAAAGGAAAAAAATATATTTTTAAACAGTAAATGAAAACCGACTCCCAAAGTAAAAATGCACAAAAAAGTATGAAATAAAACTTATATTCCAAAAAATTCCCCTTTAGGCCCCATCGGCAAAAATTTTACTATAACTATACCAAATTTCATCCATTTATAATTACCGGAGCTAGACGGACAGACAAACAGACAGACGGACGAACAGAGCGAAACTATAAGGGTTCCTTGATTATTACGGAACCCTCAAAAACGACCACAAATAATTTGGTATTATCAGAAACTATTTATACGGATACAATATTATCCTACCTAATCTTTTTATAAGAGACTAGCTGTTGCTCTCGGCTCCGCCCGCGTAAGTATAGTATCCCTCGGGAACACTACTTTTTCGGGATAAAAAGTAGCCTATGTTTTAATCCAGAGCCTAAACTACTACCATACCGAATGTCATCGAAATCCGTTCAGTAGTTTTTGCGTGAAAGCGTAACAAATATCCACGCTTTCACATTTATAATATTGTAAGGATATATTAAAATCAAAAAGAACATACGTGTGAAAATTTATTATAAGTATATTATATTTTTACTCTGTGCTATTACTATATTGCAGTAGGTATATTTGCTAAAGAAGTTTTTTGCCACAAACACTCTCCCACGCGGGCGAAGCCGCGGGCATATTTAGCTAGTAATTAATAAGAATGTACATAATATTTTAGTGTTTTTAACAATACCAAAAGGGTAAAAACATAAAGTAACAAAACCAGATTTATCTAGGTCAGCTACAATTTATGGATAATTCAAATTAAGTTAGCGGATTAAACGTTAAAATTCTCTGAAACTTTACCTTTTCAGCAGGGTTTGCAATATCAGGTAATAGCTATTAGAAGATTGTATCG
This sequence comes from Phengaris alcon alcon, assembly GCA_037179445.1. Lineage (NCBI taxonomy): Eukaryota > Metazoa > Arthropoda > Insecta > Lepidoptera > Lycaenidae > Phengaris > Phengaris alcon. The sequence goes on along the minus strand of JAYRCH010000251.1, from coordinate 527,519 downwards.
TTCGAAACATTCGGTGACCTAAATACATTCACCCGCCTTCAGTTATTATAATATACACAATATTATAGCAAGATTAAAGACACAAAATTACGATTTACGTATGCTAGGATCTCGGTGCAATACAGAAAGTGATTTGAGTATTTACACTTACATTTTATAAGATTTGGGCGCATAATATAATTGGGATGTTTCATGATCAATAAAATTAAATTTATGGGACGGGTGGGACACAATAAAAAAATTGAAAACTGAATTGTTTAAATTGTTACTATCCAAAATGTAATATGATGCGAATGATTACTTAACTGACAATATAATATTATAATGAAATTGACATTCCAATAAAAATATGCTAATATTATGTACCTGATATGCTTACCGACGCTATTTCAAATTAATTTTATTGTGTTATTACTTAATTATAAAATGAATACTATTGACGTATAAAAATTAAGTATGTAGATATGACGGAAAATTAATTTATACTATTTTAACTAAGTAAGCATGCTTTAAATATCTGGTTAATTTATTTTTAGTTGTAAAATAATTTGTCTTTAAATGATAAAAATCTGTAGTAATTTTAATTTCATGAATATGCACGCACGCACATGCACGTCGAGATAAATCCGATAGAATTTTATGTGTAATAATCAATATTGTACCATCTTACTGTACCATATTTTTGCAAATAAAGATTTCTATTCTATTCTATACGGTACATAAAGTTCAGGTCACAATATTATCTCAACGACTTTTATAGTTTCATAAACATATTAGGTATATGTAATTAAAATAAGCTACTAAATTCTATTAAAAATCTTGTAAATTTAATATAATCGTAATCTCGGCAACGGATTACGATTATATTTACATAAAATGAAGTATGCAGGGAGTTTTAGGGGAGAAAAATCGGTCTACCAAAGTTTAATCCTGGATAATTGCGCATTTTTAAGTTATAATACTTGTTTTTTCTTTCGTAGTGCAACAATATATCAATAATTTCGACTTTATAATGACGACTGATATGATTATTGGCAGTTTTGTATGCGCATGTTTAATTTTTGATTTGTTCGAAAATTCGGAATGTGGTGGGTTCGAATCCCGGTCAGATAAATATTATTGTGTTTTTTTTTAATCTTTCAGCATACCGAGCAAAGTTCGGTTACACAACCCAGATACTCCTTAGTTATGTAACTTATAATATGGAATATAATTAGGAACATAAGTTAAAAGTACGAAATGCAAGAAAAGGCAAGTTACAACATCTTGAAAACCATAGAGTAAGACGGGGTTCCCTTAGTGGGTAAATCGGTATACTTACCGGCTACCATATTCATAACTCCCTTGCTTCAGGGTTGGTCTTCGCACTCAGCTCCTACACAACATAGCATAATTAGTGGTTCTATGTGGGCTGCTTCTTTGTCTCGTAGCAAAATATGGTTCCTGTACTTATCTTGCCATTTCTTTTTAAAATTCAATAAAAAAAAAAATGAAGAATTTAATGTGAAACAAATTATTGTCTGTGCAATGTGCAGGCTTGGGGAGTCCAATCAAAGATGATGTGCTCGCGAATAACGTTTATTAACTACTTATTTAATACACTTACATTACAATATACAGGGTGGCCAAAAAGTCGTGGATCAAACGAAACAGGGAGATAAAGGAGGTAATTTCCAACAAAAAGTCTTTATCCAGCATGGCTATAACTTCATTGCACGAAAAGATATGAACTATTTTTGTTTTTTCAATGAAAGTACCGAGTTTTTTTACAATTTAATCAGTAAAAAGTTAAAATGATTAAAAATAATTAAAAAAAAGCTGTTGTATTATGACTCGATTTTGTGTCAATACTACAAAAAATGTATTGCAGCTCTTGGTATCAAACTTAACGAGCAATTAATGTTTTTCCGTAAATTTTGATGCGTTTCAAAAAATTACTTTTCACTTTAAGAGCACCATTTGAAAAAAAACGTATTACGGAAAGGTGACCCTGTATTATAAAAACTTGCCGGTTTAATGCTGATTAAAATGAGGTACAACACTTTACTTTTTGATCTTTAGTTTTGGTGTTATGATCGTTTTTTCATACCAAGGTGCAAATTTCATTAAATGAGCCTTATTTTTAAATTTAACGATTTATCTTTTCTAGGAAACGAAAGGGTCATACAATACAAACAACTCTGTAAAAACACTCGATACAAAGGAATTGTGCCTCTCTTTCACACTAACCATTTAATCCTCTGTCGAAAAAGGTCAGAATACCCGTCTTAGTTCAGGTAGTAGAATGCCGGGCGAAGCAGAGCGGGAGGGGTGGAAGCGCGTGAGTATCTTTCTTTGTTTAGTGTCTCACTCACTTTCTGGATGTGACTACGGACACTTATTATTTTGCACGGTATTTTTTGTGATTAGTTGTGACCCGCGCTTCGTTTCTGGACTTGTGATTGATTGCCTACCTGTGACCTACGCTTTGTTTATGGACTTGTGATATTGCCTACCTGTGACCAGCGCTGTGTGAATCGGATTTTGTGATCACTTCGGATTGGCTAGATAAGCTAAAATGGCTGCTGCGAGGAGAGCATACACCCAACGGGAGTATGCAGAAATGCATTACCTCTATAGTTTTTGCGACGGTAATGCTCACGCTGCTGCCAGAGAATATCGTCAACGCTACCCTAACCGAGACCGTTTCCCGGACTACAGGGTCTTTATGCGCGTGCATAATGCGTACATGGAGGGAACCTTACCCGGGGAGCATGCTGCGAGAACAGGAAGACCAGTAGTACGATTTGATAATGAAGAGCAAATACTGAGACAGTTAAGATTGGACCCTGGTATTAGCCAACGCCAAATATCACGAAATCTCGGGATCCCACGATCGACGGTACAGCTTATCATTAAAAGAAATAAATTTCACGCTTACCACGTGCAAAGGGTGCAAGCTTTACTGCCAGCTGACTATGAACCTAGAGTGAGGTTTTGTAGAGAGATGCTTAGAAGACTCAGAGAGGATCCGCAGTTCTTCAACAAAGTGTTATGGACTGATGAGTCAAATTTTAGAAGAATGGGAGTTTTTAACATCCACAATTTACATTATTACTCCAGAGTGAACCCACATATCATCAGAAATGATCGATTCCAGCATCTGTTTGGGATAAACATGTGGGGTGGAATAATTGACCAGCAGCTTGTGCTACATGAAATGCCACCAAGGCTGAATGGTGCTATGTATTTGAATTTTTTACAAAATAATTTGAACCAAATACTGAACGAAGCTGAGATTCCTGAAGATAGAGTGTCAGAAATGTGGCTGCAACAAGACGGCGCCCCGCCTCATTACACTAGAGCAGTTCGAGAACATTTGAACGAGCGTTTCCCTAACCGGTGGATTGGTCGAGGTGGACCTATTGCATGGCCACCCCGGTCGCCCGACCTTAATCCCATGGACGTTTTTGTTTGGGGCTATTTTAAAGAAATAGTGTATCATGAGAGAATAACACCGAACAAGAACTACGACAAAAGCTCGAGTTTGCTAAGTTACAAATTCAAAATAACAGAGGTGCATTCCGCCGATTACGAGCAAATTTTATTAGGCGGTGCAGATTGTGCGTTATGGTCAGAGGTAGGAACTTTGAACATTTAATGTAAAAATTTGTATTTAATAAAAGTACTAAGGCACAATCGTTGTTTTTATTTCATAATGGCTTCTGAAATTACTATGTAATATGTATGAGAAAAAATCTAATTTTTCCTTTGAATTTATCATTTTATGAAATTTGCACCTTGATATGAAAAAAGATTATAAAACCAAAACTAAAGATCAAAAAGTAAAGTGTTGTACCTCATTTTAATCAGCATTAAACCGGCAAATTTTTATAATACAGGGTCACCTTTCCGTAATACGTTTTTTTTTCAAATGGTGCTCTTAAAGTGAGAAGTAATTTTTTGAAACGCATCAAAATTTACGGAAAAACATTAATTGCTCGTTAAGTTTGATACCAAGAGCTGCAATACATTTTTTGTAGTATTGATACAAAATCGAGTCATAATACAACAGCTTTTTTTTAATTATTTTTAATCATTTTAACTTTTTACTGATTAAATTGTAAAAAAACTCGGTACTTTCATTGAAAAAACAAAAATAGTTCATATCTTTTCGTGCAATGAAGTTATAGCCATGCTGGAGAAAGATTTTTTGTTGGAAATTACCTCCTTTATCTCCCTGTTTCGTTTGATCCACGACTTTTTGGCCACCCTGTATAGGGAGGTGATACACACACTACACCTCCCCCGTATTTTTGAAAAAAAAATTGGAAACATATATTTTTTTCTTATTATAACTTAATATTAAAACCTCCTTAATTTTTTTTTTATTTTTGTTTTATTCTTACTAATACCATCTTATTCTAAGTACTACTTTATACTAAGTAATAATGAATACAAAACTGTGCTATTTTTATTTTATTTGTAAAACATGATCTTAATTACATTCGTGATGGGTCATGGGATGTTGACGATACATGACTCAATTTAAACATAAGATTTTACATGGTAATACCTATTTGCACAATATGCTTTTGAGATTTTATTTTAACTATAAAATATTCACAAACCAATCTGACACCTAAATTTAATATTACTCCATTAAAATTATAAATTTATTCAAATTCAAAATATTACCGTCATATATGTAGGTACATATTATTTATTACAATTAAAATTTTGTTTATTCCCAATAGTTAATTAAAATGCTTTTCCTTTTACTACTTTTAATAACTTTGTAACCTTAGTATTATTCCATATTACTAAATTTTATTATAGATTAAAACATCAATTTTTTTATATGTTAAAGCGCGTTGATTTTTTTTAAATAATAGCCATTGCTGATTATAGGTATATAAGTTCATTTTAAATTTGTAAAATAGCTTGATAAATTTTAAATTCTAAAATTATGAAAATGTTACTTAATAAGCCTAGAAAAAAAAATCTGACGTCCAATTATTCTTATCTCTGTGCTCTGCTCACTGATCTCCCAGCTGCATTCACTTTCGACTCGAACTTCTCCCGGCTGCCTACTCACCATATCCACTCATCTGACTCCAACAACTCCCGGCTGCCTGATCAACATCTCCAATCATCTGACTCCATCAACTCCCGGGTGCCTGCTCATTCACTCTTCACTCAAATATCTTCAAATTTATTGTCTCCAACTGATGGCCAATATTTTTTCTGTACTCTAATTTCTAGAAGCAAGAAATCTAGAAATCTATGATTATAATATTCTTCTTGCAACTTTTTGGTTTTAATTTCTCAGTTCACATATTTTTAGCCACACATTATTTATATTTTTTATTTCGATTAAAAGTCATACAGTTTTTTTTAACGTAAATATTTTTTATAATTATGCACTTTTAGATTAGTATTTATTTTTTTAAATTATTTACTTAATACTATATTCAAAACTACAATTTATTTATTGAATAGGTACCGGCCGGGAATTATTATCTATTGAGTTCTTTTTGTCCACATTTTTCAAACATCACATAAAGTTCACACTTCATATTTTAAATTCTTATTTTCAATAATTATAATTGTTCCTGTTCCATCTGCGCAGCGCTGCCACGGGGCAGCACTGGCAGGGTCGCCATGCAATATGCAGGCTTGGGGAGTCCAATCAAAGATGTTGTGCTCGCGAATATATTTTTTTTTTCAAAAGGGTCTACGCTAAGGGTCGGGTTAAGACCGCTGTAGCTAAATCGGACTATAACTAGCCTGGTGGCTAGTTTATTCGGTAAGAGTCGATGGGAGGGTTTGACCCTCCCTAACATCGCCCGGGTGATGTTCAGACCGGATATTGGGGACAGCTACGGATTGTGATCTATTATTATGACAGGGGAGACGCGGGTCTCTCCTGCTAAGGGGTCCGACCCCTTCCTCACTCGCTGAGGAGTGAGGTTGCTCGCGCGCGGTAGCAAAAACTAACGGCGGCGTGCGAGTTATCGCGATAGAGGAGCTCTTGTTATTGACTGTATCGGTACTGAGAGGGCCGTCCCTCTCCCCTTCCGCGTACGGTCGGGATGACTCGCGCGCGTAAGTCCTAATATCGATGAGGTTCGCGGTATTGGTAGAGCTCTCTATATCAATATCGCGGTCGCGGACACTATTTTGGTGTGTACCTAGACTACTAGGATGCGAACTCGAACTCGGGTTCGGGTCCGGTCCCGTGTTAGGTTCGGTCTGTACGTCTGTACGTGTTGTCGTGACGGATGTGGGACCTCGGGGTAGGCGCCGGCGTCGAACCCGGTACGATACTAACCTCGCGAGTGCGTGTGATTTGTGTTTACGTAACTGTACACAGTACGTTACGTATTTTGTGATCGGGTCAACGGGATCGGCTAAGATATGCTTAGGCCGTTTGTACGGGTGTCGGAAAGTCTGTGCGTCGTGATCATAGTCCAGGGCCTTTTGTATAAGGGGGTTTGGGTGATTTTTGCCTTTATCAAAGAATCTCTGTACGAGTTCCTTGATATAGGCTTTGATAGTGACGAGCTCGCAGTCCCTATGCTAGTCGATGTTACGCATGTACCAGTGGGCGCCTGTTGCCATGCGTAGAAACCGGTTTTGGACTCTTTACAAACGGTCCAGTTGAGACTCGCTTATCTGTGCGAAAGAGACGCACGCATAAGTGAGTATCGTTCTAATGCAAACTTTATACAATGTAAGCTTATGTCTTAGGGACATTTTGCTTCGCGAATTAATTAGCGGATATAATTTGTAGAGTACAAATTTCGCTTTACGTAATGTATTACCAATGTGACTCGAAAACGACATCGACTTGTTTAGTACTACTTTAGTAGCCTAAGTATTTGACCTGAGTGACCTCTGGGATTATGTTGCCGTGCAGGCTTATAGGGCTCATTATTTTACGGGGGCAAGTGCGCCTCATTGCACTTTTCCTATCAAATTGGATGGCGTGACTTTTGTCGGGATTAACTTCTATTCTCCATTTGCAGAACCATTTACCGAGAGCGGTAACTGACTCCTGGAGGGCTTTAGACGCGGTACAGGCTCGTATGTGGGAATAATAAAGGGCTGTGTCGTCCGCGAACATAGCTAATTGCACTTTAGCGTGTTTAGGGATGTCACTAGTATACAGGTTATATAGAGAGCGCGAGAGGACCGAGCCCTGCGGTACTCCCGCCTCCATATATCTTGGCGACGACAGTGCGCCTTCTACGCGGAAATGAAATTTACGATTTTTTAAAAAGGCACTAATTAGTAATACGAGATAATCGGGTATTCCCATTTGATAGAGTTTGTATAACAGTCCGTTATGCCAAATTTTATCAAATGCTTTTGCAATGTCAAAGATTACTGCGCATGTCGTCGTCCTGTCGTTTTTGCTAGTTATTATGTACTCCGTTAAGCGGTGTACTTGAGCGGGACAGCTGTGCATTTCGCGGAAGGCAAACTGCTCGTCTGGAAGGAGTTTTTTGTCGGTTATGACGTCATTGAGGCGCCTTTTAATGACTCTTTCGTAGAATTTACCAAGGGAGCTAATGAGACTTATTGGACGGTAGCTACCAGGCACCTTCCGGGGTTTCCCCGGTTTGTGGATACCTATGACAATAGCTACTTTCCAAATGTCTGGAATGAACATCCTACTAAGAGGGCGTTAAAGATGTTCACTAGGAGTTGAATTAGCTCGGACGGTAACATTTTAAGTGTTTTGTTTGAAATACCGTCGAGGCCTGGGGCCTTTTTGGCATTCATACACTTAATAATGTCACTGACCTCCTCCGAGTCCACCATCCTCACCCTATCTATATCAGGTGGCCTCGAGAGTCGGCTGTCGACCACGCTATTTACTAAGCTAAGGTGCACGGGATCAATCGGTAGAGTACTCGGCCGGCACTGTTGTTCGAAATTATCAGCTAGGCACTCGGCCTTGTCTATGTCTTCGAATGCAGGAGGACGGTTAGGTCTGTATAACGGAGGCATATCGCTCTCCGTGTTGTTTTTGAGGGCCTTCGCGAGTGGCCAGTACGCCACGTGAGACGGTTCTAAATCACTGAGAAGTCGATCCCAACTCTCGGCTTTGTGCTGTTTAATCTTAAACTTAACTTCCCTCTCGTAGTGACGGAGGGCTTTCCTCTACTCTTCCGACGGGTAGCGATCATATGTGCGCTTAGCCGCATTCCGGAGTCTGATGGACTCCTTTATGTCCTCAGGGTGGGGCCAACGGCCCTTGGGGGTCGTTGGCACCTCCCTAGATGAGTTCTCTATGGTCGCTACCAGATGATCGGTCAAGTGGGAGGCGGCCTCTATGGCTGTCTCTTTACTATCTATACTATCGGGGATTTTATCTAGGTGACTAGATTGGAGGACTTTGATGTTCTCCGCTAATAATTTATAATCTACTATCTTCCTAGTACTAGAATTGTTGGGTTTAAGACTACCAAGAGTAATCGTAACCGGTCTGTGGTCCGAGTTAAGCTCGTGGAGAGTCTCAATATAGATATTGAGAGAAACATTTTTAACTAAAGCTATGTCTATTGTACTAAGATCGCGTATGACACCGTTGATGTTTTCATTGGTGTCATAGCGAGTGGGGTCAGTGCAGGCTAATAGTGCAAAATTTAAAGTATTGGTTGAGTTACAAATAATGATGCCGTTTCTATTGTTATGTACGTTGCCCCACTCAGTGTGTTTGCAATTTAGGTCGCCGGCAATGATGACGGCGTTGCCTAAGTTAAATAGCGACTGTAGGTCGCTAGAATGTAGTTCTTTGTTGCACGCTAAGTACGCGCTTACTAATACAATTGGTCCGTGACCGGACATACTAATGTGGCAAACAAATGTCTCTAAAGTTAACAATGGCGGTGGCGATAGGGCAATATAATGTAATTATAGTATTTTTATAGTAGATAAGAGTACCTCCGAGTCGGGATCGAGTTCTATCGTTTCTAACTATTTTGTAGTTAGTTATTTTAGGGCTCCTCATACTAGGTTTTAAAAACGTCTCCTGCACTAGAAGAATGTCAACATTTTGACTGCTTACAAAATCGCGAATTTCGCTTATGTTATTCCTAATGCCGTTCGTATTGAACGACACTACGCGTAATGAGTGCGGCTTTGTCCTTCCCGAAGGCTCCATTAATTACCGTTGGTGGAGAGAGCCTTGTTCTGACGGATCAAGACCTGATGGTCTGACAAAGCTTGGATGCGGTCTGTTGCCGATCCTTTTAGCTTTGTCGCTAATAGAAAGCTCCATCGGGTCAATAGGCCCGATGTTGCTTAAGAACTGCTGGACGAAAGAGAGGTCTGCAGTGAAGCTGGGAGTCGGGGGGGGCGTGGACTTTGGCGCTTTGGGCGCGGAGGGCATGGCCTTACTGGGGAGAGCGGGGGAAACCGCTAACTCCGAACTACGATTCTGCGCGGGCTTGAACCATGCAGATAGGGGGGCAGGGACGAATCTCTGTTTGGGGGGGCACCTTTCGTCTGTGGTGCAATGCGCTTTTTTACTTTGGGTGCTTTTTTGCACCCTCTGTAATTGGGGGGTGTCCTTGAGACTTACAGAAAACACAGCTGGGGGGTTCGGACTCCTCAGCTGGGCTCTTTCGCGGACAGTCAGAGGTGCCGTGGTCACCGAGGCACTTTACACAACGCGGCCTAGCTTGGCAATTCCGTGCCGAGGGCCCGTAAGGTTGGCATCGGTGGCACTGGCCAGGGATGCCCCTTTTACGGGGGGGCTCGACGCGGATGCCCGTAATGTGGCAGATGGCTCGGATATTGAAGATATCCTTACCCTCTGGCGTAAGAGGAAGTGTTACGAGTACCATATTGTTATCGTGTTTTTTAATAGGATGGTATATACGATGTACCTCTATGGCGGGATAACCCTGGGACTGGATGTCCATGAGTACCTCTCTTGTGGAGAGGTACTTATCGACACCGGTAATAACGACGCGCAGAAGGCGCTCGTCTTCGAGTGCATATGTGTGATATCCTATGCTTTTATTGCGTAGGAACGCGGTGAGGAGGCGGTGATCCTCCGAAGTCTTAACCTGCACTTTGATACCGATGGGGGTCGTGTGTGCAGAAGAGTTATGTTCGTTAATCGCTGCGGAGATTAGGTTCCATTTGGCCTTCTCCTGTATGATTACAGGAGGAGGCATTTTAGGGGAACGGACGGCCTGAGGGGCCTGGGAGGTCAGAAGGGCCTGGGAGGCCGGAAGGGCCTGGGAGGACCGGGGGACCTGGGAGGCCAGAGGGGCCTGGGTGGCCAGAGGTGCCTGGGAGGCCAGAGGGGCTGGGAGGGCCGATGGGGTAACGGGGACCGCGGAGCTATGAGCCTGCACGGTTTTCCTATTTTTAGTTTTTGTTGCCGATTTCGACGGGAAAGATAAGACTGGAGAGGAGGTGCCCTCTGGGCGCTTCCTCTTCTTCGTCTTCTTATATCTGACGGTAGTGAACTCGCCTTGTTTACTACGGTCGGATTCTAGCTCTGAGCAAGACATCTCTGATGGAGATGATAGGGATTCGGCTACGGTCGGTATTAGCGGGACGTTGCAGTCGGGCGACGCCGGTGAGTCTAGTTCATGGGCGCTCGCGAAGCGTTCCCATTTTTTCGCGGCATCAGGGAATTCATTCTGAAGGAACGTCAGGAACTTCCTAATTAAGGCGTCAGCCATAATTAGGAAGTTTTATCCTGATTGGGGAATTCTGCTCTCTAATAAATGATTGGGGATACAGCCCCTCCCGTCGACCGGGAGGGGAGGTGTGTAGGGAGGAAAAACTCCTAGTGTAGTGTGCCTAAACGTGTCACGGTACTTACAAATTGTTCCTCGGGCGGCTGGAACACACTCACAAACGTTACGCTAAACACTAGGGCGCTAGTGTTCGCGAACGAGACGCGTCGGAGCGCGAGCAGAAGGCTCGCGCTAAAGCGAGACGGACGATTTGACCGATCGCACGCTCGTCCTAACGCGGCGGTAGCTACGCGGCGGGTGTGCGAGCAGAAGGCTCGCACTAAAGAGCGAGACGGACGATGTGAGCGGTCGCACGATCGTCCGGTAGGCGGCGGTCGCGGCGCGGCGCGAGACACGGTACTGCACGGGTCGGGCGGCAAAGGCGGTTGGGTGGCGCCTTTGTTTCTTCTCTCTTGAGTCTTCTGTCTTCTTTCTTCAGGTTGTGTCTCATTCGCGAGCGATGGCACACGCGAGAGAGCGAGAGCGCAATGCTGCGAGAGCGAGAGCGCTTAGACGGACTGACGACAACGATCGGAGCTGTTACCCGGACGGTGTCCGAGAGCAGAATATTGGATGAACAATGATGCTCGCGAATAACGTTTATTAACTACTTATTTAATACACTTACATTACAATATATAGGGAGGTGATACACACACTACAGTCTGTTTTGTCAGTCTACCATCCGTAAATAATACTAGTGGTATACTCCAAATTGCAGATTTTCAATACACTAATCACACATATAACATTTATATAAAAAAATACCGTCCTACTAATATTATAAATAATATGTATATAGTAGAAGTAATAATATTATAAATAATAATATATAATGTGAAAGTTTGTGAGGATAGATGGATGGATGGATGTTTGTTACTCTTTCACGCAAAAACTACCGATCAGATTTTGCTGAAATTTTATATGGTGGTAGTTTAAGCTCTGGATTCAATCATAGGATACTTTTTATCCTGAAAAAGTACAGTATTCCCGTGGGATACTGTATTATGCGGACGGAGCCGCGGGCAACAGCTCGTATAATCTAAAATCACTTTTTTGTCAATAATAATTATTATGAAATGATGTCGGATTTTTTTAAAAACTCGTATGTCTTACAATGATCACGACAGTCAATCGTTAGTTGCTATTGGACTATTGGAAACGCGGTCTATCGAAAACGCGTAAAAAGGCTAGTAGGTACCCCGTCTTAACCCTCACTTCATCTTCTCCTATTGCTGTTACACCGCTCGTGATTATACAAACATAATAATAAAACTATCCAAACTTGACTATGAACAGGCGTTTCTCCTCAGTTTTGGACTTTGGGACCCAACTCGTGACTTGGGTCACGTGATTTATAATATATTCTTATAAACAGAAACGAGACAAATATTAAAAAAAGAAATTATTAACACAACTACAATGAAGCAAAAATATTTTAATAATTATTTGAGAATTACAAAGACCAATCTTATGAATCACAAAATTAAAACACTAAAACAACTTAGTAAATTTCTCGAGCAAATTAGACTAATTAGATTCTAAAAATTATAAATGGAAAAATAATTATGTTAAGACTTTTTAAATAAACTAAATCACAACACCGCGACGTCTAGACTAAGTCCGCACCGTATGACAGCCGATGAGAATTGCTCGAGAAATTTACGTAAATTGTTTTAGTGTTTTAATTTTGTGATTCATAAGATTGGTCTTTGTAATTCTCAAATAATTATTAAAATATTTTTGCTTAATTGTAGTTGTGTTAATAATTTCTTTTTTTTTTTAAATATTTATCTCGTTTCTATTTATAAAATCAGAAGTGGGATAAAGAACTAAGCTTACATTGTTTCTTATATGATTGCCAATCTTATTAATCAACTTCTTTTAACGTATTTACTTTCTGTAGTGTGAATTTGCGGGTATTCAGGAATATTGCGAGTAGTATGCCGCGCAGTTATTATAAATCACGGCGTCGGTCTCGTGGTTCTCGAAGTAGAAGTCGTTCTAATGAATCTCGCGTTACACGGTCGTGCTCCCGTCAGCGTGATGGTTTACCGAGTAAGTCACGATATAAATCACAACGCCGTCGTCGCTCGCGTTCGGGTAGGCATCGGTCTCGTAGTTCATCAAGTGCGTTCGAACTTGCCCGTGCGACCACAAAATCACTGTGCGACGGCTAGCGAGGGTAGTTTGCAAAATACGTTAAATACGACTACACAAAGATTAGACGCTATAGAGAGTAACGAATCACACACTTCTGTTACGCCGGCGCCAGATAATGTTAATAAGGGTGTGGTCGAACGTGCTAGTAATTATTTAGTTTCAAATCGCAACTTTAATCCTCATAACGTTTCTAGCAAAAGTAATAATCGCGTTGATAAATTATCTGCCACGGGAGTTCAAAGTAGTGTTTCGAATCGAGTGCACAAAGATAGGGAACGGTCCAAGATTCATAATAAGACTGCTAACCATCGCGAGTCGTGTACAACGGAATTATTAGAAGTTCTTAAAACTTTGCAGCCACTTAGGTCCGGAAATTATTTCATTTCAAATTTTGACCCCGCTATAAATAATATCGATGCCTGGTGTGTTAGGAGGTTGATAGGGCTCGTGTAGTTAATAGGTGGTCTGACTGTGAGTGCCTGTCGCGGGTAGCTTCTTGCCTAAATGGAGACGCGCGGGTGTGGTTATCGGAATGGGTCACAAATGATCGAACATGGTCAAATGTTAAACAGGAATTTAAACCTCTTTGTCCTCAACGGCTGGATTTTGCTAATATGCTTTATGACGTTATGAATGCTACTAGTGATAAATACGCAACGTATTCCGATTATGCTAGGCGATCTTTATTACGATTACGAGTAATTAAAGGCTTAAGTGATGAGCTCCGTACCCTAATAATTATACGTGGAATAGATAACGCGCAGATCCGTGCTGCCGCAGCAAACGCGAATCTTACGGCGGACGGTTTAGTTTAATTTTTATCAATTGATGTTAAGGCGGTTAAAGGCAAACATGAGTCACGCATTAATAACCAACCTATTAAGCTACCTTTTCAAAATCTACCGAAAAGACCAGATATAAAATGTTTTTCGTGCGTATTAAGGGGACACCTCGGACGTGATTGTAAATGGTCAAATTTGGGAGCTAGACAAGACCGAACCTCGAATCAGCCACGCCTATTCTGCTCATTTTGTAAGTAAACGGGTCATCTAGAAAGTAATTGTTTCGCAAAAAATAGATCGGATAATAACGTGCGAAATCAAAGAAACGTAAATTTATGCAAGGACTATTGTGACTCTTTTTCCAAAGACGTAACTACCGCGGTTATTGAGGGCGTACCAATGAATGTACTCATAGACAGTGGCGCTCTTAATATCTCTTTAATTTCCTCATATGTTTTACGTTATCTATCTTGTCAATCAAAACCAATTCATTGTGTTTTGAAAGGAATTGGTAGTCAAGAAATTGTGGCTACTTCTTTTGTGACCCTCACACTTGAGCTCGATGAGATTTCATTAGAAGCTTATTTTGTGGTACTGCCATCGTATTGTATGAATACATCCATAATTATTGGGACAGATATCCTAAATCATGACGGGGTGGTTTACATACGTACTAGAGATAGGCAATACCTTACACGCTCGCAGCCAAATAACATTAACCAGGTGTGCTGTACTCAGCCACTTTCCTTAGACACGCCACTCTCTGGCAGCGATTATAACACTTTACTAAAGGTGATAAGCAAATATTAAGATTTTTTCATTTCTGGAACGGCATCTACCACCGTTAACACTGGTGAGATGAATATTAAACTAACTTGCTCAGACCCAGTTGTATATCGCCCTTACAAACTCTCTCATCTAGAGAAATTAAAGGTCAGGGAAATAATTAAAGATCTATTGGATAAAGGGATTATTAGGGAATCTTAGTCGAAATATGCAAACCCCATAATCCTATTGAAAAAGAATGACGGGTCCGATCGTATGTGTGTGGATTTCCGTGCCCTTAACAGAATAACTGTTAGAGATAGGTACCCACTTCCCCTGATAGATGACCAAATAGACAGGCTAGGTGGTTACAAATATTTCACTAGCCTAGATATGGCTACAGGTTTCTATCAAATTCAAATTAATAAAGGCTGTTCGCACTATAAGGGATTCGTTAAGCCGGAGGGTCATTATGAACTCCTCAAAATTCCCTTCCCCTTCGTTCTAACGAATTCACCAATATTTTACCAGCGCATAATCAACAAAATTTTACGTGGTCTCCTTGATGCGGGGCGAGTTCTTGTTTATATAGATGACGTGCTCCTCATGAGCCCCTCCATATCCGAAAGAATAGCTCTTCTTCGCAAAGTTTTGCATATTTTAACCACAGCTGGTTTCTCGATAAATTAAAAAAAATGTTCGTTCCTTAAAACTGAAATTGAATATTTAGGTCGAGTAATCAGCAAGGGTCAGGTAACACCGAGCCCCCGTAAAGTCGAAGCACTTAAGGTGTCCCCAGTTCCGCAGAACGTTAAAGAAGTCAGACAATTCTTAGGTTTCGCTGGGTACTTCCGTAAATATATTAGAGATTACGCAACCCAAACGTCATGCTTATCACGCTTGACCAAAAGGGGTATAACTTTTAATTGGGTTTCGGAACAGGAAATTGAGTAAGGAAATTATTAATGTATTAACCAACGAACCGGTTTTGTCCATTTTTGACCCTAATTACCAAACAGAAGTGCATACAGATGCAAGTAATGTCGGGTACGGTGGTATACTATTACAAATTCATCCGGATGGTAGTAGACACGTAGTCGAGTATTTTAGTAAGGTCACACATTAACGCCGAAGTTAGATACCATTCCTACGAGCTGGAAACATTGGCCGTCGTCAAATCCTTACAGCATTTTCGACACTATTTAATCGGGCTGCAGTTCAAAGTAGTGACCGACTGCAACGCTTTGAAATCAACAGAACGAAAAAAATATTTATGGCCGCGTGTGGCTCGTTGGTGGTTGTACTTGCAGGATTTTCAGTTTTCCATTGAGTATAGGCTAGGTAGCAGGATGCCAAGTAGACTATTTAAGCCGCAACCCAGTACTAGTCAACCAGATATCGCGTCCACGAAACTGGGCACAAATTGCTCAGTCTACTGATCCTGAGACCTAAGATCTCATGATGAAACTTCAAGAAGGTAATCTAGACGCCGAACGGTACGTAGTACGTAACGGGTTACTCTGCTACAAATACAGTCAGTACAGGTGAGTAATCAAGATTCTTATGCTATATCCCAAATGGTCACCGGCTGAGTCTACTTAGGCTTTTCCACGACGAGCACCAGCACATAAACGCCGCGAAAACCCTCGACCTTATACAAAAACACTTCTGGTTTCCAGGTATACGACAGTTTGTCAATAAATATATAGCACATAGCCTGGTGTGTATCTCGAAGAAACGTACCCCGGCAGCCCTTACAAAACATCACTTCATGACAAAAGCCATGAAGTTACCTTTTGGTACCATCCACATTGATGCGCTAGGTCCTTTGCCGCTTTCAGAAGGATATAAATTTGTACTTATCATAGTGGACGCTTTTACAAAATTTTGTTTACTCTATCCAATTCGACGACAGGATTCATCAGAACTTAAGCAGTGTTTGGCCAATGCTGTCTCCCTATTTGGGTCACCTTAAATGTTGGTTACTGATAGAGGTCGCATGTTCGAGTCCGGAGATTTTGTAGGATGGGTTCGAGAACTAGGAGCTGAAATACACTATGTCACGCCCGAAATGCACCATGTGAAGGGGCAGGTTGAGAGGTACGTACGCACACTTCTAAATATGTTGCGAATTGAAGCAAGCCTGCACTCAGAATGGTCTAGGACTCTATGGAGACTTCAATTGATACTGAACGTAACGCGCCAGAAGAGTACACAAACGTCACCACTGAACCTATTGGTGGGAGTGGAAGGTACGACACCTCTTATTCGTTCTGTAGTTCGAGATCTAGCAATTGGAGATACCAGACCTGACAGGGAAGCCTGGCGGGAGCTCTGTAGGACAAGAGCTTCTGATCTAGTAGAAGAAAATCGTAAAAAGCAGGACGAGCGTGTCAATCAAAAGAGGCATTTTCCTAAGCAATACAAGGTCAATGACCTTACCTTTTTAATTAAATATTCTTAGTCTGCAGGTAAACTGGACCCTGGAATGAGAGGGCCGTACAAGGTTACCAAAGGTGTTACCCGCAGGTCGTTACGAGCTAAAATTGTTGGCTGGGGGCTACGAAAAAATGACCCAAGCTGCGGCACAGTACATGGTGCCGTGGAAGGGCGAGTGGTGTCCTGAGACGTGTTTGTCGTTCTTCGATAGTAAGTAAACTGCTGGATTGCATTCAGCTTTATGGCGTTTGACGCTAACAGTCCGAAATAGCGTGTGCCGCATCACCAGCGTGTGTCGCTTGTGGTTCGGATGGCGTTCGTCGCTTGCCTAGTGTGTGTCGCTATAAATTCCGAAATAGCGTGTGTCGCATCACTAGCGTGTGTCGCTTGTGGTTCGGATGGCGTTCGTCGCTTGCCTAGCGTTTGTCGCTAAAAATTCCGAAATAGCGTATGTCGCACCACTGCTACCGTGTGTCGTATGTGGTTCGGATTGTTTACTACCTTAACTGTGTATGTCACTGAAAAGGCGTGTGTCGCCAGTAAAACTAAATAAACTCTTTGTTTGAAATGAAATCATTTAAAATTAATAATATCAGTGACATTTATTTAGTTGACAAAATTAAACAGATGTTATTTTTTAGACAGTGAGGACGATAATTCGGCTGTAATTTCACCATTCCCTACGGCCGGACCCATTCAAGCGCTCTCAATGCCGTTGCTTGACTCCACTGACGCCCATGAAACGGAAGCTTTGGGTGCGCAGCCCCAAGAGTGCCAACCACCTGTAGTCGAGGATGACTCCATGTCAGGAGAGGCCGTATAAGAGATGAAGCGGAGTCCTTGAAATAAGACGATAAAAAGACGGGCACGCCCTTCATTCGTCCATTTACTCATCGGCTGTTACTCGGTGCGGACTTAGTCTAGACGTCGCGGTGTTGTGATTTATTTTATTTAAAAAGTCTTAACATAATTATTTTTCGTGTGTCGCTTGTGGTTCGGATGGCGTTCGTCGCTTGCCTAGCGTTTGTCGCTAAAAATTCCGAAATAGCGTATGTCGCACCACTGCTACCGTGTGTCGTATGTGGTTCGGATTGTTTACTACCTTAACTGTGTATGTCACTGAAAAGGCGTGTGTCGCCAGTAAAACTAAATAAACTCTTTGTTTGAAATGAAATCATTTAAAATTAATAATATCAGTGACATTTATTTAGTTGACAAAATTAAACAGATGTTATTTTTTAGACAGTGAGGACGATAATTCGGCTGTAATTTCACCATTCCCTACGGCCGGACCCATTCAAGCGCTCTCAATGCCGTTGCTTGACTCCACTGACGCCCATGAAACGGAAGCTTTGGGTGCGCAGCCCCAAGAGTGCCAACCACCTGTAGTCGAGGATGACTCCATGTCAGGAGAGGCCGTATAAGAGATGAAGCGGAGTCCTTGAAATAAGACGATAAAAAGACGGGCACGCCCTTCATTCGTCCATTTACTCATCGGCTGTTACTCGGTGCGGACTTAGTCTAGACGTCGCGGTGTTGTGATTTATTTTATTTAAAAAGTCTTAACATAATTATTTTTCCATTTATAATTTATAGAATTTAATTAGTTTAATTTGCTCGAGAAATTTACGTAAGTTGTTTTAGTGTTTTAATTATGTAATTCAAAAGATTGGTCTTTGTAATTCTCAAATGGATTTAAACACTGGATAATATGGACAGTTGTAGGATCTATGTTAACATTAATACTAGTATGTGTTATTTGCTTTGTCCCCTGTAGAATGATCAAAAACATTAACAGAGATAAGGTTTATGAATCAGCTGGTATGTTATCTATGGGCAATACAAGTCCATCAGCTCCCAAATTTAGGAAAGATTATATTTAAGGTTTTTTAGTCAATCAATAATCAAGGTTAATTAGATTTGTTATTGAGTTATGAAAAAAACTAACAAGTCTAAAATGGATACCTTCGCAGATGACGAAAGTGTTTTCTCAATCGATACTACAGCATCATTTCATTCAGAAGATGACGTTTTTAGCAATATTGAAGAGGTCAAAGGAGTAGATTTCCTTTCAAATGTTGACTACTCACTAAATTCACCATTAATATCTGATGAAATAAATGAGTTTATTAAATATTTCAGAGGTCGGCCTCATAGGTCATCTTGGTCAATTAGATCTTGGAAGCTGCGGAAAGATGTCATGAATAACTTCCCTCAGTTCAAAATTAGAATAATAACACCGAATAATTTTCATCAATGGCTTGGTACAAAAAACTTAGCACCTGCACTTTCAACATCTAACTTCAAATCAATACTCAATAAGGCTCAGTCTGATTCAGATTTAACTTTCCCGGTAATCCAGAGTTTTATTAAAAGCTGGTTGCGTAAAGACATTGATAACATAGACAAAACTAGATGTTCAGAAGAAATTTTGAAATGGGGAGCATATTTCCTTGACCTTCATATAGTAACATTGTTGTTGAATACCAGGGATCCAAAAGAGATCTCAGAATTAATAAAGATAAAAAATGTTAGACGAGTTTCAAGAGAACATTCTACATCCACATCCTTTAACACCTGTAATTTTGGCAAGGTGATCATAGTAGAAGATTTCTGCTTCTACTTGGATGAACATGTAATTATGGATAGAAATACATTATTGATGTGTAAAGATACATACATTGCAAGGTTCCAGATACTATTCTCAATGATTAATAGAAATGACACTGAATTTCAGGAAAATGATTGGCAAGAGCTTTCCAAGATATATAGAATAGGAGACCAGATGTTAAGAAATTTGGGAGGAGATGCTTACGATTCAATAAAAATGATAGAATCAATGGCTTCACTGAGAGTTGCAGAGCTTGCACGAGAACATAGAAGTCTAATTCCAGAGTTTCCATCTTATAGAGAACATATAGATCAGACAATCCGGGAATTAACAGAACATAATTTGTTGATGCCAGAATTGTTTAGATTAATAAACAATATAAAGACACCTGAGTTGGCTTTAACAGTATTTGGTTCATTCAGACACTGGGGACACCCTTATTTAAGATACTTAGAAGGACTAAGCAATGTATACGATCAAGTTAAGATGCCCAAGAATATTGATATTGAATAATATGCAGAAACCTTGGCAAGTGACTTAGCTTATATTATACTTAAACAGAAGTTCACAGAAACAAAGAGGTGGTATGTCAATAGTCAAGAAGTGAACAAAGATCACATGTTATATCAACATATAAAAGATCAGATATGGCCCACTCCTAGGCAAATAACAGACTTTGGTGATAACTGGCATAAACTTCCTTTAGAAAAATGTTTTGAAATTCCAGATATGATCGATCCATCTATTATTTATGCTGATAAAAGTCATTCAATGAATAGATCAGACGTTCTTAGACATGTGCAAAAAAGTCCTAACCGTCCAATACCATCTAAAAAGGTTCTGGATTCTTTATTGAAGAGATTAGAGACAAATTGGAAGAAATTTTTGCAGGAGATAAACGATCATGGAAAGGTAAGGAAAGAGAAATCAAGTTGAAAGGTCGATTCTTCACACTGATATCCTGGAAATTAAGAGAATATTTTGTTGTTACAGAGTATTTGATTAAAACACATTTTGTTCCATTATTCAAAGGTCTAACCATGGCCGATGATTTAAACACTGTAATCAAGAAGATGATGGACAATACATCCGGCCAAGGTAACAACGATTACGAAAATATTTGTATAGCGAATCATATCGACTACACCAAATGGAACAATCATCAGAGGGATGAGGCCAATAAACCTGTCTTCCAGGTAATGGATAAATTCTTGGGATTTACCAATTTGATTTCAAGAACACATGAGTTCTTTCAACAAAGCTTGATATATTACAGTCAAAGACCAGACCTGATGAAAGTCAGAGGGAACACCTTAGAAAACAGAGGAACAGACCGTGTCTGTTGGGATGGACAAGATGGAGGTTTGGAGGGCCTGAGGCAAAAAGGATGGAGTGTTGTCAACCTACTTGTCATACGAAGAGATTCCATGAATAGAAATACAAAAACAACTCTCTTGGCACAGGGAGACAATCAAGTTATTTGTGGGAAATATAGGTTACAGAAAGTTAGGGATGATTATGAACTCAAACTAGCGATTGACGGAATTATCAAGGAAAATGGTTATATAATGTCAGCAATTGAAAGAGGCACTAGAAAATTAGGATTGATAATTAATCGTGATGAAACGTTACAGTCAGCGGACTATTTAGTATATGGGAAAGTTCCTATATATCGAGGCTCAATGAGGGGACTGGAGACCAAGAGGTGGTCAAGGGTTACGTGTGTCACAAATGATCAACTTCCAACTTTAGCAAACACTATGTCATCCATCAGCTCCAACGCTCTTACCGTTGCTCACTTCGCAAATAGTCCTATTAATTCAATGATACATTATAATTACCTAGGGAATTTCGCAAGAACAATATTGGAGATTCATAATCCAGCTATGAAATCACAAATCACTCATATGGTTAATCAACCTTCTAAATAAACAAGTAAAGAATATAAGACACTCGTTCTTTACCTGGATCCTTGTCTAGGCGGAGTCTGCGGAATGTCACTTACAAGATTGCTTATCAGGGGATTTCCTGATCCTTTAACAGAAAGTTTGGTCTTCTGGAAATCTCTTCACAAAGATGGACAACAATGGTTAAAAAGATTGGCAATACAGGTTGGATGCCCACATTTCAGTCAATTAACCACTGAATCATTCAACAAACTGATGGAGGATCCGACATCACTGAATATATCTGGAGGATCGAATCCTTTGACACTGATTAAGGAAACAATAAAAAGATCTCTGATATCTAAGTCTGGTGAAATCAAAAACAATATGATAAGATCAGCACTAGGATATTTAAACAATAGTGAAGGACCTTTGATTGACTTTCTAAAATCTGTGAAACCATTATTCCCAAGATTTCTTAGCGAATATTTAAGCGGAACATATCTTGGGATTGTACACAGCCTAATTAACTTATTTCAAAATTCAAAAACTATAAGGATATTATTTTCCAGGAAGATAGACAAAAATATCAAAGGTATGATAGTCAAAAGCGAGATACAATCGATAGAATCCTTAATTAAAATAATGAAAAGACCCTCCGAAATACCGATTTGGGCATGTTCATCCACTAAGGCAGACAATCTTAGAAGAGAATCATGGGGAGAAAAAGTTTACGGAGCAACTGTACCACACCCTTTAGAGCTACTTTCACACCCTCTCAAACAAGGATCCTGCTGCAACCCTTGCAATTCTGAACCTCCATATTCATATTATGTTTCGATCTTGGTACCATCTGGATTACAATTATACAAAACCGTTAGAGGTATATAAATATAAAGCTTACCTGGGCTCCAAAACATCAGAGAGCACAAGTGTCCTTAGACCATGGAAGAGAGAAGCAAAGGTTCCTTTGATACGTCGAGCAGCGAAATTGAGACAAGCAATAGGCTGGTTTGTAGAAGAAAATTCATTACTAGGACAAAGCATTCTGCAAAATCTCGAAGCACCGACAGGTGAAAATTGGTCCAATAAAGTCGAAGGGCCAAAAAGAACTGGGTCAGCACTGCATAGATTTTCTTGTTCACGCCAAAGCTCGGCCGGTTATGCAGCAATGAGTCCAAGTAAACTTACTTGGATATGTATGACTACCGACACTTTATCAACCTTGAATTCAGTTAATCATGACTTCATGCATCAAAGTCTGTTGATATTGTCTCAGGCCACTGTTTCTGAAATCATGGATGGAGTAGGTGAGCAAGGATATTTTCACTGTCATATAGAGTGCAAAGAATGTTTACGAGAAATAGAAGAAGTCAGACTGGACACCAACCGTGATATCAAACATAAGGATGTATCAGAAATTCTGGCAAAATGGAAACCTGATGGAACTAGCTGGTCAAGCGAATGTGAAGTCAGAGATATTAGACAGGGTGATTGGAACAAAGTTAATCCGATAGAACAGAGCTATCATATCGGACGTGCATGCGGATTTATATATGGAGATTTAAAGTTAAGTGCAGATGGAAGATGTGATGATGCATCTATATTCCCTTTAAGTTTACAAAATAAGGTCATTCCCCGATCATACCTAGATGGAGTTCTAGAAGGTCTTATAAGATCATCTATCCATTGTGTGTCTAGAAGAGCTGTTTCAGAAATCAAAAAACCCAGAGAAGCATTATTAGGAGTTGGACTTTATCTCATCAATGAAGTATCAAATACCCCTGGACTTATAACCATGTGGAGGTCAGAAGCATTTGATAATTTATACAATGAATTCCCTCATAAGATACCTCCATCTTATCCTCTGTCAAACAGAGATTTAGGATCTTTGGGACGTTCATATCTTAGATCAACGTACATTACAAGATTTATAGAGTCATCAAGAAAATTACCGGTCTTATATCAGTCTTCACAGATTTAGTGGACATATTATACCGCTCAATGTTGAACAAAAGAGTTAAGGACAAAATAAGATATTGTAAAGATCTAATAATATATTTAAGAGATCCTAATAGATCTAATCCTAATCTTAAAGTATCCATGAAAAATATGTGGAGAATTGATGAGGAGATTAGACATGCAAGTCGGGCTATTATAAAACCTTCACAGCTAAGTAAGAAGACAATATATCATTGGTCGAATGAATTATTTGTTAACATAATGAAAATAGAAATACCTTATTTATCACAGAATATTTTATATAAATCAGACAATATCAATATTCCAATTCCAAGAATCCAAAATCCTTTAATATCAGGTATAAGATGTTTCCAATTTGCCACTGGAAGTCATTACAAGATTAAAAGTATTATAAATAAATTAGGAATAACATTCAATGATGCAATAGGTGGAGGAGACGGATCTGGCGGAATATGTTCTTATTTGATCAGATCCAATAAAAGCAGTCGGGTCATATTACTTACGATTCAATAAAAATGATAGAATCAATGGCTTCACTGAGAGTTGCAGAGCTTGCGCGAGAACATAGAAGTCTAATTCCAGAGTTTCCATCTTATAGAGAACATATAGATCAGACAATCCGGGAATTAACAGAACATAATTTGTTGATGCCAGAATTGTTTAGATTAATAAACAATATAAAGACACCTGAGTTGGCTTTAACAGTATTTGGTTCATTCAGACACTGGGGACACCCTTATTTAAGATACTTAGAAGGACTAAGCAATGTATACGATCAAGTTAAGATGCCCAAGAATATTGATATTGAATAATATGCAGAAACCTTGGCAAGTGACTTAGCTTATATTATACTTAAACAGAAGTTCACAGAAACAAAGAGGTGGTATGTCAATAGTCAAGAAGTGAACAAAGATCACATGTTATATCAACATATAAAAGATCAGACATGGCCCACTCCTAAGCAAATAACAGACTTTGGTGATAACTGGCATAAACTTCCTTTAGAAAAATGTTTTGAAATTCCAGATATGATCGATCCATCTATTATTTATGCTGATAAAAGTCATTCAATGAATAGATCAGACGTTCTTAGACATGTGCAAAAAAGTCCTAACCGTCCAATACCATCTAAAAAGGTTCTGGATTCTTTATTGAAGAGATTAGAGACAAATTGGAAGAAATTTTTGCAGGAGATAAACGATCATGGAAAGGTAAGGAAAGAGAAATCAAGTTGAAAGGTCGATTCTTCACACTGATGTCCTGGAAATTAAGAGAATATTTTGTTGTTACAGAGTATTTGATTAAAACATATTTTGTTCCATTATTCAAAGGTCTAACCATGGCCGATGATTTAAACACTGTAATCAAGAAGATGATGGACAATACATCCGGCCAAGGTAACAACGATTACGAAAATATTTGTATAGCGAATCATATCGACTACACCAAATGGAACAATCATCAGAGGGATGAGGCCAATAAACCTGTCTTCCAGGTAATGGATAAATTCTTGGGATTTACCAATTTGATTTCAAGAACACATGAGTTCTTTCAACAAAGCTTGATATATTACAGTCAAAGACCAGACCTGATGAAAGTCAGAGGGAACACCTTAGAAAACAGAGGAACAGACCGTGTCTGTTGGGATGGACAAGATGGAGGTTTGGAGGGCCTGAGGCAAAAAGGATGGAGTGTTGTCAACCTACTTGTCATAAGAAGAGATTCCATGAATAGAAATACAAAAACAACTCTCTTGGCACAGGGAGACAATCAAGTTATTTGTGGGAAATATAGGTTACAGAAAGTTAGGGACGATTATGAACTCAAACTAGCGATTGACGGAATTATCAAGGAAAATGGTTATATAATGTCAGCAATTGAAAGAGGCACTAGAAAATTAGGATTGATAATTAATCGTGATGAAACGTTACAGTCAGCGGACTATTTAGTATATGGGAAAGTTCCTATATATCGAGGCTCAATGAGGGGACTGGAGACCAAGAGGTGGTCAAGGGTTACGTGTGTCACAAATGATCAACTTCCAACTTTAGCAAACACTATGTCATCCATCAGCTCCAACGCTCTTACCGTTGCTCACTTCGCAAATAGTCCTATTAATTCAATGATACATTATAATTACCTAGGGAATTTCGCAAGAACAATATTGGAGATTCATAATCCAGCTATGAAATCACAAATCACTCATATGGTTAATCAACCTTCTAAATAAACAAGTAAAGAATATAAGACACTCGTTCTTTACCTGGATCCTTGTCTAGGCGGAGTCTGCGGAATGTCACTTACAAGATTCCTTATCAGGGGATTTCCTGATCCTTTAACAGAAAGTTTGGTCTTCTGGAAATCTCTTCACAAAGATGGACAACAATGGTTAAAAAGATTGGCAATACAGGTTGGATGCCCACATTTCAGTCAATTAACCACTGAATCATTCAACAAACTGATGGAGGATCCGACATCACTGAATATATCTGGAGGATCGAATCCTTTGACACTGATTAAGGAAACAATAAAAAGATCTCTGATATCTAAGTCTGGTGAAATCAAAAACAATATGATAAGATCAGCACTAGGATATTTAAACAATAGTGAAGGACCTTTGATTGACTTTCTAAAATCTGTGAAACCATTATTCCCAAGATTTCTTAGCGAATATTTAAGCGGAACATATCTTGGGATTGTACACAGCCTAATTAACTTATTTCAAAATTCAAAAACTATAAGGATATTATTTTCCAGGAAGATAGACAAAAATATCAAAGGTATGATAGTCAAAAGCGAGATACAATCGATAGAATCCTTAATTAAAATAATGAAAAGACCCTCCGAAATACCGATTTGGGCATGTTCATCCACTAAGGCAGACAATCTTAGAAGAGAATCATGGGGAGAAAAAGTTTACGGAGCAACTGTACCACACCCTTTAGAGCTACTTTCAGACCCTCTCAAACAAGGATCCTGCTGCAACCCTTGCAATTCTGAACCTCCATATTCATATTATGTTTCGATCTTGGTACCATCTGGATTACAATTATACAAAACCGTTAGAGGTCCATATAAAGCTTACCTGGGCTCCAAAACATCAGAGAACACAAGTGTCCTTAGACCATGGAAGAGAGAAGCAAAGGTTCCTTTGATACGTCGAGCAGCGAAATTGAGACAAGCAATAGGCTGGTTTGTAGAAGAAAATTCATTACTAGGACAAAGGATTCTGCAAAATCTCGAAGCACCGACAGGTGAAAATTGGTCCAATAAAGTCGAAGGGCCAAAAAGAACTGGGTCAGCACTGCATAGATTTTCTTGTTCACGCCAAAGCTCGGCCGGTTATGCAGCAATGAGTCCAAGTAAACTTACTTGGATATGTATGACTACCGACACTTTATCAACCTTGAATTCAGTTAATCATGACTTCATGCATCAAAGTCTGTTGATATTGTCTCAGGCCACTGTTTCTGAAATCATGGATGGAGTAGGTGAGCAAGGATACTTTCACTGTCATATAGAGTGCAAAGAATGTTTACGAGAAATAGAAGAAGTCAGACTGGACACCAACCGTGATATCAAACATAAGGATGTATCAGAAATTCTGGCAAAATGGAAACCTGATGGAACTAGCTGGTCAAGCGAATGTGAAGTCAGAGATATTAGACAGGGTGATTGGAACAAAGTTAATCCGATAGAACAGAGCTATCATATCGGACGTGCATGCGGATTTATATATGGAGATTTAAAGTTAAGTGCAGATGGAAGATGTGATGATGCATCTATATTCCCTTTAAGTTTACAAAATAAGGTCATTCCCCGATCATACCTAGATGGAGTTCTAGAAGGTCTTATAAGATCATCTATCCACTGTGTGTCTAGAAGAGCTGTTTCAGAAATCAAAAAACCCAGAGAAGCATTATTAGGAGTTGGACTTTATCTCATCAATGAAGTATCAAATACCCCTGGACTTATAACCATGTGGAGGTCAGAAGCATTTGATAATTTATACAATGAATTCCCTCATAAGATACCTCCATCTTATCCTCTGTCAAACAGAGATTTAGGATCTTTGGGACGTTCATATCTTAGATCAACTTACATTACAAGATTTATAGAGTCATCAAGAAAATTACCGGTCTTATATCAGTCTCCACAGATTTAGTGGACATATTATACCGCTCAATGTTGAACAAAAGAGTTAAGGACAAAATAAGATATTGTAAAGATCTAATAATATATTTAAGAGATCCTAATAGATCTAATCCTAATCTTAAAGTATCCATGAAAAATATGTGGAGAATTGATGAGGAGATTAGACATGCAAGTCGGGCTATTATAAAACCTTCACAGCTAAGTAAGAAGACAATATATCATTGGTCGAATGAATTATTTGTTAACATAATGAAAATAGAAATACCTTATTTATCACAGAATATTTTATATAAATCAGACAATATCAATATTCCAATTCCAAGAATCCAAAATCCTTTAATATCAGGTATAAGATGTTTCCAATTTGCCACTGGAAGTCATTACAAGATTAAAAGTATTATAAATAAATTAGGAATAACATTCAATGATGCAATAGGTGGAGGAGACGGATCTGGCGGAATATGTTCTTATTTGATCAGATCCAATAAAAGCAGTCGGGTCATATTACTTACGATTCAATAAAAATGATAGAATCAATGGCTTCACTGAGAGTTGCAGAGCTTGCGCGAGAACATAGAAGTCTAATTCCAGAGTTTCCATCTTATAGAGAACATATAGATCAGACAATCCGGGAATTAACAGAACATAATTTGTTGATGCCAGAATTGTTTAGATTAATAAACAATATAAAGACACCTGAGTTGGCTTTAACAGTATTTGGTTCATTCAGACACTGGGGACACCCTTATTTAAGATACTTAGAAGGACTAAGCAATGTATACGATCAAGTTAAGATGCCCAAGAATATTGATATTGAATAATATGCAGAAACCTTGGCAAGTGACTTAGCTTATATTATACTTAAACAGAAGTTCACAGAAACAAAGAGGTGGTATGTCAATAGTCAAGAAGTGAACAAAGATCACATGTTATATCAACATATAAAAGATCAGACATGGCCCACTCCTAAGCAAATAACAGACTTTGGTGATAACTGGCATAAACTTCCTTTAGAAAAATGTTTTGAAATTCCAGATATGATCGATCCATCTATTATTTATGCTGATAAAAGTCATTCAATGAATAGATCAGACGTTCTTAGACATGTGCAAAAAAGTCCTAACCGTCCAATACCATCTAAAAAGGTTCTGGATTCTTTATTGAAGAGATTAGAGACAAATTGGAAGAAATTTTTGCAGGAGATAAACGATCATGGAAAGGTAAGGAAAGAGAAATCAAGTTGAAAGGTCGATTCTTCACACTGATGTCCTGGAAATTAAGAGAATATTTTGTTGTTACAGAGTATTTGATTAAAACATATTTTGTTCCATTATTCAAAGGTCTAACCATGGCCGATGATTTAAACACTGTAATCAAGAAGATGATGGACAATACATCCGGCCAAGGTAACAACGATTACGAAAATATTTGTATAGCGAATCATATCGACTACACCAAATGGAACAATCATCAGAGGGATGAGGCCAATAAACCTGTCTTCCAGGTAATGGATAAATTCTTGGGATTTACCAATTTGATTTCAAGAACACATGAGTTCTTTCAACAAAGCTTGATATATTACAGTCAAAGACCAGACCTGATGAAAGTCAGAGGGAACACCTTAGAAAACAGAGGAACAGACCGTGTCTGTTGGGATGGACAAGATGGAGGTTTGGAGGGCCTGAGGCAAAAAGGATGGAGTGTTGTCAACCTACTTGTCATAAGAAGAGATTCCATGAATAGAAATACAAAAACAACTCTCTTGGCACAGGGAGACAATCAAGTTATTTGTGGGAAATATAGGTTACAGAAAGTTAGGGACGATTATGAACTCAAACTAGCGATTTACGGAATTATCAAGGAAAATGGTTATATAATGTCAGCAATTGAAAGAGGCACTAGAAAATTAGGATTGATAATTAATCGTGATGAAACGTTACAGTCAGCGGACTATTTAGTATATGGGAAAGTTCCTATATATCGAGGCTCAATGAGGGGACTGGAGACCAAGAGGTGGTCAAGGGTTACGTGTGTCACAAATGATCAACTTCCAACTTTAGCAAACACTATGTCATCCATCAGCTCCAACGCTCTTACCGTTGCTCACTTCGCAAATAGTCCTATTAATTCAATGATACATTATAATTACCTAGGGAATTTCGCAAGAACAATATTGGAGATTCATAATCCAGCTATGAAATCACAAATCACTCATATGGTTAATCAACCTTCTAAATAAACAAGTAAAGAATATAAGACACTCGTTCTTTACCTGGATCCTTGTCTAGGCGGAGTCTGCGGAATGTCACTTACAAGATTCCTTATCAGGGGATTTCCTGATCCTTTAACAGAAAGTTTGGTCTTCTGGAAATCTCTTCACAAAGATGGACAACAATGGTTAAAAAGATTGGCAATACAGGTTGGATGCCCACATTTCAGTCAATTAACCACTGAATCATTCAACAAACTGATGGAGGATCCGACATCACTGAATATATCTGGAGGATCGAATCCTTTGACACTGATTAAGGAAACAATAAAAAGATCTCTGATATCTAAGTCTGGTGAAATCAAAAACAATATGATAAGATCAGCACTAGGATATTTAAACAATAGTGAAGGACCTTTGATTGACTTTCTAAAATCTGTGAAACCATTATTCCCAAGATTTCTTAGCGAATATTTAAGCGGAACATATCTTGGGATTGTACACAGCCTAATTAACTTAATTCAAAATTCAAAAACTATAAGGATATTATTTTCCAGGAAGATAGACAAAAATATCAAAGGTATGATAGTCAAAAGCGAGATACAATCGATAGAATCCTTAATTAAAATAATGAAAAGACCCTCCGAAATACCGATTTGGGCATGTTCATCTACTAAGGCAGACAATCATAGAAGAGAATCATGGGGAGAAAAAGTTTACGGAGCAACTGTACCACACCCTTTAGAGCTACTTTCACACCCTCTCAAACAAGGATCCTGCTGCAACCCTTGCAATTCTGAACCTCCATATTCATATTATGTTTCGATCTTGGTACCATCTGGATTACAATTATACAAAACCGTTAGAGGTATATAAATATAAAGCTTACCTGGGCTCCAAAACATCAGAGAGCACAAGTGTCCTTAGACCATGGAAGAGAGAAGCAAAGGTTCCTTTGATACGTCGAGCAGCGAAATTGAGACAAGCAATAGGCTGGTTTGTAGAAGAAAATTCATTACTAGGACAAAGCATTCTGCAAAATCTCGAAGCACCGACAGGTGAAAATTGGTCCAATAAAGTCGAAGGGCCAAAAAGAACTGGGTCAGCACTGCATAGATTTTCTTGTTCACGCCAAAGCTCGGCCGGTTATGCAGCAATGAGTCCAAGTAAACTTACTTGGATATGTATGACTACCGACACTTTATCAACCTTGAATTCAGTTAATCATGACTTCATGCATCAAAGTCTGTTGATATTGTCTCAGGCCACTGTTTCTGAAATCATGGATGGAGTAGGTGAGCAAGGATATTTTCACTGTCATATAGAGTGCAAAGAATGTTTACGAGAAATAGAAGAAGTCAGACTGGACACCAACCGTGATATCAAACATAAGGATGTATCAGAAATTCTGGCAAAATGGAAACCTGATGGAACTAGCTGGTCAAGCGAATGTGAAGTCAGAGATATTAGACAGGGTGATTGGAACAAAGTTAATCCGATAGAACAGAGCTATCATATCGGACGTGCATGCGGATTTATATATGGAGATTTAAAGTTAAGTGCAGATGGAAGATGTGATGATGCATCTATATTCCCTTTAAGTTTACAAAATAAGGTCATTCCCCGATCATACCTAGATGGAGTTCTAGAAGGTCTTATAAGATCATCTATCCATTGTGTGTCTAGAAGAGCTGTTTCAGAAATCAAAAAACCCAGAGAAGCATTATTAGGAGTTGGACTTTATCTCATCAATGAAGTATCAAATACCCCTGGACTTATAACCATGTGGAGGTCAGAAGCATTTGATAATTTATACAATGAATTCCCTCATAAGATACCTCCATCTTATCCTCTGTCAAACAGAGATTTAGGATCTTTGGGACGTTCATATCTTAGATCAACGTACATTACAAGATTTATAGAGTCATCAAGAAAATTACCGGTCTTATATCAGTCTTCACAGATTTAGTGGACATATTATACCGCTCAATGTTGAACAAAAGAGTTAAGGACAAAATAAGATATTGTAAAGATCTAATAATATATTTAAGAGATCTTAATAGATCTAATCCTAATCTTAAAGTATCCATGAAAAATATGTGGAGAATTGATGAGGAGATTAGACATGCAAGTCGGGCTATTATAAAACCTTCACAGCTAAGTAAGAAGACAATATATCATTGGTCGAATGAATTATTTGTTAACATAATGAAAATAGAAATACCTTATTTATCACAGAATATTTTATATAAATCAGACAATATCAATATTCCAATTCCAAGAATCCAAAATCCTTTAATATCAGGTATAAGATGTTTCCAATTTGCCACTGGAAGTCATTACAAGATTAAAAGTATTATAAATAAATTAGGAATAACATTCAATGATGCAATAGGTGGAGGAGACGGATCTGGCGGAATATGTTCTTATTTGATCAGATCCAATAAAAGCAGTCGGGTCATATTACTTACGATTCAATAAAAATGATAGAATCAATGGCTTCACTGAGAGTTGCAGAGCTTGCGCGAGAACATAGAAGTCTAATTCCAGAGTTTCCATCTTATAGAGAACATATAGATCAGACAATCCGGGAATTAACAGAACATAATTTGTTGATGCCAGAATTGTTTAGATTAATAAACAATATAAAGACACCTGAGTTGGCTTTAACAGTATTTGGTTCATTCAGACACTGGGGACACCCTTATTTAAGATACTTAGAAGGACTAAGCAATGTATACGATCAAGTTAAGATGCCCAAGAATATTGATATTGAATAATATGCAGAAACCTTGGCAAGTGACTTAGCTTATATTATACTTAAACAGAAGTTCACAGAAACAAAGAGGTGGTATGTCAATAGTCAAGAAGTGAACAAAGATCACATGTTATATCAACATATAAAAGATCAGACATGGCCCACTCCTAAGCAAATAACAGACTTTGGTGATAACTGGCATAAACTTCCTTTAGAAAAATGTTTTGAAATTCCAGATATGATCGATCCATCTATTATTTATGCTGATAAAAGTCATTCAATGAATAGATCAGACGTTCTTAGACATGTGCAAAAAAGTCCTAACCGTCCAATACCATCTAAAAAGGTTCTGGATTCTTTATTGAAGAGATTAGAGACAAATTGGAAGAAATTTTTGCAGGAGATAAACGATCATGGAAAGGTAAGGAAAGAGAAATCAAGTTGAAAGGTCGATTCTTCACACTGATGTCCTGGAAATTAAGAGAATATTTTGTTGTTACAGAGTATTTGATTAAAACATATTTTGTTCCATTATTCAAAGGTCTAACCATGGCCGATGGTTTAAACACTGTAATCAAGAAGATGATGGACAATACATCCGGCCAAGGTAACAACGATTACGAAAATATTTGTATAGCGAATCATATCGACTACACCAAATGGAACAATCATCAGAGGGATGAGGCCAATAAACCTGTCTTCCAGGTAATGGATAAATTCTTGGGATTTACCAATTTGATTTCAAGAACACATGAGTTCTTTCAACAAAGCTTGATATATTACAGTCAAAGACCAGACCTGATGAAAGTCAGAGGGAACACCTTAGAAAACAGAGGAACAGACCGTGTCTGTTGGGATGGACAAGATGGAGGTTTGGAGGGCCTGAGGCAAAAAGGATGGAGTGTTGTCAACCTACTTGTCATAAGAAGAGATTCCATGAATAGAAATACAAAAACAACTCTCTTGGCACAGGGAGACAATCAAGTTATTTGTGGGAAATATAGGTTACAGAAAGTTAGGGACGATTATGAACTCAAACTAGCGATTGACGGAATTATCAAGGAAAATGGTTATATAATGTCAGCAATTGAAAGAGGCACTAGAAAATTAGGATTGATAATTAATCGTGATGAAACGTTACAGTCAGCGGACTATTTAGTATATGGGAAAGTTCCTATATATCGAGGCTCAATGAGGGGACTGGAGACCAAGAGGTGGTCAAGGGTTACGTGTGTCACAAATGATCAACTTCCAACTTTAGCAAACACTATGTCATCCATCAGCTCCAACGCTCTTACCGTTGCTCACTTCGCAAATAGTCCTATTAATTCAATGATACATTATAATTACCTAGGGAATTTCGCAAGAACAATATTGGAGATTCATAATCCAGCTATGAAATCACAAATCACTCATATGGTTAATCAACCTTCTAAATAAACAAGTAAAGAATATAAGACACTCGTTCTTTACCTGGATCCTTGTCTAGGCGGAGTCTGCGGAATGTCACTTACAAGATTCCTTATCAGGGGATTTCCTGATCCTTTAACAGAAAGTTTGGTCTTCTGGAAATCTCTTCACAAAGATGGACAACAATGGTTAAAAAGATTGGCAATACAGGTTGGATGCCCACATTTCAGTCAATTAACCACTGAATCATTCAACAAACTGATGGAGGATCCGACATCACTGAATATATCTGGAGGATCGAATCCTTTGACACTGATTAAGGAAACAATAAAAAGATCTCTGATATCTAAGTCTGGTGAAATCAAAAACAATATGATAAGATCAGCACTAGGATATTTAAACAATAGTGAAGGACCTTTGATTGACTTTCTAAAATCTGTGAAACCATTATTCCCAAGATTTCTTAGCGAATATTTAAGCGGAACATATCTTGGGATTGTACACAGCCTAATTAACTTATTTCAAAATTCAAAAACTATAAGGATATTATTTTCCAGGAAGATAGACAAAAATATCAAAGGTATGATAGTCAAAAGCGAGATACAATCGATAGAATCCTTAATTAAAATAATGAAAAGACCCTCCGAAATACCGATTTGGGCATGTTCATCCACTAAGGCAGACAATCTTAGAAGAGAATCATGGGGAGAAAAAGTTTACGGAGCAACTGTACCACACCCTTTAGAGCTACTTTCACACCCTCTCAAACAAGGATCCTGCTGCAACCCTTGCAATTCTGAACCTCCATATTCATATTATGTTTCGATCTTGGTACCATCTGGATTACAATTATACAAAACCGTTAGAGGTCCATATAAAGCTTACCTGGGCTCCAAAACATCAGAGAACACAAGTGTCCTTAGACCATGGAAGAGAGAAGCAAAGGTTCCTTTGATACGTCGAGCAGCGAAATTGAGACAAGCAATAGGCTGGTTTGTAGAAGAAAATTCATTACTAGGACAAAGGATTCTGCAAAATCTCGAAGCACCGACAGGTGAAAATTGGTCCAATAAAGTCGAAGGGCCAAAAAGAACTGGGTCAGCACTGCATAGATTTTCTTGTTCACGCCAAAGCTCGGCCGGTTATGCAGCAATGAGTCCAAGTAAACTTACTTGGATATGTATGACTACCGACACTTTATCAACCTTGAATTCAGTTAATCATGACTTCATGCATCAAAGTCTGTTGATATTGTCTCAGGCCACTGTTTCTGAAATCATGGATGGAGTAGGTGAGCAAGGATACTTTCACTGTCATATAGAGTGCAAAGAATGTTTACGAGAAATAGAAGAAGTCAGACTGGACACCAACCGTGATATCAAACATAAGGATGTATCAGAAATTCTGGCAAAATGGAAACCTGATGGAACTAGCTGGTCAAGCGAATGTAAAGTCAGAGATATTAGACAGGGTGATTGGAACAAAGTTAATCCGATAGAACAGAGCTATCATATCGGACGTGCATGCGGATTTATATATGGAGATTTAAAGTTAAGTGCAGATGGAAGATGTGATGATGCATCTATATTCCCTTTAAGTTTACAAAATAAGGTCATTCCCCGATCATACCTAGATGGAGTTCTAGAAGGTCTTATAAGATCATCTATCCACTGTGTGTCTAGAAGAGCTGTTTCAGAAATCAAAAAACCCAGAGAAGCATTATTAGGAGTTGGACTTTATCTCATCAATGAAGTATCAAATACCCCTGGACTTATAACCATGTGGAGGTCAGAAGCATTTGATAATTTATACAATGAATTCCCTCATAAGATACCTCCATCTTATCCTCTGTCAAACAGAGATTTAGGATCTTTGGGAC
The DNA here is from genome assembly GCA_037179445.1 of Phengaris alcon alcon. Taxonomy (NCBI): domain Eukaryota; kingdom Metazoa; phylum Arthropoda; class Insecta; order Lepidoptera; family Lycaenidae; genus Phengaris; species Phengaris alcon. Next base: position 491,731 of record JAYRCH010000251.1, on the reverse strand, counting down.
GTTCATATCTTAGATCAACTTACATTACAAGATTTATAGAGTCATCAAGAAAATTACCGGTCTTATATCAGTCTCCACAGATTTAGTGGACATATTATACCGCTCAATGTTGAACAAAAGAGTTAAGGACAAAATAAGATATTGTAAAGATCTAATAATATATTTAAGAGATCCTAATAGATCTAATCCTAATCTTAAAGTATCCATGAAAAATATGTGGAGAATTGATGAGGAGATTAGACATGCAAGTCGGGCTATTATAAAACCTTCACAGCTAAGTAAGAAGACAATATATCATTGGTCGAATGAATTATTTGTTAACATAATGAAAATAGAAATACCTTATTTATCACAGAATATTTTATATAAATCAGACAATATCAATATTCCAATTCCAAGAATCCAAAATCCTTTAATATCAGGTATAAGATGTTTCCAATTTGCCACTGGAAGTCATTACAAGATTAAAAGTATTATAAATAAATTAGGAATAACATTCAATGATGCAATAGGTGGAGGAGACGGATCTGGCGGAATATGTTCTTATTTGATCAGATCCAATAAAAGCAGTCGGGTCATATTACTTACGATTCAATAAAAATGATAGAATCAATGGCTTCACTGAGAGTTGCAGAGCTTGCGCGAGAACATAGAAGTCTAATTCCAGAGTTTCCATCTTATAGAGAACATATAGATCAGACAATCCGGGAATTAACAGAACATAATTTGTTGATGCCAGAATTGTTTAGATTAATAAACAATATAAAGACACCTGAGTTGGCTTTAACAGTATTTGGTTCATTCAGACACTGGGGACACCCTTATTTAAGATACTTAGAAGGACTAAGCAATGTATACGATCAAGTTAAGATGCCCAAGAATATTGATATTGAATAATATGCAGAAACCTTGGCAAGTGACTTAGCTTATATTATACTTAAACAGAAGTTCACAGAAACAAAGAGGTGGTATGTCAATAGTCAAGAAGTGAACAAAGATCACATGTTATATCAACATATAAAAGATCAGACATGGCCCACTCCTAAGCAAATAACAGACTTTGGTGATAACTGGCATAAACTTCCTTTAGAAAAATGTTTTGAAATTCCATATATGATCGATCCATCTATTATTTATGCTGATAAAAGTCATTCAATGAATAGATCAGACGTTCTTAGACATGTGCAAAAAAGTCCTAACCGTCCAATACCATCTAAAAAGGTTCTGGATTCTTTATTGAAGAGATTAGAGACAAATTGGAAGAAATTTTTGCAGTAGATAAACGATCATGGAAAGGTAAGGAAAGAGAAATCAAGTTGAAAGGTCGATTCTTCACACTGATGTCCTGGAAATTAAGAGAATATTTTGTTGTTACAGAGTATTTGATTAAAACACATTTTGTTCCATTATTCAAAGGTCTAACCATGGCCGATGATTTAAACACTGTAATCAAGAAGATGATGGACAATACATCCGGCCAAGGTAACAACGATTACGAAAATATTTGTATAGCGAATCATATCGACTACACCAAATGGAACAATCATCAGAGGGATGAGGCCAATAAACCTGTCTTCCAGGTAATGGATAAATTCTTGGGATTTACCAATTTGATTTCAAGAACACATGAGTTCTTTCAACAAAGCTTGATATATTACAGTCAAAGACCAGACCTGATGAAAGTCAGAGGGAACACCTTAGAAAACAGAGGAACAGACCGTGTCTGTTGGGATGGACAAGATGGAGGTTTGGAGGGCCTGAGGCAAAAAGGATGGAGTGTTGTCAACCTACTTGTCATAAGAAGAGATTCCATGAATAGAAATACAAAAACAACTCTCTTGGCACAGGGAGACAATCAAGTTATTTGTGGGAAATATAGGTTACAGAAAGTTAGGGACGATTATGAACTCAAACTAGCGATTGACGGAATTATCAAGGAAAATGGTTATATAATGTCAGCAATTGAAAGAGGCACTAGAAAATTAGGATTGATAATTAATCGTGATGAAACGTTACAGTCAGCGGACTATTTAGTATATGGGAAAGTTCCTATATATCGAGGCTCAATGAGGGGACTGGAGACCAAGAGGTGGTCAAGGGTTACGTGTGTCACAAATGATCAACTTCCAACTTTAGCAAACACTATGTCATCCATCAGCTCCAACGCTCTTACCGTTGCTCACTTCGCAAATAGTCCTATTAATTCAATGATACATTATAATTACCTAGGGAATATCGCAAGAACAATATTGGAGATTCATAATCCAGCTATGAAATCACAAATCACTCATATGGTTAATCAACCTTCTAAATAAACAAGTAAAGAATATAAGACACTCGTTCTTTACCTGGATCCTTGTCTAGGCGGAGTCTGCGGAATGTCACTTACAAGATTCCTTATTAGGGGATTTCCTGATCCTTTAACAGAAAGTTTGGTCTTCTGGAAATCTCTTCACAAAGATGGACCACAATGGTTAAAAAGATTGGCAATACAGGTTGGATGCCCACATTTCAGTCAATTAACCACTGAATCATTCAACAAACTGATGGAGGATCCGACATCACTGAATATATCTGGAGGATCGAATCCTTTGACACTGATTAAGGAAACAATAAAAAGATCTCTGATATCTAAGTCTGGTGAAATCAAAAACAATATGATAAGATCAGCACTAGGATATTTAAACAATAGTGAAGGACCTTTGATTGACTTTCTAAAATCTGTGAAACCATTATTCCCAAGATTTCTTAGCGAATATTTAAGCGGAACATATCTTGGGATTGTACACAGCCTAATTAACTTATTTCAAAATTCAAAAACTATAAGGATATTATTTTCCAGGAAGATAGACAAAAATATCAAAGGTATGATAGTCAAAAGCGAGATACAATCGATAGAATCCTTAATTAAAATAATGAAAAGACCCTCCGAAATACCGATTCGGGCATGTTCATCCACTAAGGCAGACAATCTTAGAAGAGAATCATGGGGAGAAAAAGTTTACGGAGCAACTGTACCACACCCTTTAGAGCTACTTTCACACCCTCTCAAACAAGGATCCTGCTGCAACCCTTGCAATTCTGAACCTCCACAATATTCATATTATGTTTCGATCTTGGTACCATCTGGATTACAATTATACAAAACCGTTAGAGGTCCATATAAAGCTTACCTGGGCTCCAAAACATCAGAGAGCACAAGTGTCCTTAGACCATGGAAGAGAGAAGCAAAGGTTCCTTTGATACGTCGAGCAGCGAAATTGAGACAAGCAATAGGCTGGTTTGTAGAAGAAAATTCATTACTAGGACAAAGGATTCTGCAAAATCTCGAAGCACCGACAGGTGAAAATTGGTCCAATAAAGTCGAAGGGCCAAAAAGAACTGGGTCAGCACTGCATAGATTTTCTTGTTCACGCCAAAGCTCGGCCGGTTATGCAGCAATGAGTCCAAGTAAACTTACTTGGATATGTATGACTACCGACACTTTATCAACCTTGAATTCAGTTAATCATGACTTCATGCATCAAAGTCTGTTGATATTGTCTCAGGCCACTGTTTCTGAAATCATGGATGGTGTAGGTGAGCAAGGATATTTTCACTGTCATATAGAGTGCAAAGAATGTTTACGAGAAATAGAAGAAGTCAGACTGGACACCAACCGTGATATCAAACATAAGGATGTATCAGAAATTCTGGCAAAATGGAAACCTGATGGAACTAGCTGGTCAAGCGAATGTGAAGTCAGAGATATTAGACAGGGTGATTGGAACAAAGTTAATCCGATAGAACAGAGCTATCATATCGGACGTGCATGCGGATTTATATATGGAGATTTAAAGTTAAGTGCAGATGGAAGATGTGATGATGCATCTATATTCCCTTTAAGTTTACAAAATAAGGTCATTCCCCGATCATACCTAGATGGAGTTCTAGAAGGTCTTATAAGATCATCTATCCATTGTGTGTCTAGAAGAGCTGTTTCAGAAATCAAAAAACCCAGAGAAGCATTATTAGGAGTTGGACTTTATCTCATCAATGAAGTATCAAATACCCCTGGACTTATAACCATGTGGAGGTCAGAAGCATTTGATAATTTATACAATGAATTCCCTCATAAGATACCTCCATCTTATCCTCTGTCAAACAGAGATTTAGGATCTTTGGGACGTTCATATCTTAGATCAACGTACATTACAAGATTTATAGAGTCATCAAGAAAATTACCGGTCTTATATCAGTCTTCACAGATTTAGTGGACATATTATACCGCTCAATGTTGAACAAAAGAGTTAAGGACAAAATAAGATATTGTAAAGATCTAATAATATATTTAAGAGATCCTAATAGATCTAATCCTAATCTTAAAGTATCCATGAAAAATATGTGGAGAATTGATGAGGAGATTAGACATGCAAGTCGGGCTATTATAAAACCTTCACAGCTAAGTAAGAAGACAATATATCATTGGTCGAATGAATTATTTGTTAACATAATGAAAATAGAAATACCTTATTTATCACAGAATATTTTATATAAATCAGACAATATCAATATTCCAATTCCAAGAATCCAAAATCCTTTAATATCAGGTATAAGATGTTTCCAATTTGCCACTGGAAGTCATTACAAGATTAAAAGTATTATAAATAAATTAGGAATAACATTCAATGATGCAATAGGTGGAGGAGACGGATCTGGCGGAATATGTTCTTATTTGATCAGATCCAATAAAAGCAGTCGGGTCATATTCAATAGTTTACTTCTATTAAACGATGTTGATTTGAGAGGTGCAACCCCATCACCACCTTCTGCAATTACAGCTCTCGGATATATGTCTGATCGCTGCGTCAACTTGAGAACTGCTTGGGAAAACCCCAGTGATCTTTCCGAAGAAAGGACATGGAATTACTTTTTGGATCTTAAGCATAAACATCATTTGAAAATTGTTCTAACCATTCTTGATATGGAATGTAATTCTGATGCAACTTCTGATAAAATAGAAGACTTAATATCAGAATATATTTTTAAGATTCTAAATTATAATGGAACACTGATATATAAAACCTTCTTAAAGACAATAATGGATAAAAAATCCATAATTATTAATAACGCCGGATCACAGTTTCAAAAAGTTGATGTCACTGTTACTGACATCACTTCATCCCAGAGTTCTGAAGTATATTTAGTCATGAGGAACCAGTATACAGGTACAATAAATACAAGTCCTGATTTGAGACCATTTATCAAGTCTATTAATCTCTTTCCTTGTATGAGATCAAATATGCATGAATTCAAAAGAGCATGTTCACTTCTTCAGTATAATATGTATAAGGGAATTCCTCCTCAGTTAATAACCGACCAAATTGATGATTTAACTATTATGATTGAAAGTATTGGTGTTGAAACAGGAACAGCAGCTGTATTAGAAGAGACCTTGAAGATGTATAGATGGAACATTGTGTCTGATTTACCTTATTTGTTTTTATTTGTCTGTATAAATTCCATCCTCAATATAACAACTATATACAATTCGCCACCCATTTCACCTTCTGATCCTAAGGTATATAATCTGGGTGTACTGATTATAGGATTTTTAAACTGGATTTAACTTGCTGCCACAAACATAACCTTCCACACAAAGGCTCAAAAAATGATCGATAACCAATTCCCTTTCTCCTGGACAACGAGCCTCATACAAATTAGACATAAAAAGAACAAAGATATCAAGTCAGATAAATATATAAGACGATACTCATTCACAGGGAAATTAAAATCAAAGAAGTTCTTCCACATGGACTCCAATTTAGCCAGAGATGTTTATACAGAACCTTCGGACCCAACATAGGTATTATAAATGACAAAAAACTTAATGAAATGCTTAAAGTATTTAATACAAATTTGTCAATCAAAACGATGCATAAACGAACAGACATCTATGAATTGTTTACTTCATAAGAATTTGAGTCATTTTCACAAGTAACCCCTTACTGGACACCGGAGGAGATGGGCGAGTCAGGATGGACGAGCTGATTTATTTCAATAAGAGATCAAGATGTCTTAGATTAATATATTTATTAATCAAGATAAATTGAATAAAAAAACCAAACTTATGAAAAAAAAAAAATTATTAAAATATTTTTGCTTCATTGTAGTTGTGTTAATAATTTCTTTTTTTTAATATTTAATATTTTATATATTTTAATATTTCACCATATAATATCGAGATAGTCAATGCCATTTTCCTGTTTTCTTCATAATCTGGCCCATAAAAAAGTAACTGACCCGGACATCTATAAATAGTACCTCGGTAACGCAAATATTAACCAAACAGCCAATCGGACTGACATTATTTGAGTCGAAATTATTGATATATTGTTGCACGACGAAAGAAAAAACATATATAACCGAAAAATATGAAGTTTCGCAGGGATAAACCTAGCTAGATCGATTTTTCTCCCCCAAAACTATCTGCTCTAAATTTCATGTAAATACTTGCTGCCGTTTCTGAGATTACGATTATATATAATAATATACAAGATTTTCTCGTTTATTTATAAAAATGAAGCAATGCGAAAAGTAAACACAGACCATTTGAAACTAATAAAATAAGTACTTTCACTTGGACGGATTGTAATTGGACTCATAAAACACCCTGGGGCTCCCATACAACAAACCTGACTGTACTGCCGTTTGGCACGTCACCCCTGCAGTCCGACTTGCAGTTAGCCAATTTTTTTAAACTTAACGCAATATCAAAAACACACACTGTCCGGATGTCGACCTAATTCGACCATAACTGGGCAATTATCGCCGTGTCACGACCCTCATCACGCGTGTAATCACCTCACACAGCTTAACTCAATCAGACGAAAAATCTGCCTTTGTTGCGAATTGCCCGAATATTTTATTAAGCCTTAATAATTACATAATACTCGTAATTTATTAAGTGAATCTTATTTGTATGTAGTTCTTTTTTGTCAAACATCAGCGGTTTTGGAGGTCCATGGTGACGTGTGAGTCGCCACGTTATGTACAACAGACGGATAGCTAGTATGACGGTCATCCCGTAAATGCTCATAAATTTTTCTACTCTTTGCCACAGAGTAAAAATATATACTTAAAAACTTTCGTAGGTGCAGAGACACATATTTTATAGAACGATCCAAATTTTGTCAGGGTAGTCACAGAAGATGGGGATAAATTAACTCGATCTAAAGTCAGTACCTATACGGTTATTGAGAAAGTCTAATTGGTACACACCACAACCCGGCAACGAACTTGCTGGATCACGCGTGTGACTCCGGGGGTATATTCACTAGGTCATGGACGCTCTTATGATAAAGCAAGATATCTCCTAGAAAATGAAATATTTGATAGGTAAATTAAAATATATTTTTATTAATTCTATTACTTTTAGTACACACATAACAATACATAACCACTTTTTTGTTTGATATTATTTGTATTTAATAATTATATATTATTATAAAGTTTAAACATTCATTGGATACAAGTATTATAAAATTTTAAAAATTTGTTATTTGTCGTCATGACAACCAACAACACTCATTCTCAATCTTGATTCTTCATCAAATCTCAATTCTCTTTACATGACATAAAAATTCAAATACGAAATTTTTAAATATAGACGTCCCTTCTCCCGACGAAACACAATCTTAAGGGGTTGAGCGCTGGAAACATTTTATCTCAGTCATGGTCGTATTGAAACATCCTACAAAAATATATAGGTTAATCTGCATTATATTTAGCCGAGGACTGTCTTTTTATAAATCAAAATTTTTATTTAAATATACAGAATTTTTTATTAAATAATTTAAAAATATGCTAAGTCCACTCTTGTTTTTAATGTTAAAACCTTTTTTGTCTTCTTCGATTAGTGAAAAACAATGTGTGAAAAACATGAGTGTGAAAATTATTTCAGTATTTTGAGTAAGAAATAACTCAGATGTAAAAATGTAGAACATCTGATACTGGTTCTTTGCCCCCCAGGCGTCCAATGAATGAAACAAACCAGTTGGATGTGAGAATAAAGTATTTATTGAGATTTTTTTTTTCCGCTAAGGGTCGGGTTAAGACAGCTGTAGCTAAATTAAACTATAACTAGCCTGGTGGCTAGTTTATTTGGTATATTTATTGAGGAAGGCGTCTTCTAGGCGCCGGGCCCTTGAAAGGGGCCTTGGGCGCGTAAACATGATCAGGGGCTATGCCCCTCTGCATGTGGAGATCCTTTGAGAGACGCGCCCAGTACGAATACTGGGCGCAAGACGTCGGTTTTTAGGGAAGACCCCCGCGGCAGAACGCGGGGGAAACCCGAGGTAGCAAGGGATCAGAAGGTGGCAAGGGCCGTGGACGGCCAAGACCTGCGGTCGACTCCGACGACGCGTGGGGTCCTGGTCCGGGGACCAGGAAGCGTGTATGGGTCCACTCCCACACGCGCCGCTTTTGTCGACCACGGACACAACCGACCAGGGAAATGAGGGGGGGAAGGTATTTCCCGAGCCCCAGACTTTTTATGTCGGGGGGGAAAGGGGCTGCCACGGGGCTGACGTGTTGGGCAATAGGGCTGCCCCACGTCATACTCCGGGCGCACAAAAGAAATATTTGCGCCGGTTTGAGCCGGCGCGGGGTAAAGGGGGGCGGGGGCATCGATCCAACGGTGCATTGTCGGGGGCGCACCGCGCATGGGGGCGTCTCGGCCGCGTGGCTCCGGGATGCTCCCTGCGTCTGGTGTCGTCAGGGCAGTTGCTGTTTGGCGAGCGGGCATGCCACGGCAACGGGTCAGTTGACCGGGCACGCGGCTACCACTCGCTCAGAGAAACAGGTGATCCTGCAACTTAAAAATAAAATTAACGCGTTCAAGGAGCGCGGGGGGGGGGCAGTGCATAGCACGCGTGAGTCCCGAGTCCGGTACGCGCAGCTCGGATCTCCGGCAGTCACAGTCGGCTCCTCTGATAGGAGCTTCTGGATGCCGGAGATATCCAGGCGCGTGTCCGAGCTAGGGCCTGGGGTACCAATTTTTTATTAAGGCTGCGATGGTGGGGGCGCCTTTTAAGAGGGCCTGAATAAGGGTTGGGAGAATATCCTCCCCGGCCTGAACCTTCTGAGCAAGGTCCATGGCCAGGGAGAGGAGGTTCTGCAGCAGCTCTGCTGTGGATAAGGGGGCCTCGCTTTCCCCCGACTCTGGGGGCAGCAGAGGGGATACCGGAGTCTGAGAGTACGGGGCTGCCGCGTGATTTGCGGGCTCCGGGACGATGATATTTTCCACGACTGTAATGGCCGAGGAGGTGGCACTGGGTGTGCGCAAGGAGCGCTGGATGCGCGGGGAGCGCGAGGGGCGCGGGGTGCGCGAGGCGCGCGGAGAGCGCTGCGAGTCTCGCGTGAGGTCAGGCTGCGGTGGAGCGAGCATAAGTGGCTCCAGCTCCATTTGGATGCTGTCTGTGGGAGAGACGGTATCACAGGGGGCGGCCACAGGAGAAGCGGCATCTTTCCTCCTGGTTTTCGGCTTCTTTGCCCTCCGTGCGGGGGAGATAGAGGCCGAGGGGGCAACGACTCTGGGGATGCAGTCGTTTGCCTCCGCCATCAAAGAAGTTGAAGTTGGCGGAGGAGGTGGGGCCTCCCGCATGTGGGGAAGCAGGTCGGATTTAGCGCAGGGGGGGAGGGAGGAGCATTTTCTGGTCGTTTCCTTGCCTCCCTGCGGAATTTTCGACAGTTGCTGCTGTTTCCAGGGTGGGCCCCACTGCAGTTTGCTCAGAAGGGCGGCTCGGTGGAGGGGCGGGGGCAATCCCGCGCGGAGTGTTCACCGGCACACTGGGCACAGACTGCCTTACGGTGGCAGTTGTGGCTGGAGTGCCCGAACCGGAGACATCGATGACACTGGGCCGGGCCGCCGCGGCCCCGCCAGGCTTCGATGTAGATACCCGGCATATACAAAAGTTCAGTGACCTTATATATGCCGGGGACGACGTCAGGAGCCCTGACGGTGCGGGCGAATTAAATACATCCTCTGGGTTCGGATCTCGCCGGGACTTCGGACACGTATTCCGCCACGTATCCTAGTTCGGCGAGTCCGGCCTTGATATGTTCGGCGTCAGTGGCGGAAGGTAGGCCTCTGATTCCTACCTTAATAGCCCTGTCTTGCGGTAAAGAAAAAGAAAACCAGGAGGCATGTCCCTGCTTTTCCAGGTCCGTGAGATAGGATTTGGTGACACGGTATTCGTGTTCGCTTCGGGGCGTGAAGCGAATACCTGGGCCACTTTTTTGGCATTTGGTGTGTGCCCCAGGATGTCACGGAGACGACGGAAGTGACGCACCCAGTCGTCGATCTTCTCGACGACCAGGGGCGGGTAGCGAGATGTATTGGGGGGTGGCGACGTTTTTGACGACACAGATGTGGAAGCAGAGAGTCGGTAGGTATCTACCTGTAAGTTGGTGGCACTCACCTTGGCGTAGGTAGGCTAGCGGCCGGTGTACCTGGCCGTCTGTGGTGTAGGCAGGTCAATAAGTGGTGGCGGGAAGGTAGGCGCGCGGTGGCGGTACTCGCGCGACGTGCTTGTGCGGATTTCTGTGGTCCTTGGTGCGGCACGGCGGTTGTCGCAAGGCTGTGGTGCCGGCGAGGCATCAGGCGAGCGCGGGGTGTTCGCGGTGGGCTGGTGTGGGCCGCGCGGCTGAGTTACCAGCGCGGCATGATGGTGTCGCGGCTGGGTAGCCAGCGAAAGGCGGGCTGAGCCCGCGGTGTTGCGGGGTGTGTCCGCTTTCAGGACGTTGTGGCGTCCAGGGTGGGCAGCAGGGTAGCGGGAGACGCTCGCCTGCGCAGAGCGGCGCGATGTGCGCCGGGTTTTGGCCGAACCCTGTTCGGCTGTGCGGGACAGGGGCCCAGACTCGCCACGGGCCTCCATCGGGACGCATTGGGGCGGGGGGGTACCAGTACACCCCCGCGAGAATGCCGAGGGCAACCCGGGGCGGGCGGTGTCCTGTCCGCACAAGCTAGGCTCGGCGAGCGGGCGGTAGTGCGTGCGGTCCGGGATCGAGCGTGAGCTGGACCTCGACGAGGCCAGGCTGCACGACGACTCGGAGTCCGCACAGAAGTCAGAGTAGTCACGGCTGTGTAGCCGCGGGTCATGGTTCGTCATGCTCGACACGAATGGAGCACAACATGTAACACACAAGTCACACAACAGTTAACACTGACGGCAACAAGTGTACGTCATCCAACACAAGGTACTCACACGAGAGAACAAACGGAACACTAAATGTACGCACACGAGGACGGTACACACACTTAGGGGGGCTGTCTCCTCGTGACCCAACGTTGAGCCGAAACTCAACGGGAGGCCAAGAGCAGGGCAACTCCCCAGCAAGGCGCAAATCCACAACTTATTCTAATAAATAAGGTGTGAATTTACGGTCGCTATTAGGAGTCTATAGGCACTGCACTAGAAAGGGTCGGCACGATCGCGGAGTGAGCGCGACACTCGACGCGTTTTCGAGCGAGACGGCACTACCGCGGAGTGAGCGAATCACTACGACACGGATAGAGCGGGACGGCACGAAAACGCGGAGTGAGCGAGACACTCGACGCGTTTGGAGCGAGACGACACTAACGTGGAGTGAGCGAGTCACTACTACGCAATTAGAGCGAGACGGCACGAAACGCGGAGTGAGACGCACACACACGAACTAGGAGACAGGACGATCCTCTGGTATATTTATTGAGAAATACAAGTCACTTCTTATAATAATGAGCTCGACACACCGCTAGCGCGATCTAACCCCGATACAGCGCCATCTATCGGTCGAGACCGCCAAACAATATTGATAAAACATTGAACATACCGCCCACCATAAGGACAATGATGTCCTTATAAAGCACCGCCCACCGTGGGCACTTTGAAACTAAGACTTTATATTTCTAACAATGAAAATTTTATAAGCAAAACAATGTATAACAAAGTAAATTAGAATACATAGAAGATTAAAGATAGTACATTTTAATTTAATTTCCAATTGGCAAAATACAAATCTTGGAAATTGGTCTTTTAAGCGAAGTGTTTTTGTTGGTTTTGATCGTGATCACTCGCACAACCTTGTCCAAGCCAGGGTGAGTTTCAGTTATCCGACCATATAGCCATCTGCAAGGAGGCAAACCATCTTCTTTTATAACTACAACGTCCCCAACAGATGGTGATGGCGATGGTGTTGGCCATTTATATCTAACGAGAAGTTTCGTCAGATATTCCTGAGACCATCGTCGCCAAAATGATTGTACCATTCTTTGCGCGTACTGCCACCTTCGGAGAGACGATACATTATCGTGTTCATAAGTATACTCTGGTGGTAGAATCAATGGTTCACCTACGAGAAAATGAGCTGGTGTTAGAATTTCAAGTTGTGGATCATTAACACTACACATGGGTCTAGAATTTAGACAAGCTTCTATTTGTGCCAATACTGTCGTCATTTCCTCGAAGGTTAACGTAGAGTCACCAATTACCCTTTTCAAGTGAAATTTGACAGATTTCACGCCAGCTTCCCATAATCCGCCAAAGTTGGGTGAATGAGGTGGAATGAAATGCCAATTTGTTCCATTTACAGCCAAAGATTCTGCTACTTCCTTAAATATTCCTGCAGCTTCAGAAACGAACATTTTCTTTAGTTCTGCTGCAGCCCCGGTAAAACTAGTTCCATTGTCGCTCCAGATGTCTTGGCAATGGCCTCTGCGAGCAACAAAGCGTTTAAAAGCTTGTAAGAAAGCTTGTGCAGTGAGGTCGCTTACGACTTCCAGGTGTATTGCTCTTGTGGACATGCAAACAAACAGGCATATGTATCCTTTAAAAGAATGATGTCCACGACCCTTTGACGTTCTTATTTGAATGGGCCCCGCGTAATCTACTCCACTGCGTTTAAATGGACGACATGGGGTTGACCTGGATGTCGGAAGCTGCCCCATTATCTGATTTTTGATTATAGCACTACTTTTAACACAGGTTACGCAATTTCTCGTTGCAGTCTTTACCAGCTGCTTTGCACCCAATATCCAATATTTAGATTGCAAATAAAGTAAACATCAATTGATGTCCACCGTGTAGTGTACACTTGTGTGCATTTTCTACTATCAGTTTTGATAAATGGAAGTCCGCGGCAGCAGAACTGGGTGTTTTCTCTCCCAGTTTAAACTTAAGTGCTCTAATCTGCCACCAACTCGCAACAATTGTTTTTGTCAAGAAACGGATTTAACGAGGTAAGTCGACTCTTCTTGTTTAAGGTTTTATTATTATTTATTGCAGACAATTCTTCCTCAAAATGTTCCTGTTGAACGAATCGAATGCATACTTCTAGCGCTTCGGATAGTTCTTCACTCGAAAGGTAAGGGTTTAAAATATTTTTAGATTTTTTAGCTTTAGAAATAAAGCGGCGGCAATAGGCCAAAACTCGAGTCAATCTCGTCAGAGAAGAAAATCTCTCAATGAAAGAAGCGTCAACTACAGCACAATGTGACTTCACTGCTTCTAAATTAGTGCTTATATCCTTAGGCCTCACATATTGTAAGGTATTTTCAGTAAGGAATTCAGGTCCCTTCAACCACAAGTTATTATTCACCAATTCAGTAGGGTGTAGACCTCTTGAGGCACAATCTGCTGGATTTTGCTTAGATATTACATGTGCCCACTGATGTGAATCTAATGAACATAAGATTTCAGAAACGCGGTTAGCAATGAACACTTTCCATCGACTCGGATGGCTGTTCAACCACGCAAGAACAATTGTTGAATCCGTCCATGCATGCAAATTTATTTTTGGAACGTTCAAAACCTTAGATGTTTTTAACATTAACCTGGTGAGTAAAACTGCACCGCATAATTCCAACCTTGGTATGGACACCTGCTTGACCGGGGCTACCTTTGTTCTTGCTGTTACAAGTGAGTAGTGAATGAAACCATCTGGATTAATTACGCGAATGTAAACAACTGCTGAATAGGCCACCTTGGACGCATCGCAAAATCCATGCAGTTCCACCATGGCGTTCTTGGAAGAAGTGCCCAACCATCTAGGTAAGCGAAACTCTGATAGCCCCTTTAACTCATCACGGTAAGTACGCCATTCATTCATTAAATTTGTAGGCACTATCTCGTCCCAAGTTAAACCCGCTAACCATAGCTTTTGGATAATTGCCTTTGCTATTATAATGCTTGGTGCTACCCAGCCTAGCCGATCATATAAACGTGCCACATCAGATAATATTTTCCTTTTTATTGCAGGTTGCTGCATTTCTGGAAGATTCACCGAGTACACAAAGGAGTCACTACTGCGGTTCCAAGTAAGTCCTAATATTTTTAAAACATCATCTAATTTAAGCTGTAAACTTTCTACTGTTTCTTCGTTTTTGTTTTGCTTTTTTATGCTTCTAACAATGTATTACTATTGCTCGACCATTTGTGTAATTTAAAACCCCCTTTGCTTAACATAGTACTCATTTCATTGTACATATTAAGCCCTTGATCTACCGATTCACATCCACTTAACATGTCATCGACATATAAATCATTTAGAGTTACCTTTGCTGCTAATGGATAATTAATACCTTCGTCTATTTCCAGTTGTTGAAGTGCTTTTATTGCAAGATACGGTGCGGAAGCCGTACCGAATGTAACAGTCAAAAGTCTGAAGATTTTATCCTTATTTGATTCTTTATCTTTCCAGATTATCCGCTGAAAATCCACATGCTGTTTTGCTACTTTGACCATTCTGTACATTTTCTCAATGTCGGCCACTAGGCAAATAGGATGTACCCTCCACCTCATCATAATATGCCGTAAATCTGGTTGAAGAGTCGGCCCTATTAATAAGCAATCGTTTAATGAAACTCCGTTCTTTCCTTTTGCAGATGCATCAAATACGACCCTCAGCTTTGTTGTATCCTTGTCATCTCGCAAGATTGCGTGATGAGGTAAGTAAACTGCATTTGACGCATTTTCTTCTGATATAGGTACCTGTTCCATATGACCGAGATGTAAGTACTCTTCCATTACCACTTCATATTTGTTACGAAATTCCAAATTTGTCTCAAATTTTAATTTTAATTTCTGCCATCTCTTTTCAGCTATTTCCCGAGAAGGACTGCGTTTGCAATCTGGATCATCAGTTTTAAAAGGTAAGTGTACTATGTATCTACCATCTTCGTCCCTTTGCGTGGTACGATTAAACAGTTCCTCGCATTTTATTTCCTCCTTTGACATTTTTTGTTGTTTTGGAAGTTCTAAGTCCGATTCCATTTCCCAAAATCGCTTGAGCATATCATTTTCGTCGGTACGGCAGTGAAATGTTTTGTATTCGTATGTTTCTATACCTCTAGGTGCTGTATTTACCTCACCGGAAACAATCCATCCGAAAGATGTACATTGTACCACGGGTGAACCTAGAGGACCCCTTTTTATACCTTCCTGAATTACCTTGCCATAGACCTCAGCGCCCAACAAAATATCTATTTTATTGGGTGTATGATAATTCGGATCTGCCAAATTTATTTCCACGGCATCAATCCATTCAAATACATCTAGCTTAGTAGCTGGTAAAAGACTAGTGATTGTTTTTAAAACATAAGCTTTTACAGTTATATTTTAAGATGAGTCAACAAGTGATTTGAGATTTATGAAAACCATTTTTTTTGGGCATAAACTAGTATCACCTCCTAGCACCGATACATGTTCCGTTATTGGAACTTTCCTTAGTCCTAAGTATTGTACTGTTGCTTCTGTCACAAACGATGTCTGTGATCCTTGATCCAGCAATGCTCTGATTATTACATGTTATCCAGTTTTCGAAGCGGCTTTGACTAATGCAGTAGCTAACAATACCTGATTCCGAGCGCGCCCGGTGGAAAACAATGTAGTTATTGGATTGACATTGTCCGTCACCTGTTCGGGTGTTTTGGGTTTTGAACACGATGACGTAACTTCTCGAGGTGTCACTTTATTACGAGTTTCAGTCACAACGGCATTGGTCTCACTTATATTATTTGGATGCAATAAGGAATGATGTTGCCTCCTGCATATGCGACATGTTTTATAACTTCGACAGAACTTAGCCGAATGGTTTCCTCCCAAGCAATTGAAACATAAGTTGTTGGTTTGAACAAAATTGCGTCGCGCATCTACAGTTTCTCGAGCAAAACCAGTGCAATTTATAATGTTGTGATTCTCCATACAGAATGGACACTGACCTTTAAAAGAAGAAGCATGGAAAGTCTTAAGCTTATTTACATTAGAATTGTTATTATGAACATTAGCATTTCGATTTACAGGTGCTGGTTTAGAATCTAAAAATTCTAATGCTCGGTAACGATTAGTTAAAAATTCTATAAATTGTTTAAGTGTAGGTAATTCGTCAGAAGTGTTACTACTTGTTACAGAAAATTCCCACTGCTTCCTGGACTCTGGATCCAGCTTCAAGGTAATTATATGAATAACAATAATATCCCATGTACTTACATCTATACTTAAGTTAGTTAATGAACTTAAACAATCATTTGTAGTATCAATTAAATTTTTTAGACCACTAGCCGAGTCGCATGTAATGTTCCTTTGACTCAATAAACGTTTTAAAATAAAGTGCGACAAGTATTTTTTATTATTATATCTAGAATTAAGCAACAACCAACATCTCTCATAGTTTGATTCCGATATAGGTATTTGTCTCAGAAGCTGTTCGGCCTCCCCGGACAAATAACCCTTAAGATAATGCATTCTCTGTACATTATCTAATTGTACATTAGAATGGACAAGTGAAACAAAAAGATCCCTAAAAGTTATCCATTCCGAATATTGACCGCTAAAAGTTGGAATTACTATACGCGGCAACTTTATGTTAGAACCAATAGTCACTTCGTTATTGCTCTTGGAATCGTTATTATTACTACAAGGGCCTTGTAAAGATGTCAGAGCAAGTTTTAATGTAGTTTTATATTCAACATATAAGTTTTCAATGGTCTCCATTTCATCGTCATTGAAATACGGTTCGTTTTGATCCTCAGACATGTCAATAATATTAGTGTGATTGTCATTAATTTGAGACCAAAATTCTTCTAACATTTCTATTCTAGTTTCAACATATTGTTTATTGATGCGCTCCTTTGGAGACTTTTTAAAATTAGAGTGCTTTCGAAAATTTAACTTTAAGATTATTTTGCAATTTTATTAACTTCTTCATTTTAAACTTAATTTCCCGAGACCAGTGCAACGAACAATATGTTTAAACTGAATGTAAAATAAGTAAACACAAAATATAGGAACTATAATAGTTATGAGACGTATTTTTATAATGTAGAAAATATTCTGTCTGTAATGAAATTCGAAAAATTTTACAAGTGTTTTAAAACTTTATACTTTTTGTAAAATCGGGCATAGGTTTCCCGTCTCAACCAAATTTTCGATTTAAACTACCAAGTTCTAAACTACTATTAACTATCCAATAATTATTCTAAGTTAAAACTCTCAAACAAATAAAGTTCAGTTTTCAACAAAAGTGTTATGACTCACTTAGTTAAATCACTCAAAGAAATAAAGTTCAATTTCCAATAAAATATTAATCACTCACAGTTTTTCTTCCAATTTCACTTCAATGGACTGTATACTTTCCGTTCCGTTCACTAGCTGCGGGTTGTGGCTGCGTGCAGCATCCTGGTTCCACCTTCCTTTTCACCATTGACCGCTCCTCCTGACAGGCACGTTCTCCGGGCGCCGCGCCGTCCGCTGAAGCACGTCGCAACCCCTCTCGTTGCTGCTGCTGCACAGCTGACGACCAGTTGCACAAGCAAGCCACTTGTCCGGTCTTCGTCTCGATGGCAAAAGGCACACCACAACTGCCGCGTGCTTAGCAGGACTAAATACTCAACATCCGGACCTGGCTCGAAAGGACCATGTACAAAATGTAGAACATTTGATACTGGTTCTTTGCCCCCCCTGGCGTCCAATGAATGAAACAAACCAGTTTGGATGTGAGAATAAATTATTTATTGAGATTTTTTTTTTTTTTTTTTTTTCGAACGGGTCTATGCTAAGGGTCGGGTTAAGACCGCTGTAGCTAAGTCGGACTATAACTAGCCTGGTGGCTAGTTTGTTTGGTGGTAGACGATGGGAGGGTTTGACCCTCCCTAACATCACCCGGGTGATGTTCAAACCGGATATTGGGGACAGCTACGGATTAGAAGCTATTATTTTGACAGGGGAGACGCGGGTCTCTCCTGCTGAGGGGTCCGACCCCTTCCTCACTCGCTGATGAGTGAGGTTGCTCGCGCGCGGTAGCAGAGACTAGCGGCGTGCGAGTTATCGCGATAGAGGAGCTCTCGATTTGGTCGATATCGGTACTGATATTTATTGAGAAATACAAGTCACCTCTTATAATAATGATCTCGACACACCGCTAGCGCGATCTAACTCCGATACAGCGCCATCTATCGGTCGAGACCGCCAAACAATATTGATAGAACATTGAACACAGAGGAAGATAGTAGAAGGAAGGTTTTATTTTTTGCAAATTTTATAGCCATTTTTTATCCGATTTCAATTCTCTCCGGTTGGCGCGATACACCCTTTCCGTTACAAAATTAGTTGGGACTTGACGCTCACGGTCACAGGCGTTATACAGAGCCTTAATCGGTTTTTTGACACTATTGCCGTGTACGCGATAGAAGAATTGAAGAACAAAGAAATAGAATAAAGAACACCGTATCCTTCTAGTACTACATTAAATCGAAAGTAAACTATGTAGATTTTTATTTGGTCCAAGCTTTATTTAATATGTGCTCTCTTTACTATTTAATATACTATAAGAATATGTCAACAATATTCTTTTTTTTTCATGAATTTTTAACTAAAACAAAATTGTAGCTGTAAAAGAACCATGTGTCATAATATTGATATTAGGTCCTTACATATGAAATTGGCGTTTTGTCGTACTGGCCACTTTGATCTCAAATATATCTTTTTTGGTTAGGAATTCCAATTTCAAATTTATACCGCTATTTACTCATCCATTTGTGTTTCGAAAACCGTAGTTCATTTGTTTTTTTCTCTTTTGGTTTTTTCTTTGCGTCACTCTATTTACAAAATGGAAAACTTGAAATATCGTACTTTTTTTGAGTACGAGCTTTACCGTGGCACCAGTGCTGCAGAAACGGCTCGAAGTATTAATGATGTATATGACGGCGGTGTCGCAAACGAAAACACACTGCGTTTTTGGTTCCAACGTTTTCGTTCTGGAAATTTCGACCCGCAGAACTAATCCCGTGGACGGCCGGAGACCAAAGTTGATAATAAAGAATTGAAGGCTATTGTGGAAGCGACGTGACGGAAGATTTTATTCATTCCTGTCCGAATGGTTTTTTTAGTAAAGGAATCAATGAACTACTTATGAATTGGCAAAAGTGCATAGATAGCAATGGTATATACTTTGATTAAATAAATATATTATGTTTAAAAAAATCGACTTTATGTTCCTCCTTTACAAAACGACAATTTCATATGTAATGACCTAATATTATGTCTTTTTTTTCCTATTGTTTTTCATTTCATTTTTTGTAGATTTGTTAAAGTGAAACATCTTATCGGCGTTGAAAGTAAAATTTCAAGGTCGTGTCATGTCACGACACTATGTTGGATATAACTACTAGCTACTTACATAACAACTTTACCTTCTAAAATACGACTTAATACCACAGATAGTGGTAGGTCTAGCAATTTTAATTATTCTATTATTTTTAAAGTGATTTTATTTAACCACGATGAGAGTATTTTTCGATTTTGAATGAAGAATGAAGCTTAATTCCTGCTACGTGCACTCTATATCTGTCACATTTTGTTTTATTCATATGCTTTAGTAAAAAAACATGCTTCTTTTTTGCAAATTATGGGAAAGCCACGATTCTGCATAAATGGGCCGGCTCGGGTAAATATCACGTCTCACGCCTCACAGAAAACCGGCTTGCGTTCTGTTTCGCCGAGTGAGGTTACCGGAGGCCCACGGGGGGTTAGGGATTTTAAAGACTGGGAACGCAAGTCGCAACACCAAAGGAGTTACAAGTGTTACTCCTCCGGTGTTGCGAGTGTCCATGGGCGGTGGTTATCGTATATATATATATATATATATATATATATATATATATATACGATAACGATTCATTAGCTATGTGGTCGTATTGTACAAACACTAAACCTTGAACTCGTGACGTCATATTCCGCGAGTCCCCTGGGACAAAATAACTAAGTTGTGCAACGTGCATGCATTGCGACTGTACTGCGCCGGTTTATCTGTTTTTTTTTTATGAAAGCTTTCAAACTTTATTACGACAGTCAAACATTTTTTATTTTGTTACGAATCCTAATAAATAAAATAAAATAAAATTCATTTATTTTCAGACAACATAGTTCATAAATAATATTAGAATTCGTAATTTTTTATAGAAGGAAATTTATATTAGAAGGAGGACGAAACGTATAAAATTTGCACGCTCCTTATCTCGCTACCCTGACATGAAGTTCAGTGAGCCTGCGAAGGAGAGCAGTGTCTGTTATATCTCCTATTATACTCAGGATCATATTCCGGCTCCCCTGCACTCGGTGTACTATCGACGCTTCTTTCTTTCTCATTACCGCGTAAAAGTCTACACTTGCATCGGCAAACATCCCGGATGCACTACAGTACCGGGGAGACGGAAGAGAGACCTGAAAATGTTGCTGTAGAGAACACGCAACGCTATAGGCCCGCTGTGTAGAGCTGGCGCACAGGCCACTTCTATAAAACTTCTGACAAAATGCTTTGAAAAGCGTAATTTTGACAGGCGCCGTACACCTGGCAAACCTGTGTGCCTACATATTACCACGAATCGATAGCGCCCTGCGTTCCCTCTCAATATCTTCTTCATCACTTCACCATATGGCCTAGATATTTAAACTTTGTAATACGACTCAGAGGTAGGTACTCCGTTAAGTAAAAGCGGTGACAAAGAAAAATCTAGAAGATTGAAAATATTACTTGTCATGTACTCACTTTTACTAATATTGTACTCTAAGCCGTGTTCCGTAGCATAGTTTTCACATATTTTTAATAGCTTCCTAAGACCGCCAATTGAGGGAGTCAGCAGTACCATATCGACAGCGACGTCATCATAGCTTGAATTATTGACGCATATATTATCAATATGGCACCCAATATGAGTATTGCTGAGTTCCTCAATTAATTTGTTAACATATATATTAAATAATCGAGGAGAAGTCCACCTCCCCTGTCTAACTCTGCAGTCTAAGCAGTAATCGTCAGAATATACATTACCCCACCTTACACAGTTCTGTTGATTATTATACCAGTATGTTAGTATCTCTACCAGATCATTTGGGACCCCTAGGTTTCTCACTATACGAAACTCTATCAAAAGCCTTAGACAAGAAACAGGCAAACACTGGCGTTTTTCGCTTAATATAATAATCAGTAGTCTGCTTTAAACATAATATGGGATTTTCTGTAGACACTCCCTCTCTAAAACCAAATTAATTATCCCCGACCGAATCATACCTCTTAAATTGTTTATCCAGTAACACGTCCAGTACTTTAGCTAATATGGTAGCCAGAGATATGGGTCTATAGTTACTTTTACTGGAGGTATCAGCTGTGGTATTTTTTTAATAGTGTATTCGTTTATCTTTTTAATGTAAGTCGTTCGTTTTATGTTACATTAACATTATCACCTCTACGCCACTATATTTATAATCCATAATTTGACGCCCCTGTGGTCCAGTGGTTTAGAGCTTGGCTATCGACAAAGGAGGTCGTGGGTTCATTCCCCGGGTTGGAACAAAAAAATCGAACTTGTCTGACAAGAAAGATGATCCATGCGCCCTGTGCCTCACCTCCCGCCAGTCATGTCGGTTATCAGTCCCACTGGGTTATCAGAGAAATGAAAATGAATGGTTTTCATATAAAAATAGAATAAAGAGTGCTCTCGTTGTGTATTGCAAACACACTTCGGCACTATAAAATAATTCCTATGTAGTTGGTCTGGTTTCATCGAAATCGGCCACTGTCACCGAAATTCGCGTGGGAGCTTCTTAATTATCATTATGTAATGCCGATTCACAGCCACACATTTCTTACTTTCTGACCATTCTGACCTAGTACAAAATTAGTTTTCTTTTTATGTATTATTATTCGTCTAAATTAGACATTGGTTCATCTATTGTCAATGGCTCATTACTAGGTCATCGACAATAAACAGTTGTATAAAATGCCAACACGTGACATACATATATAACAGCATCTTAAATGAATTACAAATATTTTGGGCATATGATCAAAAAAATTAGAAGGAAAAAAATGTATACGAAATAAAATTACATTGCGCTCTCTAAGGCACTGAGGTACTTAACCTCACAGAAACAGCTGATTTGAACGCGAAAGGTAAGACTTTGCCTAAATAACATCAATACAGAGTGCTGTGTGAGGTCTATGACCAACACAGCACCGTAAAGAGCTTACGCTCTTTGATTACTAAAATTTTATGTGGTATAATCTTATTGCTAATTTTTAAATTAATTTTCTGCCAAAACGCATAGATGTATTATATTAAAAAGAATGCCCAAACGTCAATAAATAAGCAGTAGATCTTATGCCCAAAATATCCGTAATTATTATTAGATGACGTTATATAGGTATTATATTCAAGCATATACATCGACCTAATAATTCACCATCCCCTTACTGTCCTCATTACCATTATGATCATCAACGTCATCATCATCACTAGTTCCCCTATAAACCTACTCAACACAGTCATTATCATATAAAAAATTCACCTTTTTGCATTTGCCACCCTTTGCCACAATTTCCTTACATTCCGACGAAGGTCACATAATAAATATTATTATAATACTTGATGACACATGTAACTCCCACATCATAAGCTTATTTTAAGTGATATATTGTGTTGGGGTACAAGAAGCCTCTAAAGTTAGTCTCCGGCGAGTGATGTATGGGCGTCGTGACCCTTTCGTTACTCGTCATTTCCGTTCCGACGAAAGGTAAAGTTTCGTTGGATAAGGCAGTTTTATGTTTTTTTATGGAACAGATATGCAAACGGATCACCTGATGGTAAGCCCATGAACACTAGCAACACCAGAGGAGTGCGTTGACCTGTCTTGTCTTGTTGATTATAAACTGACCCAAAGTCATTATTCTACTAAACGTTTGACGTTTGTGTGACTTTTATGAGAATATCATTTTGCTGAGATGAGATCAAGACTCTATCGAAATTGTATTATTGTAAGATTAAATTGCAGAATCGACCTTTGTATATACTTACTAGTGAAAAATCAGAATATATTTCACAAAAACATTTTTAAAAGAAAACAGATGTCCAAGTTTATACAAGACCCGTAAATATTAAAATGCATCGTAACTTTCTTCGTCGCTCTTCGTAAATGTTTGCTCAATTTTTGCCCCTAATATGTATTTATAGAACGGATATTAGCCTTATTTGCCTTCGTATATTTTCACGAAAATATTCACGGAAAATAAATCATTTTGAGCCCATTATCGTCTGAATTTAAACACAAATAGACTTACATCAGTCAATAAAGTGACGTAAATTAGCAGCTAGTAGTACATGATAAGTAAAGTTCTACAAAAATGAGGGTCAGCTCACACTATTTTAACTGCACAAGAAGATAGACGTTTAATTGCACTCGTTTGCAATTGCACTTGTTTGGGTATTTTTTCGCGGGATATTGCTAGCTTGATATATGATATTAATTAAATTGTACGTAAGAGTTAGAATTTCTAGCTTAAGCATGTATCTTCTTGTGTAGTTAATAAAGTTCAATTTTAAATAGCTATCTTAAAAAAATGTAGCGCTGCGTCGCGTCTCGTCTAGTCTCGGTGTGGCGCTTAAAGGTTCATGCATACCACAGCTAACTTTTGTAGAGCAACGAAGTAACATTACCTGTATTTATACAAGCTGAAAATAAATAAGCATATAATAATATAGTGTGCTCGCATCTGAAAACATTGCTGCACAAGAAAGTGGGTGCACCTTAATATCTCTTAAGCAACGCACATCATATATTACATAATTAATTAATTCTCCAAGCACTTCATCGCAAAACTAGTACAGAATAAAATGTACACAGAAGGCTACCTCATACATTATATACCTCTCTTTTAATGCCTCCTGGCGGCATGTTGAACTTGCCACCACCACACAATATGCAACTTCTCTGATATCTTTTTTTTTTTAATTCTTTATTTGAAGGATTTTAGTACATGTAATGACTATGCCAATCCTATTGTACTCTTAACAGTAAACACAACACGTTTATAAAAAAGAACGAACTTAGATAATAACACTAATTAAGTACATATTAAATCTAGTATAAAAACTATCCCCTAACATCGAAAGCTACCAGCATACTAGACGCATCAGAGTCTGATTCGGCTAGAATGCTGTGTAGAGCACCTACATTATATGAATTTTAAATTAAATGTAGTAACCAGTCGATCTCTTTTGTCACTGTTATAGTTGATATATAGTTCTCTGATATCAGAAACTCCCGTACTCATTATTTGACAGCGTTCCAAAACCGAGCGACGACGTCTATGTGTTCGAGCACTTAAAACATGTAGTCGTATCTATTTACTAAGCGGGAGTGCGACCCGGCTTGAAGTTCTACGGACTATATTATGAGCCAATGATGACGTGTGTGATGACGTTACCGACCTCTGTGCAAACTATCCACAGTAAACAATTACACACAGCTTTATTAGACCGCGCTGACACAGAAAGGAATTAAAAAACGTTCCAGAAAAAGATTTTGTTTATTTTACTTAAAATAAATACACTCCCAAAGTGAGAAATGTTTTGTATAAAACTGGTCACATTGCCGAATTATAGCAAAACAAAATAACTTTATCCGCGAATTTGAAAACGAAAAATCTAGTGACCACTTAATGGATCTTTTGGAACTCTGTGCTAGATAAACTTATTTTTTAGAGTTCTAGAGTGTATGTTAAATCATCAGAAACCAGAGATTAGTTATCATAGATAGGTATTTTTCACAAGTTCCAAGTTACTAAGGAACCCAACTAGTTAAACTTTTGCCCGCAACTTGGTGCGCGCCAACGGAAATCCCGCGGAAACCGTACAATTTGCCGCGATAAAAAGTAGCCTATAATAAAAATAGATAAAATAAATATTTATTGAACACACAAGGGACATAAACACAACTAAAAAAAATCAAAATCAAATCCCCACACCACATGTACAAAGGGAATCCACTCAGGCATCGACCACGGCGGTGCCGAGGCGCCTGATCTTCCTATGTCCTTCCCCGTAGTCTACTCAATATCTGTGCTAAATTTCATCAAAATCGGCCCAGTAGTTTCGGAGCCTATTCAATGCAAACAAACATACAACCATAAGTAACATAGCACCGTTCCCTCCAACCACATTAATAACCCTCCCTTCGGCAGTTGAATAATAATTCTTTAATATAATTTAATAATTCTTAATAATACACTTAACTCTCCAACGATGTATCTGTAATCCGAAATCAATCAGTAAGGGTATTTGACGTCAGCTATTCCCCATGGAATCGAGGATCTCTTCAAGATTGGTACGATTTACGTGCTGGTACATATTTTTTATTTCATCACTAGCTGGTGCCCGCAACTTCTTTTGCGTAGAAGTAACTGAAACGTATCCCTACTTTTTTAAACGGAACCCTAAGATTGAAGTAGCCTAAGTTACACCTTATAACATCATCTGTCGGTGAAAGTCCAGTGAAAAGTCGGTCCAGTTTCGGAGATTAGCCTGAACAAACAGAGGGACAGACAGACGGACATTTTTTTTGATGTGATAAGCTGTTAATTTAAAATAACAAACAGATACTTCAATTTTATTTGTTCGTAAAGTATAGATTTTTATAGGTACTTTGTATTCTTATATTCTGTATATTATACGGAACCCACAATGGCCGAATGCGTACTTGGGAAACAATATTTGTAAAAATATATATTACTAATGTATATATGTTTCCCGCGACATCGCACGCGGAAAAGCTAATACCATGGGAACCGTACATTTTGACGCGATAAAAAGTAGCCTGTGTCCTTCTTCGTGATCTAGTCTATATATCTGTGTCAAATTTCATCATATTGGACCCAATAATTTCGGAGCATATTCAATGCAAACAAACATACAACCAAATCTTACCTATTTACACTATTAGTATAGATAATAGTGCTTGGTTTTTGTCATAAAGAATATTTTTATACAAAAATAACTAGCTGTAAGGATTAGCTAGCTCTTCTAGTATGGATGTATGGATGTTCACAGGCGACTTTAACCGCTTACTATCAGGCGATAAGTCAACTAGTTGGCCCAATGAGATTAAAAAAAAAAAACAATTTTACGAAAGGAAATAAATATTTTATTAAAACAATAATATAATACAGTAAATCAAAGATAAGACAGTAAATCTTGATAAAGCCTTTACATACATGGTCATGCCATACATGGTCCACTTGACAAGATTTATGATTATATCAATAATTGTAAATCGATCTTAGTTATTTTTAACCCCCACGAAAACAGAGGGGTGTTATAAGTGTCTGTCTGTGTGTCCGTGGCATCGTCAAAGCGGATGAACCGATTTTGATCTAGTGTTTTTTTTTTTAAAGCTGATATCGAGATTGTTCTTAGCTATTATTCATCATCATCAGCTCTCTCGCTGCTTGACAAATTCGGTTTTTTTTTTTTTTTTTTTAAATTTTATCTATATTAGTATTAATTTAATGAATTAATGAATGAATGAATATATGCTATAATATTGTGTTCAAAAATGTACAAGTAAAATTAAAATTATTATTAGATAACAGTTTTAGCGTGAACACAAAGGCGGCTTTATCTATAAGGCGCTATAAAGCGATTTCTTCCAAGCATCCATTGGCGCATGGAAATAAAAATTAAATATTTAAGGAGTGCTTATCAATCAATCCTTTATTGCAAGAATGTGGTATATACGTAAGGTCTTGAAAATATTATAATAGCTAGGATCCAACATTCTGCCGTCACAATGTCGCGCAAAATATCATTTACATGCAAGGCGTTAGGTGTGTGAAGTTAACATTTATACATTTAAGCAACAGATTGTAATTAAATTAGATTATAATTCTTAACGATTTTTTAGTTAGAATAACTCTGCAGCTTAGTTTACATGGAGCACTATCTAAAATATAGCCAAATACTCTTATTCTACATAAATTAAATGGCTTTTAAGCCATTGCTGTCAGTAACTGTCATTCAACTTGGTGAAATTTCTGAATTATTCATAAATAAATTAGAAACAGGATAGTAAAACAGAAACATTTTTAGTATCATAAAATATATGAAATAACTTCATAATGAATCTTCGTATTTCGTACGTACTTCGTACTTCGAGAATTCAAAATTTATTCATTTCTCTCTCAACAAACAGTACATTTTATATGACAATAATTTTCTTATGAAAGAATATATTATTGTGATGAAAGACCGGTGTCTGTGAAACTGTCTAGAAACCTGTGTTACAGACCACCGGGCTCCCGTACTAACTATACCGTACTTATAAGACAATTATATCTTTGGGTTATACCGACATGATAAAAGTTATATATTAACCATTTGAGAGGTGAAACTAATCACTGAAATTGAATTACGTCGCTTCCGGACCGTTTTAATTCCGCTAATTCTGTAATTGTCCCGCCGTTCCGTTCCGCTGCTAACTAACGCTTTTATTTTGTAAGGAATAAGTGAATTTAACTTCTATTTCCGATTTACTTTTTGAGTTGTGTATGAAGCAATAACTTAATTACTTTGGGCAACGGAAACTTAAGAATGAATGACGCGGACAATTAAACTAAAAAGATTAATATTTATATGCAGTAAAATTTATAATGTATACAGCTGAACAGATTTAACAAATAAATAAATAATAATATCTATGAACGCTTCACACCACGTCAATCTGGCCCCGTGCTAAGTATACGAAGAACATGTGTTACAAGTACCAGACAACGGGAAGTCAAAAATCAAATCAAATCAAAAAAAATTTATTAAAAATTGGTATTTTTAAATACTCTTTTTGAACGTCGATACTACGTGATGCCTACCACCGGTTCGGGAACTAACCCAGCGAGAAGAGCCGGCAAGAAACTCGTCTGGGGCCATCTTTTACCAAAAAGATGGAAAATTATTCTTTTAAAATCAAAATTATTACAATGTTTACTTATGTCTATGTAACAAATAATAAGATAAGATAAGGAGCCACTTTATTCCCAAGGTGTGCCGTCTTGAATGAAGTCATTAATTTTATAATACGCTTTAGCACACAAACGTTCTTTAACTACTTTTTTAAACTTATTAATGTTTTTTTTTTTTTTTAATTATTAATGTAAGTAGATATTATATTTAATACTATACATATAATTATTTAAGACAACTTTTTTGTTCTTTTGGCGGGTTTCGAACCCGCGACCTCCGGCTTGAGCGCCAACCCGCTAACCACTGAGCTGCAGAAGTCGTCAAATTTAGGTGAAAGGTAGTGAAGAGGAAAGACTATGGGCTTTCACACGAGAGCGTTTGTAGCGCGTCCTCAACGTGTAGTCGCGCGGCGGCGGCGACTTGGATATTGCGGCTTGGATATTGTAAAGATAGCCTTATACCAATTCTCTTAACTATTTTTCATATAAACTCGGTTTGATCAACGCGCTGACTCATTCGCGTACGCGTCAAAACGCACTTAATAACGAGCGGGATAGCCTGGACATTTAAACGAGATTTAACCGATAATCATTACGAGAATTGCTCCCCAGGTGCCAGGACCATAGACAGACATGACAGTGTTCCTGTGTTGTGGTGTGTAGTATTATAGTGCAATTAGAACATCTAGATTTAACACGATTTTGATTGGGATCTTTCTCGACCCTCTTTCACTTGGTTATACGCATAATCGAATTATCCTACTTCCTACTACTAATATAAATGTGAAAGTTTGTAGGGATGGATGGATGTTTCTTGCTCTTTTACGCAAAAAGTACTGAATGGATTTTGATGAAATTTAGTTCAAGCTCAAGATTAACACATGAGCTACAAATACAGAGTTCCCGTGGAATACTGAATTTATGCTAGTATAGCCGCGGGCAAGATCTAGTATATTATATTCATAGCGATACATAAATAAGTATTTTTGATTACAAAATTCAAAGACGTGAAATAAAACAACGAAATCGTACGAAAACGTAACGGATCCTAGGGTTCTATGCAATCTAATTTAGCAGATCTTTATACTTCGGGGCTAAGTCGGTCGAGTCACGTTCATTGCTAGTTATATAAGGCACTGAATCTGGAGGGTCGGATTGTATACATTTTTATAAAAGTAGACGTGGTAGGTACAATATCTACAAAATTCCTGTTCGTCCAGTTTCTAAGCATTTTCCTTTGCACTAGGAGTTAGGACGCCTCAAAATATTGAAACACAACGAAATGACCTGCGGTCTTGCGATCACAGATTAAAGAGAGAGGAACGGATAAACAGCTACATAGTTAGCTTTCGATTTGATTGCACTACTACAAGCATACGGTGTGTGCACAAATGTGTGGAAAAATTGTGAGCCGCTGAATGGAACGTCAAAATTTTGAAATTAGGATGGATTTAAATCGTTGTATGAAAGCTGTTTGTATGAAATCGTTGTACGTAAGTATTTATATTTTCTACTCTGTGTTGCGACTGCAGACGTGGTTAAACCACGTCTGCAGTCGCAGTATGTGTGCGTGCGCGCGACTCAACGGCGCTGTTAAGCGATTTTCATCTTATGCCTGGTCGAAAGGCAATTTGTTCGATAGTACAATTAACGAAGTAATTAGAGATAGCGAAATATGCTCATAGGATAGTGTACTCTAAAGGTAAATCCACACCGAAACGATACGCGATACTGCGTTCTATTTTTAAGATAGCTATTCAAAATTGAACTTGATTCACTACATACAAGTTTCATATGACATGAGTCATTTGGTCTCGGTCCGTGCTGCACAAATGTAGTTAAGTAGTGTATAAAGATGTCTGCCGCACGGAGCAAATGTCTGCCGCCACTGCTTCCCTCAGACGTCTAAGTAATTTCCTTTCTATCCCAACTAAAATCACACTTGCACAAACCTTATTATTTCCAATTTTAGACTATGCTGACGTAAGTTACTACGACCTTAGTGATCAACTTCTATCCTCTATCAAACGTCCGCAGAACATTAGTATCCGGTTCGTATTTGGTCTCCGGAAATGCGTCGGAATACTCACATACTCCATCTCCTTTATAAATAACAATATTATTTTTAATCCGAAAACTCCTCATTATCTAACATTTTTGCTTTCTTGGTCACAAAAATCCTATTCTTCGTTATTCAATCAACTTACTTTTGCTTTTCCCTCCCACAAAACCGTATATTGTGACACATTCGCTGTGCAGTGTAGTACTGATGTCAAGTGCAGCTAACATAAAAATTCACCACGTCGCGTATCTATTTGAACTGACCCTAATTTTTTATCTCAGGCAGTAAACGACAACCAACATTTATACTGCTGCCTGTTTCGCATTACCTTATCAACTCAAACTTGACGAATAAAGAGAGAGGTAGAAAAAAAAGATGTAATTTTACTGAGTTTCTCAATCAGAGTATTAGCTGCATTATATAAGGACTAACTCTTCATCAATGTAGCAGAAATAAGACGATACGATGCGATTATACCATATTTTGTATTATCTTTGGATTACGTGCATTATTTTTCGTCGGGTACTGTGATACAATAGCTTTGATAAATGCTTATTCAGAAGACGAGGTCAAATCGCGCCGCGGATGTGAACACACGGCTCTTATTACGTCTTATTGTTGTTTTGGAATCGGAAGCTAATTGCTGTTATGTTAACCTTTTGTTAAGTTCTTTCCCGCTTTTCTTGAATTACAAATGTATTACGACGGTATTTTTCTGAGTTAAATATGAGGAAATTATGTTCATTATTTTTGAAGTGAAACTTCTTTAGCGTCACTTGTCACGACATGATTTTGGATGTAAAGCCATCTGACGGAAGCTACTTATTCTTCTTATATAACAAATTAATATTGAACGGCTCAATACACAGATTTACTTACACTTTAAGCACGATGTTTTTGGACTCAAATAATGAATAAAGTTTCACTTCTGCCAGGTGTAGTCTGTACACGTCATGTTTTTTATTCGCTTTACCGTTTTGTTTTTATTTTTGGCGGGATAGAAGGCCTATAACAAAGTAGATAATCCGAACTACAAACTATCTATGGAGGGTAGAGAAAAAGAGAACTATCTCTGTATAGGTATATGTATATACAGAGACACTATTAGATACTTTAAAAAGTGTCCAGCTGTACGAAGTAAATAGCAGTTGGAAAATCCTCCATGAGCGATACTAGCAGCGGCAAGGGTATGAAATGTATTCGTTTCTTGATTAATTTATTTGTCAATAAGGAATTTGAAAACTTAAAAAATTCGCTACAGTGGAAATGAAGTTATTCTATCCTTGTTTTTTTTCTATTCTAGTGTAATTACTTATGGCGCTTACTTTGAAATTTACCTGTTGCTACTGTGGCGCCACCCTAATTTAACGCATTTCAACGAAGACTTTTCATATATAGAGATAGTTCTCCTTTCCTCTACCCTCCATAAAACTATCATAACATAACACACACACCGGCATATTTAGCGGAACATAAAATAAAGGTTTGATATCAGTATCATATAAGGTTGCTGGCTGGTTTATACGTCATTTAATTTAAAAAGAAATATTTTCAAATTAAGAAAACAACTGAACATCACATTTTATGCAATTGTTTTAATTTTATTCAAATACACCTTATCTGGAGCGAACTTCGAGTATTTCTTCCTTCTGAGTTTGATTTAAAATTTCATTGAAATACTGTTTTTTGTTAGTTTTTTTTAATCTCGTATCTTTTTGGAGTTGAGGACTGAATTATGCCTGACTTACCCCAACGGAGATTGCCAGGGCACTCGAAATGCGAAGAAATGGTCAAACCTACAGAGTGATATCCAGAGATCTTCGTCGACCAGTTTCAACGATCCATCGCAGTATCCAACAGTTCAGGGAGACCGGTACTTATGTGCGAAGAGCAAGACAAGGCAGAAAAAGACGCACTTCGAGTAGGGATGATCGTTTCATTCGGCTTCGTGTACGTAGGAACCCCCGTTTTACGGCCGTCCAAGCCCGACATGAATTAGAAGCAGTGCGGGGTGTAACTGTAAGTGAGCGTACGGTACGAAGAAGGTTCGAAGAAGCTGGTTTGGGTTCATTTGTGCCCGCCAAGGCTCCAAGGCTCGAGGTAAATCATCGTAGAAACAGGTTAACTTTTGCTCAGGAACATCGACTTTGGAACGCGGACCAATGGAGTATGGTATTGTTTAGTGATGAGTGCAGAATTCTCTTAAATAAAATTGACGGCAGGCAAAGAATATACAGACGCAAAGGAGAACGATACATTCAGACAAATTTTGAAACTACAGTTGCATGCGGTGGTGGATCAATAATGGTTTGGGCGGGCATTTGTTTGGGAGCTCGCACAGACTTGGTAGTGATTGACAGAGGAAGTCTGACTGCAGACCGCTATATCAGAGAAGTTTTAGAAGAAAATGTCGTACCGTTTGCCCCATATATCGGTGCCGATTTTGTTTTTATGCAGGATAATGCTCGGCCACATACCGCTCGGGTAACTCAAGCTTATCTTAATGATATGAATATCACTGTTATGGAGTGGCCGGCGAGATCATCGGATATGAACCCAATAGAGCATGTTTGGGCCTTGCTGAAAAGAAAAGTTAAGTCCAGAATTCCAGCTCCTGCCAACGTGGGTGAACTGCGAATCGTCGTAGTTGAGGAATGGCGGAGACTATCCCAGGAGACCATCGATAACATCATTCTCAGTATGCCTAGATGGGTAGAAACTTTAATAAGAGCACGTGGAGGAAATACGCGATATTAATCACCATTTTTCTAATTTAATTAATTGTTATTTTAATATTAATTCTCACTTTTCCCGGTTACATGAAAAGTTCAAAAATGTACCATTTTTCACAAATAGCCTTTACTCGCAAATTGTGTTCTAATGTGATCTCATTTTATGTAAAACAAATGAAACTTTAAATAACAAAAGAAGTGTAGTAAGTAGATTTTAAAATAAAACCATATTTTTTTAATTATGGACCTTTTCTTTGTGTTCTGCTAAATACTCGTATGTCGGTGTGTTCATACAAATCCCGCGTTTGCATGGTGAGGTAACAGCTAACGAACGCAAACCTCCTCGCAAACATACTCGCAGAGTTTCAAGGTAAATAATAATGCTATATTATTATTAGCTTCAAGGTAAATAATAACTTTTAAGATACTAATACTAATATGTGATCTATAATAAATAAGAATATTACTTAAGTATAACTTATTGTATAAATATATAAAAATATATAACTCCCCCACACCGATTTCGGTGACGGTGTCCGGTTTCATTGAAACCAAGCCAGTTACGCAGGAGTAATTTTATAGTGCCCAATTGTGTGCGCAGTACACAAGAGCACTCTCTCTTCCTTTACTCTCGTAATCTAGTGGGACGGATAACCGACACGACTGGCGAGAGATCAGGCGCAGGTCCGACTTTTTACATGCCCAATGCCCATCCGACGCATGGATCATGGATTATCTTTCTTGTCAGACAATCAGGTGATCAGCCTGCATTGTCCTAACCAAACTTGGAAACAACATTTTTTGTTGTGCCAATGCGGGGATCGAACCGGAACGGGACCTCCGAGTCGAGAGCTAAGCTCTAACCACTAGACTACGGAGGTTGTTAAAATATAAATAAGAATTATATTGAAGCTGATGATGATAAAGAGGTAAGAATAACTAAGTGTCAATTCATACCGCGACAATACGCGACGCGACGTGGCACTGCATTTTTTAGACAGCTGTTTAAAATTGGACTTTATTCACTAAACATAAAAATACACGTTTCATTGCAAGTGTTCGTATGTCAAGTCAATCAAAATCAATGTTGAAGGCGCCGCTCTTGCTACTTGATATTTTATAGTATCAAAGCCACAGGTAAATGCAGTTTCAGTAAATACTTACGACTATTTTTCAGGGCACAAATGTTTAATAAATAATTAATCTTCTATCAAAGGTCCAATGGACAGCTACTTAGGGGTCAAAACTCCAGCTTTTATACCGGTAGACGAAACTTAAGCGTTAAAAGAACGTTACCCACCATTTATGTCCCCACAGCAGGGTCTCAAAGTGAAGTCTGGAGAAGGTAATACTGATAAACAGATATACTTCGAGCTCTAAAAATACTCAAAATTGTACCAAAATGTTAAGTTTAGCGATGTTTAATATAAAGCTTAATATTTTGGCACAAAATATTAGGATCGGTTCAGTTTCGAGGGTTGACATTGTTTGTTATATTCAACGCTTATTTACACTTTCGAGCTTTGACGGCATCTTTGGCTCAGTGGTTAGCGCGTTGACGCTCATGTTGCTTCATGGTCACGGAGGTCGCAGGTTCGAATGCCGCCGAGGGAACAAAAGTTTTAAATGTTCCTGGGTCATGGATGGTGTATTAAATATGTTTTTAATACTATTGTATTAATCTTATCTAAAATCTTAAATATATTTATAGTATACAAGTACCTATTAAACATACTTCCCGAACACAGGTTCTTCGGGTACTTAGCACGGGACCAGATTGACGTGGTGACAGGCGTCAATAGATATTATAATTATTAGATTATTGGGGGTCCTGAATACACCGACTAATATTTACACGCAACTATTTGTTTTTTTGTGTTTTCACAACGATAACACATTATAGTAGAACTAAGCTGCTTATAAAGTTAAACGCTAACAGTCCAGCGGAGAATAATATTTCAATCTGAATTTATGCATCCAATACTATTAAAGGAATTGTTTAAAATAGAAACAGTAGTCAATGCAGAACATTATTCACTGTCCCCTTAGCTGAGAGTTCCGTATCGTATATCACTGGGCAACAAAACGCTTAAAACTGTTTTAAATATGTTGAATTTTGCACTTAGCGAGGATTGTTTGTCTATTTTTGCAGTAGGTTTTTAAAGCACTAAAGCGTATGCCATTTAGGCAAAGCTCAACCTTCAAGTTTTTTAATGCACTTACAGTACAATAATAGATATTTCTAATTAAAATGTCCTAGTTCCTACATATGATAATAGATGACGTTCTCCAACAGTTACATCGCGCTACAGAAAAATGTTGATTTCACGTTTTATCGAATCCAATTCACACTAATGAAGTTTTTCACTTAATAAACTATAGATAAATTGCAATAAAAGGCCGCGCGAGTTTCTCACGCCGGTTCTTCTCGCCGGGCTAGTTCCCGATCCGGTGGTAGGCATCACGTATACCGACGTTCAGAAAGTGTATAATAATACCAATTTTGAATAAAAAAAATTTACTTTGACTTTGATAATACTTCATGCAATATTATAGGTATCATAAAACAAGCCTTACAATATCCCTTACAAGTCCATGATTCTTTTTTTAAGGCCCATTTGCGCAGTTCTGGGTTAAAGTTAACCCTGGATAAATATCGTGCTATCTCTCTCGTTCCTCTTATTTATGTAAGAGAAGGCATGATATTTTAACCCAGGGTTAAGCTTCACCAAGATCTGCGCAAGTAGGCTTTAATGTTATAAATGCAACTGTAACCTTGTCTGTTTACCCAATCACGCGTAACCACCGAACAGATTTTGATGGAATCTGACACACGGGTAGATTAAACACGCCATGGGGCATACGTTACTTCTTATCGCGGCAAAATGTACGCTCTCCACGCGATGTACAGATATATGCGCTAACGGAGTTGCGGAAATCGTCTCATAAAATTGTATAATTGTATAATATACCTATTTTGGTAAATATAATTTATTTTTGTAACAAACGATGTTGCTGTAAATAAAATAAAGTGTTGCGGGAGTTTTCTCAAGTGTACTCTTACGGTCTGCTCGTTTAGTTGCACTTTTGATTTATATTTCTAATGCACTAAATGCACTCTGTTGTGTCGTAAAAATATGATGCTATATGAAATAGAATTTTGTTAACACCGGTCCTATGCCCTTTAAAATTAAACATGCAACTGATTTGATTGCAGAAGGTAATCAGGGGGCTTTGTCAAGATGATTTCATTGATTACAATCACGAAGATCGAAGTCTCTAATTTGATTTCTAACTTCGAGATTGTAATATATGAGGCTTACACATTAATTGGTCGGTAAACCACGTGGTTACTTTCTGATACTAGACTTTGTCTAAGGCCCCTGGACGTATTCAAAGTAACCGGGTGACTCGTTTTAGGGAACTTACAAAGTAGAGTAATTCTATACCTCTATATAATATATCACTACATAGTATAAAAGTAGCTTTTTCTATCTGTCCCTAAGTATGCTTAGATCTTTAAAACTGACGCAGCGGATTTTGATGCGGGTTTTTTTAATAGATACGAGTGATTGAAGAGGAAGGTTAATATTATATTGTATATAACAGGCATAATATAGTAGAGAAACACTGATAATTTTAGAGGTTTTTAATATCGTAAATAAACATATTTTTTGCGCTCACATTGCAATTGCTGGCTGAACCCTACGAGGTAGATCAAAATAATGTACTACAGTATTGTACACCTCAAAAAGGTTTTTTATCCTTTACTTTTTAAGAGAAATCATGTTTTATTTACGAAGTGATTTTAAGCAATACAGCATTAATCCTTATACAAGTAAGTACCTTTGATACATTGTGCATTTAAATAGATCAATATGGTCCTTTACATCATGTAATTTAAATGAATATTTTCGAAGATATTACAGATTTCAAATGCAGGGACATAGTACAATGCGTGGCGCTATCGGCCTCCCAAGTTATTTGCTAAAGAAGTTTTTTCTCCAAGAACGCGGGCCAAGCCGCGGGCAAAAGCTAGTTACTAATATAGTTTGCACTGAATATGCCGAAACTACGGGATCGATTTTGATGAATATTTGGCACGGATATAGAGTAGACCACGGGGAACGACAAAGACCACTTTCTAACGCGGAAAAATGTACGGTTACCACGAGATTTCCATTTGCGTGCACAAAATCGAGGGCTACATCTGGTTTCAAATACACTAATTGCATAATCATACATTGTTTTTATCTTTTTATATATTCTTATCTCTTACATCTACATTATTTTTATTTTCATTCGTTTATATACATTTATGTTCATAACCACGTATGACATTCCATTCCTACTCGTGAAAGCTCAAAGAGTGATTGTCACAAACATTTATTTCAACAACTTTATTCTGAGTACACCCAAACATAAATTACATAACAAAGCCTTTTAGTTGTCTTTACGGCCGTAGAATATAAATGTTCTTTAACGACCATTTCCACACACCAAAACGACGCTCAGCGACACTTGTTATTCGTGTTAATGCATCTAAAATTCTAAATAAATGTTATGGTGTGCTTTATCGATTTCATATTCATGAAAAACTATTTCTCAGGTGGGTAATGACTTAGCGTACGCTCACCATACTGCAAGGGATCGCTATAGATGGCGCAAAATAGTCACAAGCAAAATTATTCCGCGGGGGAATCCACCCTCAGCTATGAGGAATACGACGTGAGCCGGAGGAGGTAAGAGTACTCGGAGATGGACACTGCGCCGTGGCCGACATGGCACATTATATTATTATATTTAGCTAGAGTCGTGGGCAGTGGTCATCGAAATTGCAAGCGGGTGTTTGGTGCGGCCCACGCAGCGACATATTTACCCTAGGACCAAAAGCGGCCCGGGCGGCGAAGCCTGGGCGCTATTTACTGTCAAATTTTGAAATTCAAATTAAAAACAAATGATGGCTTCAAATACTTAGATATAAAACGAGAGGATAAAAGGATTTTTTTCTGGGTTAAGAGGAACTTTATGTTAACTAAAAGGAACTATACAGATAATTATTATATTCGAAACTCTACCATTATTTTGAGTCGATTTTTTACTTGAACATTCTACAGTTCGTCATCATACTTGTTAACTAATATTATAAAGAGGAATGATTTAATTGTTTGTATGTTTGTATATACCAATGTCTACTGGACCGATTTTTGTGAAATTTGGCTCAGAAATAGAGTCGACCACGTGGAAGAATAGGCTACATTTCATAGCGGCAAAATTTACGGTGGCCATGTGATTTCCTTTTGCGCGCTCGAAGTCGCTGGCAACATCTAGTATTATATAATCAAATGCTTTCACATTGACCCATGACCTCTATGAAGTAATAATTCCACAGAATCCTGAATTGTATTAGTCGGGGATCTACTTCGAAATGCGCATACATAACAGATTATAAGCTGGTATTAAAGTCTAAACGTATTTGACAGAACAGTTTTGTATAATTTCAAACGCAAAGGTAGACTGCAAATATTTGTACCTTGAAAATAGTTTGCTCCGTGAAATATTGCCTCCATATTATGAAGAAGAGATCTCTAAGGCGATACCCACAGATTTTGAATTCGTTGATATGTACTTTCAATTTGAATACCCAGAGGAACTTCTTGATGCATTTTAACCATGTCGTTTTACTACATTACAATGAAACAGCATTCCTAATGATACTCGGCGATGGTCGTTTTTCAAAGGAAATGTGAGACGACATATGGAAAGAAAGATATGTATGTAAAATCTGCCACTATTAAAGAATATTATAAATCAAAGAAACCCTACATGCTTGTAACTAATCTTGTATTCATCTCAGTATAATAATAGTCTAAATTAAGTGCGGTGGAGTTTACATAAACGCCGCCATGTTTAGGGAATACCGAGCGCTTCGCACGGACGGCATGCGAATAATGTTTGTCTAACATTTTCTTTGAGATAATATAGCTTCTCGTAAAAGAGGTAATTAGTTCCAGGCGAAATTAAAACATTTCGTAACACGTAGTTTTGACCAACTGATGCTACAGATGGTCTACTGTCTTCTCTTTCAACTGAGAGACTTTCAAGAGAAACAGAACATATTGAATATTTTAATTTATACAAAAGCATTTTGTGTCAAAGCTCAAGTAGGTAAACTTCGGAGAATGTACAAAAAAAAATAGACACTTGAATTCAAAACAAACTAGGGTAAAAGAACCAATAATTGTTGGCCACAATTATTGGCCACCCTTTATCATATAAATAACGGTCGTATTCGTTTTGTTTATTTTTTTACACTCCTAGATACTTAATTATGTTTATTTCTATTTATTTGTATTTAAATGAGATGTTGGCAATAACAGGTCATCATCTCTTACCTAAATTTTCTTCCCAACGCAAAGCTTCAAAGAAAGCACAAAGAAAAAAAATCCCAACTAAAATGTGGATCAAGTTTCAAAAGACAGCGGAGTAATTTTGAAACTAAAACAAAAGACAATCAAGGGAGAATTATTCATAATTCCCGAAGAAGACTCGTGGCATACATCGTTAATACTTACAAAGTTTTTTAAGTTAGGCCGCAAACTTAGTCGCGACTGCGTCTTAGTCAATGGAACTTTGAAAACTGCAAAGAACAAAAAAACTGAGTTTGAAAACTCCAAAGTTAAATGTTTTTTAGTTTGTTGGGGAATTTTATATCACCCAAGATTTTATGGAGGGTTTTATTATCAACCGACGCAAATATTTAAGCAAATTCAATCTGACATTGCGTCTTTGATGTCGCCATTATTAAACGTTTAAAGCTAGTAGAAATTTTGTGTAATACTAAACATACTTATAATATTATAGATATTATTATTCTACTACTATTATAAATGTGATGTTTGTGTGGATGGATGGATTTTTGTTACTCCTTCACGCGAAAGCTTCTAAATGGATTTCGACGAAATTTGGTATGGTACTAGTTTAGGCTCTGGATTAAAACATAAACTACTTTTTATCCCGAAAAAGTACAGTGTTCCCGTAGGATACAGTATTTACGCGGGCCGAGCCGCGGACAAAACAAAAGCTACTATAATATATTATTATTAGCCGCATATATACAGTATCCCACAGGAACACAGCACTTTTTCGGAATAAAAAATTGGCCCATGTGCTAATCCAGACCTCCAACTACTGCCATACCAAAATCCGTTAGGTAGTTTTAGCGTGAAAGAGCAACCAAACATCCGTCCATTCATCCGTCATCACAAACTTTGACATTTATACTATTACTAGCTGTTGCCCGCGGTTCCGCCCGCGTAAATATACTATCGGTTATCCCGGGGGAATACTGTACTTTTCCGAGATAAAAAGTAGCCTATGTTTTAATCCAGAGTCTATACTACTACCATACCAAATTTCATCAAAATCCGTTCTGTAGTTTTCGCGTGAAAGCGTAACAAACAAACTTACATTCACATTTATAATATTAGTAGAGATTAGTATTTAAAGTAGGATCAAGTTGGTAGAGTATGTATTCTTTTACCGACTCAATTAATATTAAAACATATTTCAATATCACTATTCGTTATTCATTATTTCATAGGAACATATTGTTATTTTAGAATAACAAAATCAATTGTCAATTAAATAAATTATCGCTTATTAGAGTACTCATTTAAACTTTTAAAATAATAATTAATTTTAGATGTGTTACACACGTTGAACCATTAGCGCCCTGCACAGTGCAGTTCGGACCGCGCATTGGACTGCGTTCATAACCGCGGCGAGATCTCTGCGTTTGGACGATCGAACTGTCGTGTTAATTACAACGTCAAAATCGTCCACGGTTTGGACTGCCTGCGTCTTACATCATATTATGTCAAAATACGTCATAGTACGCGCTTTAACCGGAGGAAAATGCGCTGCCATCAACATGCCAGATTGGATACGTTCGTTTCGGAGCGCGGGTTGGAACGGCGCGTGCTATTTCCCGCGGTCCGAACTGTACGTGTGCAGGGCGCTTTATTTGTTGATTTTGAATGCGGTTTTTTCTCTGCATTTCAACAATAATGTGATTAATATTTTCTCGCAAATATTATTCGAAAACATGAAACTGAATAGGTATATAATTGTCATCAAACATTAATAAAGCTTATTGTTAATATAATGTGCCGCAAAATTTTAATATCGCTGTTTCGTTTCGCTTTAATATTTTATAATTGAATTTTGTAGGTTAGCTGGATGTCACAGGTAGTCTGGGTCACGAGAAGGTCAAATAGTACCTAAACAGTCTTAAAATAACTGTAGAGTGTAGACCTAAGATTTATTTGCCTAAATTTGTGTATTTAAGCAATTAAGTTAAGCAAATTATGTGTAAGTATTAAAATTTACAAGTTACGACATACCTACTACTACTGCCAAATAAGAAATACGACTACTGAAAAACTCTCACTCAACTCACTCTTTTTGTTTCCACTACAAAAACTTGCCACGTTTTGTTTCCAGATTTCCAGCTTTCATTTTAGTTGTTTTATTTCTGAGCTCCCCTCAGGAATAAAAAGCATAATATAACTACTTATACAAACAGTACTCTGACAGTTCAGTTCACACCACGGCGATACGCGGCGCTGCATTTTTAAGATAGAAGATTTTTAGCAAAGCTATTCTAAATTGATGTTTATTCACTACACAAAAAGTGTATTAGTGTACGTTTCATAACATGACATCAGTCACTGCACATGCGCTGTGTAGCGCAGTGCTACTAATTGATATTCGAACTCTTACAATGAATCTTCGAATCTTCTTGTGTATTTATTTATTTTATTTATTTTTATTTTATTTTATTTTTCTTTATTCAATACCAACAGCGTATTACAATTTAGAGCTTAACACTAAACATGTAACAATTAGTATGGCCAGTAACAGGTATTACATTGTTTGACAAATAGCAGTGCTATTTAACATAATAATAAAAACAATTTAATAAAAACACAGTCATCGTTATTATCGACACAATGAAGTCTTGACATGGATACTAATTACTATAATATAATAAGCTAAACAACTCTCAGTATTGTGGTTGTAATAAAATATTTTTGTCTCCTAATTAATATTAATAATATATAATATTAAGAGTGTATGTGTGTGTGTGTGTGTGTGTGTGTGTGTGTGTGTGCATGTACGGCACCCTAGCCCTACGACACGAAGTCTCGGGATCAGTGAAAAATACCACCGCATGTCGGGTTTGTACAACATGTTTATGTAATTTTTTTTTTTTTTTCTTTAATCGTCCTTTTTTAATATTTTTATAACTTCACTCTTGAATTTCCTTTTAGAATTGTAAGCAAATAGGTCTACAGAATTAAATTTTTTTGTGTATGAGCGACTTATACGTGAGATAACAGAGTTCTGTCCATAACTAGTGTTTGATGCAGGTATATGCAGTAGGGGGTGTTTCTAGTGCGGAATTTGGGCGTTCGGAAGGAAAGTTGTGACACGAGGTCAGGGCAATCTATTTTACTATTAGCGATATCGTACAGTAAACATAAGTCCAAAACAGTACGTCTCTGCTCCAGGGACAAGAGATCGAACTCAGCGCAGCTCTCTTCATAGGAATCAAATCTTTTACCACAGCGGTAAGTCAGGTAAGTTATAATTTTTTTCTGAATGCGTTCCAGTTCATGCGTTTGTGTAATAAATAAAGTTTAATTTTGAATAGTTTTGCTAAAAATGCTGCGCCATATTGTGTATCGTTTCTTTCCAAATGCTCCAAGTTCTTAAAATCTTATAACAATTTGGAAGCAATTCAATAATCCCCAACTTTTTATGCAGATTATTTTTACGGCATTTGAAAATGTTACAGCTAAGTATAACATTTTAACCGGAACCATCACTCAAGTTGGAAACCACAAAGAAATTCCATAATTTACCCAAGAAAAATACTTTTCATTCAGTTATGACATCACTTTCGTCTAACAAAGAGTGCATTATCAAAGCGTATGGAAATTCTGAGCCAAACGAACAATTGGCCACAGCTGCGTCTTTAAAGAAAGTAAATGTAATGACATCCTTTCATCTTACTCGCCAACTGTATGAATTTATTGATATTATATGTCTCAAGATACCAGTGGCGACGTGTGAGTTCGGCGGAATAGTAAGCCGAGTAAGCAAATATCTATTATAATACAGAACAACGATACTTTGTTTTTATTGCGGTGAACCCTTGAGGTAATAAACAGCCATTTGACGTTTTTCATTTGTTTTTATTTCTATCACTTTAATGTTAATTTTTATCCGTAGGCAAATACAAAGCTACCTTTTATTTATTAATCTCAGCGCGTCTTGTTCGTCGAACGGGATTGTTTCGTCACAATGTGTTAGCCTAATTTTTCGGGTGCATTGGGTGCAAATTATTGTTTGCTTTCGTACCGTATTTGAAAAATTAATATATATTATAGAAAAGTAATATTTATAAGGGCAGCCGGGCACGCCTCGCCTGTGCAAGATACTAACATGCATGAATAATGAACATCCTCCGTAGTCCAGTGGTTTAGAGGTTGGTTCTCGACTCGGAGGTCGTCGGTTTGATTCCCGCATTGAAAACAACAGAAGATGTTGTTTCCAAGTTTGGTTAGGAGGATGCAGGCTGATTATCACCCGATTGTCTGACAAGAGATCCATGTGTCGGATGAGCATGTTAAAGTCGGTCCTGCGCCTGATCCCTCGCCAGCCGTGTCGGTCATCCATCTCACTGGGTTACGAGAGTTAACG
Source organism: Phengaris alcon alcon (assembly GCA_037179445.1). Taxonomy (NCBI): domain Eukaryota; kingdom Metazoa; phylum Arthropoda; class Insecta; order Lepidoptera; family Lycaenidae; genus Phengaris; species Phengaris alcon. The sequence goes on along the minus strand of JAYRCH010000251.1, from coordinate 447,868 downwards.
AGGAGAGAGTGCTCTTGTGTACTGTGCACACACTTGGGCACTATAAAAAATAACTCCTGCGTAGCTTCAATAACACGGCCACCCTCGCCGAATTCGGTGTTGGAGAGCTATTATTATGAACAATGAACATCATCATATTTTCTTATCATCCTTTCAGCCGCAAGACGTCCTCCGCAGGACATATGATATCTACATCGAAAAATTTTGAAGATTGAGTAGAGAAATAGTTAAAATTTCAACCAAATTTAAAAGGGGAATTATTTAGAAATTAAGTTTTATTTCATACTTTATTGTGCATTTTTACTATGGAAGTCGGTTTAATTTTTTGATTAGATATAATAATAATTTTTCCCTTTTTAATGATATTTGTTAAATTGTTATTAAGACATTTTAATAACGTTTAAAATAAACGATCGATGGTATAATTGAATACGCGCCAAGCTTCCATTTGGTATTGTATACAAGATAATGCTGATGATTACTGTAAGTTACATAATGGCATATGCTTGCAGTTCTTTAAACAATGTCGAAATTTCCAAACGCTTAGGTGTCTTTAAAGACTAGGCATAAAATCTAATAAGAATCTCTAAGAATCTAAGCATAGCATGGGTTACTCCTGAAAAGTCAAAATCACTATATACGGCCACATAAATTTCGAGGAGTTCCCTCGATTCGACATGGATGTCATCATCACCGCTTTGGTGACAACGAGACCAATTTCGGATTATACCCAATACATAAAAAAAAAAGAATTTTGAAAATCGGTCCACAAACGGCAGAGTAATGTTCAAAGATATCCGTGTCGGTATAAAATATTATGAGAAGTACTTATTAAATCATCATTATGTCATGATTTATGGTGTGATGATGGTGGTGATGATGATACTTTAATTGACATAGTGACTTATGCTTGCAGTTCTTTAAGCAACGCCAAAATCCCCAAACATGTATCTATAAGCAGTCAGTTCTGTTCAGTACTCTTGGATCCAGGGTATATAATCTTGGTGTATACCCTTTACACCAAAAAAAGAATTTTGAAAATCGGTCAACAGACGGCGGAGTTATCGATGAATATACAATAAAAAACGTATAGCCGAACGTACGCTTACTTATCGAACCGCCTACTTTTTTGTAAGTCGGTTAAAAATGCAGCGCTGCGTATCGTCGCATATCGCCACCGTGTTATCTAACCCTTAGTCTTGTCATCGTGTAGCATGTTAGTCTAAGGAATATAATGATTTTTGCATTAGCAAAATATTTAATGAATGGTTTTTAACCAATTTGGACCGAGTCGTCCGCAAATAAAACAGAAAAAGTATTTTTTTAAGTACCAAAATAAAGCAAACGATAACGAACTTTCCAGTGAAATCGCTTTACTTTGCAGCAAAATTACAATATAAAATGTAAGATAAAAATGAACAAAGCAGTGTGTAAGTTAGACAGTCTTTCCCTGCATATTCTTTTAAAGTTTAGACAAAAGGTGGGAACAAAAAGTGTCAGTAATTGAGTATTCGCAGCGCCCCTAGGTAAATTATTCGCACTGGCTCACGCTTACAAAAGTGTTTCAAGATACCATTACTTGTGTACTTCAAAACGTCATTTAGGTAAATGTGAAACATCTAAAGAGTTTCAATCAAAGATTTCAAATCTGAAGACAGGCTATGGCGTACATTTGACAGAACAAATCATCATCTTAATTTTCACCAGACCTCAAATGTCAGCCATCTTGAATTCACCATACTTCAAATATCAAAATGAACCCAAAAACTCCAAAATTGGGGTAATTTAAGTGGAGACAGTTTTTGTCTCAACATGCCTCGTCTGTAATATATATGTCTATGGTTTCAGTTTTAAAACGCAATAGAGCCTGTACCTAATAAGTTTTATTTTATTTTACTATTTATGTACACACATTAGAAGGGTTAAAAATACTACTTAACAACTAGAAATACATTTTGTACAAAGGCACAGTTTTATATTAAAAACTATGCTGTCATTCAGACTTCATTGCTTCAAAGTAAAGTAGGATCCTTTATTTCATCGATTTCCATAATTAATCAATTTAATCCTCCTTCACCGTCACGTAGCAATTTTTCAGATTGCACAAATCGATACCAAAGAAAAATAACCAGCCAAGTGCGAGTCAGACTCGCGCACGTAGGGTTCCGTACTATTATATCAATATTTTGCGTGTTTACTTATTATTTAGTTATTTTTGTACGAAGTGAGCGCATTTTACTAGTTATTATATTTTACTAGCATCTATAACTCCTGAACTAATCAAGTTATATAAGCCGTTATAGTTTTTCTTTACAGTGGACTATCATAATGGTTTTTGAAGATACTTCGAGCCAGCCGTTTAGCTTTTAGAGAGGGGGGACGGTGGGGGGGGGGGGGGGGGGGACACTGTCGCCGTGGTAAAATACACTCGGAGTTCACCTTTCATGCAGAGTTTCATCCATGTAGCGCTCACCGCGTGTTTGGACGGTAAGCCCTAGAGAAACCATAAGGGTTCTGAGACGTGAACTACGGAACCCTAAAAATTGAAAACAAATTGCAAATCAAAATCCTACTACTATAAATGTGAAAATTTTGTGAGGATGGAGTTACTCTTTCACGCAAAAACTACTGAACGGATTTTGATGAAATTTAGTATAGTAGCAGTTTAGGCCCTAGACTAAAACAGAGGCTACATTTTAACATTTTATACCGAAAAAGTACTGTGTTCCCATGAGTTACTGTATTTACGCAGGAAGAGCCGCGGCGAAAAGCTAGTACATAATATCTCATTTAGTTAAGTACTTACTAAATGAGCCCACCACACCGTTTCATAAGCTCAAGACGCTAAGTTCGGGTGTAATTTTACAATTTAATTAACCGTTGTCTGTCTAAACAGTTCCATTACTAACAACAACAGTTCTTGTTAACAACTGCACGCTTTGTATTGTAACTAGACAATCGATGCTCTAAACACAATGTTGATTCAACGTTCTAACTCGATCGATTACTCTGGATATGTAGTCTATTACTATTAGCATTCATGGTATATCACTATGATATTCACACAATAACTAAGGTTGTAAGCGCCCATAGCAGATCCACGAACCAGCAGGTCTAGAATGCTCACCCTAGAAACACCGAAGAATCGACAAAATGTCAGATTGAAGAAACATTAATACCATTCGGAGCAAAATAGGTCTTGTTGTAAGGCAGCAAGGTCGATGCATCGTCGTTATGACAAACAACATTTCTTTTCTTCCCGAGCATGAGCTCACGAAATGGTCTCATTTGACAGCTAAAGTAGAAACGTTTTCTTATTTTAATATCAAAATATAGTCTTACAATATTGTCAACTACTCCACATCATGGCGCTCCAAGACAAATAGTTTCTTTACGTTCAGGCATTTACTTGAATATTTGTTCATTTTTGACAGAAGATTTCCCGGCAGCCATTTTAAAAATATGTCTGTTTAGAAATGTTGACTTCTATTGACGACCTTGTTACCATGGATTAAGAACTATTTTGAAACGAACTATATTGGGTAGAATATTTCTTATATAAAATTATTTCTTCGGATCGCTATGCTAAGCCCGCAGGTAGAAACGCTGTAAAACATACCAGGTATTTCCGGCGACTACGTGAACGCAAAAGGCAATAGAGCTGAAACCGTAAATTTTTGCGCTATAAAAATGAGTATGTTCCTCCCCGTGGTCTGCTCTATAATTGTGCCTAATTTCATGAAAATCAGCCCAGTAGTATCAGAGCCTATTCTATGCAAACAGACGAACAATCAAACCTCTTCTTATAATATTAGTGTAGATGTTAGCCACATTATATTGACTAAGGTTGTAAGCGACCATAGCCAGGGTAAGTGAAGTTCCACGAATTAGGTTAAAACGCGGTTTATGATAATAATAATTGTACCTTTTCTCTATGTTTGTATTACTACCAAAAAGTTAGCCATGATTAGACGCCTGGCAGATGTAAAACATCGAAATGGCTTAGTAAAACTATGTAATATACATGGGGTTGCCAGATAGAAACTTATCAAATCCGGGACGATTCTAGGACAACGGTGTCGGGTCGTGGCCATAGTAAAAAATAATCTTGTTTTATTTATTTTCAAAGGATTTATATGTTTGTATTTGAATAGGAAAATTATTTTTGACTACATACCACTTACTTTTGAATACATACTTTTATTAGATATGTATCTAAGTACTTAGTATTAACGCCAGTATATTCGATGGTATTTTGTTTTGTTACAAAACTAGTAGGTTTTCGGAATCCGGAACAATAAGGTCTAATTACTGGACACTGGACAAGACGCAAAATTCCGGGACAAGCCCGGATTTCCCGGACATCTCGCGAGCCTAAATATACATCAGCATGGCAACACGTTACATCGCCACGTTTGAAGCCGTTTAATACGCTACGAAACGGAAAGAAGCCATATAACATTACATCCAAAATGGTTATTAATCTGCTGATTTAATTATCGAAATTGTTTAGCAGAAACTATTATAAATGTACTATCGAGGAATCTAATACAGCAGTTTGAATTTTTTTATAATTTACTATTTAGCTTTTGCCCGCGGCTTCGCCCGCGTAAACACTGTACCCTACAGGAACCGTATGTTTTCCTTCCCCCTGTAGTCAACACTATGTCTGTGCTGAATTTCGTGATGATCGGTTAAGTAGTTTTGACGTGAAAGCGTGACAAACAAGCAAACTCACATTCACATTGTTAATTTATTAATAAGGATTATGATATCAACCTGAAATGTCATTGACAATAGGGATGTTTGCTAGTGTGGAGTATCACATTTTTATAAATTAAATTTTAAAATTGTTGATATGAAAGATACATAAATCTAAAAGAAATAGGTATGTAAGTTGCTGCGATTAATAATTATAAGCAAATAAAAAATATTGCCCATCTCTTTCTCGCAAAACGATTTGTTACGTCACAAATTGCTATCGCCATACATTTTGTAATGACGACCTCTGTGGTTCAGCGCGTTGCTCAAGCCGGGGGTCGCGGGTTCGAATTCCGCCAAAGGAACAAAAAGTTTTTCTGTGTTCCTGGGTCATGGATGTATATTAAATATGTGTATAATATAATAAAAATCTTAAATATATGTATAGTACAACAGTATAAAATATACTTCCCGTTGTCTGGTACCTGTAACACAAGTTCTTCGGATACTTAGCACGGGGCCAGGCTGACGTGGTGTGAAGCGTCCATAGATATTTGTAATGACAAAATATTATGTATGGCGGGTGCAACTCGTGACGTCACATGGGTTCTGGATTGTTCATTAACATGTTGTCTAACATTGAATAGACGAAAAATTTTTTAGGCAAAATGCCTATTGTATAATTGTGACCACATGCCGTCCGCGTTACATATTATATTATAAATTTTAGAAATTTATGATACAAATAAATTATGAGAACACTCTACCCGCTTATGAATTAGATCCCTGATAGTACACACGCCAACCAACGGCGTGGCACCGCGTTACATCGCCACGTACATTCACATCCAAAATCTGCCGCTTCAATATACGTAGTTTCGCATAGATTTTCGGGAGATAGCCGATATGTGATGAGGCGTAGTCATAACAGCGCTATCTCGAATGCAAACATTTCAAACTTGCACGATTATACCAGCGCCATACACCGAGACAGGTGGCGCGGCTCCGTTGTCGCACGGCACGGCAAACATTATAAACTCACAATCCCAATTTAACTTTGACTTTCAATTTACCTTCAATAAAGTCATAAGCTAATGTGGCGTAATATGTAAGTCTGTTGTAATAATGCACATGCATTAATAAAACAACATTAGGTTTAATGTGACAGTAATAAAGGTAACTTCAATCGGGAATGTAGTCTTTTAATATCCCATCCTCACACTGATGTTTGGAATTTAGACCGATCAAAACGCGTTTAACGTTAGATAACGCTTAACTCGTTTTGATCGGTCCAAATAACTTTGCTGTTTTGACATATTGTCGAGACTGCATCGAAACTGGATCTTTGTTCTAAACTTCTTTTGGCTTTCGTAGAGGAGAATGACCTTTCTCACTGTTGTTACTTTGTTATTGCAAATCGTGTTTGACAATGAAGTTTAAATTTGATTGTGACGTTATAATCATCTCACTTGTTACAATTTCAATTTCGGAAGATGGCACATCTGTAAGCTTTGACAGTGGAAACAATTTCCTATTTAGCCGCCAAGCTAGGCGAAGTGCATTAAAACATTATGGATCCAAAACTTGCTCCAACTTCTGCACGCAAACTACCAACAGTGTATTGGTTCCCATTGTTTCAGATTTAATTTAAACTCTTTGCAAACATTCATTTAAAATTCCAATCACAATTATCTAATTGCTCTTTAATTTATTGTAATATATTTGAAACTAAATAAATGAACGTGTCTGATTTCCGTCACATAACTCAAAGTATGTTCGTGTTTGTGTGTTCTGGATCAGAAGTTATATTTTTGCTTTTAGATAACGTCACATCTGATTTCAAAACGTTTTTTTTATTTACGTTTTAAAATCAGCTGTGTTTGTTTGCATTGAATAGGCTCCGAAACTACTAGACCGATTTTGATGAAATTTGGCACTGATATAGAGTAGGCCACGGGGAAGGACATGAGACTTTTTATACGGTTTCCGCGAGAATAGCTTTAGTGCGCGCGAAGTCGCGAGCAACATCTAGTTGACATTATAAATATAATGGCGCAGTCCACAAAAACTTCAGCGTTCAGAAAATTAAAAAGGAGACCACTATGGGACTTAATTACCGTGTGATTGGTTTACCAAAACGACATATCGATTTTATCTTGCACGAGCATTCAATTGACTTACTAATTACGAATATTTACGTCGACGTTTATTAAAGAATTCATTATTCCTTTTTATTTCTTCTTTCTAAGAAATCTTTTGACAGAGGTGAGAGCGATCTTCAGGTTTTGCAGAGGTACTTTCTACGAAAATATAAAAATGATCTCCCGAAAGTAATCTAATCTTATGTTGTTAATAAGTGTATATTTCGGTATTTTACATAGCAACTTTTAGTTAGTACCTAATCATGTGATCATTCAAAACTTAGAATCAAAGTTTACAATCGTCACAAGTCCAACAATCTAAATATATCCGACCCCTGCCCGGCACAATATGTTCTATTCATGAAATTCAAATTCAGCTCGGACTTGGGCAGACGATGACGTCATTGAATATAGTTAACACTTGCGGTAACATGCTCTGTCTCTGTTTTTTATTGCTTTCTCTTTTCTACATTTTGCTGCCAACTTTTTACAACAAAATATGTAGGGAAACCAATTTTTATAAATGTTTATAAGGTTTATTAGATACATTTAACAAAGTGAACTTAATAGTCTATAAATGCTAACAATATATAAATACTAAAAGTAAATAGAGAAAAATGATTACAGCAACTCTGTTGCTTAAGATCGAAATGCGTAAAATATCCATTACATAAAACTTAAATGATTTCCTTTTCAATCTTTATGGCGTCATAAAGATGACAAAATTAAAAGCTTTTTAAGTTTATTGCAATAGTTTTATATCGCTCGTCGCGAAGCTCCTGTCAACTATGGAGGATATAAAATTTATTTCTCATCGATTCCAAATTCGAAAATGTTCGGAATTCAATCTTTGTGTATTTTATCGACGGTTCACGGAATCCTTGCTAAAAACTAATAGCTTTTTCCTCATTTAAAACTCCACCGGGACAGGGCAGCCGAATAGCTACGGAAATAGTCGAACGAAACCGATGATTCACAAAGCACAACATGTGCATATAATACTCTATATCAATGGACGCTTTCACATCACGTCGATCTGGTCCCGTGGTAAGTTCTCGAAGAATTGTGTTACGGGTACCAGACAACGGAAATATATTATTTAATACTTTTATATTAAAATTATTATATTTATTTATTTATATTAAGCATATATTTGATACAAAACTTTTTTATTTGGCGGGATTTGAACCCGTGACCTCCGACTTGAGCGCTAACGCACTAACCAATATAGCCACTGAGCCAAAGAGGTCATCGATATACTGATAGGTAGGATATCAGTTAAGTACTTATATCTAAATTTAGTTTTCTCTGCTACCTATACAAACTTATCTCTTTATTTCGAGTCAGTATAACAATCCAAATTAATGTTTTGGAAAAATTATCATGATTAATGATGCCGCGCTTCGACACAAACAAATGTATGATATTCATTCTGATTAACAATAACGTAATATTTTAGTATATGAAATAACAACTAATAATAATAATTTCACAACAATGATGACATCTGTGGCTCATTGGTTGAGCGTCGGTGCTCAAGACTAAGTGATAAAATTGTGATCCTTTGAATTTCTTTTAAAAAATATATGAAGCAGCTTTATGTATTGTCTTCTTCTCTGAAAAAACTATTTTTAAAACAAATCAACGTAGTTTTACATTGGCTGGAAGTAAAAACTGTATAATAGCTTCAGGAACCGTAAAATAAACTATCTTCCTGGAAATCGCCAATAAACATTTGTTACATTTTAATTCCTTCCTGTATCCTTTATAATATACAGTACATAATATTTTAAGGAACAAGTTGGAAAAAATCATGTTTTAGAATTGAAAGTAGATAAAAATATGACAATTTAAAAAACAATTTTGAATATTTAAACTTCCGCGTTACCGCATAGCCCAGCGCATTGGAAAGCTAGAATGGCAAAAGGCTGGACTGGATATGGCCTGTAGAACCAATAGCCGCTGGGGCAGGAAGGTTCTTGAATGGAGACCACGATCTGGACATCAAAACGTAGGACGACCTCCCATCAGGTGGACCGATGACATGAGGAAGGTTGCAGTAGGTGGATACAGGCCGCGAGCGACACATCACACTGGAAATCTATGGGGGAGGCATATAACCTGCAATGGACGTCTCCAGGCTAAAACGACGACGACGAACAAGGACGACGACGACGACACACGAAACGACGACGACAATTTCATGTAATTTTGAATATTTAAAAAAATAATATTCAAAATTACATTAAATTGTCGTATTATAATATACAGAAATAAAAAACGATATTAATAAACAAGTTGTGCTAATTACGAAATGACTATCAAAATACTTTGTTCTCGCCTCTAGATGACCTTATTTATTTAAGGTCCGGTATCAGAGTGAACCACCTTACAGCCATGCTTCCATAACGCCGCCAAACAAAACGAAGAGACAGTTACAACTGACTCGACCACTATCAACATACTATCTCATCACGGTTTTCTCTTCAAAATCATGATCGGAGATCTAATTAAAATAAAGGCGCCATTTGATGCAAACCTGTACTTATATTATTTTTCACAGAAAACTACATATTTTTGACAGGTACAGGTTGTGTATATGCACACAATTATTCCAAGGCAAGATTCTATAGAAATACCTAATCAAAGAACAGGAAATAATTTTCATACAATTAAAATATATCCGCAGCGATTAACGACCAAACTCCAATATTTATCTAGAGAACACACCAATAAACTTATTTCTAGTGATGCGCCTTCTTCTTCAATTTTATTTCATTCTGTTATATTTTATTATCAGCATAATATGATAAACAATCGATTAATCGGATGTTGAAATTAAACAAATATTAAGAGGCGTAAAGTTTTTATTCACTAGCATCTTTTTCTACGATAACACTAATTTTCATTCGGGGCGCAATACTCTAAAGTATTGACAAGATACTAATTAAAATATTATAATATTAGTCGATTCAGTCGATGTAATTACAGTGCTTGTCAAGGGTCTATCGTGATTCGTTCGTACTATGGGCTTACAAACAAAAGATACACAAGAAATCAACATCGTTACTTTCAACACTCTCCACTTGTAATCAATCTAAAAACTATCATTTATCTGAAACTGCAAACATTACAGTTTTTGTACGATATTCACCATTATTACTGTTACAAATATGAACAAAGTTTTACCGGTCACCGTCAAATCCATGTTTCAATAGATCGACAACTAAATCGATATTGATAACATCAATATCACAGCACTAGTTTCCGAGTACCGGTTTGTAATTTACATCACTGATGTAATGATATGTGGTTGACCTTCTGCGTACCCGCACGATAGCGCGGTTAGCGCTGCGCAGTCCGCTACGAGCACTCGTCACGAACGCACGCGCAATGTCGGAACAAACGAGTTTTTGGGATGAGCTAACCAGCCCCCTAAACATAGTGCTAATAGCCTTCATAGTTTACCTTGTGTATAAGATAGTGCAGTCACATTTTGAGAGCAATGCACCGGCAACGCCCCCTCCGCCACCGATGCCAAAACTTAGGAAGGACATGACAGTTACAGAACTAAGCCAGTATGATGGTACAAATGAAGAGGGAAGAGTGCTATTAGCAGTTAACAATATCATTTTCGATGTGACTAGAGGAAAGAGATTCTATGGCCCAGGTAAGATTTGTGATGCGTTAACTACAAAATACGAATATCACAGAAGCCAGTTTTGCTTAGTCATTTTACGATAAACGTATTTACATTCGCTTGATAACGGAGACTCGCAGTTCCTTTGGTCTGTTTGGATGATAAAAAGGAATTTCACACATTGTGTGAATTTGTAAATGCCTTCATATACGTAGGTACTTAATTTAATATTCTTGATTCCTGGGAATGACTCGCAGTTCTCAAAAAGTATCGCCGTCACGTTGACAAGGTTCTAGTTATCAACCGACTTAAAAAAAAATTGACTGCATTTTTTTTTGTTTGTTACCTCAGAATTTTCGTCTGGGTGAACCGATTTTTATAATTCTTTTTTCATTTGAAACTGGTGTTTTCCGTGAGGTTCTAATTCAATTTGGTCCGTTCCTGACTAAGGCATTAATGAGAAAACCTCTTCTTCTTAAAAGTCTTATATTTTTACTTTGGTTTTCATTTTTTGTTTAAAAATAATAGTCGATATAGTGTTGCTACTTGCTAGTCCTACAGAAAGATAAGTGAACTAAATTCTAGCTCACAAAAACTTTACTTCCTCTAACTTACCTACGAGTGACATAGAGTCTATAAAATAGAATATGGTATTCATAATTTCACAGACGCTTAATAAGGCGACAATTTACATTTACTCCACATATGTTACAAAAGCCTTGTAAACGTTTGATGTAGATAATACAAAAACATTTAGCATTTTTACTATATGTACTCTGAATTTCAGTCTTAAAAGCCTTACTCACGGTCTAGCCTGCAAATCCAACACTTAATAGCCGTCATTAAAGTCAATCATATAAAATTGTTGCCTGGTTGATTTGCAGACTGGACCGTGAGTATGTCGTTTTAGTGAAATGACAAACTCACTTCACCATTCTTTTTAATTGTTCGGTTACTAAAGACAATGATTAGCTGTTATAATTTTTTGACAGAGATGATAAATAGTACATAGTTACACGCGATAAGAATAAGAATCGTTTATTCCAAAAAATTTGTTACATAGATGTTACATTTTTATCAATGATCACAATTTTAGCCCTTATGGGCATGGAATATTATTAGTACATAGTTTTATATAAAAAATAAATATAATCATGTTAGTAAACAAAAACATTTCCATTGTCATCAAAATCCCAGGACCTTAACAATCAATTAGTATTAATAATAATGTATGCAAATAATTAAACATTAAAATATTCCCCAACGGCCATCAGTCATGAAACGGCTAAAAGTCATTATACTTATAGCTATTATGTCATAAGAGATTCATTATGAAAAATATGATGGTTTGAGTTGACGTCATATCACAGATCAATAAATAGTTAACATTTTTATCATTATAGTCTCCGCTTGGAGGAACAATGCAACATTATTGCTTTTGATTGGGTGATCTAGGCGTGATTGTTATTTTATTATTACTTATTAATGTTTATCGAAACTATTTATGAATACTATTTTTTGTCCTCTTGTACCATTGGCTAGTTTAATTTATATTTTCTATTATATCTAACTATATAATAGATCGTATAACCGCCTCCTTTTTTTGGAAGTCGGTTAAAAAGATTACGTCATTTGGATTAATTAACTCAGATACATAATATACTTTAATAACCAAAAAAACATTTTTAATACTTATTATAAATATTTCTCTTATACTTTACTAAGAAAAAAACATTATAAAATATTATAAACATTTAACTTATGTTATATTGTCAATTAAAATTGAATGAACTTTGTGTAAGAAATGACGATACACTAACGGATTTATTGACTAATTACATCTCTTATATATACTAAATGTTACTTAATCAGATGTACAAATATAAGATGATTTCAATGTTATTCCCAATTTCACGCCGCGCCGTTACGCGACGCGACAGTGTTAATGGTTTGTCTTATATTATTATGACTTCTCTTTCATTATAACAAAGAACTAGAGACATTACATAACTTGATTTAACAACCGTTGGTGAATTTGGCACTAAAAATGCTAAGAATCAAGTAATGGAAATCTCGATTCACAGAGGGTTTTTAAATTCGTGACATCTTACAGATTTTTGACATCACAAGGACCGTCGGGCTACCAAGCGCCGCCTGGTGACAGAAAAATAATCAAAAAATCTTATTAACCGTTTTTGATACCACTTACACCACCAGATGACGCTTTGTGTGCGTTGGTTTTGCCCCCTAGGGCCAGAAAAAATATCAAACGCCCTCAATGGACGGATCGCCCCGCGTCTCGATCGAACTGTTGGTTAGCAACTACCGACACCCTTAGACATCCGCAACCCCAGAGAAATTACAAGTGCGTTCCCAGTACATTAACTTCACAACCACCATGAGCCTCCGGTAACCTCACTCACGGCCAAGCACAACGTAAGCATTAGGTAGGTATTTCATTTATTTTTCCGTCAGGTCGCGGTATTTATCCCAGCGAGTTCGTCCATTCGTACCGAAGCATCGCTCTAGTACGTTCAATCAAATTCATTGTGCCACAAGCTAGTCGCTATCAGAAATTGTAAGACCATGAATAATCATCAATCCGTGACTTCAAGCGCCGGCTATTAACCCCAGAGTATGGAAATGATGTGATTGTTAGTGTCTTAAATATAATATTATAATCTGTGGAACATTTTGATTTATAGTCTGTTCCTAGAGGTAATTGTTAGGAACGTTACTTTAGACAAGGACATTCCTAAGATTCTATTTGTTATGATTTAAAAGAAAAATTTTACAAAATTATTTCTATTGTTTTTTATTTGACACTTTATACCATTTATAATGATTCTCGATCTTGCATGACTTCAAATAGTTTCATGTTTACGTCGCTATTTCCGTCTTCGAAACATGATGGTGATCTGTTTTTTCAGAATGTGATAAACATTTTGACAACACGTTTGATATTTTTTTCAGAATTAGGTACCTACTCAACCTTTCGATGAAACTATGCTCTCGCCTTATCACTTTGATAAAAGTTGCTAATGGTATGAAAGTCAGTAACAAAATCATATTTTACCGTTAGTGTGGAATGCGGTTGTTGTTCCACTTATTTGCCTGCAACAGCCACGTCTCTCTTCAAAGCTAAATCAAAACTCGATCAAGGTGAAGTAATGTCGGCCATGATAGCTGTTCGTTCACACTTACTTTGTTGATGACCAACACAGTATAAGGGTCAGTTTACACCGAGACGCGACGTGGCGCTTCATTATTATGATAGCTATTCAAAATTGAACTTTATTCACTACACTAAAATATACACGTTTCATATTATGACATCAGTCATACGTTGCAAAATGTACATGCGCTGTGCAACGCGGTGCAACTAGAAATGATTAAATAGGATTAATATCAATTTTTATTCATTTTTGTCTATTTGATTGTTGATAATGTTTTTCCCGTTTTGTATTGACCATTAGCAAAGAATATATATTACTAACGTTAACGTACCATTAGCGATTTGTTCTTGGTTTAAAGGAAAATTATATTATATTATACCTACTTATAAGGTTTACCTTATAAGTATAATATAGTGCAGGCATAGTGCAGGCAATTATTTATTGCCTGCACCATTTTATAAAATCACAGGTCACCATTTTATAGAATTTAGGGCTTAATCATCCGATATTATATAATTCCAAACATCTTAATAAATAATATATTTTAATTCATATTCCAGACTATGTTTGATAATGCGTAGTTGGAAATTACGCTTCCTTGTATTTTGTACCAAAATAATGTTTTGAATGTAATGAAATGAATGAATTTTGTACCACAGACGCCAATTCTTGGCTATTGTTCTAGCGAACTCTTGAGTGAGCCCGGTACATCTTGTAGGTATAGCATCTAGCTCTGGCAATCGATATTGTACTAAGCAGTACAACGAGAGGACGCTAGATGGCACTTAAATATTAATCTAGCGGCGCTAGTGGTAACATTTTGTCCCACTTGAAATTTTAATTTCAAGAAAATGCTTAGGTAACTTAAATTATAAATAAATTTAAGTTAGGCTATATATTACTACATGATGTTACTGAGTTTTCCTAATAATTGATTTTATTTTTCTCATTAAATTTGCTAATAATAGTGCCGCCTGTTGTTCTAGCCGTAGCATAGTTTCTACTTTTGCCACTCATAATTTGACCCTCCTTATTTATGGACCTTACATAGATGGCAGCACCATAAGCAGATTTAGAACTGTCTGAAAATCCGTGCAACTCTAAACTTTCAAAATCATTTTGCTTAACATGTCTTTGGAATTTGCAAGTTATTATGATATTTATGATAGATAAATCTTTCATAAAACATATATACCACTCTTCACGTAGCTCATTATCCTAAGGGTTCATCCCATTCTAATTTAATTTCAACCAACTATTTTATGAAAATCTATTTAGCTAGCAGCACCGTAGGCCCTAGTAGAGCAAGTGGGTCAATTATTGAAGCAGGCAAAGATAATGCTATTCTTTTAATTAAGGTTTTTGGCACTGGCTTCAGCTTAAGATTAAATGTCAGTTTGTCAGTCTTACTAACCCATGCAAACCCTAATATTTTTTGTTCAGTGTTACAAAATATGTTTGAAGGTATTACTGGCTGTCTGTGATTGTATGTCCATGTGTGGTGTCCATGACCTGTTGAACCGTGGCTATTACCTGGTCTTTATAGTCACCACCATGCAGCATATTGTCCATCAGGAAATCTTTAGCGATTGCATGAGCAGCCTCTAGTAATTTATTTTGGATTTCATTAGACAACTATAACAAACATCGTGTGGCCAAGTATGGCGCTGCTCTCAAGCCGAACCTCAAAGCGTTCCCCTCTTTGATCTTTGTGTAAAAAAATTGAGTGTACATACGTTCAATGCCTGCGCTAACTACATACTAATACATACGGAACCTTATAATAATATCAAATAGATCATCTTGCAGTATCACCTTTATATTGCAGGTCGTTGAGTGATATTCCTGTGGATGTAGGACATGAAGCATCCATTACTACGCGAAGTGGTGTGCTGGTTTTTTGCATATTCACAACAGCCATATGAGCAATATATAATTTTGCTTTTATGTCTGTGTATGCAAGTTTTACCAAACCATACCAAACCTGCGGCTTCAAATTCCCTCATAAACTTTACATACAGTTCTTTATGTTCAGGAGCTTTTTCGAATTTTCTCGCCAGACTTAGTAACCTTTTGTAGGCTATATAATATGAATTACCTATGGAAGTAAGTATCAATTTCGATGGTAACTTAACTATCAAATTACCCTTTTCTGACCTGGAGTGTTCTTTGAATATCGCTTTACACTGACATAACTTAAGTATAGTGACAGCGGTTTGATTAGGTTTTTCCAATTCCCAAATGTAAGACATTTGACTAAGTACCATAAAATTACATGTAGTTTTGGATCGACCTGGAGCGCTTACTGCACCTGAGATTATCCACCCTATTTTAGTTTTTTTGTAAAATAGGCATTCCTTTACCTAGTTGTACTTGACCTGCACATAGTAATTTATAAAATAACTCAGCCCCAATGATCATATTATCTATTGGGCCTAGCATTGCATAATGTTTGTATGCCAGCTTATAGAGCTTTGGTATTTTTAAATCATCATTATTTACTTGTGATGGCAACGTGCAAATGTTTGGTACTATAAGACATGAGATTTCTGCATTGAAGGCACTAGTTTCAGATTCTATTTTAGAAACACAATAATAATGAATGTTGGTTGAGCCACCATTGAATCCAATTACCTCCATGTCTATTCTCTGCTTTTTAATATTTAATTTGTCATACGCACTTTGTGATATAAAGTTTCACTGGGCACCGGTGTCAAGCAGGACTTGCAGCCTGTGAGTATTTTCTTGTCTGTATTTGACTTTTACCTCTGCCGTTGACAGTAGTACCGACTGCGGTACTAGTGGCCAATCACCTTCAGAGTCTTTAAAATTGAATGTAGCTGTATTAAGTACAGTTGCCTTACCTTGTTATTAGTTGGATGTGTGAATATTGTTGTCTGTCGACCCTTTGAAGGATCATGCAGAATTATTGTATTATGTTTGACTTTACAGGTTCGACATCTTACAGTAGTCTTGCAAATACTTACACTATGACCACCTTTTAGGCAATTGATATATAATTGTAGTCTAGGCACAGTTTTATTTTTAGCCTCAGTGTCTAGAGCCAAGAATTTTGTACATTGAGTTAAATAATGGGGCTGTTTGCAGTACGGGCATTGAAAAACATTAGAACTGGATGATACCTTAGTATTCCTTTCATATTTTTTGTTCAACGCAGTTGCCATGCAATGCTATAGCTATCTTCAGAATAGTCTAAGGCCCCTATATCTTCCAAAGCACACCAACTCAAGCATGCTTTTAAATATTTATACTTTTGTATAGGTCTAAGCGCCCCTTTATTTATTAAATCATCAAAGGAATCTCTGAAATCTAACCATTAACCAATTTCCCTAGATAATATGGTAGCGGTATTTCTGGATTTCGAAATGTTCTCTTTCCTCTATTTCTAAATCTAAATTGTCTGCCAGCTTTTCTATTTCGGATTGAATATCATCAAATCGCTGAAAAACTGAAATGATTCTGTCCATTCTCATTTTTAATTCTGTCCTTTGATCAGCACTCAAGCTGTTCATATCGAGGCTAGTTATAACTTTTTTTATATAAAGTTAACTTCATTTTACTTGATACTCGCTCTTTTTTGCGGTTTTATAGTCTGTCATTTTCAATCTGAATACGTGGCGTGCCTTCGGCGTCACCGTTTGCCATTTTTTTTTGTTAAAATGAAAAAATGAAATGAAAAATTGACCAAGACTTTTGTACCTTTTGATCGGTAAAATATTAATAATAATGATATGTAATAATAATATGATGCCTACGCTTAGTACCTTATAAATTTTATTTGCCCAAGACTTACAAGTCAAGTTATTTAAGATAACCCTACTTTTATACCCATATAATATAGCAAATTTATAGTGACTTTTACAGTGTATTTCCATAATATCTCTACTGCTACCGGTAGCCCCCTGCAACCACCCAGGCAAAAAAATCTCAAGGAAAAGTATGATAGGAAACGAACAAAGGGAACCGACTCACTGTCTTTTCAGCTGATACTTAGCCAAGCTCCGATTTTTGATACCTGTGCTGCTCGTCTTTTCGTTTCTTCTGGTGGTCCAGCAAGTTGGTGATTGGCGACTTCGCAGATCTGGCGACTTCGCAGATCTTGCAGCTTCGTCACCACGCGGCACGTGCTCCCAACCTCGCAATTTTCGTAAGATTTCTTCGATTTTTTCTTACAGGCGACCACGTCGGGGTCACCAAATGTCGGTCGTAGTTGGAAAATTACGCTTCCTTGTATTTTGTACCAAAAGAATAAACGAGCTGTTGCTTGTTACAATTTTATTGTAAAAGTGTTTAATGGCGTTCACAGACGTCAATTCATGGCTATTGTTCTAGCGACCACTTGCCAACCACTTCCAACCACTTCTAGCTCAAGCAATCGATATTGTACTAAGCGGTACCACGAGAGGTCGCTAGATGGCACTTAAATATTAATCTGGCGGCGCTGGTGGTAATAATGTTGGACAACACAATAGGTAATGATTATCTCAAAATATTGTTATGTTTGTATTGACAAAATTTTTCATTTTTATCAAGTAATTACTATATCAGTCAAACGATGTAGATAAGGTAGTAGGGAAAAGATTATAATTATATAGATATTAAATGATTTATGTTAATTCGTAAGCAAACCATTTTGATTGTTTGTTACTCTTATCAAAAACTCGTCAAGTGCGAGTCGGACACGCGCACGAATGGGTTCCGTCCAAAACGGCAAAAAACATGAGCCCCTCTTTTTTTCTTGTTATAGCGGCAACAGAAATACCTCATTTATGAAAATCTCAACTGTCTAGCTGTCACGGTTCATGAGATACAGTCTGGTAACACTTGACAGACAGACGGACAGCGGAGCCCCATTTTAACCCTATGGGTAGGGAATCCTCAAAATGAGCTGAAAAGAAAAAATATGTTAAATTATAAAACACATACCGACAAATTTATATCATTCTATTTTCCCGACTACGGCGAAGCCGAAGAGAAGGGTAATTAATGATTTTGGTAGTCTATGTATGTATGTATGTAATATACGTCATAACGTATGTGTGTCTTTTCATTGTAGCGTCAAAACTATTGATCCGATTTGAATGAATGAGTTATTAGATTCTTGATACGTAATTGCCCGGGTGACATAGGTTACTATATAGTTTGCGTAGTGAGGTTATAGTATTTAGATTTTGTTTTATTGGAAGTCAGTCAAAAAGGCAATAAAATTAATTTCAATTTTTCTACAAGTAGCTTCGAATATGAATCATTAATTTAATTTATTGATCTCAAACTCTTTTATAAATACTTGAAACATAAGGTTTAGAAACAAGACAACTTATAAATTTAAAGAAAAATATATTAAGCTGAAAACTATAAACCCAATTTCGTTATTGTCTGGGAAGTAAAAATGCAATCAATAAGAAACAAAACACCAACGCTGTAAAACCAAAGTGTGAATAATATTGGGTGTCCATAAAAACTTAACGACTGATGTTACAACTGTACAAGCAACAAAATCCTAGCCACTAGGAATCCGTAATGCGACGTGACGTTATAATATAAAACGTCGATAAAATATTTATTTAAGCAACCCGTTTCATGTGTATATTTTTTAATAGTACCAGCATAATTTTATCCTAACTTTAAAATTATTCTGTAAGATTGGCAATAATACCAGCCTTTTGCCGATAAGTAACGACAGACTTAAAATTATGTTACTTGTAAGAATGGCAAAAACACCACCTTTTGCCGATAAGTTACCACTGACTTATAAATTATGTAACTTCTGAGATTAATAACCAGATAATATAAAAGTTCCAGCCATTTTCAAAGTACCAGATATTTTGTTTAATCAAAAGTGGTAAAAAAGTCTTAAATAAGTATCTGTATGATTAATGAATCACTGTGTTGTGTAACCGTAAGAAGCAGAATTAACCAATTTATATTATCTACCAGCTTTTGCTCGTGGTTTCGCTCGCGATAGTAAAGTATCCCACTGTAATGAAATAAATAAATAGTAGTAAAAACACTGTTAAAACATAAACAATAAACATAGACTACTACCATACCAAATTTCATCAAAATATGTTCAGTGGTTCTTACGTGAAAGAGTAACAAACATCCATCCATTCATCCATCCTCACAAACTTTCATATTTACAATAGTATAGTAGTTACAATAGTATAGTAGAATACTACAATATAATTACGACGTTCTGAATAGGAAAGATTTGACTGGTTGTTTGCATTAAATCTAAGGAACCACGCGACCGATTTTGATAAAATCTGGCACAGATATAGAGTAGACTGGAAAGGAGTTATGCTCCTGTACGTTGCGGCATAATTGAGGATTCCCGCGGGGTTTCTTTTAGCGAAGTCGCAGGCAACATCTCGTGAATAGTATTAATCAGCTAAGATTTGACTCGTATAATAAATAACTTAGTTTTATAACCTGTTTCGTTCATTACCGAACAGCGCCAGCCAACCATCACTTCCGGAGCAAAAAATGTTGCATTACCGTGATTACCTGCGCCACGTGTTATCAACATTTGTTCAAGATGTGCCTTAATATAATAGGGAAATACATTATGAAAGAAAGAAATATTTACTTTTTTTTCTTCAAGTAATAGATAGGTAAATGGCACAAAATGAACTCGTTACAAAATGGATCAGAATCTACCGATTTCTTTCTCGTATTAATCTTACCACATGTTTATATTGTGGTGTAGGTATACACAGGATAAATTCGTTTCACAGGAATGTATAAAATAATAATTATTATCTTAACTTAATTGCCTACATAATGAAAAAAACTTTATTCAATCTTAAATCAGTTTAAAATAAAGATTTTTACAATGGCTACGCTTAGAATTCGTGGGTGTTTAACAATTGATTGCTTAATACAATTTGAGTTAATAAATTCAAAGGTTATAAAAGGCGAAGTTGACACCTCGAGCTAGGATTACAGGTACTTTTAAGTGATCTAAAAGTACTTTAAGTCCTAACTAAATTGAGGATTTGCCCTAAGCTAAATAGTTAAGAGCTCATAATACATATTATCTTTTGTTGACTGGTTGTTTCTTGCGATTCTGTCATCGTTTCTCTACACGAGGGTTACTTCTTAATTCGTCTTACGTTAGTTTAATATTGGCGTGACAGAATGGTAACGTGGCAATACTGGCTTTTGCCCGCGGCTCCGCCCGCGTAAATTTAGTATCCCACGGGAATACTGTACTTTTTCACGATAAAAAGTATCCTATGTTTTAATCCAGAACCTATATTGCTACCATACCAAATTCCATCGAAATCTGTTCAGTTGTTTTTGCGTTAAAGAGTTACAAATATCCGTCCATACATCCATCCATCCATCTATACATCCATCCTCAAAAAATTTCACAGTTTTTCAGTAACTTCCCCTCATCGTGTGCAAACCTATGAGTCTTACTTATATATTATACTTCAGTAAGATATAAATGTACTTGTCAGTCACCACTTTACCATATTGCCATGAACAGTAATCTATTATAATATATCTCTATACTAATATTATAAAGAGAAAAGATTTTATTGTTTGCAGTATGTTTGTTGTTTGTTTGCATTGAGTAGGTTCCGAAACTATTGTACCGATTTAGATGAATTTTGGCACAGATTTAGAGTAGACCAGGGGAAAGGGCATAGGCTACTTTTTATCGCGGCACAATGTACGGTGCGGTACGGTCCCTCGTGATTTCCTTTTATGCGCACGAAGTCGTGAGCAACAGTAATATATTCTAGTAAGTAATAAGGTCTAAATGACGTATACTGTTCGACTGTTGATAATATTGTATAAAAATGTAAAGTAATACAGTCGTGTAATTAGATATACTTGCACTATCGGCTTATTAGCTGAGTGTTTATTAGTTACCCGAGCATTTTAATAAACTTTAAATACACATTATCTAGGTAATATGTTATTCAACCTTGGGGAGGTGCATGTCATTACTTTTTTGTACGTCTTATGTTTATTTTTAATTTTTATGTTTGGTTTTATTATTGTAAAAAGCTTTTTCGCATTATCATATTATACTATATTCATTTTTTTAATACTTTTTGTGTTATTAATACATATTCTTAACTTGATGCTAGAAATACATACTCTTGACATTTCCAGACTGATGATAACTAGATACATGATGATGCTGATGACGATGCTAAAATATCACTCCTACCATTTCCAGGTGGCCCGTATGCGGCGTTTGCCGGTCGAGACGCGACGCGAGGACTCGCGACGGGAGAGGTAGCGGGCTCGGACAAGGAGTATGATGACGTCAGCGACCTCACCGCGGACGAGCTTGCTGGGGCCAAGGAGTGGGAGGACCAGTTCAGAGGTAAATACAGAGATTATACACTCTATACTAGTATAGAATATAGAGCTTCATAAAGGCAAACATCCCTTTTATATTTACACTGTACAGCCCGTTCCCAAATAAAAGTCAGTTAATCGAATAAACTTTGATGTGAACTTATTAACTATATATTATTATATATTATATAACTTATTTTGATAAGATTCTATAAAATAATTAACGTTGATTTATAAACGCGCGGTAATATAACTGATTGACGCTGGCGTGGCCTTCAAAGCCGGTGCGGGGTACAGCAGTGCTAGGGTATCCATACGTAACGAGATTTATCAGGAAATGTTAATCATGTTATTTTATGCATTATCATTACTGACGTAATATTGTAGCCTAATTTTGGGTAAAACATGTCATTCGGATAACACAACATGTGTATTGCGATAGTTTGTAGCAACTTAAGCTTGATGCAGTTGCAATGAACCTTATATGGACGGAAATTGTAGCTTAAATCTTCTACGTTTAAAGGTAGCCTTCCAATCTATGCGACCGCCACGCGAGACAGCCACCCACGACCAGCGATCAAGCGCATCTGGTTCTCTGGCCACACCCACCCGAGACCGAAACAGAGTCGCGGTCTCACGTCGCGCGTCGCGTGTATTGGAAAGCTACCGCTCTACTACATGCAGTCGCGCGGATGTGCGCGTTTGTATCGCTGCAAAATTTCGCGTTCTAGATCTTCGCGCGAAGATTCTAGATCTTCTCAGTGGGCTAACGGGATTGAATTCCGTTGATAGGAATTTAAGCAACCCGGGTAACATAGGCTATAATATAATTTGCGTAGTCGACTGAAAGTTCTTAACTTTTGATTATTACTTATACTTTGTTTGTTTTTTTTGTCCTAGATCTTCATAAAATCACTTGATACGAATTCGTTGGCGAAATTACCAAGAAAGCCATTGTTACAACTTTTTACTTCTCAGATTCCATAATTAAGATCAGAAAATACCATGGGCATCCGATGCTTATATTTAACATAATATAATTTTTCTGCAAATTAACATCAAATATAACGAAGCCGTAGGTATCTGACTAGTATATATAACGTATTTCGAAATATAAGAAGATTAAACGGCGTGTTCCGTCACGAGGTTACCCCCAAAGTATAGCAATTGAATATTTTATGTTTTGGGTACTACCTTACGTTGAAGAAAAGTAAATAATTTATTTTATTTTTGACCTACACACATCATAAAGGTCGCATTTCATAAAAAAAAAAGGAAAATTTTCCTTGCATTTTTTCTTATTTTATAAACAGTTTTAAATCTAGCCCGTTTAGCCCAAATATTTATTTTGTCAGTTTTTCTGATCATGCTGCCTATAATATGACGTAAAATATAACAACAAAAATGTATTCCTTCTGCTGACAAACAGCTGTTAAAAGTATAGGAATACCCAAAATTTTGTACAGTGACAGTATTTTAAATTTTAGCTAAGTTAGTAAAACGAACCTATTTCATGTAATTATAATTATACCCTATTACTTTTGGAATTACGGAATAAAAATCATCAAGTAGTATAAATAATAATAGACAGAAAATCAATTCGTTCGGCGTCTTTGTAAAACGCGACATCCTCAGTTCACGTAGACGTTTACAATTTTGTAAGGCACATTGTTTCTATTTAAGCCCTTCAAATCAGTGACACATAAGTAAAACGTAATATTAAATATACAATAACCTAATCCAATTTTATGTAATTTTCAGAGAAATACGACATCGTAGGCAAACTGCTAAAGCCTGGGGAGACGCCCACGGACTACAGCAAAGAAGACGCCAAAGAGGAAAAGAAAGAACTATAGACTATTTTTTATTATTACGTGTTGGGTTATGTTAAGTTTGGAATGGTCAGAAATAAAGTCTTATAGTTACTTATCGGTTATTTAAAGTTCCTTTAAACTAGATTCTTAATCAATGTAATTTAGTACGATATGATGTAATTTCTATCGTTCCAAATATTTTGACAATGCTTTATTTAAATACTGGCTGCCAAATCAGGTGTTCATCACTCGCTTAAGGACACGCGTTATTTGCCTACCGCTCGGCGTGTCTCTTACGAGACAATCTACAAAGGGCCGAGGCACGCCGCACGCCCGCCAGAGCACTCGCACCGCACGTTCCCACGCTTACGCGTCGAAATGACATGTAATTATTGTGCAGTGGATGGTTGGAGTGTAAAACTAAATTTATTAGTTTTTGACCTCTTTAGTCAGGCGAAATACGAAATAGCCTCCAGCCAGAGAAAATTAGCAAGAGTGTTCTTAAAATTATTAAGTATTATAAAATAATAAT
The DNA here is from genome assembly GCA_037179445.1 of Phengaris alcon alcon. Lineage (NCBI taxonomy): Eukaryota > Metazoa > Arthropoda > Insecta > Lepidoptera > Lycaenidae > Phengaris > Phengaris alcon. Next base: position 423,521 of record JAYRCH010000251.1, on the reverse strand, counting down.
AATTAATAATTATAAAATTGCAATACTTATGTACTTATTTTAGAATTTATTGATTTTTCTCTGCTTTGCTGTTTTTATTATACTTATATACCTATTAAAATTATTTACGCGATTTAGGATATTTTCAATACATAAAATGTAATAATCGAGAATTCAACGAAGGTTAAAAATATATATACTTTTTGACATATTTGATTGACAAATAAATTACAATAATCCTCATAGATACAACCCTGACGCATTCATGCGATGTGCGCGTGACCCACATGTAACGTGAGTCGCACGGCAGGCAATACAGGCTCGTCGCTTTTCAAAGTCAGAGTCAAAAAAATTGATTCAAAGTTGGTATTATTATACACTTTCTGAACGTCGGTATACGTGATGCCTACCACTGGTTCGGGAACTAGCCCGGCGAGAAGAACCGGCGTAAGAAACTCGCGCGGGCCATCTTTTACCAAAAATATAGAAAGTTGATCTTGTAGAATAAAAAAGGTGTATCACAATGTTATGACTAAAACTACATAACAAGAGTACAATAACAATAGCCTTGCCAGCCATCCTATTCCCATAGTGTGCGATCGTCAATAGAATCACCTATAGCTATGTCACGGTGCGTGCCGCCGGCGCGCTCCACCTGCTGCAACTGTTTAGCCCGCACACGCTCCTCCACATCGAAACGTAAAAGATGTCGACGACGGCGCAGCCTTTGAGCTAAAAGAGCTACCGCGGGGGGTACCCCGGTAGTTGCGTGCTCGCAATTTCGATATTGAAACAGCATTTTGTTAATGGCTTGCTCCACATCTTGCTCCTCATAATGAGCCTTCTTAATACAATTGTTAACAATTTTTACTGTGTTTTCTGCCGCACCGTTACCTTTAGGCCTTTAGGAACTAGTAACATTATATACGATGCCATTTTTATCAAAATATGATTTTAATTCACTAGACGTGAAAGGCGGCCCGTTATCGGTTACAATTTGTGATGAAAGCCCGAACCTAGCGAACAATTCGCTAAATATTTTAATAACAGATGAGGCAGTCGTGGTGTTCATTTGATACACTTCGATCCACTTACTATAAGTATCGATTAAAATCAAAATATAGTGTTTACCCTTGTACTCGCCGAAGTCTGCGTGTAACCTCTGCCAGGGGCGCGCGGGGAACTGCCACGACGTGAGAGGGGCGTGCAATTCAGGTAAAATATTTTTACGATACACTGGTGGAACGACAATGCGAAAGTTATAAATGATACAACCATTAAAGATTAATAAATCCTTTCTTCTATCAAAGTAACACTTTTCTTGACGAGATACATCTTTAGTCCAACCGACAGATACCTATATATCTTAAAACATTACATAATATTGAGTCTTTTGCAGTAGCTTTTGCGATATCTTTATGATTTATAGAAAACTCATTTTCTATAAAAAATATATACGATAAACTGTCGTCCTCTTTAGTGCCAGATTTGTACTGTAGCGGAAGTCGAGATAGGCAGTCGGCGGGTGCGTTACTCGCGGAATTGATCCACTCTATGGTAAAAGTATAGGCTACCAAACGCGCTGCATACCTTTGTAACTTGCTAGCCGCCGACTACGGAATACCTACCTTGTCGCCGAATATGTGAGACAATGGCTTGTGATCCGTGCGGATAGTGAAATCTCTGCCGTACAAATATTGATGATTTTTAATTACGCCAAAATAAATAGCTAAGGTTTAATTATCCAGCTGACTATACGAAAGTTCAGCTGAGGATAACGTTCGCGAAGAGTAATAGATAGGTTTCTCGTTACCATCTACATACCTATGCGCCAGTACTGCGCCTATACCGTAAGCGCTGCTGTCAACGCTCAGCATCAACTCGACACTCGGGTCGTAATGAGCTAACACCACGTCGGTGCTCAACACGTGTTTTATTTATGAAAACGCCTCATCATATGTTTTATCCCAGTTCCAAGGTGTGTCTTTTTTAGTAATTTGTAAAGTGGGTACAATATAGTGCTTCATTGTGAAACAAATTTTCCGTAATAATTTACGAGACCTAAGAATGCCTTAAGTTGCGTGACATCCTCAGGCCGGGGTGCTTTTAGGATGGTTGCTACTTTTTTATCATCTGGGTGTAGGCCGTTTTTATCTATAATGTGCCCTAAATAGTAAACTTTGTTTAGAGTAAAGAATTCACATTTTTTCTAATTTAATTCTAACTCCTACTTTTTGCAATCTAGCTAATACCTCTCTCAAATTACGTAGGTCATCACTAAAAGAGACCCCGCCTACGCAAATATCGTCGATGAAGGTGACCGTCATCGGTACGCCCCTCATCACCTCCTCCATTAATTTTTGGAACTTTTCAGGAATACAACTTAATCCGTACGGTGTCCGAACATACTTGAACGAACCGACGTGTGTACTTATGGCTATACAGGCTTGTGAATTTTCTTCTAATAAAACTTGTTCACATGCATGAGACAAATCAATTTTTGAGAATACCTGAGCGACGCGTAACGTGGCGTATAACTCCTCGATACGTGGTAAGGGATAAGATTCGCGTAGCAGTTGAGAATTAACCGTAACCTTGTAGTCTCCACAAATTCTAATATCCCCCTTTCTTTTTACAACGGGTAAAATAGGTGTTCCATACTCCGAATTTTGATTTTTTACTACCTATAGTTCCTTATTTAACTAATCTATCTAATTCTATTTCGTTACGAGTAAAGTAAGCGTAAAGAGAACGCTAAAGGTAAATTACGAGCTTTAATAAATATAGGTTTGATATCTCGCAATCCAAGACTGAATCGAATCGTACATGTTCCTAAGCCCGGGGCAAAAACATCGGCAAATTCGTGACTTAGTTTCAGTACAATATGTTCCGACTCATTACAAGACTCCATATTATGTAAGGCAATATCAGTTTTATCTAGTTGTTAACAACGTAGCCACGCGCGGCGTAACAGCGGCGGCCCCCCACCGGGGATCACGTACAGCGGGAGCGCACGCGCAGCGCGACTCTCACCGTGCGCGTCCACGCACTGGGCCGATAAAATAATAAATCCTAAAGGTTCTATAGTGCCACCCGTATATGAATGTAATTTAAGTTTAGTTCTTGAAAGTTTAGTATGTGAAAAGTATTTATGATAAAATTCACTATTGATTGCTGAGATTTTACTTCCCGTGTCTACTTCAAAAATGATCGGAACAGAATTTACAACAATTTTAAATAAGGCTTTACACATTAAAACCGTTCACACAAATTTAAAAAAAATCATAGTACTCGGACTCACTGCTATCTACGATATTATCTAATTGTTTTTTGTTCATAAATACCTCAGTATCGGAAAATTCCCGTCGCTTACTCTCAACATTGTTCTTACACATCACCTTTAGATGCCCCTTAGCACCACACCGATCACATGAGAAATTTCTGAACCGGCACCTGTTCGGTGGGTGCGCGCGCCCGCACTGCTAGTACGGCCTGCTGTCGCCGCCGCTGCTGTCCCTGCGCCCCGCGCCGCCGCTCCCCAGCCGGTGCACCGCCGCCGCCACGCCTGCTGCGCCCGCGCCGCTCGTCTCCGCGTGACGTTCCGCAGCCTCCAGCGCCATAGCCAACTCCACCGCCCGTTTGTAGCTCAAATCCGGCTCCGCAAATAACCGACTCCTCATCTCGCTGCTCGCGAGACCCGACACAAATTGGTCCCTTAGATTCTCCTCCAGCTTAACACCTAAGTTACACGTGGTGGCGAGATGTTTTAGCGCCTGCAGATATGAGCTTAACTCCTCCCCGCTTGCTTGTCGACGCTGACGAAATATATGTCTTTCCGCTATATCTGAGCGCCGGGGCTCGAGATGTTTTTGCACTATTGCTACCAGCTCAGCAAAACTCTTGGTTTTGGGCTTATTTGGGGCACACAGGTCGCACATAAGGTCGTAAGTAGCCTCGCCTACGACCGTCACCAACGTTGCCACGTGCAACGATTCCTTTATCTCGTTTAACGCGATAAATTGCACGACCTGATCCACATATATCGTCCACTTTTTGAAGATAAATCAAAATTATCTATTTTTCCAGTCGGCATAACGACCACGCGCGGAACAAACACAAAATCTAATACTTTTTTAACGATTTCTCGTCGCCAGTTAGATATAGGTAGTGAAACACGGACGGCGGTTATCAAACTGGTTTATTAGTTGCATTTGCACGACGCACAAACGTATACGCGTACGGCGCGTACCCTACACAAATCAGGACATTTTGTAAATCGAACGTATTGCTTGCTTCTGCAGCACAAAATATATTGTGTTAATTTCGGCGGCATTTCCCCATAAAAAATGCCGTAAGACCGATGCCGTAATTTATATCTAAGACACTTTTTATATCTACCCTTTGAGTTCTAATTTTTAGGTAAGAACTCAAAAGGTCGAGTAAAGAGTCGCGTATACCATAATGGTGCAATTTTCTGATCAATGTAGCATGCTCAACACAATCAAATGCCTTTGTAAGGTCACAAAATACACCTAATGCACCCTGGACCCCTCCCAAACTTCAAAGATTCTACAAAGAAGACCCATACCAGCATCCGTTGTGGATCGACCATTAGTAAAACCGTACTAAAACCTTTTTGCGCGTACTTATGGTACATTTTTTCTCGCTGCGAAAAGCATATATTAATTTTAAGATTTTGTAGGCAATTATAACGTAGTTTCGCTTTTGTATGGGAGTGTATCTGTTACGTAGTAAGTATTTATTAATCCGTGGCCCTAACACATACTATAGTTTCTGACCACGAATGTGAATCTAATTTTCACGGCAGCAATTGCCAATCAATGTTCTATTGATCCATTCCTATGAACCAAATATATGAGCTTACAACCAATTTACAATTGAAATTAAATCGGTATTCAGCAATGTGGAACGTCACTAAATTAGTAACAAATGAATTATTTCGTTATGATCAACGACATAATTATAAACTATAGATATGCCATTCGCTTAATAATATTTAAAGCGCCAATATCATTTAACTGTTTGAAAATGTGCTTGAAATTTGACGACCTCTGTGGCTCAGTGGTTAGTGCGTTGGCACTCAATCCGGAGGTTGCGGTTTCGAATCCAGCCAACAACAAAACGTTTTCTTCGACGTGAAAACTAAAAGTTTTCTGTGTTTTCTGGGTCATGAATGTGTATTAAATATACTAGAAATCTTAATAATAATATGTAAAGTCTGGTCCTGTAACACAAGTTCTACGGATACTTAGCACAGGTACAGATTGAAGTGGTGTGAAGCGCCCATAGATATTATATTAATGTTGTGAGATACGGGTAATAAAATAGTCTTCAATTTATTAAAAAGCGGTATCCATACTATTAGGGAATCTAATTCATAGGAAGGTTCACTGCAGCCGTCACAATTTGTACATATTATGGGGGAGGGGGGAGGGGGGAGGGGGGGGAGCCTGGCATTTCTAAACTATAGGAGATAGAAACTTCTAATTTTCCATGCTGATAGGACGTACTAAAAACCCTTTAATAAAATATTTTGAGCGAATTTGGACAATACTTTTCAAAGTAATTGAAATAAAACCTAGTGCGCGTTGATAGTTACGGAACCCTCCTAAGACATGTCCTGACATGCTCTTGGTTAGGTTATTCCTTAGTACTAATGCCAGACATGATATAACTTACGAGAATAAAGTAGAGCATTTTCTTAAATCAAGACATCCAATTCAAAATAACATACTACTAATTAATGAGTCGTTTATACTAAAGTCCATTTTCTCTATTATTTTCTCCATTAAACTGACCGCCAGCACCTAGAAACTAGTGCATAGGATATTAATAGTGCGGATGACGTGAAATGCAGCGGCAGGACAAGAGCTAGGCAATTTCCTAGCGATTTCCTCGCTGGGGATGCGCTAAAAGGGACTTATCGCTGAAAGGAACTCTATTTTATACTTCATTTCATGTCGAAATCATTATAAGCTAAAAGCTGATTCACAAAGGCGTCAAACAGAACAGCTTGGCCATTGTAAGCGTTTTTAATAAAGAAAATAGTTTTTTACCGCAATTTTAATCGAATGTATTCTTGTTAGGGAAATCTATTAGAATATGTGTTCGACGTAGTTTTTCAATGTATTTGTTACTTTTTATTGGGATATAAATATAGACATAATATATGTTATAGTCGAAGCATGTTGAGGCAAAAACTATCCCCACATAAATGGTCCCACTTTTTTAGTTTAGTTTGGAACCATTTAGACATTTGAGGTATGGTGAAAACAAGATGGCGTAACTTTCTCTTGTAGGAAGATTTTTTCTGTCAAATGTATCTACACTCTCTAGACTCTTTAGACTCTTTAGTTTTGAAATTATGTTCAGTATTTAAAACATGATATAAAAACCATGAGCATTTCAGGATATGTCTAAGGAGAAATCCGTAACTGTCAACGCGCAATAGGTTTTTTTTAAATTACTTCAAAAGTTATTGTCCGATTTCGCTTAAAATTATTTTTCTTAAGAGTATTCAGCATGATCTATCAGCGTGGAATATTGCAAGTGTTTAACTCCTATAGCTTAGAAATTCTGAAAGGGGAAAATATTTTCATGTAAAATCATGCCAAAACGAGACAAAATGACTCGCACTGTTAAAAAGTTATCAGATCTCATCTATAGCCAAGCTTCTGATTTTTAGGGTTCTGTAATAGTCAAGGAACCCTTATAGTTTCGCTCTGTCCGTCCGTCTGTCTGTCTGTCCGCGCCTCTAGCTTCTGTAATTATACATATAAATGGATGAAATTTCGTATGGTTAAAGATTGTGTATAGATCTCGGTTTTGACATCATAAATCATCATTTTTCATTCTACCCAATCGTGTAGGATATCGTTGAATAGGTATTTTAAAATAAAGGCAAGGTTTCATACATTAATTATTTACAAAATCAACCATTTTCGAGTAATCGGCCTTCAAGGAGGTTTAAAAGTTTGCCCTGGCATTTCTAAACTATGAGACTTAGAAAAATGCAATTTTTCATGCTAATAGATTATGCTAAATACTCTTAAGGAAAATTATTTTGAACGAATCCGGACAGTAACTTTTGAAGTAATTTGAAAAAAACCTAATACGCGGTTATAGTTACGGAACCCTCCTTAGACATGACCTGACATGCTCTTGGTTAGGTCTATTTACGTACTGATTAAAAATATATTTTATTATTTAAATATTATATTTTAAACTCGCACTTTACCGCACTGTTAATTATTGTGCTCGAGCAGCACCTACAACGAGTACTCGACGTTGTTACCAACTCATAATGAATACGAGCGCTGTATCTTAAATGTTATGTGACTTCATACATTTAAGAATACAGACATTACTTTGAAAATATTCGCGTACAGAACTTTTTACATTATCTTTAAGGAATAAAATATGCTGCAGAGATAATATTATTGTAATGTTTCACAATCTACTGATAAGTGTCAGTGTCAGATAGCTTATTTGCACTTTTTGTCTCTGTCGCTCGATAAAAAGTAATCAGCAAAAAAACTTGCGAACAAGCTATCCGACACCTATTAGAAGATTTTATTAGAAGAAAAGGCTCTTAGGGCCTATTTCACCATCACCTAATAAGTGAAAAATAGCTTATCCGGAAGTTTTGTCTCTGTCGCTCAGTATAAAGTAAGCAGCATCAAAACTTCCATATGAGCTGTGGGAATATGGTGGCAAGCCCCAAAGGGAGATCTCCGACCGAGCGAGGTGCTGTGCTCGGTCAGGTCGAAGCCCACTTGTATGAATTTCAGATGTCGTATATATAGTGCCGATCATAGAAAACTTCGATAGCGCGATTCAGGATTGTGGCGCTAATTGGTCCGTCACATCACTCCCCCCCGAAGACCTGAGGTCGAATCTTGAGTCGTCTTGCTTGAGTCGCCAGTGCCAGTGGAGAGTCCCAGTGAGTCGGAACTGTGCTGCCGTGCTTGGCTGATGCTACGTGCTGACCAGGCGAGGTGCTTCGTGCTCTTCTTGCTAACCGATCCTTGTAGCTACGTGTGCTGATCAGGAGAGGTGCTTCGTGGTCTGCTTGCTAACCGATCGCTGTAGCTGCGTGTGCTGTGACCAGGAGAGATGCTTCGTGCTCTGCTTGCTGACCGGTCCGTTCTAGTGTCCGTTGAAGCCGATGACGATTCGACCCGGCCGCGGTGCGTTGAGGCTGGTGGTCGAGGTACTCGATGAGGCTGAGTCTGGCTGGCGTGGTGCGGGGGGTGGGGGTGATGATGATGATGTCCAGAAGGAGGCGTGTTCTATCGAGGGTCACCAATGTGGGAATATGGGGGCAAGCCCCAAAGGGAGATCTCCGACCGAGCGAGGTGCTATGCTCGGTCAGGCCGAAGCCCACTTGTATAAATTTCAGATGTCGTATATATAGTGCCAATCATAGAAAACTTCGATAGCGCGATTCAGGATTGTGGCGCTAATTGGTCCGTCACAGAGCTATCCGTCAGTTATTGGAATATTGAGAATCGGGCCTTCAGTATTTTATTCCCCCTTTATAAAAATATTTACACAACGGTTAACTTAAAAAACGTTGCTGTCTTTCTCTGTCAACTGACTTTCCCAACGTATCAGACAAAGACAGCCACGTTGTATAAGTTATGCAATGTATAAATATTTTTATTGGTAAGGGTACTGGGTAGTATAATATAGAAGAAGGTCATCCGATTTAGTTAGGCTAGTTTAAAATATATCAGGTTAAAATTCAAGTTGATGAGTATTTATTTATAACTCCTCTGGTATTGGGGATATCTACATGAGGCAATAATCGCTTACCACGATACGATCCATGTTCGTTGATCGTTCATTTTTTCATAGGAAAATTAGGCCGCAGAAGTCCACTGCTGAGCGCGTCGCCTGTTCTAAAAGTCTCCGTAGCGGTAAGTATCGCAAATAATTCAAACTTAAGATACCCTCACAGCGAGAAACGGCAATAATTCTCCATCGACGTCACTTCCCAACTCATAATGAACTTATGTCGCCTATTAGGGAAGGTATAAATCTTGTTGCAACAACAACTTTGTTGTTCGAAGTTTGTTTGCAGGTGAAATGATTTTAGATATGAATATTGTAAAGGTGCGTTTACATTGGATCATATACCTATATATTTTTATAGACGAGACATGTCGAGGCAAAAAGTGTCCATACTTAAACTCTCCTGCTTTTGTGGTCGTTTATGGCAGGTTAGGTTTGACAATTGTCATATTTACATTTTGACATTCGCGTCCCGCAGTATAGTCTCCATTTAATTGACAAAATCTTGAAATCAAGACGGCGTAACTTTTTCTTGTGTGAATCTTTTTAAAATTCAATTATTAAGCCAATCATTAAACCTATCCTTAGTTTTGAAATCATTGCAATGGCCGCATTTTTATGATATATAGTAAGTACTTACTTTAAAAGAATAGGAATTTACATAAGACACCTGTCTTATGTAAATTCCTATTCTTTTAAAGAAGCTTGAAATAGCTTAACTCTCGTTGACCTAGCATTCCGTCGAATGGCTATCTCTGTGAGATGTACTAATTATCCAATATCCAATAAAATGTTAAATAATTTTAGATAAAAATAATAGTCACTGGACTAGAAGGTCCAGTGATTTTTTTGCTAAATAGCGCCGACATCGATAAATCGTGGGCAAAAGTAGAAAATAAAAATATATAATATGATTATAAGATATTATACAGGGTATTTTTTTCAGTCAGTGACCAAACTTTCTATAATGAATATTCTCTTGAATATAAGCAACTTTTACTGTGGTATCAACTTTCCTACTCGAAAAAAAAATCTGCTGTTTCCTACAAAAGTGGAATTTCTCCTATTTCCTATGTCTTTTTTTTAAATAACTGCTGCTATTTAATTGCAGCACCTTTGTTACTGGTTTAATTACTTCTTTTTTTTTTTTTTTTTCGTTTTACTTCGTTTTTTCGTTTTAATTCCTTCAATATACGTCAATGTCAAGTATCTACGAAGGAAAACCCCTAAAATCATGTTGTATAGTAATCTATACAACATGATTATAGGGGTTTATTCCATGTTTAACTCCTAAATTTTCAACCCTTGTCCTATGTAACGTATAAGGACGAGGGTTGGACACGGCATAAACCATTTTAGGCACATAATAATAACTCGTTTGAAATATTATTAATTTAAAAATATAGTTCTACTAAGTAAGTGGCAAGACTATAAGCATGGACTAGACCTAACAAACTTCGCTCACGTTAAATGAAGTGTCTAAGTTAATTGAACAAACAGCGATTACTAAGTTGGTCCGTACGCTCACTGTTCACTTTGATTCAGCGAACACGACGCATCCGCAGGAGACAGTAGGCTCCTAAAAATATTTATACTTCATATTGTATGTCGTGAACATATACACTGAACATATAAAATAACTTGTATCATTGAGTCTATAAGCTATTTACAGAATAATACGAGGTATCTTAAAGGTCATTTAATGTAGGCGCATGGTCTGCAATAATTACTTGCTAACTAATCTATAACGATCAAACTGGAATAAACTGGTTTCGTCGAAAGCAAATCGTTTACGACGGTCGAAAACAATGTACTTGGTCGTATATGATATCGCAAACGATCTAGTACAAAAACACACCCACTTATTAATAAAAATGTTTACACAACGGATAACTTAAACAACGTTGCTGTCTTTGTCTGTCAAGTGACTTTTCCAACGTATCAGACAAAGATAGCAACGTTGTATTGGATATCCGTTGTATAATATTTTTATTAATATGGGGGTAAGTTTTTGTACTTGATCGTACTTGAAGTACATCGTTTTCGACCATCGCAAACGATTTGCTTTCGACGAAACCAATTAATTCCAGTTTGATCGTATTGATCCATAGCAAGTTAAAGTATAGGAGCCAGCAAAGATTTCGAGAAATAATTTTAGAACAGGTGATCTTACTTACTACTATAAATGGCAAAGTTTGTGAGGATGGATGGATGGATATATGCTTGTTACTCTTTCACGTAAGAAGTACTGAACGGATTTTGATAAAATTTTATATGGTATTAGTTTAAATGGTACTTATTGCCTATAAACACCAAAATTTTCCTTGTCCAGACACTCATCTTCCCTATCCTTGACTTTGCCTATTCCTGCTACTTAGACGCTACCGAGGAGCTGTTAACTAAACTGGAACGTTTACAGAATATCTGTATTCGTTTTGTGTTTGGTCTAAGAAAGTTCGACCATGTTTCAGCCTTTCGATCGAAACTCAAGTGGCTCCCTATCCGACTTCGGCGCAACTCCCATATCCTCTGTTTACTCTACAACATTTTGCATAATCCTCGCTCTCCTCGTTATCTTCTTGATCGATTCAATTTTTCTCGAACCTTCGATATTCCTTGCAGGTCTACTGTCAGGACAAATCTTTCTCTCCCCTCCTATCGCTCCAACTTCTACTCCTACTCATTCACTGTTCATGCAGTTAGATTGTGGAACTCTCTTCCTCACACCATTCGCGACAGTCCCAACATCGATGTATTTAAAAGACGCTTGAAAGAGCATTACCTCAAATCTGAATCCATACCTATAGATACCGTTATTATGTATACATATAGTATACATAATAACGGTATTTTACGGTATTATATATTATAGTTATAATAATATATTATTTTTTATATATATTAACTAGCTATCATTTTTAATTTATTTATTCAGCTTATTTACTATATTTTATTTTATTATAGTGTGTAAGCTAGGAACTTACACATGCGACTATGAGCTGAGGGAAGTAGGTATATAGGTTAATGTGAGGGCTGGAGAAATCTGGGACTGACCTTATTGTTGAGCTGGTGGTTCTGTATCTGGGCGGAGGTTTCTTCTCACTACACTACACAGCTGTTGAGCGGATTATCGATAGATTTATCGCGGTTCGCCGGCGAATTTGGTATTATATTAACGAGCACAAATAAATATGCGCACACGCGTTCGCGTTCACTAGGTTTCGGGATGAGCTGAAAATGCATCCGGCGCGGAAGGGGATCTAAATGCAAGTGTTCGTCACTCTCTGACAGCGCCCCTTTCGGTCCGCCATACATCACGTAGTGATGTCCTTTGTGTTTATTCTAAACGTCGCGCTAGTGTTGGCGCGAACATATAGATATAAATATTTGAATTATTATTTCTACAATAATTGTAGAAATAATATTGTGCACCTCCTAACTGCTATATTTTATCCCATTTTTCTCCGTAGGGCTGCTGGAAGAAATTTCTAATAAGAAATAAGCAGTCCTTTGTGTCATCTTTCTTTGTTAATTGTATTGTCATAATTTTCTGTGTGTACAATAAATTGTTAAATAAATAAATAAATAAATTATTAACATATGCTACTTTTTCCTCTTCGACGACCTCTGTGGCTCAGTGGTTGAGCGTGTTGGTGCTTAGGCCGGTGGTCGCGGGTTCGAATCCCGCCGAAGGAACATAAAAGTTTTTTCGTGTTCCTAGGTCATGGATAATATAATAATAATATAATAATATAATATAATATAATAATATCTATGGACGCTTTACAACACGTCAGTCTGGCTCCGTGGTAAGTATCCGAAGAACTTGTGTTACAGATACCAGAAAACGGGAAGTATATTTAATACTTTTATACTATACATATACATAAGATTTTTATTATATTATACACATATTTAATAAACATCCATGACCCAGGAATACAGAAAAACTTTTTGTTCCTTCGGCGGGATTCGAACCCGCGACCCCCGGCTTAAGCACCAACGCGCTGAACCACTGAGACACAGAGGTCGTTGATGTGTCTCAGTGGTTCAGTGTCGATCGATGAATGTGTATTAAAGATGTGTATAATATAAAAGTATTAAATATATATCCGTTGTCTGGTACCCGTAACGCAAGTTCATCGAGAACTTACCGCGGGACCAGATTAACGAGGTGTGAAGCGTCCATACATAGATATTATTATTATTACTATAAAAAATTGTGTTTCCGTAGGAAACTGTATAACGAAAGCCGCGGACAAAAGCTAGTTTATTTTATTAATAGCTTTTTCTTGCGGCCCCGCTCGCGTAATTATAGTCTCGGATATTCCACAGGAATACTGTACTTTTTCGGGATAAAAAGTAGCCTATATTTTTTAACTATTTAACCTATACCAAATTTTATCGAAACCCGATCAGTGGTTTTTGCGTGAAAGATAAACAAACATCCATTAATCCTCATAAACATTCACATTTATAATATAATAGTAAGTAGGATATGCCAGAGCAAGAGGGACTTGCTCTCTTGGTAAGGGTAGGCTGTAGACATACATTGTAGCCGACCTTCTGTGAACTAATTAGCGTATATATAGAAGTGACAGGCTTAGGAGTCCACTCTAATCATGCCTGAAGGTAAGCAAAAGTAAAGTATGGGGATTGGGAAACCGTATATTCGAAAGGATCGTTACGGATGCACATCCTTAAACAACACAAGAGTTTATATTTCAAGTTTATACCTGATAAACAAAATGTATTTTTAATACACCCTTCCAATTTTAAGTTAAACACAACACCATAATATATCAAAAGGGACAGAAAATAAATAACAGTTATTTTTGTATCGACTCATTGATTTCGCCACCAGCTTCACAAATTGAAACAGATGATTGTTTCGGTCAGATCGCTGACAATATCCGTGAGGAAAGTAGGTTTTGTGGCTAGGGCTGTCAATTCTAACTGTAGCGGGCTACGACCTCTTGATTTGTATGTCCTTCTTGTGCTTGAGTGGTGATGATAATAATACAGCAACAATTCTTATATTCTCCTTTATTGGTGCTTAACACTGATACGTAATACATATGAGATATGCCTAACACAATAATATACGTCTACACTATTTATAGCCTTTTGGCCAACTAAAATAAACTAACTCGATAGGCTTTACTTCATCTGACTGTCAATGTCAAAAATGACATTGACACTTACTTTTGTCAATATGCAACATCTCCCTTTTCGAGAAAAAAGCAAACTAATATTATAAGTACATAACTAATAACAATACATTACTTATCTACTCAAATTTCTCATGTATGTACAATTTAGGACGTCACACTTCTACCAGACCTGGTTACCTAACCGGTATTTTCTAGACTCTCCATAGGAACACAGTTATCATAGATAATGCAATTTTGAACAGGACCGTCTCCGAGCTATGCCGAACTCACGGGATCTATACTCTCCTGCATGGGAGGCATATTGTCAGTGCTGCCGTTGCCATAAAAAGAAGGTGGAGGATTTGTTTCTTTTAAATTCTTTTTTCTAGGTCTAATGTGTCCCCTATTCCTCCTATACACAACACCATTTGGATCCACAACATAATATGATCTACCACATCATAATTTCTCTTTAATTATTCCCGGAGACCAAAAAGATTTAGGATTTTTTTTGAAGTAAATGTCATCTCCCGGCTGAAGCTCATAAGATGTATACTTCGCATTCCTGTCAAAATAAAAAGACATATTGTCGAAAATCGAAACGTCGAAAATTTTACAACTTTTGGTCTGAGTTTTCTATTTAGAATTGCTAAATTCACTCGCAAGTTTCTAGACATTAATAATGCGGCCGGACTGGGAAAATCTCCCTTACCAGCGTTGCGGTAGTGTAATAACGCCAAATGTATATCCGAGCCATCTTTGCATTTTCTTAATATGTTTTTGACAATTTTAACTCCACTTTCAGCCTGGCCATTAGACCTGAACCAATAAGACATCAACAAGAAAAGACTTGAACTTGCAGGAGTTAAATGGTGGACCATTGTCAGACACCAATGCTTTTGGTATCTCATGTCGAGCAAAGAAGGATTTGAGGTTTTTAACAACATTATCGACAGGGTAATTCTTATGCAAAGAATCAAGGTTTTTAACAACATTATCGACAGTGTAATTCTTATGCAAAGAAAGAAATCTCTGCAAATCTTTAATATTTTTAGGTATGGGCATATCTTTTATGGCTTTAACTTTCTCTGGATCAATTTTTACACCTTCTTTACTAAAAATATATCCCAAATATGCTATTTCTTCTAGAAGAAACTTGCACTTGGCTTTATTTAATTTTAAATTAACTTGCCTAGCCCTTTCCAAATACATCTCTAACCTTTTATTGTGTATTTTAATTGTTTCACCGTATATTAAAAAGTCATCACACCAAATTATTATACCTTCAATGTCTCCGAAAAGATCTATCATGGTTTTATAGAAAATTTCTGTAGCCGTGTTTATTCCAAAAGGTAATCTTAAAAATTTGTATCTGCCAAAGAGAGTTTGAAATGTACACAGATCACAACTTTCTTTAGTTAATATTATATTATAAAACCCAGAAAACGCATCTAAATGTGAAAAATAAGAGACTTTGGACAATTTAGACCTGACTTCATCTATATTTTTAATTGGATAATGACATCTCAATAAATTTTTATTTAAATTTCTAGGATCTAAGCAAATCTCAATCCACCATTCTTTTTCATGGCTATAACTAAACTACTCACCCAGAGAGTAGGTTTGTTCACCTTCCGTATGACTCCCATGTTTTCCATGAGTTGAAGCTCTTTCTTTAACGGTTCAACCAACGCGAAAGGTACCTTTCTAGGAGGATCAACGCACGGAATTGCATCCTTCTTTAGTACGATGCTGTGTTCATATGGGAGACAGCCCAGACCCTGAAACACATCATTATATCTGGTCACAATTTTGCCACAAGTTTTTTGATACATATTATACACATTTTGCTCAACATTTTTGACATTTTCATTCTTTATATGAAAGTTTTTTGTTATTAAATTTAGCTTTATACAAGTGGGTAAACCAATCACAGTTGGACAATTTAATTTTGTTACAACAAAAGTAATGTTTTCTGGTTAGGCGAAGATATTATATTTTTTACACATTTCTTTACTCTGTTTGTCAAATTTAAGATTCAATTGTTTAAAGACTTGATAAGACATTACATTTATGCCTGCTCCAGTGTCAATTAGGCAATCTACATTTTTGTTGTTTATTTTAAGAGAATAATGCCAGGAATTGTCTGTGTTAATCAAATTTGTACTAGCATTTTGTGATTTTATATTTTTAATGTTGATATTTTTATATTTTTATATTGTAAATCTCTCAGCCTCAGCACCTTTGGGGCTTGATTCATCATCGAGATTTATGCTACCTACCCCAGTAACAATAGTCCTGACACTATTTTTCCTAAAAGATAAATGAGTAAAATGTCCATATTTAAAACATGACCTGCATCTGTGTTTCCATGCTGGACAATTGCGGCGACCATGCGATGTGTTGCACTTTACACACGACGTTGTTCTGGATCCAGGTGTAGCTGACCTTGGGTGACCTTGGCGTGATGGGGATCTTGAGTTTTTTCTCTTCTGGTGTGGGGGGAAACTGGTCCGACGATTTTTGTGTAGCTTGTATACTGTGGCTTCTTCTTTTCCATCTGCTGCATTGATTGATTCTTCACTTTTCTGTGCCATCGTGAGTGTTCTACAGAGGAGTTTGGCTCTTTCTAGGGATAAATCTTGCTCTTGTAGGAGCTTTTGACGAAATTGCGAGAAGTTTGTGGTCATATGAGAACGCCGCCGTTCTCATTGCTAATATGACCGCCACGTCAAATTCTTGTTGGGTTCAAAATACTCGACGAATTTTGCCTTGACTTCTTGGAATGTAGCGGTGCTTAGGTCCGAATTGAATGAATTGTAGATATTTAGACCCTTTTCTCCCATGGAATGCAGCATGATCGCAATTTTTCCCTTGTCTTCCGATTTCTCCATCCCCGACGCCAGTAGGAATATCTCGAAAGACTGCGTCCATTTCTTGAAATTTTCAGCATTATTGTTGATAATTTCTGTAGAGATTTCAAGATTCTGCACTCCGTTTCCTGCCATTGTTAAGTTCCTGCACTCAGATTGTCTCGAAGCTTCCGGAGTTCTTGATGTACCCTCTTTTGCGTTCATTATTTTCGTTTTCTTGACAATTTTTTCACACCTGACACCATGTAGCGGGCTACGACCTCTTGATTTGTATGTCCTTCTTGTGCTTGAGTGGTGATGATAATAATACAGCAACAATTCTTATATTCTATTTTATTGGTGCTTAACACTGATACGTATTACATATGAGATATGCCTAACACAATAATATACGTCTACACTATTTATAGCCTTTTGGCTAACTAAAATAAAATAGATAGGCTTTACTTCATGACATCTGTCAATGTCATAAATGACATTGACACTTACTTTTGTCAATATGCAACACTAACAACATAAACAATATTTTTTTATTTAAACTAGGAAAATGGAAATGTTTTTAAAGCAGAAAACAACGTATATTGAAAATATATATTTTTTAAAGTAACGGTTACATTCAGGAATATACATTTTTCTTTCGTTGTTTGTGAAAAACCAGCGAGACCAGGCCCTACTAGTGACGTAAGTCAGCACATAACAAATGGCGCGTTGCCCCGCAAACTTTCCTCTTTCATCAGATTGAATCCTCGAAGACAGTTCGTGACAAAAAAATATTATATTTTCATCCCGGTAATTCGTCTCAACACGTTCGCTGAGTCAAATAAAAATTGCATTTTTTTCTCGTTAATTCACTTCCGGGAACTAAAGCAATTTCCTTGTTAGTATTATTTTAATGTAAGCTTGTTATTTGATGCTGCGTAGCCCGCAACGTGTCAATTAAAAAAACTCATCCCGACGAATTGTTAGTCTTCTTCTGGAAGTCGGTTAAATACTATAAACATTTTAATTATATGTTTGAATTATTGTAACATCAGGAAATAGCTGCAACTGTTCAATCAATCTTCATTTTGATTGAAGACTATTGATTTTTGAATGATTGAAGGAAACGTCAGAATATTTTAACCTGTATATCTGTGTGTGTGTGTCTGGCCGTGTCATCGTAGCTCCCAAACGGACGAACCGAGTTTGATCTTGTTCCTTGTTTATAAGTTATCCTAGGGGAATACTTTAACTTTTTGGGATAAAAATAGCATATGTAAATTCAGAGCCTAAACCACTATCGTACCCATCAAAATCCGTACAGTAGTTTTTGCGTTTAAGATTCACAAACATCCATCCATTCTCACAAACTTTCACATGTATAATAGTAGTAGGATATATGCGAGCACAGTGTACACTCAGAAGCCCACTTGCGAAGTCTCATGTAAACAGATCGATTAGCCTGAAAATAAACAACAAGTCATCCAAGATTATCTACGGAATGAATTTTTCTACCCACCACTTAATTAAGTTAATAGAAATGTGTGCTCGTGCAATAAATTTATTGCGAAACGAGTACTTTTATTATCCGTTCCCCAGTAACATAAAGCTATAAAGTGGCGACATGTTTTCTATTTAGGTTATGTCATTTTACTAAATATTATGGTTTTGATAGCCTTATTTTTATTGTTGAAAAAGTTCATATGAAGGAATGGTATAAATTATAATATTTGAATTAAGTTGATTTCTACTTGTTTATTATTGTTAATGAACATTTATTCTGGACATTTTCATCACAAGTGACATACAACAACCAATCAACAACACAACAGTTTAGTACATACAAGTAAAATTAACGAAAGGAAAAAATAAAATGAAAGAAAAAAAACATTTAACACATTAATTCCTGCTTAAGCACTAGAACAAAGAAAGACAAATAATATAAAACAAGATTAATTATAATACACGCAAGTAAATGGAGAAAAATGGTAATTTTTCTTAGTTGTTAACCAACAAAAACAGACGGGTGTTATAAATTCGACGGGTCTGTCCGTGGCATGGTAGCTCCCAAACGGATGAACCGATTTTGATCTTGTTGTTTTTTGTTTGAAAGCTGATATGATCGAGAGTGTTCTTAGCTATAGTTCATCATTATCAGGTCGCTCACTGTTTGACAATTAGGAGGTTACATATATTTTTTCTTTTGTTTATGTTCTGGATAATTCGGTAGGTAGTGTCATGTTAAAAAAGTGTCCACTCAGTTGGTCGGATCTGCTAATTAAATCTTACAATAATACAGTTTCGATGCACTATCGATATGTAAAAACAGCAAAATGGTATTCTCATAAACTTCAAACCCGTTTTGATTGGTCCAAACTCCAAACTCCAAAAATCAATAGTCAATAATAGTTAAATTATTTATTAAAAATGGGTTGTACTACACTTTTGACGTCACTCGTGATCGTTTACTTTTTAACACTTTCTTAAATAATAAGAAATTATATAATAACAGGGTCAATAAACTAATTTACATTTTCGTGAATATTTTATCTCATTTTTTTATTTATTTAACAGATATATAGTGGTCAGATAGCACACCACTTATATTTCTTAGCACCTAGTTATAAATTATAGAATAGTAGTAGTAATAATATATATAAGATAATATCTTGGAGGAAATATAAACTATTTTTTGTTTCTCTGTAAATACGAGAAACGACAATTATTTTTATTGTTATTCCTCCAGTATGGTATTAAACTAAAATCTTTTGTACATCTTTATATTCTTTGTTTTGAACATTTTTCCATTTATATTATATTTATATTATATTAATAAAATTTGACAATCTCAATCAGACTTCAAAATAATTTCTTCTAAAAATATTTTAATATCTAGCACATAACACTACTTTAAATAAAAACTTAGTTTATTATTTACATCTCCCCCCTTCAAGGGAAAAAAACCATTTTTTTTAAATCTCACCTCTATCTAAAGTAAAATCCTGTTTTTTTTAAGATTCCTCTAAATCGAATACAGGTACAGGAATCAGTTTAGTAACATGAAAGAGATTTGATTCAGTTTTTCTATGACCTGTATCTATCCTATATATAGAATTAGACACTTTTTCGATTATTCGATATGGTCCAATATTTAATTCCTCTAATTTTGATCTATTTAATCTATTCCCATTTTCAACATAAACTAAATCTCCTTCATTAAAATTCCATTGTTTAAGATTTCTATCAAATAGGTGTTTGTCATAATTATGAGATTTTATTGTATTATGAAAAGAAATTTTCTTATCTTTTATCCAATCATCCTTTGATGTGCTGCTCCTCAATTCCTTTTGTAAAATTGTTACGTCATTTGTTCCATATAAAAGATATTTTGGTGAAAATCCTGTAACTG
The DNA here is from genome assembly GCA_037179445.1 of Phengaris alcon alcon. Classification (NCBI taxonomy): domain Eukaryota; kingdom Metazoa; phylum Arthropoda; class Insecta; order Lepidoptera; family Lycaenidae; genus Phengaris; species Phengaris alcon. The sequence continues at coordinate 403,311 of JAYRCH010000251.1, read as the reverse complement.
TGTGAATGACCTCATTATATTTACTAACACACTCTTTAGCTACGATTGTCCATGCTTTTTTCTTGTCTTTTTCATTAATTTTATACCTGATTTTATTCACCAATGTTTGATTAAGACATTCATTTAATCCATTAGAGAACGGACAGATAACTGTTGTAAGTACCACGGGTATATTTTTGTCATTTAAAAATGTTTTGAAAGTACTTGAATTAATTCCCGGATATTGACCAGTCAAAATCATACCAATTTCATCCGTTTCCGTTATATTCGATAATAGTTTAATGAAATCATTAGCGGTTTGAGTTTTTGATGTCAGAATGAATGCAAATCTAGTAAAATGGTCCACTAATAAATGTAGAGATTTCTTTGATGATCTCGAACCGAACGTCAATAGACATTATATCAATAGGTTCAGTGGCTGGTCCTAGATGAGACATGTATCCAAATTTATCATATCCTCTTTACTGATTTTTTATACAAATTTCAGAATTTCTGCAAATCTTATTTATATTATTGGATAAATTTCTAATTGAATAAAATTTACCAACAGTCTTCTGCATTTGGTTGATTCCAATATGACACATATTTTCATGGATATTTTTCAAAAATGTTCAACTTAGTTCCTCTGATAAAATGATTTTATCTCGTTTTCCAACCTTTTTGAAGTATACGTTTTGTTTTTTCATAAATTTATCTTTTTTTTCTTGTATTTCTTTCTTGATCTTTTAAAATGTCTTCAATCTTTATCATATTAACTACTCTTAGTTGTTCATCTGTGTTTTCAGAATTCAGTACTGGGTTCCTACTTAAACAGTCTGCCTCTAAATTATTCTTCCCAGGAGAGTATATTGTGAAAGATAATAAGATACGAGTAGGTCACCTAGTTCTTCGTCGGTTCTCAATTTTAAATTCATGTTTTCCAAAGGTTTGCGATTTGAAAAAACTGTAAATGGTTTTCCTATTAACCAATATTATATATACTCGTATATATATATATATACAGGGTGACCTGAAATTCGATACATTCCTTTGAAAGACAGAAAGTAGACCTCATTTACAGTAATATTTTTCATGGCATCCCCTATCCGAAAGTTGATATTTACAAAGTTATTGAAATTTCAAAAAATTTTTGAAATATCAATAACTTTGTAAACTTTGTAAAAATTTTTAAAAATGTTTGTCTTTTTAGTGATTTATTTATGTATTTTAACCGTCAATGAGTCAAATATTATTTTTAAGGAATAAATAGGGACACACTAAGCGAGAATTTTTCATTATGAGACATGAAACAGAATTTTTGCTATTGGCACATCTTCCATTAAACCAGTAATCTCCTCTCTTAGGAAATGTTCGTACATTTCACCATTTAAATTTTGAGGCAAAAAATGAGGTCCAACTAAATTATTATTAATTATACCCATCCAGACATTTAGATGCTGGATAGGTCGAGGCGGGCCAATTCCTTGGCCAGCACGGTGTCCCGATTTGACCCCGTGTGATTTTTATCTTTGGGGTCATATGAAGGCTTTGGTGTATACTAAACCCATAACTACTATAGAGGAGCTCAGAAGCCGCATAAGAAATGCAGCAGAAGAAATCAAAACTAGTCTTACTACCAGAATAATCAGAAACAGAGGTTCACATTTTGAACAAGACCTAAAGTAGAATATTTATTATTAAATTTAATTAAACATTGATGTTTTTTAAACACAATAACGTAATTAAATTCAAGTTTTTCCTTTTATTTTAACCTTATCGCAAATAAATCGATTTAGACATTATTTCATTTTACTTCTAATATGTTTACTACAACGTCATATTTTTATGTAGACATTTGCACCTTTTTGGAAAGCTAATGAGATAAGGAAGTTATTTAGAATATTTGTACGCATTATATCATACATTTTTTTAAGAAAATCACCTGTTTTTAAGAAAAATGTGCATTTTTCTTAAAAGAAAATTCTGTTTCATGTCTCATAATGAAAAATTCTCGCTTAGTTTGTCCCTATTTATTCCTTAAAAATAATATTTGACTCATTGACGGTTAAAATACATAAAAAAATCACTAAAAAGACAAACATTTTTAAAAATACGTCATGTCAAAGTCAAAAAGTCGAAAATAAAGAAAAAATTTTTGAAATTTCAATAACTTTGTAAATATCAACTTTCGGATATGCCATGAAAAATATTACTGTAAATGAGGTCTACTTTCTGTCTTTCAAAGGAATGTATCGAATTTCAGGTCACCCTGTATATATATATATACTATTACTATTACTACTACTATTCTATAATTCTGTAAAAAGGAAAAGTTATCATCATAGGACATTTTGTCTATTTATAAGTAAGTCTAACGAATTTCATGCACAAGTTTAATTCACATAATTTAAATACATTGACAATCAGAATTTAAAATAAATACAATAATCTAACTAAAAGCATGTCAGGACATACCTGAGGAGGAGTAATTTTTTCTTGGATGATTTTTTTTTTCTGTCAAATGTAGGTACGCCATATCCACCTCCTCCTCCACGCCAGGTTCATCCTCAGTTTTGTAATCATTGCTACGGATCCATAAAAATGACGTTATCACAATAGCGAAGCCTCTAACCAATAGAGTCGAGCGTAAAAGCTGGTGTTAGAATAATTTTGGCTTGTTACGTGTTCGAGTACATGCAGGTAATTGTGTATGTACAGTGTTTTAGCGGGAGCTCGCTATTGTTCCTAGAGCTTTGTTTCTAAATTAATGTCTAATGATGTAGCTAGAATTGTAGAGTGTATAAGGAACATACTTCGTATAGTTATATTTGCACACATATTTTGCCTGATAATGAGAATATGCACGTATTTTTAATCGAGAATTGTACGGACGAAGGAGTACAATATTTGGTACAGTTAAAGTTTATTTGGAGGAAGATGTGCAGAAAGCTAATAACTTATAACAAAGATATACATATAGGCTCTAGATTAACAGATAGGCTACTTTTTATCGCAGCGAAATGTACGATTCCCGCAAGACATTTTTTTGCGCGTCTGAAGTCGCGGGCAACATCTAGCTTAGCATAATTTTACAGTGTTTCCAATATCCATCTTTTATCTAAGCACGGTGTCCTGGGTAGGTAAAGGAATTTCCCGTCTCTGTTACTAAACTTTTAATATACCTGGCTAGGTAAATTTATTATTTTGTAGTTTTTAAAGAATAATCATAACAACACCCGTCTTGGTGACTACCCGACTGGGTAAAAATGCATCCGATTCTTTGAGTGTATAAGTACTTGTTTGGTACACAATTTCTTAAAAAAATAATTTCCTGCAATTTTAAACACAAGTTGTTTGTTGTTAAAATAAAATTTCTGCTTTAAAAGCTACAAATTACGAATAATGTTGCGTGTAGTACGTGGCGTGGCTCCGCCTCTGCACGGAACACTTTTATCTTATTGCGACCACAAAACTAAAGAACTGCCTCACTTTATTCTGGCTGCTAAATATTTTTCACTGAATTATTATACTGGGCATTGCTTTGGATGTCGTCTAAATGTTTTTAGAGCTGGAATTTTTATTCGTAGCAAATGACAAAGTGAATGGCTAATGATAAGTGTCTCAACCGTCATCAATCATCAACTCGCCACTAAGACCAGAAGGTCGATTATGCTTTTTAAATCCAACAATAATACAGCTTCGATACAGTCCGGATCCTATAAAACAGTAAAATTGTATTCTCATAGACGTCAAACAAACGTCAAACGACGAAATTAACTACGATACGATTATTATTGTATCGAAGCCTGACTGTAGATGGAGCGAACTACTTGTATACGGTATTCTCTTATTTATATATATATTCTTGGAAAGATTCAGAAGAGAATTATCAAAATGAGTACACATTGGCCATAAACGCGTTTTATTTAACTACCGACAATTTCAATATAAAATAACTAAACAACTAAAATGAAAAATACATGAAATACTTAAAGCTAAAGCAAAACATAACACTAAATATTATTTAACGAAGAAAATAAAATTTTTATTATGCGATTGAATACTCAAACGGGCAGATTTTCCCCTTCCCAGACTACTTTACCGAAAAAGTTGCTGATGTGAACATGCAACGACTTAAATAGGTGCAATCCCCACTTATCGACTCTTTGTTCCCAATGTAATTAGTGTTGCTATCCTAACAGTGTGGCCATATTCTTCAACACGGCCTCTCCTGACTGCAGGACGTCCCCGTTCTCCTGTTTCGAATGGCAGCTGCTTTTATTGTACGCGGAGTACTCGGTGCAGGCTCGAATACTTCTTTATCCGCCATCGCAATATCGCTGGCTGTTGGCTCGAGTGCAGACTCTGTTTCATCAGATTCGGCACCTGTGAAACACAAACGAAAAATCGCTTTAAAATTTATAACAACATGAACTACTAATATCGTGATAACGCAACAGAACCACTGCAGACAATTCAGTTGCGTCACCTCGATTTACGGCACGTTTTGAACTAGCCCAGAGAGGAAGCTCGCCGTTAGCTATCTCTGACCAAAAGGAACATAGGCACGACGTTAGCTTATTCCAAAATATGCACATAAACATGTAACACACTAAACATGACATAGGCACGACGTTAGCATATCATGTACATAATATTACACACAAAACATGACATAGACCCGTCGTTAGCATATCATGTACGTTCGTAAAAGAACATCACTTTCGAAGAAAGTTGCACACGTATCTGGAGTCCACTCCCCTCGCCACGGCACCATGAATTCCGCCGCAGCCTGGGTTAGCTTTCCATAGAAACTAGCCAACAGCTGCAGCTCGAAGCGACCATGCGATAGCGCATTGACCACTCGATTCGGTCCACGCATGCCAGAGTCAAGCTTCCCAGTTGATTGCGCCTCTTTAATAACAAATACCAAGGAATTAACTTCAAATGAGCGAGGGGGTTTGCGGTTGGCATTTACTGTTGAGTTGTTTTAAGAGCATTGCAATCCGTTACAACGGTAAAATGAACGCCAACCAGATAATTTCTATAATTCTGCAAAGCTTTAACAACGGCCAATGTTTCAAGTTCATACGAGTGTGTCCGTTTGCTAAAGTAACTAACCACTCGTTTGCAATCATTATCGTGGACCTGAAGAAACGGCTCCATATCCTATGGAACTTGCATCCGTGTGAATTTCACTTGGTAAATTGGAATCATAAATAGCCAAAATTGGCTCGCTTGTTAACTGAGAAATTATATTCTGCCGTGCTTCTTCCTGTTCACTATCCCATACAAAAGGGACCCCATTCTTAGTTAATTTACTTTTGGGGCTGTTTTTATTGCAAAACCAGCAATGTAACGGCGAAAATAACTCACCAAGCCTAGAAATTGACGCGCTTGTTTTACATTTTTCGGAATTGGCGCTTCAATTAAGGCTTTACTTCGCTCGGTTGAACCTGACCTTGAGATATTGTACGTCCAAGATACTCTATTTTAGTGGACAAAATGAGCACTTCTTTAAATTAATAGAAAAACCCGAATTAGTAAGAGTCTGAAGTACTTCTCGAAGAGTATCAAGCCCTTCGTTTATCAAATTACTTAAAATTAACACGTCATCGATGTATACTAAGGTTTTTCCTAGATTCTATATACTTACGGAGCGTTTCGGACATTATTCTTTGATAAATGACAGGTGCGTTTGCTAAACCATAAGGCATTTTTAAATATTCAAAATGTCCTTCTGGGGTTAAAATTCTGTGTACCGAATCGAATCAACCTCAAGTGGTATCTGGTGGAAGCCAGTCGCCATATCAAGGCTAGTGAAATACTTATGTTTGCCTAATCTATCGATATAGTCATCGATTAAGGGTAAAGGAAAACGATCCTTAATTTTTATTTCATTAAGTTTCCGATAATCGACGCACATACGGTCTGACACATCTTTTTTTTTCACCAAGAGAATAGGGCTCGCGTACTTAAATTCAGACGGGAGTCTGATTAATGCATAATTTTTTTTTTTCAAAAGGTCTGTAATAATTTCTCGAACCTTCAAAATTTCAGCATATCAAAGTCTATAAGGTCTATAATTAATAGGAGTATCTTTGTTTAATTTTATGGACATACTCCCCGTGCTGACGGTAGAACTGGCTGTACCAGTAATAAAATATTTTGAAAATCCGTCAATTAATTCATGTAATTTCTTTAAATCTTGACCTACTAAAGGAGTCCTAATCTGAGTGCGCAAAGATTGCACGACACTTAACACACTATATGAAAGACAAGGCTCACACGTAAGATACTGCGTGCTGCAGGTTACGAGTACGGATGTACGTTACACCTTCTCGATTCAATACATCAGTGCCAACTATTATAGAAATATTCATGAACTGAGGTGACACCACGTGTAAGTCTACCTCTATAGTTATTTCACTAAATTCTATCGATAGTGTGACGTAATAAGTAGACTCAATCTCTCGTCCGCCTATACCCCTTAAGATTCTAAAAGCAGATTTACGTGCGCACTTGAAATGTTTTAGTAACGACGATGAAATCAGTGATATACTTGAACCGCTATCTATAAGAATATCAACAGGCACTCCTTGAATGACAGCTACCGCAATATCATTATTCTTACTATCGAGAATTTCTTGACAAAAGTTGACATTCTTTGAATTACGAGCTTCGGATTTAATTTTAGCGAAACATGTTTCAATTTTATGACCGGGCTTTTTACAAAATGCACAAAGATCCGATTTTCCCACATTTTGATTAGAATTTTTGACATTATTGTCAATATTTTTTTAGAAATAGGCATTGATTTTTTTATGACAATTTGATTGCTTGTGACCACAAGTAAAACATCTACTTTCTTCAAATTTTTGTTTGCGAAACTTATTATGAACTTGTAATTTTCCAAAGCTTTCATTACGCGAATTGTCAATCTTTTTATTCGAAATTAATACTTGTGTTTTAACGTAATTTAAGAAATATTCAACTAACTGATTTGGCATGATTTTTGAATTAGTAGCTGAGCCCGAATCTGTGGATCTGTGATACCCCTAATAATTATTGCTGAAATTAGCTTGTCGCTTAGTCCCCGCACAATACGCAATTTTAATAACGAACGACGAGCATAGTCGGCATATGTGTGATAGTTACCGGAATTCGTAGACATTACTTCATACAGAATATTCGCTATATCTTGCTTTTTTGGGCACAAATTTTCACACATTCTCTGCTCGCAATTTCCGTGCTGCCCTGCGAAAGATTGGGCATTGCCTGCTGTTTGCAGGGTGGAGTGCAGTTAACGCAGGTGGGCGCCTCGGTGGAGGGGCGAGGGCACTCCTGCACTAAGTGTTCATCGGCACAACGGACACAGGCTACCTTACGGTGGCAGTTGTGGCTCGAGTGCCGAAATTGGTGGCATTGGGCCGGGCTGCTGCGGCCCCGCCAGGCTTCGATGTTGATTCCAGGTATCTTTAAAAGTGCAGTGACTTTGTATATGACGGGTACGACGTCTGGGGCCCTAGCAATAAGGGCGAAAAATATACAGCCACCGGATACGGACCTCGCCTGAATTACCTGGGAAACGTATTCCGCCACGTATCCTAATTCGACGAGTCCGGCCCTGATGTCTTCGGTGTCTGTGGAGGAAGGTAGGCCCCTGATACCTACCTTGATTGCACGATCTTGCGGAAGTGAGTACGAGAACCAGGAGGCGTGTCCGAGCTTCTCCAGGTCTGTCAGGTAGCTCTTTACGGCCCTATATTCATATTCGCTTTGGGGCATAAAGCGAATCCCAAGACCGAATGGTTTGGAATTTGGTGCGTGCCCAAAGATGTCACGGAGGCGACAGAAGTGGCGCACCCAGTCGTCGATTTTCACGACGACCAGAGGCGGGTAGCGAGAAGTAAAGGGTGGCGTTGTTATTGCCATCGACGCCGGAGAGAGAGCTGTAGAGTTGGCTACATGTGGAGTCGTAGCACCCACCTCGGCGTATGACTGCTGGCGGTCGGTGTACTTGGCCGGCGATGGCGAGCTAGGGCGGTTGTCTGAAGTCGCAGTAGGTGCGGCTCGTCGGGTATCGCACGGCGGTGGGGCCGGCGAGGCATCAGGTGACCGCGGAGTGCCCGCGGTGGGCTGGTGTGGGCTGCGCGGCTGAGAGGCTGAGAGGCTGAGAGGCCGGTCGCTCATATGCGCAGTACGGCGCGATACGCGCTTGGATTTGGCCGAACCCTGTGCGGCTGTGCGGGGTGGGAGCCCGGACTCGCCGCAGGCCGCCGTGGGAGGGCATTGGGCCGTGGGGGTACCAGTACACCCCCGCGAGAATGTCGAAGGCGACCCGGGCGGGCGGTGTCCTTTCCGCACAAGCTAAGTTCGGCGGACGGGCGGTGGTGTGTGCGGTCCTGGGTCGAGCGTGAGCTGGACCTCGATGAGGCTGGGCTGTACGACGTCTCAGACTCCGCACGGGAATGGTTACGGTGGTCGCGGCTTGATAGCCACAGGTCACGGTCTATCATGTTCACACAAAGAGAACACAAAAACTCACAAGTCACAAACATACACACTGCACAGTAACAAGTGTACGTATACAAACAAGAGTACTCACAATTACGTGGGAGGACGGACTTGTGTACGTACACGAAACGGCACATACTCGTTTTTGCACGTAGGCGAGAACACTGAGACACGAGAGCGCACTACAGGAGTCAGGAAGATCCGGTCGTATAAGCTCTGCGCGCGACCCGTCGTATTTATAGCCTCGCATGTGCGAGCGCGAAATAAAATATGTGTGTCCCTCTCAATTAATTTCCGTTTGAGAGTGAGGGCGCTGCATGCATGTTCCCATATAATCGATATAGATCGCCTAACGATGTCCCTGGGCGTCGCGTACTTTGAGCACCTACTCTTACAACTTAGAGACATCTATAATCCGTAAGCTATCCGTATTCCGTATAGATACATAGCCGCAACTAAAAACAATAGAACAGCATGGTGTTGCCACCAGACAAAACATTATTTTTTATGGCCAGTGACAAATTGGTGGCGACTGGCGACAGATGACGGACACGCGGTAAACAATCTCCAGTTTAATACTGTTCATAGCCGATTTAATCTATTAATGTGAAAAAAATATATTTAAATTCGATTATTAAATAAGATTAAATTAATCACCAGTAAATTTTAAAGTGACGTCATAAATTATTATAATTTATAATAATAATCCGCCGCCGCCGGTCTAATTGCATTTCTGATTCTCTCTGAAGTGGCGTAATTAACTTTGAGTATTATGGTGTTACAAAGACACCTAAAACAATGAACATTTAATTGTCAATTTGTCTGACCACTCTTGAATATTTAACAAATTCTTAATTAATTGTGATATTGTAACTGATGGATTGAAAAGACTATAAAAACACGTTCCTTTTTTAAAGCAGTCTGCTTGCTAGTACGTTTGTAATCTAATGTCTGTTTAAAAAAATATTAGTACGATAATTTCAATATAGTATAGTAGTATACTATTTTAGGAATTACTGTATGTAAGCCTAAACGAATGAATGAATACAGACAAAAAAAAATCTTGATTAATTTTAGGAAGTCGGACGCTAAAGGAAAAAAACGCAGTATGTAAAAAAATATTTTTTTATATTTAAATGCATTTCTTTACATTTTTTCTAAGGAAGTAATGAAATTAATTATTTTGTAATGTAAAAAATATAATTTGGAATAAAATGAGACCTTTAATGGGTGCAGGTCAGAAGTAGTTTGAGGGGGGGTGTCAATAAAATTAAACCTATTTATCAGCTGTTAAAATCAGTTAACCTCGAGACGAGACACACTGTATGCGGCAAATAAACGATCTCTGGATTACTAAGGTTTTTTTGCTAACGACAATTTGGAAATAATGATCACACTGCTGAGGGTCTATCCTGCTAAATAAAACCTACAATAATACATTTACAATCAAGTCCCGATACGCTAAAACTGCAAAACGGTATTCTCGAAAACGTTAAACCAACGTGAAACGCGTTCTGATTGGTCGAAACTTCACAAAATAAGTTTATAATAACAAGTCGCTTCACTTATAATATAATCAAACTAAAATGAAAGTCTACTTTAAATACGAGAATTGAGGTTCTGGTATCACGCAAGAAACAGAGCAAAACCCAAGTAAGGTGGGTGGACCATGGAAGGCCACGCTCCTTTGAAGGCCAACTATCAAAAAGTCGTAGTTATTGACATGTAAACTCATATTCCTTCGGCTATACACTAAGATCCATCAAACTCAAGGCCACAGATGCGGCGGCGAGTTGCTTGCGCCGCTATTGTGGCGGTGCGATCTCACGCTTCGTAGACTTCGGTCATCGACGTTACAATTGTTATTCGCGCGCACAGCAAAACGTAAGTTTTTAGTTAGATAACCTATTATTATTTCATATTTTTTACTGTGAATTGTCGTATAAGGATATGTTTATGGTAGTAAAGAAAAAAAAAATAGTTTTGCCTCGATTTAAGTTAAAATATTGGTAGTGTTCCCAGGAAAGCCGGTGGTTCCTTATAAGGCCAATCAAAAATTTGACAGTTGGCCTTGCTAGGGTACATGGGCCTTACAAAGAACATGTACAAACCATGAACATATGAACAGTTACTTTTTAGTTATAAATACGTACCGTTACAGTTAAAACAATGTTTTATATTTATAATATTTTTATTTATAAGGGTTATTAAACTTTTTAACTCATATTGAATAGACATTTTTTTTTTAATTATTTTATTATCAGTATATATTTAAATTTCTTTTATGGAAAGGTTATGTCTGAAAATAAACTAAACTAATTTACATGAAAAGCAACGAATATAAAAATATTTACATGTTAAAAACGATAAAGTAAGTATGTGATAAGTTATATATAAACTTTATAACAATAAGCCGGTAATTGAATAGATGATTAAATTTTATGCGTATAATTTCAGATTTCAAGAATGTCGGAGTCAAAACCCAGGAAAAGAGGTAGTACATGGGATGAAGACAGTTTAAGACGTGCCATGGAAGCAGTACAAAATAATCAACTTAATACAAATGCTGCAGCGTTGAAGTTCAATATTCCAAGACGCACCCTTAGAAACCATTTAGTAAGCGGTAACAGTACTAAAGTAATTGGGAAGACAACTATTCTTACAAAACAATTAGAAGAAGATTTATCGCAGCGAATCAAACGTTTTGCAAAACTGGGTGTACCACTTACGCCTAAATTTATCAGGAAACAAGCCTTTTTTATTTTGTGAGAGGTTTAAAATCAAGCACTCGTTCAATATGTCAACAAGAATGGCTGGACGCAAATGGCTCAAAATGTTTTTGGCTCGAAACCCATCAATATCAAAAAGAAAACCCCAGCTAATGAATCCAGCTAGAGCTCAAAAAATGAATAAGCCCATTGTGAAACACCATTTTGAAGAAGTGAAGATACTCTATGTAGAGCTACACATTATTGCACATCCAGAACGCTTGTATAACATGGATGAAAAAGGGTGTCGCATTACGGTCCACAAACAAACTGTAGTTTTAGCTGAAAAAGGGAATACAAGAGTACATCTTGTTGCTCCGGAACACGCCGAGAACGTTACAATAGCGATGTGCGTAAATGCGGTTGGTATTGCTATACCGCCCATGATTATTTTTAAGGGGATTAGGCACAGATCAGAATTAGCATCAAATTTGCCACCTGGAACAAAGGTAAGCATGGCACCCAAAGGCAGCATGACCAGTAGCTTATTCGTAGAGTTCATACAACATTTAGCACAACATAAAGTACCCGGTGTCTGCTTATCTTTGATGGCGCAAAGTGTCATTTATCATATTAGTCTCTGGAAGAAGCAGATAAAAATAATATAGTACTATACTGCTTACCTTCGAACATCACTGGGATGAAGAAGTTTTGAACTACCTGTGCAATTCTCAAGAGAGAACTTTAAACAAAGTTGCATTTAACAAAATTTTCTCCCGAACATGGCCAAAGTGTATGACTCAAACCAATATAACGAATGGATTCAAAGCCACTGGTTTATACCCCCTTGATCCTGATGTAATACCCGAAGATGCTTATGCTCCTTCAATTGTAACTGAAAGACCTTTATCGGAAACGTTACAACACCAGATCGACCAACCACTTATATCTGTTCAAGTCTCGCCCCCTGTGTCTGAATTTAAAAAAGTGTCAGAATTGTCGTCTCAGTCTCTAATAGATGAAAGGAGGTCAGCTCATGTTTCTAACGTCTCTTCAATTTTTCCATCAACTTCCAAAGAGAAGATAGTATCGACATCGCCAAAATTTTCAGCTGCAACAGCAAAAAGAAAACCCGTTCTTGTTTCTTACAGTTCTTCAACTGATGCTTCAGACTTAGAAGTAGATATTACGGTCAATGATCAGTGCCGCCCTATGCTGCTAAGTTCAGTACATCGTTTCAACGTCGCAGATACGAAACATGACCCTCAACCATCTCTGTACGATTATCCTCTTCCGAGTACGTCCGGCCTACAAGAAAATATCGTCTGTTCTAGCTCTGAATCTGATCTTGATTTGAATCTTAGTGAATCATTTATCAAAGATAACTACATGACTAAACTTCAAGTCTCGGATTTATACACTTCTTCTTCGTCATTTGATGATGACCTAGAGCAGAAAAAAGAAATCACTCCGAAAAAACGATTAATACAAAACAAAAGCTCAATCAAAACAAAAGCTCAACTAAAGAGTCATGAGACTAGATCTTCGGATGATGACGAGCCGTTAATTAATCTAATAGAGGATAAAGAAAAATCGTTTCATGCTTTTTTGCCTACTCCAAACTACGCTACAATAAAGTCTGCACGTTCATGGCAAAAAGCTATTAATTATAAGGGACAAAGAATAGTTAAAGATTTATTCAAAACTGAAGAAAAAAATAATGAGATGAAGCAAGCGACGAGTAAGAAAAAAGGAAAGTAAAGTAAACCAAAAATAAAAATGATTTCGTAAAACGGCTAAAAAGAACAGTACAACAAGAAAACAGTAAAAGATCGAAAATAGAGATGAAGAAAAGTGCAGAAGGTGAAGAAAAGGAATGGTACTGTCACGCATGTGGCGAGAATAGAATGGAAGACGAGACAGTGTACCGAATGTCAAAAGTGGTATCACGAGGAGTGTATGGGTCTCACTAAAAAAGATCTCAAATTTATATGCACAGATTGTGATTAAAATATCCAAAATTATTATCCTTTTTAGTTTCTAAGTTTGTTTCCGAAGTTAATTTTTATTTTGTTACAATTATTTTCGTTTTTTAATCTTAAGAATCGTTGATTTTAAACATTCCTGACTTCAAGACTGACTATGTACCATAATAAGTTTGTAATAAGTACAGTACTTAGTCTGTAGTGTCTATTATTTTATTATAATTAATATAAGAAAGTAATTGATAATTTTTAGTTTGGCCTTCTTAGGAACATTTTGGCCTTACAAAGAACGGACCCATAAGAATGCCATTTGAGGTAAAAAAAAAAGTTTTTAATTTCATTATAATACGCGTTGGCAAGTTATTTGATGTCAATATAATACTCATTAGAACTGTTTTTAAATAATTTCCATTAATATATTCTTAGTTATGCGATGGTGTTCAAGTAATGTTCGTTGAGTTTTTTATAAATGAATAAAATATATTGAGCATTTAATGTTTTGCTTAAATGAAAGAGCTTATTATGTAGTTTTAGTAAAAGCGAATATATTAATTGTTACGACTCTATTTTTTAGTTGAACGACTGATGTATAATATTGGCCTTGTTTGGAGCCGTGTTCCTTGCAAGGCCATTTGGAAGAGCTTAACAAAACTTAAGTTTAATGAATACTGATTAAAGCTAGGTTAAAAAAAAGTGATTTATATGGTACACAATAAAACAAAGTATTATTTGATAATTTGTTTTTTTCATTTATCCAGTTAATAAACGAATAAAAAGCGTTTACTCGTCAGAGTGGCCTTCCATGGTCCACCCACCTTAGTTGTGGTACCTTTGCTCTAGTTTTGATTTACTTTACTAAGCTAAAAATATTATAAATTATTGCCCAAAAATGTCCTGATGGCATAGGAATGAAAGAAAACCCTACTTTCTATAGTCAACATAATTTTGAGGTAATTCTATTTCTTAAAAAAATATTGCAATCTTTAAAATCATTAAGAAAATACTTTGTTTTATTTTTTATTTTCGGGTGTTGCGTGGTGTCTTTTCCCTTATAAAATAAAAAGTGATTAAACAATTTACATAATATAGTAGACACGACTAGTAATTATTTTGAAGAGGTGCAAATATCTCTTACTCTAATAATATTAGGGTAAGAGATATATATATATATATACCCTAATAATATTAGTAATAGTGATAGACGAATTTGTAAGGCTTTAATGGATTGTACTCGATATACCTTTAAAGAACGATACTCGTATTTCGTAAATATAAATGGGCATTATTCTTTTCTATCAAAGGAATAATGTTATAATATTTCTTATGATATAATTGAATAGCCAGGTTTTTTATTAGAATAAGACTGGTCAACGAGTAGAATGAAAGTCTGATGGTAAGCGCTTACCGCCGTCCAACAACATTAAAATCGCCAGTGGAGATACAAGTGAGTTGCACCTCTAAAGCTTTGGTTTCCTAGGATAGCATTGCAGCCTTCATATTGCAGCCCCAATACAGCGGCGAATGAAAGTTTTCTATGTAAACAACGGTGGCAGTTGCATGGGGTTCCTATAACTCCATTCCTATCGGATTCACTTACCACTAACCTTTTGGAGATCCTCAACCAAATTCCTACCCATTACACAGGCTAGAGCTTTCTTATGAACCATTAATTTCCGGAAAACCGCGCCATTTTGTTTACATAGAAAATGTTCAATCACCGCTGTATAATTACGGCCGCTATATGCCCGGATGGATGCAACGGTATCCTAGGAGAACAGAGCTTAACTCCCTGATCTCCCTATCAATTTTTTAAAGTATCTACGGAATCTGTATTTATAAATGAACAAAATAATATGCATAAAACTAACCCAAAAAGGGGCTTAAAATAAGAAAACGAAAGCCAGATTCTCGGATATTTAATGTAAATCTTCTCGTACGAACCAAATAGGTTTCGTCATGATATTCTGTTCCATTATTCACAAACCCTCAGCTCAAAACTCATCATTGTTAGATTGTTAGCAACTTTTTAATGAGTAACATAATAATATTTGTAAATATTATAATTTATACTTCGGCATTAAAAACTATACATAAGAATTTATATTTTTACTTTCTAGTTTCTAGTTTGCGTAGTTTGTGAAATATTTGTTTATGATTGACAAAGGTGAAGGCACGGAACGGAAAACAAGTCGAAGTAATATATGACACATTTAGTATGGAAGTCAAAGTCAAATACACCGATAGTAATACATCGCACTATACATAAAGTATTCCTTTGATTGGTCGTTTATATTTTAGTAAGAACTAGTATGTTTTATCAGATATAAATTTTAAAAGATGGATCTAAATTTGAACATCACACCGATCGAAGTGTCAAGTGGCAAATGTCAAATTTGACAACTCTACACGATTTTCAGCCCTATTATATTAGATCGTAGTTCTATTTACAGTGCAGTATTTTTCTGTGGCGACCACAAAAAAACGCTCGTGGGTAAGGCTACGCCTTATAACAATAAGGATCATAAGTTGTACACCAACTCGAATTTCTGGCGAACCACATTTCATACCATAGACCACCAACCACACCACCACCAACCACAACCATAGAAATAAAATTCAAATGAATACACTGTTTTGGACACGTAGCGCATAGCAAATGTCAATCCTGTTTTGTACATGCGTTCCGCACGTAATCCTCGACTGGCATTTAGACACCGATCTTCCTTTCGAGAACGATTTATCAGCTACGTCACATGTTTATAAATCATTCGAGGCATCGCAAGAGTTATATTTGAATTTCTTAATATTCGTTTATCAAATCGACGCTAAATCGACGTGAAATATGTAAAATGACTATGGTGTGAATTTTTCTTCTCGAAGATTGTAAAAGATTATAGAAATAAGTCAAACAATAAAAGCACTATTTTGAATACCTCCCGCGAACATTGAGCCTCAATTCAAAAATCAGAAACAATATTACTGTGACTTCGCTTTCTGTCCGTCTATCACCAGGCTGTAAATTTTCACAGAAGGTGCGCTTCGGTTGCCGCTATAACAACAAATACTAAAAAATGAATAGAAAAAATATTTAACTGGGCCCTCCCATTCAACAAAGGTTAATTTTCGCCATATTGTACGGAACCCTTCGGGCGCGAGTCCGACTCGCACTTCACAGGTTTTTATATTGTTACCCACGCATAAGAATTCGTAATAGGTAATAGGGTAGGTACACTAAGAATAGTATAAATAACAGTTTTAGGTTGATTAATGACGGAACAGGTATTCTCAGCCTTGGTTAAGAATAATTTTAATACAAGGCTGACACTACGCTAAAACAATACCTGTTCCTTCTTCGGAATTATTCCGAAGAAATTCACAGTCTAAACTCATGGATGAATCGCAAAAACCGCACTTGGGCGTTTTTTATTCGCTTTAAGAAAAGTCGCGACCGCAAATATTCAGTTAAGTACATTTTATTTCACATAATGATTTTAATTCAGCTGAATGGAAAAGTGAAGCTTATCAACTAATTGATAATCTTATTTTATATTAATATTCGTTGAAATAGATTAAGCCTTCAAAGTATTTACTCCACCTCCTGCAGACACGCGATTGTAGCGGGCTTCGACCTCTTGATTGTAAGTCATGATGTGTGTCTGAGTGGTGATGATAATAATACAGCAACAATTCTTATATTCTCCTTTATTGGTGCTTAACACTGACTACGTATTACATATGAGGTAAATGCCTAACACAATAATATACGTCTACACTATTTATAGCCTTTTGGCCAACTGAAATAAACAAACTAAATAGGCTTTACTTCATGACATCTGTCAATGTCAAAAATGACATTGACACTTACTTTTGTCAATATGCAACATCTCCCTTTTCGAGAAAAAAGCAAACTAATATTAGTATTAAGTAACTTACATAACTAATAACAGTACATTACTTATCTACACAAATTTCTCATGTATGTACAATTTAGGACGTCTCACACTTCTACCAGACCTGGTTACGTAACCGGTATTTTCTAGACTTTCCATAGGAACACAGTTATCATCGATAATGCAATTTTGAACAGGACCGTCTCCGAGCTCTGCCGAACTCATGGGATCTATACTGTTTATGGGAGACATATCGTCAGTGCTGCCGTTGCCATAAAAAGAAGGTGGAGGATTTGTATTTTTTAAATTCTTTTTTCTAGGTCTAATGTGTCCTCTATTCCTCCTATACACAACACCATTTGGATCCACTACATAATATGATCTACCACAACCTAATTTATCTTTAATTATTCCCGGAGACCAAAAAGATTTAGGATTCTTTTTGAAATAAATGTCATCTCCAGGCTGAAACAAATAGGATGTATACTTTATTTTTCGCATTCCTGTCAAAATAAAAAGACATTCTGTCTCTGCTTTTGTTGTGACATCTTTCAAACGTCGAAAATTTGACCACTTCTGGAATGAGTTTTCTGTTTAGAATTGGTAAATTTACTCGCAAGTTTCTAGACATTAATAATGCGGCCGGACTGGGAAAATCTCCCTTAGCAGCGTTGCGGTAGTGTAGTAACGCCAAATGTATATCCGAGCCATCTTCCTTGCATTTCCTTAATATGTTTTTGACAATTTTAACTCCACTTTCAGCCTGGCCATTAGACCTGAACCAATAAGGACTGGTAGTAATGTGTTCTACATCCCAATCAACAAGAAAAGACTTGAATTTGCAAGAGTTAAAAGGTGGACCATTGTCAATATCAATATTTTCGGGATACCATGTCGAGCAAAGAAGGATTTGAGGTTTTTAACAACGTTATCGACAGTGTAATTCTTATGCAAAGAAGCTAGCTCTATGTACTTGGAATAATAATCCATGCAGACAAGGAAATTTTCTCCATCAAAATATAATAAATCTATACCTACCTTCTCCCACGGAAGATAAGATATCTCATGGCATTTTAACGGTTCCTTGGGTATGTTTGCCATGAATTTTGCACACGCTGAACATTGATCAATTAGGTTTTTAATATCCGCGTTAATATTTGGCCAATAAACTGTTTCTCTAGCTATGTTGAGTGTTTTATTAATACCTAAATGCCCACAGTGTATTTTATCTAAAATCTGTCTTTGCAAGGATTTTGGAACAATAAGCCTATTGCCTTTAAATATTAAGCCGTTCATTATATGTATTTCATTTTGAATGTTCCAATATGGTTTCACAAGACAGCTTACTTTGTCTTTGCTTCTTGGCCAACCATTCTGAATATAAGACTTGAGCAGATTTAAAGATTCATCATTTTTACTTTCTAATAATATTAATTCTAAATATGGCTTACTCACTGAGAGATTAGAAAATATTGAATTTACATGATATTGTAAGTCTTGTTCATACTGAGGTATGTATGTATCACTGAGTGAGGCTCTTGACAAAGTATCTGCTATATACATATATTTACCAGGTACATAAACCACTTCTAGGTCGTAACCCTGCAACGATAACATCATTCTTTGTAGTCTAGCAGGTACTTCATGAAGAGGTTTTTTAAAAAGGTAAATTAAAGGTTTGTGATCAGTATGAACAGTTGTTTTACTGCCATAAATATATTGGTGAAATTTATTACATCCAAATTGAATGGCAAACAATTCCTTTTCAATCTGAGCGTAGTTTTGTTGAGAGGAGGTAAGTGTTCTTGAACTATATGCAATGGGTCGTTTGTTTTGCATCAATACCGCTCCCAGTGCATTCTTTGATGAATCTACCGACAAAATCACAGGTAAGTTGCAATTATAATTAGTTAACACAGGTGCTTTGGATACGACTTCTTTTAACAAATCAAAGCACTTTTGACAATTTTCATCCCATAACCTTAATGTATCTTTTTTTAACAAATTTCTTAAGGTATTAGTTTTCTCTGCTAGATTTTCTATAAACGGTGCTAAAAAATTAATCATGCCTAGAAATCTCTGCAAATCTTTAATATTTTTTGGTATGGGCATATCTTTTATGGCTTTAACTTTCTCTGGATCAATTTCTATACCTTCTTTACTAAAAATATAACCCAAATATGCTATTTCTTCTAGAAGAAACTTGCACTTGGCTTTATTTAATTTTAAATTAACTTGCCTAGCCCTTTCCAAAAACATTTCTAACCTTTTATTGTGTATTTCAATTGTTTCACCGTATATTAAAATGTCATCACACCAAATTATTATGCCTTCAATGTCTCCGAAAAGATCTATCATGGTTTTATAGAAAATTTCTGTAGCCGTGTTTATTCCAAAAGGTAATCTTAAAAATTTGTATCTGCCAAAGGGAGTTTGAAATGTACATAGATCACTACTTTCTTTAGTTAATTTTATATTATAAAACCCAGAAAACGCATCTAAATGCGAAAAATAAGAGGCTTTGGACAATTTAGACCTGACTTCATCTATATTTTTAATTGGAAAATGACATCTCAATAAATTTTTATTTAAATTTCTAGGATCTAAGCAAATTCTCAATCCACCATTCTTTTTCATGGCTATAACTAAACTACTCACCCAGAGAGTAGGTTTGTTCACCTTCCGTATGACTCCCATGTTTTCCATGAGTTGAAGCTCTTTCCTTAACGGTTCAACCAACGCGAAGGGTACCTTTCTAGGGGGGTCAACGCACGGAATAGCATCCTTCTTTAGCACGATGCTGTGTTCGTATGGGAGGCAGCCTAGACCCTGAAACACATCATTATATCTGGTCACAATTTTGTCACAAGTTTTTTGATACACATTATACACATTTTGCTCAACATTTTTGACATTCTCATTCTTTATATGAAAGTTTTTTGTTATTAAATTTAGCTTTATACAAGTGGGTAAACCAATCACAGTTGGACAATTTAATTTAGTTACAACAAAAGTAATGTTTTCTGGTTTTGTTTTGTTTTCTACTAAACAACAAATGTTTGACACTGAAATTATCGGAATTCTGTGCCCACTGTAGGCAAAGATATTATATTTTTTACACATTTCTTTACTATGTTTGTCAAATTTAAGATTCAATTCTTTAAATACTTGATAAGACATCACATTTATGTCTGCTCCAGTGTCAATTAGGTAATCTACATTTTTGTTGTTTATTTTAAGAGAATAATGCCAGGAATGGTCCGACGATTTTTGTGTAGTTTATATACTGTGGCTTCTTCTTTTCCATCTGCTGCATTGATTGATTCTTCACTTTTCTGCGCCATCGTGAGTGTTCTACAGAGGAGTTTGGCTCTTTCTAGGGATAAATCTTGTTCTTGTAGGAGCTTTTGACGAAACTGCGAGAAGTTTGTGGCCATATTAGCAATGAAAATGTCCTTTACAAGGGAATCGCGTAGCGAACCAAACTCACAGGCATGACTTGCGTTTTCTAATTCCATTAGAAAGTTTTCCAAGGATTCGTTCACACGTTGCTTCAACGTAAAGAATTTGTGCCGCGCCACGGTCAAATTCTTTTTGGGTTCAAAATACTCGACGAATTTTGCCTTGATTTCTTGGAATGTAGCAGTGCTTAGGTCCAAATTGAAGGAATTGTAGATATTTAGGCCCTTATCTCCCATGGAATGCAGCATGATTGCAATTTTTCTTTTGTCTTCCGTTTTCTCCATGCCTGACGCCAGTAGGAATATTTCGAATGATTGGGTCCATTTCTTGAAATTTTCAGCATTATTGTTAATAATTTCTGTAGAGATCTCAAGCTTCTGCACTCCGTTTCCTGCCATTGTTAAGTTCCCACACTCAGATTGTCTCGAAGCTTCCGGAGTTTTCGATGTACCCCCTTTTGCGTTCATGATTTTCGTTTTCTTGACAACTTATTTTTTTACTCCTTTTTCTGACACCATGTAGCGGGCTTCGACCTCTTGATTGTAAGTCATGATGTGTGTCTGAGTGGTGATGATAATAATACAGCAACAATTCTTATATTCTCCTTTATTGGTGCTTAACACTGACTACGTATTACATATGAGGTAAATGCCTAACACAATAATATACGTCTACACTATTTATAGCCTTTTGGCCAACTGAAATAAACAAACTAAATAGGCTTTACTTCATGACATCTGTCAATGTCAAAAATGACATTGACACTTACTTTTGTTAATATGCAACAGCGACCTATGTCGTTGTAATCCAGGAGTAATTACGCTTACATCTACCCTAACATAGATGTATTAAATGAAAAAAAATATATTAATTATATCTTCGATCGCCGTGAGTAACATTTATAGTAAAATTCCCTATTTTCATTTGGAATCTAGAGATGTTTCTCTACATACAAAGTGGGTAGTTTAAAACATCCGCTTATTGCGGATATCAAACGCGAACTTTATCAAAGGGTGCCCACGTCAAATGCAGAAAGGAACCAACAAAACGAATCGACCTTGTCGAAACGCGAAACCTAATATGGAGGTTATTAAATAAATATATATTATCCATATTCACTATCTAGTGATTTCGCCGACGGTGGCCGATTTCATTGAAACGAAACCAGCTACGAAGGAGCTAGTTTATAGTGCCCAAGTGCGTGCGTAATACACAATCTCTTTCTTCCTTTACTCTAGTAACCCAGTGGGACGAATAACCGACACGACTGGCGAGAGATCAGGCGCAGGTCCGACTTTATACAAGCCCATATGACGCATGGATCATCTTTCTTGTCAGACAATCAGGTCACCCTGCATTGTCTCAGAGTTGAAAACAACATTTTTTGTTGCTCCAAAGCGGGGTTCGAACCCACGAGCTCCAGAGTCGAAAGCCAAGCTCCAAACCTCTGGACCATCGAGACGTAATTAAATATATTACCCAGACCATGACCGTGATATGTAAAATATGTACCTTGAAGGGTATCGTGGTCATGACAAGGGCATACCGTTCATTTTATTTTCTTTAACAAAAAAAATTATGTTTCTATTCGAACCAACTTTGAGTATCATTCAAATAAATATCGGACCATTTCAAATATTCAAAAATATTTGAAACCTATTATCAGGAACCAAACATTTAAAAATAAGTATAAACCTTTTTCAAATCGTTAGAATTCGAACCAATTTCGACATAAGAACGCTTATGCATCGGCAATGAAATATGATTCAACGCTGTACCCGGATCTCGATAGAGTATGATCGTGTAATTCGCAACTAGTATTTATTGGAGCGTCTGGTATCAGCTTCAGAAAACGCTTTGTTATGAAAATACACGGAGGAACGTAAGCATACAGCGATATTTGTATTTTATATTAACAACTAACAATGTTGTCCTGTGTTATAGCTACATACACAAACACACGTTTCATAGATTCATTTAGCTATCATCTACTCAAATATTGATCTAATAAAGTTATTAGATCGATATTAGTTATTAGTTATTATTACATTCTGTATGGAGCTAACCTCTGCGCCTTGAGGAAGAGAGATGGTGGCATTCGTCCTGTTATGGGGGACTTCCTAAATCCCTTTTTAAAAAAAAGATTTATTTTACAAACTAGAAAATATATAGAAATAGAAACACAGAATTAGTAAGTTCGGCACACGACCGTCAATTAATTAGGATGGATCAAGACTAACTGGGAACTTGGGAGGATGTTTATATAAAGGGTATAGGATTGCTGATGAGGATGGAAAGATTATGGATAGGGCTTAGGTAAGGGAAAAGGCTAACAAGGATAGGATATAACACCTCCCCCGGCCGGGACTAAACTTCGGGGAGAACCGAAGTTTGGTTAGGTGAGACAGGGTCTGTGACAGGAGATTGGGAATGGATTCTGCACCTGGGAGAAGCTGTATTGAGGTTTGTATCTGGATTCACTGAGGAACCAGGATTGGGTAAGTTAAGGGTTAAGGAAGGCGGAGTTTGAGTTTGACGGTTGTGCCCCTTTATTAAAAGATAAATTTTGAAGATAGCATAACATAAGACTGCAATGGTTAGAATTAAAGTGATTATAGAGTAATGAGCCTCGTATCTGATTATTGAGTGTTTATTAATTATTTTGTCTGTTTCTTGTGCTATTGATTTTAATTTTGTTTTTGCTTCCAGGGTAAATGCGTCTAAATCTATATTTTCGAAATGGATAGGGGGCTCATCACTTTTACTTAATTTAAGGTTATCAAGCGTACAGCATGTATCATTAATTATATTAAAATCTGGTTGTATATTTACAGAATCTACTTTCACAGAATAGGAATTTGAAATAAGTTTTGTGCTTTTACAATAGGCTGTGCATCCTGTAGGCAAAAAGAAGAATCCTGTACCAATTATGTTTAATTTTACAATGGTTTGGTTAATACATTCGATATAGAGTTTATTAATTTCTGTTTGTACAAAAATCCACTTATTGTTAGTTATTTCTTTCCAGATGTCTAAATGTCCTTTGATAAAATCCGTTTTGCATTGTTGCGGTACACTATTCAAAACTTTAGTAATGAGTTCACTTTCACAATTAGGGTTTGCACTAGTAGAGAACACGGTTGTTACGTCACACACGTAGGAGCCTTGGTCTATTGTCGCACATTTTCCGAGTGACTCTAGTACACAATATTCTGATTTGGAATTATCTATAGCTATATACTTATTACTGGGTATTACATAACTAAATACACTATGATTGACACTACTATGGGCAACAGGCAGTGGTATGTTATGGTATATATCGAATACACTGGTTGATACTAGTGGTATTCTTAGTACAAAAGTAATCCTATTATTTAAACTAAAACTTATAACACTAGATATATTGATAAACTTAAACATATTACTTAACTCTAGGTCTATCGGGAGTTTTACAGTTCCAGATAAGTATCTATGGTTATCAATCAATTCCTTGTACAACACAGATGGAGGTAAAATGGCTGGATGTATAATATTTTGACTGCTAAACATTATTGCATTCATTATATCTTCCAGTTGAAATGACAATGTTAACATGGCTGCTTCCAAACTGCTCAAAATTGAATTTATTTCAGTTCTTATGTAAAGTTCATTAACTATTGTAGATAAATTACTTACTTTAGCTGCAAAATTATCAATAGTTAGTATAAGGTTTGCTTCATTCGATTTTATTTTATGTAATGTAAAGTTAAATTCTGTTAATGTAGATGTTGTTACTAAGATATTTTCTTTCAGTAGGGAACTCAATTGTTTTTGATCATTTTGAATAGTTTGGATTGCATTGTCATATTTTACGGCATCATCTTCGTCCAAAGTTCCGAAAATAGTCTTGGAGATCATTCCAATACCACCAAGCCATGCCCTTCGCCTGGCTCTATTACTGGTCAAGTGAGATATGGATGCAAAGTCGGAAACTAACTCATTATATCTAATAGTTAAGGGTTCTAATATACTCAAGCATTTTAGGTTCATTTCATTTTGGTTTTCCAAACGATGGCATGTGAAGCGTAACGTGCCTAATACAGAATTAAGGTTTTTAATATGCGGTTGTATAAATGATATGTCACGAGGGGTCACCACATCGAGGTATCCGGTTCTTATTTTAAGTTTTCCGATTGGGTCAAAGTATATACCAGGACTTGACTTGATTTCTTTAACATATTCTTGGCTGTCCAAGGCCCATCCACTGTAATAAAATTTTAAAATAGTGTTACTATGCTAATATTTCTATGTTTACTAAACTACAAACTTATATTAATCTTCTTAACTACTAAAATTTGGGCTCGTTTGAGCTGGTACTGAGTCTTGGACTTCAGCAAGTTTGACTTCATCGTAATGGTGTCTTATGTGGCGTCTATTTATTAATAAAGACAATGTGTGGTTACCGTGTATCTTAACCACTTTGTATGGCCCTTTCCATACAGGCGAAAGAGCTTTTCTTAATCTTAAGTGATTTTTCAGGTATACGAAATCACCAACTTTATATTCTACGGATCGAGTTCGCGAATCATAGTAGTTTTTTGAACCCTGTTTTGATTTGTTAATGTGTTCTAGGGCATTTTCACGGGAGTGTTTTAAGCGATGTTGAAGCATTTTTACATATTCGGGGTAAGTTGTAGAAGAGATGTCATTATATACAGATGTTGGGATATATGGTTTGTGTCCGAATAATAATTCATAAGGCGAGTAATGTGTTGTGGAGTGAATGGCGGTATTATATGCTAGTACAGCCGTATATGCATATCGTGACCAATTGTCCTGATTTTCATTAATGTAAGATTTGAGATATTCTTTTAAAGTGGAATGTGATCTTTCTAAAGCGCCTTGAGTTTGTGGATGATACGGAGATGAGAATAGGTGTTTAATTTTCAATAATTCGCAAGTCTTACTGAATAGTTCTGCGGTAAAGTTTGTACCCTGGTCTGTAAGAATTCGTTTTGGAATTCCAAACAGCGAGATACAATGTACGAGACACTCACTAGTTTCTTCGGCAGTTATGCTGCGCATAGGATAAGCTAAACTGAATTTGGTAAGATCGTCTTGCATTGTTAGAATGTATTTTAGTTTTGCGGTTCCACATTCAGGGAGAGGTCCTACTACGTCTATCGCTAGTCTCTCAAAAGGAGCTGTAGATGTAGATGTTATGACCATAGGTGCACGATTGATTTTGCGTAATGCTTTATTAGTCTGACAAGATGAACAATTTTTTACGTAGGCTTCAATGTCTATTATACGCATATTCAAAGTCAAACGCATATTCTTCCAAAAATATTTTTCTTTAATGCGGCTAAGCATTCTACTACTTCCTAGGTGTCCGGCAATAGGAATATCGTGGTTTTCTTTTAAGATTTTCGGAATTTCTGATGGAACAGGATAAATTATATTATTATGATAAACATGAATTGTGATATGTGTTCCATCAAAAATGTGACTAAGCATATTATATATTTTAACGAAAGAAAGCCTATCAAATGGATTTCGAAAATCTGTTATACTTACGTCATTAACAGATGGATAATTCAACATTATTTGGTTTCTTATGTTTTTCAGAGATCTAAAGATATCTGGATAGGTAGAGGAATCAAAGTGGTGTACTTTAGTGAAAAGGAAGATATAAGTTTTATTGTTGTTTTCGAGGGGTAAGTACTCGAAAAGGGATCTCTCTTGTTTTTCAAAGGTTTCACGGACAGGCGCAGGACAATTATTAATTATTTCCTGAACGTATGGGATGGATTCATCCATATCAATTGACGTTGGGATTATTATAAGTTTCTGGGGTCCCTTAAGGGGATCCTCATTATGTTGTATTATACGTGTATCATTAGATTTATTATTTAAATTTAAGAATTTTGAATATGATTCATCGTTTTTATCTTTTTCAGGTTGGTTCGGCTGCGGAGGACTTAAGGGTGGATAATCAGGTGAAGAAGGAAGAAGCGGCGAAGGCGGATTTGAAACTTCGGGTTCATTTACAGGATTGCGGAGTACGGGAGAGGGTGAAGGAACACTTGGATTATTTGTTGTTTCAGGTTCTCGGGGGAACGATGGATTTAGGTCTAGTGGGGAAGGGGTTTGTAGGTCAGGTTCAAGAGTTTGTTGGCTCGTGCCAGGTTCTGGTTCTATTAGTTCAGTCTCATCTAGGTTAAGGTCTGCTGGCGTTATCAGCTCATCAGGATCAAAGGATGTGGGGGATATAAGTAAATCCATCAGATCTCGGTCTAAGGTATTTGGATCTATTTCTCTAGTACTGGGATTTGCAGGAGAGTCTTTCTGTGGTAAGACAGGGTTAACAGGATATCGGGAGAGTGCGTCTGCTGCGGAATTTAATTTTCCTTTTTGGTAAACAATATCGTATTCGTATTCTAGAAGTTGAAGTCGCCATCTTTGCATTTTGCTACTTGGGTCAGTGTGGTTAAACAGCCATTTTAATGGTCGATGGTCTGTTACAATAGTGAATTTGCGGCCAAATAAGTATGGTCTAAATGTTTTGCATCCCCAAACTATAGCTAACAGTTCCTTTTCTGTTGTGCTATAGTTGATTTCACTTTTGCTTAACGTTCTAGAGGAGTAAGCTATGGGATGGTCCTTACCAACAGGACCTTGAGAAAGGATGGAAGATATAGCATAATTAGAGGCATCGCAGGTTAGGTTAAAAGGTTTCGTATAATCTGGATATATGAGTACAGGAGCGGTTAGAAGTTTATTTTTTAGAGTCTCAAAGGATAATTGATGTTCGTTTGTCCAGTCAAACGGCACATCTTTTTTTAGGACTGATGTTAGAGGTTTTGAGATTTTAGAAAAGTCAGGAATGAAGCGTCGATAATAAGATATTAGTCCCAAAAAGGATTTGATGTCTTTTTGACATTTTGGGATTGGAAATTTTTGTACACATTTGACTTTATTTGAGTCCGGTTTCAATCCGTTCTCTGAAATTATATGTCCTAAATACCCAACCTCTTTTCTTAGGAATTCACATTTGTCTGGTTGTAACTTGAGATTAAATGAACGGAGTCTTTCGAAAATAGTGGTCATGTTTTTTATATGAGTGGATAAATCAGGAGAGTATATAACGATGTCATCGACATAAACGAAACAGCGTTCTCCTTGCAGGCCAGTGAGAACGTTATTCATTAAACGTTGGAATGTTGCTGGCGCGTTTTTAAGTCCGAACGGCATTCTAGTAAATTCGAAGTGTCCTTCGGGAACACTGAACGCTGTTTTGCATGCATCTTTTGGGGACATATTGATTTGGTGAAACCCAGACGCTAGGTCCAGGGTGGAGAAGTATTTGGAGTTGCCTAGTTGGTCAAGAATCTCTACTATATTAGGTATTGGGTATGTTTCACCGATAGTGATGTCGTTAAGCCGACGATAGTCGATCACAATTCGCCACTTTTTTTGTCCTGAGGCGTCGGTCTTTTTCGGGACTATCCAGATTGGTGAGGACCATGGAGATACAGACGGTTGGATGATCTTTTGGTCGAGCATTTTCCTAATTTGAGATTTTACCTCTTGTTTGTGTACTTCAGGAAATCTATATGACTTAACGTTTATAGGTTGATCGGAAGTGGTACGTATTTCATGTTGAATAGCGTCGGTTGTGGTAAGAGTGTCATTTGGTAAATAGAAGATGTCGGAGTATTTGGAACATGTATCGTATAGGGCATTGCATTCTTCTTGATTTAGATGTGAAACACGGAATAATTCTAGGACTTCTTTGGTTCTATTTAAGCAGGGTTGTTGGCAAAAGTTAGTTTGGTAAGATGTGCTATCCGTAGGATGCAAGGTAAGTAAAAGATTAGGGTTAAGATTTACTGGTTTTTCTGACATGTTAAGAACTGTTAAATTAATTCTTTTATTTTCTTTTACTTTGGCTATGCAATTGGAAACGTATAACTTTTTATTTAGGTGTTGGTCTAATACGAGTCCTTCTTTTAATTCAGGATTTTTTATAGAACATTCGATGACCATTTCAGTCCTGGGTGGTATAATGTAAGCTGGTTCAAAAAAATGTAACTGTAAGAACGTGTTATTAATATATAAACGGTTTTCATTGTAATCTATTTTGCAGTTATTCGTATTTAACATGTCAGATCCTATTATTCCATCGTATGGTAAGTTAATTTCTTTAATAACGTGGAATGTATGCAATATATGAGATTTTGGTAATTTAATTTTTAATTTAAAAAGACCTTCGGTTTGTATTGACTCAACTGTTGGATCAATACCTTTTATATTGATAGTGTCTTTTTCAAATTTAGGACTCCGGGATAAACAGGAGCGTTTAATTAAGCTAACTGAGGATCCTGAATCTACGAGTAAGCTCAACGGAAGGTCAGATATGGAAGACTCTATTAGAACATGAGGTAAGAGAGTTTTTGTTGGGTCATTTGTTATTTCGAAAACATTTGATTCTTTGAATTTAGTATTTTTTTGTATATTATCAGGTTTGGTACTGAGGATTTTGGATTTATTGGTTGATTTCGAAATTTTAGTAGAATCATCGATTGTAGTATAGATTCAGAGGATTCAGTGGATTCAGCAACTGCAACGTTGGATTTAGGAGATTCAGTGGATTCAGCGACTTTAATGTTGGATTTGGGAGATTCAGTGGATTCAGCGACTGTGATGTTGGGTTTAGGAGATTCAGTGGATTCAGCGACTGTAGTATTTGATTTGGGAGATTCAGTGGATTCACGGACTGTAGTGTTGGATTTAGAAGATTTAGAATTTATTAATTTATTTTTATTAATATTATGATTTCGTTTTTTGGTGTCAGGTGTACTGTTGAGTCCCATGTGACACCGCCACGAGACAGTGTTTAGTTTTTTTGGTTGTCTACTGTATCGTAACCAGGTTCTTTTGGCATTTGGACGGTGAACGGGTTTTGTGTGTCATCGTTCACGTAATGTGTATTGAATTGAATAGGTCTAATTCTGGGATTGTTATTGTTGTTTTGTTGTTCTTGGTTTGTTCTATACCTATTGTTATTATATTCTCGCTTTCTGCAATTTTCGATGCTATGACCTGGGTTTTTGCAATATCTGCAGAAGACAGTCTGTGGTATAGGCGGACGAATACGTTGGATTGTTGGATTTATTGGTGTTGGAATTTTCTTTTGAAGCATATTTTGAATCTTCTCTTCGCTTAACGCTAAGTTGATGGCTTCGTTCAGATTTTGAGGGTCCCTACACCTAACCATGTTTGAAATATTTGGTTTGAGTCCTAATAAAAACGTGTGTAAGGCTAGATCCTCCATGGAGGCTACTCTACCTGGGAGTTATTTCTTTGATTTGCTAGAAATTGAAATTTCAGTTAGTAATTTTGATAGCGAGGTTTCGATTCTTAATGAATATTGATGAATTGGTTCATTAGGTAATTGTTTGCAATTTTGTAATTCTGCAAGTAAATGTGTATAATGCTTTTTTTCTCCGAATTGGGTTTGTAAAAATTCTTTTAGTTGAGACCAGTTAGAAAATTCTTTAATGGATACTGCACTTTCAGCTTTGCTCTCTAATTGGGACTGAATAAATTTAAATACGATATTTTTTTGATTGTCATTTCCGAGATTAATTGCATTATCGCAGTTTGTTATAAATGATTGAAGTTTTTCTCGGGACCCATCGAAGGGTTTTATAAATTTAAAAAGGACTCCAGTAGGAATTTCATCGTGATCATCAGAAACAGCAGCACGTGAGTTTGCTGCTGTGCAGCAGGGGGTTTTGTTTGCCCCTCTCTTGCCTGACCTAGTAACCGGACCAGACGGAGCAGGCGGCGGTGGACAAAGACAGTCCATTTGTGCCTCATCCTCCTCCAAGGCAATCTCGGGTTTTGGACTCGGTGCTCGACTTTCAGACATTATGTTTAAGTAAAATACTTACTACGCTAATTATAAACAAAACTAAAACTAAAACTTAGTCTAGAAATTTAACATCGATGTAAATATATCGTGGTGAATCTATGTAAGATTATTTTATATCAATGTACTAGAGTCTCTTACTGCGACAGGAATGCGGCGATAAGAACGGCTCGTATAAACATCCCGTGCGTCCCGTCGACTGCTGGGCGTTCTCGGAACTCGGAGCGTTGGACTCGGCGAGATTGACGTAATCGTCAATCTATGATTGCTCGAAATTTCAGGAACCACAGACTTGTTGCACAGATTTAGGCTTTAGCACAGATTTAGGATTTAGCACAGAATTTAGGATTTAGTACTGGTTTAGAACTTGATTTGGATTTAGCACCGATTAAGTATATATTTAGGATTTAGCACAGATTTTGGTGATTTTTTTTGGGTTACAACTTGGAACACTGATTTGTTTCACTGGTTTTTACTTTGAGTTTGAACACTGAGCACTGAATATAGTTCAGTTTTATTAACAGTTCAGTTCGCGAGGCGTACCTGGGACTTTTAAAAATCCCCTTTAGCTGCCACCATTAATGTTATGGGGGACTTCCTAAATCCCTTTTTAAAAAAAGATTTATTTTACAAACTAGAAAATATATAGAAATAGAAACACAGAATTAGTAAGTTCGGCACACGACCGTCAATGAATTAGGATGGATCAAGACTAACTGGGAACTTGGGAGGATGTTTATATAAAGGGTATAGGATTGCTGATGAGGATGGAAAGATTATGGATAGGGCTTAGGTAAGGGAAAAGGCTAACAAGGATAGGATATAACAGTCCGATTGCTGTCGGCTCCACATACCGGCGCCTTACAGCCAAACTAGCTTGCAAATCGGTAACTTCCCTCGCGTCATACTTCCAGCCAAATCAGCTCGGTTTTGCCTGCAAAGGAGGTTGTGAGGCCGCCGTTCACTCTTTCAGGACAGCTATCCACAATCAAGGCGATGATGTGTTTCTGAAGGTCGATATCAAAAACGCTTTCAACTCAGTTGACCGAGGCGCCTTGTTGGCCCAAATTAAATCTAAAGCACCTGCCATTTTACCATTTATGCTCCATGTCAACGACCCCACCAAATTCATTTACAAAGACCACCTCATCTCATCCGAAGTGGGCTGCCAACAGGGCGACCCTCTAGGTCCAGCAATCTTCAGCCTTGCTATACACCCGGTCATCGAGCTTCTAGATTCAAAATTTATTGTTTGGTATTTGGATGATGGGACCCTTGGAAGCGATGCACCCACTGTACTATCAGACTTCCGCACTCTGATCCGCGAGTTCCAAAAAATAGGTCTGCAGCTGAACCTAGGTAAGTGCGAACTTTTTGTGCCAGACAGTTGTGGGGATAGAAACGCGATTATATCCAGCTTTAAAGAAATTGCTCCACAACTGTCTGTCATTGACAAGGATTCGCTCTTCCTTTTGGGCTCACCTATTTTAGACGAATCTCTCCCGGACTTCTTAGATAACAAATTACAAAATTTTAATGAAACTTTAGACCGCCTCCTCCAAATTAACTGTCACATGGCCTTTACCCTAATCCGTTTTTGCATTTTCGTACCTAAATTGACATATTATGTCTTACGGTGTTGTCAACTGTGGAAGTTCCCTCAACTTCTCAAACAGTTGGATGATACCATAAGACAAACGCTATCCACTATTTTGAATACAAATTTCGATGACCGCGCATGGACTCAGGCAACGCTTCCAGTTAGGTTCGGTGGCCTGGGTGTTCGAAAGTCCTCTGACATATCGCTTCCGGCCTTCTTGTCCTCAGTCCACGCGAACCATAGTCTTATCTCCAAAATACTACATCACCCATCCTACTCCAATACAGTTACCTTTCTGGACGAGGCCAAGGACGCCTGGTGCGTAACTAGTGCTTGTAGCGAATTGCCTGACAATACTTTTTCCCAAAGGCTCTGGGACGAGCCACTCTGCAGACTGGTACGGAATAATCTTCTTAATACGTCCTCCAGTCCTGTGGAGCAGGCTCGCCTCTTAGCTGCGGAGAAGTGGGAGTCGGGCCTTTGGCTACAAGCATTACCATCACCCAATACGGGCACATTGCTGGATCGAACAGCTTTCCGGTTAGCTACTTCCCTGCGTCTTGGCACCCCCCACGTCGTCCCCCATCGCTGTGTTTGTGGTGTAAATGTGGACAGCCTCGGACACCACGGGCTGTCCTGTCAACGAAGCGCCGGCCGCATCTCCCGACATCACTGTCTGAACGATCTCATCCGTCGGGCTCTTGTCACCGCCGGAGTGCCAGCTGTGCTGGAACCCTCTGGTTTGGCGCGCGACGATGGCAAGAGACCAGACGGTATGACCCTGGTCCCTTGGAGAGTGGGACGGGCTCTTGTATGGGACGCTACTTGCGTCGATACACTTGCTCCGTCCCATGTCCAGGGCACCTCGAGTTCGGCAAGTGCGGCCGCCAATCAGGCGGAAAACCTCAAGCGGCGCAAATATGAGAACCTTAGTGGGGATCTCATATTTGAACCTTTTGGGGTTGAAACCTTAGGTACATGGGGTCTGGGTGCGCACAAACTTTTCGGAGAAATCTCCAAAAAACTCAATGAGGCCACCCGAGACCCCAGAGCCGGCACCTACCTGGCCCAGAGAATAAGTATCGCAATCCAGCGAGGAAACTCTTTGAGCCTTCTAGGTACTCTGCCTGGTGGGGATGACCTGAGAGATTTCTTTTTTTTGTAGCATTTTAAGTTTTGGAGTAGTTATTATTTTTTTAGTACTTACCTACTTTTATGGTACAATTGATTTTGTTATCATAACTGATTTGTTAGTTGTGTTACATTTTAAAGTGTGCTTATTACAAATATAAGTTCTGGTGTAGTCGTTAAAAAAAAAAAAAAGTTATTTTAGTTAATACGCGATGTTTCATTTTCGCAGTAAAGAGAAGACGAAACTCAGATGCATTGCGTTATTTGTAAATGCAATTGATTCAAAATGTAGGGCTGAGAGCAATTAGAAACTACTATTTAACCTCGTAGCACCTATGTTAAAAACTACTACGAGCCTAAACTACTACAATACCAAATTTCATCGAAATCCGTTCAGTAATTTTTGCGTGAAAGAGTAACAAACATCCATCCATCCATCCATCGTCACAAACTTTCACATTTATAATATTAGTAGAATACATATGGACGCTTCACACCATGTCAATCTGGTCCCGTGCTGAGTATCCAAAGAAAGTGTTACAGGTACCAGAGAACTGGAGGTATATTTAATAGTTTTATACTATACATATATTTCATACTTTTGTTTTAATATACACATATTTAATTATTATTTACTTTTTTCATACGAACTATATTTCTCTATTCTTGGATAGAAATGAAACTTTTATACGGTTGTCATGCTAAGTCAGCTCGTGTCTATGAGGGCTCTTCAAGAAAAATCTGGACTGTATAATGTAACGTAAAGGTCTTGAATATCCTAACTAGACGTGAAGCCATCCAAATGCCTGGGAGTGCAGTCCAGTCCAGAAGGTACAGTGTTGTGCTGTGGTCACAGTCGGGCCACAGAGTATATTATATAATAATATATACTTCCACTTTAATAATGTGTTTTAAAGGTGCGAGCACAGTTGCGATGTGTTGCCGCGCTAATGCTGGGTCTATATTGTCCGGAATCCGGAAGGCCGAAAAAAATGATCAGGGCACTGATCATAGAACTCTGGACTAATACAATAGAGATGAAAATCAATCATATGACTGCCAAGTTGTCAGATTTGTTATTGACATTTGACTTTCTATTTTCAGTGCCCTGAATTTTCTCCGGCCTTCAGGATTCCGAATATAACAGTCCCAGTCTAAAAGCGCGAACACTGGTATAATCCTCTTAGCAATTAACAACGGCAATCAAAAGATTTATTCTTTGCGTAACTTAATTACTTTCAACTATTCTTTCCAATTTAATACACCACGTAATTCAATTCTAGAGTCCTAAAATGTCACTTTTCACTTCACAACTAACCTAAAGGTATCTCCCCATCTATTGGTCAAACCCAATGTTTTCATCAGAACTCAAATAACACCACAAAACTCCATGAAACGCGTAAAATTGTAAAAGTTATACGCTCCAAGCTTTTTAAAGAAGCTTAGTGAACATAAATATTTCGCTGAAGTTGGCAATGAAAAGCACGATCTTTTCAGACTTTCTCAATATTGTTTTGCTTATGTAAATGTAATTAAATAGCTTTTACCTGAACGCTTTAAGAATTTTCTAGTTTCTAAGCTATTCTACAGATTTTCACAGATTCATAAATAGTTACTACGGATTATACGAAGGTTCGTTCGACAAAGTTTCATAGTTTAATAACTACTAGCTAGATTATATTTTTGAAAAAAAAATTAGCCTACAACATGGGTTTTCAACAAAAATCTAGCAAATAATTATAGCCGAAATATTCGAAAAGGGGGTTAGAATAAGCAGAATTTTTGTATAAGCCTTTATTATAGCATGACAAATTTTGTCTCAAAATATGTCCTATTTATTATGACGCCAACGTAAGATACTTTACATATTTAAAGTCAAAGGCACAAATGAAATGAATTTTTTTATTTTCAAATGAAATTTAACAAGATTTTTTCGGAAAGTCAACAGAAAAAGCTACCACCGCTTCATCTCTAACCCGTCGATAAGAACCGGCGTAAGAAACTCGCACGGGCCCATCTTATAGCAAAAAGATGGAAAAAAATTCTTTTGAAAGATATATATATATTAAATTTATTTTAAATCTGTTTGTTCACAATATCAATTTTTTTGCAATGCAACGATGGTAAGAAGCAGATAAAAGGGATATTAACGAATTCGATCACATACATGGAAAAATCGCATCAGAGCGAATTGACGTCAGTTCGGCCATAACGGATTCGAGCACATATACGGAAATATCGCTTCAGTTCGTTCTGTTTTGCCGCGAGCTACGGTCGTGTTTATTAATTGTATTTTGCTGCAACTGTAGTCACGCTATGGACGAAACCGAACTATTGTGCTATGCTAGGGGCCTTACTATACAAACAAAAATGCCATACATTTTTCCAGTAATGTGTTACAGCAATCATTTCTCTTTGCTTCATAGTAATTTAAAACAAAGACAGCTTTAGATTTTATCAAACATAGTGACTCTTAAGTTTTAAATACTTTCAATTACCTCTAATAAAAATTATCTAGACCACGTTGCCATTTTTTGGATTCCGTACCCAATCGGAACCCTATTACTGAGACTTTTCTGTCCGTCCGTGTCACCGGGCTGTATCTCCTTTTTTTTATTGTGATGGGGATATGTGGGACTCCCGGCACTGTCGTCGGTTTACCCACTCAAACTATATCTGCAGATGCCATCAGCCGCTATGAAAGGGAGTGTCCTGGATCTGTCTAACACAGGACACTTCCCACGACCGGCCGCTCTTCCTCATGAGGGACCGGACTTCCAACTAGAATAGGGGGCACTCCGCCTACCTGAAGCGCCTCCCTCGGCGCCGGGACTAGCTAAGCCGGGAGGTTCCCATCCTCTCCCGGAGCCCCGTAGACAGGAGGCAGAAGGCTCGCGTAGCGACGCCTCCGCACTACTGTCCTACGCCGGCGGAGTGGAACAGAGGATGCCTCAATCTTTCCGTCCCGCTCCGTGGCCTCTTTCTGCGACATCACGGATTCGCAGAAAGCATACAGCGAACCACACTCGAGGGTGAGAGGTCCCGCCCAAGCACTGCCACGAGATCATGGCGCTGCACGGATCATCGGTCGCACACCTCCAGGGTGTGCAGGGCCGTGTACTCCACAGCGCCACATTTGTGGCAGGCTGGCGTAGGCTCTCTCCTGTCGACCTTACACACGTACCCAAGCATCCGTGTCTGGTTGCACCCGTGTGAGGCGGAAGGTGAGGGGTTCTTGCGGCGCATCTACGCCGCACCGGATGCAGTGCGTCGGCCGTACGTTGGCCGTACTGCGACTGCGCCAGAACCTCTCCCCACCTCCCCAGCAACCACTGCTCTCCTAGCCTTCGGAACCGCTCCTGAGCT
Organism: Phengaris alcon alcon; assembly: GCA_037179445.1. Lineage (NCBI taxonomy): Eukaryota > Metazoa > Arthropoda > Insecta > Lepidoptera > Lycaenidae > Phengaris > Phengaris alcon. The sequence continues at coordinate 366,754 of JAYRCH010000251.1, read as the reverse complement.
CCTTCCACGAAGGGACCTCACGAAACTAGGAGGTTTGACTCGGCGAGGACCCTCGCCACGAGCTCCCACGGCGGCTCCCCGGCCAGGGCAGTAGCTGCCGCCCAGGAGACTGAACGGGAGCCCCTGATGACCCTCACTGCTGTGACCCGCTGCATTTTGTGCAGCAGGGCCGTGTTACGCACGATGACGGCATCCGCCCAGATTAGGGCTACGTACAGGGCCATTCTCCGGCACACCCCGGAGTGTAGCTGCCTGCATGCTTATACATATACCATACGGCATACCCAGCTCCATCTATTACATAAATCCATTGCACATTTAATTTTACAAGTATTTAGTCTTTTATCAAATAGAAATATTCCCGCATGTATCGTAGTCGCTGGCTTAAAGAATGCCTGCAAAATAAGTAACATTGGCAAAGTACCAAAGTGAAGAGATAAGTCTATTTATTTAAGTTAGATAAGCATTGGTTTTGCTTATTATATCCAGAATCGTTATGCTTCTGGCATACTTGTTTATTAATTAAATGCGAAATCAATTTAATATAAAAAAGGAAATTAGAACCGTACATTTTACCACAGTAAAAAGTAGCCTATGTCTTTCCCCGTGGTATACTCTATATCTGTGCCATATTTCATCAAAATTAAACCGATTTTAAGTAGTTTTAGTAGTTTCGGAACCTATTCAATGCAAACAAACAATCATATATATATGTAAGTGATATAATATTTATCTCAGATCCCTTTGCCACCAAAGTTGCTGAAGAGAGATCTGAATTTAATAAAAAAATATTGAAAATTATAACTGATGTAGACTGATAATTATATTTTTAAGTATTATACTCTGTACTTAGTTCTAGGTTCATTTTCAATAATGTTAGTAACTTGTGATTGTTTTTTAATTTGTATAATTTATATTCTATAGCTTTTAGTGGAAACCTACTATTAGCTTACTACACAGTTAGGAAACCCTTACTGTGCTGCTTTCTACTTTTTTAATTAACCCATCCCCGAATAAATAAATAAATATTATGACGATTGTGTATTGAGTAACGTACCTATATGTGCTGTGTGCTCGGCATAATATGAAAAATATTATAATGCATATTAAAATATTTTATATTTAAATACACGCAAATAGAAAACACGAACTATAATTACATTACAAGTGTAAAAATAAAAGCAGGTGTGCCCATACGTAGCTGAAATACAGCATCGAATAAACGCGTTTATAATAAAGTATGAAAGTTATGAAAGCAGGTAGTGGTACTTAGATACATTAGTGCCATAAACTAATTTAAATACTTACAACTGGAGAATATGGAGTTCTTTCAACAAACATAAAATAAGCAAGACATGTCTGCTGCAAGGATGAGCCAATTTCATATTTGCAGCTTTGAAACGCTTTCTTGTATAGAAATCGTTTGGATCAAAGAATAAACCAAATTAAAAAGAACGACTATTGTAGTTTAATTATAGGAGCGTAAAAAGAACGCTAAAAGGTTTCTCTTTGATGCTTAGTGTAGCAATTTTTATTTTTGCAATATTTTTACACCGTAATCTAATGTTTGCTCAAACGTTTGGTTGAGTTCCATTTAATCATTAACAAAATAAAAGGACACCACGGAAACATTAGGGGCATGGGAAACCAGTTACTTTTTCCTGTGGCTATAGTGTTGGGAATAATTATTAATATCTATTTTATATCCCACACAAGAAATGTTGGAATAAAAATTAGCTTGTGTTATTCTAGAGTGTAAACTACTACAATACCAAATTTAATTGAAATCCATTCAGTAGCTATTGCATGAAAGAGTAACAAACATCCACGCATCCATACATCCATTCTTACAAACTTTGGCGGCTATAATAATATTAGTAAGGATCGACTCTGGTTCTGCGGGTATGCAATCCGATTCATCTGCTCATTCATACCGTATGTTACAAATATATACTTACATCGAATATACGAAAATGTTTTTTTTGGAATTCTCTACTTTATAACCGTAAAAATATTTTTCCGTCCTCTCTGCTCGTCCGCAAATAGTCTATGACGCTGCAGTATAGAGCGACCGCGGTTCGAGAGCTAAGTAAATAGAGCACATTCGCAAAGTTATTTTAAGCTTATGCATCGGCGTACGTAGCCTGAAACTGATAGAATTTACTTTTTATGTGTCGCCGCGAAATCAAGCTTCCATAGTGCATAGGAAGTTTAAAGTTCACTTCTCTTTCTGGAATATTATTTTTTTAATAAGTTGGTTCGCTTTTCTATTCATAAATAGCACGTATGCTACAAAGCTGTTGATGGAATGTTGCTTTATTTACAAGACTAGCTTTTTCCCGCAGCTCCGCCCGCCTAAATACAGTATTCCACGTGAAAACTGTACGTTTTCGGGATAAAAGTAACCTATGTGTTAATCCAGAGCATAGACTACTACTACACCGAATTTATGCAAAATTGGTTCAGTAGTTTTTGCGTAAAAAAGTAACAAACATCCATCCATCCTCACAAACTTTCACATTTATATAGTTGTAGGATATGCGCAATCTAATCGCCAGATGGTAAGCGATTATCGCCACAGATCGACTAGACGCAAGGAGGGTCAAAAGTACGTTACCGGACTCTGTGTAAAAACTTATGACCAAGATCACTCCACATGAGCAAGTATTTTAAAGGCAATTTATAGACATATTCAAAAGGATCCCAAATAACGTTACAAATCTTTCTATTACTAAATTTAAACAACCTTACCAAGAGCATGGCATGTCCAATGAGGGTTCTGTAGCCATCAGCTCGCAATAGGTTTTCTTTAAATTACTTCAAAAGTTATTGCGCGATTTTCCTCAAAATAACTTTTCTAGAGAGTTTTTAACATGATCTATCAGCTTGGAAACTTACAAGTTTATATCTCTTATAGCTTAGAAATGCCAAAAAACAAACCACTTTGGAGGCCGCTTTGTTGTACGACATACATATATTGCTTAAAAATGCGCAGTTTCTAAGGGAGAAGACCTAGCTAGATCTATTTTCCTCCCCCAAAACTCACTACATACTAAATTTCATGTAAATAATTGTAGCCGTTATCGAGATTCTAATTATACTCGTATACATACAAAACAATCTCGTTTAAAGTATAAGATATTTAAATTTTTTTATCAAAAAGGGTTAGGCTACAAGGCAAACCCTTAACCCGATCTTATTGTTTTTAGGCTCAAATTGTATCCGACTAAACTGTCCAGAAGAATTTTTCTTAAATTTTTGATATCATTCTTCGTTTCCAAAATATCGAGCTACAAAATCGAAAACTCGGTAAATTTTGTTTTTTTTTTCTATTTCGACCATAACTTTTTCGTGTTTTACTTTCTCGAATAATTCTTTTTATACCTTATAGCTCTTGTGAATACGTGTCTTTTGAGCCTTTTTTGAATATCATATCTTCACAACTCTCCGAAATATACGGGGATCGCACTTTTTCGTGAAATCGGCCCCTATACTGGAGCGAACAAAAAGATATTTCCAATGTCGAAAATTTAAGAAAAACAAAAAACTATGAAAAGTAAATAAATAAATTTACATTTTAGCCTTTCAATATTTTTATATAGTATCTTTTTAATATGTATATTGTACGTCGCGTCGCCGAGCGGTGTGAACAATTATTTTATTTATTTACGAGGGTACCTATTTAATTTTTATAGTTTTTTATGTCCCCCCGACATAAATAAATATTACTTAATTTTTTTTATTATTTTTTCGTTTATTCATTTTTTTAAAACGAAGTGATAAGTAAAATGGTTTGGATTTGAATGCTGTAATTTAAAAGCCATTTAAATTTAATTACTCAGTTAATTTACAGCAAGTTTTTATACATATTTTCGTTCTTCTGCTAAGTTTCCACGGTCAGATTCCTTTGCAACGCCTTTTAGTTAAAGAATGTTCACTGTTTATTAAATCCTTAAAATTTTTCCTTCTACATTATTATGTAGGAGGTTACGTTAATAAGCTTTATTTCTTTAATTAAGTGCCAAATGAAAGGAGCCTTTAGGTTTATTTAAGACTAGCATTAATTGCCCGCGGCTTCGCCCGCGTGAACTTAGGTTTTATTAACTTTCATCCCCTATAGGGGCGTAGACCCCTTGGGGGTTAAATTTTGGACAATATTTCCTTAGTAGCTGCCTACGTCATATGAGAAATACGTGTGCAAAATTTAAAATTTCCAGCCTTAGGGGTTTGGCCTGTGCGTTGATGTATGTCAATCAGCTTTGCCTTTAATATAATATATGGATTTTATGTTCAATGCGATCCCTTTTAAACAACAAAAATCTATGTGTGCATTGAAATACTGTTTTCTGTGTATTATACAGTCAATACTTAAAAACTTAATCAATATTTCCCTCAAGGGCTTTTAATAAGGACTAGTGGTCGTGAACAGAATATAGTTAATATAATATATGGATTTTATGTTCAATGCGATCCCTTTTAAACAACAAAAACCTATGTATGCATTAAAATACTGTTTTCTGTATATTGACTGTACCTTAATCAATATTTCCTTCAAGGGCTTTTAATAAGGACTAGTGGTCGTGAACAGAATATAGTTAAAATTCCTTATTTACTACACCGTTTACCCCTGATATCCGGGGTATAAATGTATATACATTATACAGTGTGTGTCGTGTCGAGGCTAAATGTTTTGACAGCAGATAATAGGTTTAATTTTATCGATAAACCCCCCCTTTGGGGGTACCTTTATTATATTTATAACCAACTCAAATTAAAGAGGCCTCATTTTATAGTAAATTATATTTTTGACGTCTTAAAATATTCTATTTAATAAATTTCTTACAAAAAATTACATTTGTATCTCAAAAAATATATTTTTCTTATTTTATACTTGCCCGTTTACACCAAAAAAACAATTATAGTTTACGCCCAAAGTTTATTCCTTCTATTAATAATCAGCTGTTATAAGTATAGAACTTTCTAATTGCATATAAAACAACCCTTGGAGTTCAAAACCGGTCAGGGTTGCTAATAAAACTAAACTTGTATAATATAATCTGCTGTTAAAATATTTTAACCTCGAGACGACACACTCTGTATGTACAACTAAGATAATTAGGTAAAGCTGATAATATACAATATACATCACAATCAATCCCCGTCAGTGAAAAAGTAATTCTGGGGACGCTTATCAACGGCGTTCGGTTCTTTTCAAATTAAAGACATAAACAAAATGTTATGTTTCTAATCGCTTCCTTTCAAGTTCCATTTCTTCTCGTAACTTCATCATCACCTGATGGTGAGCTTTGAGCTCGATGCGGAGAGCTTGAGCTTGATGAGGAGCTTTGAGCAACTTTTTGTACTATAAACATACGTACTTATGCAGTGGCCACAATTTAATACAGCCGTTGTTAGTTTACCTGGAAATGTTTCTATGTACTGCTTTATTATTTTAAAACCATCATAAACATATGAAGGAAATAATAATTGTATATAATAAGTATAAAGGAGATTTGTGACTGATTCAATTATTAATACATTAGACTGTTGTTATTCACATAATAATAATAAAAACGAAGACAAGATTTAGTATTATCATGTAACGTTTTTACTTGTTTAGTTAAATTTAATACAAAATAGGTTTTATATTAAAATTATGTAGAGTTACCCAAAAATAGAGTTCATGAAATTCACCTTTTTTCGCTTTGATCATAAAAATAAGGTTTCGTTAAATTTCAAAACGCCCGTGGCTTTCAGCCTACGGAACAGTTTACCTTTCTTTATACTTTACCTTTATTCTTTTATTTACGATTATTTTTAAGAATCTTATCTGTGTCTTTTTAATTTGTTCAACTTAGGTTTTAAATGCTAGCCCATAGCAACTTAGCCCTTAATTAATAACTGGCTCCACCAATGCATACTAAGCCATTACTAAAGTACTTACGCTTGTCTAATAATCTTTTGAGAATATAAAATTTACTGAGATCTAATCTTAGCCTATTACATACCAAGTCTATGTGTGGCCTCCAGTTCAAGTAACTATCTATAATCAGGCCGAAATATTTAATAGTACTTACTAATTCTAAATCGTTACTTGGTTAAAACCTCTACATAGAGAAAATACATACCAAAGGACAAAAACATCCCATTTTATTATTAATAACTATTGTAACAACTAACGAAAAATATATTTTCTTTATTCATCGTCCATAAACCAGATGTAACCAGAACTCGTTTCAGGAAGCTCTACCCTATTATATTAATGCTTTTAGCTTTACTCGTTTTATTTGTAAATTATAAGCTTTTTATATTAACCTTTTGAAGTTCCCCTTTGAACTTTTTCTGAAATGTGTTTTAAACTTTATTTTGTTCATATACCGTTTTTCTCTTTCTTCTATCTTTATTTTGTAAAAAATATTTAACGAGAATTTCCTTAAAAACCTTTGTTATTACTAATAGATGGGTCCATCTTTTATTACCATTAAAAATCATATTAGTTACGTCGACACAAAATATATCAGCCTACCTACATCATCTGTTACCCTACATTTCAGTTTCTTTCTTTATGTTATATTCTTACAATCTTCTACAAAAGATAACTTCCAATGCAGACTCCAGAATCCATATTGATAAGATCCATTGCACTCTTTAGTTGCCATACTTTTAGTTCAGGCTTACACGATTCACCATTCTTTACTCTAAATGTCAGTTCACACCAAAACGAGACGATACTGGACGCAGCGCTGCATTTTAAGATAGCTATTCAAAATTGGACTTTAATCACTACACAAAAAGTTACAAGTTTCATTAGACATCATTCATACGCATACGTGCGCATGTAGCGCGGTGCAACTTGATATTCGAACTCTTACAATGAAACGTGTATCTTCTTGTGTATTAATAAAGTTTATTTTTTAATAGCTTTCTTAAAAATGCAGCGCCGCATCGCGAATCGTTTCGGTTCGGTATGAACTGACCCTAAGTCTAGAGTCTTGAGTCAAGACTGTAGACTAATAATTTCTGCTTACCGCAGATCTCTGGCACCAGTGAAAAAGCATGTTTTGAAATTACTGCAATTAAATAAAACTGAAATCAGACGGATAGACATCATCTTAAATACTTAAAAATGTAAATAAAAACCGGACGAGAGCGAGTCGGACTCGTCCACCGAGGGTTCCGTACAAAGTAGGAACATCATAAATAGTTCAGGAATGCAGTCTCGCAGTTTTTGTCGAGCCTGAAAATGGTTGATGAAAGTTTGTATGTAAATTCAATTATTATTCTTGTCATTTTCAATTTTAAATAAAAGTTATGCGTCATAAAAAATAAAACATGTTTTGGAATGCTCACTCAATACCAACATTTAAACTAGTAGCTTCAACTTAAAATTCCGAAAGAGAGGGGCTCTTAACCTTTACAGTCTAGAACCCCTATTTAATACGATTTACTTACAAATATGCAGTTTTATATTTATAAAATTGATGTGCCGGTTTGTTATCATACGATGCAACATTTTTAGGATAAACCTTTGGGTACGGAACCCTAAAACATGCACTGAGACTTCCTATTAGTGAGACTCGCTGTCTGTCTCTTTGTCCGTCTGTCCGTTCGTCTGTCACCAGGCTGTATATCCATAACCGTGATAGCTAGACAGTTTTCACAGATGATGTATTTCTCTTGCAGCTATAACACAGAATAAAATTAATATTTGGGGGGGGTATACTTTAAAACAAATGTGGTTTTTTTTACCATTTTGTGCGGAACCCTACGTGCGTGAGTCCTCACTTGTACTTGGCTGGTTTTTTGTCTGTAGATAATTATTTAAATTACAAATTAACTTTAATTATAAATAACAAACAAAATACAAAAACTATACAAAAAGGTAAAAATTCTATGAGCCCCACGCATAAAAAGAATTGCATAAAAAGGAACCAAAAGTTATTATACGTACTAACCATCTACATAATGATTTCTCAGAAAAATCTATACAGATCAAGCCGATCGTGATGTCCATACATAAATACATGTCAAACCTACGTCACCCTGCGAATCTTTTATCTTTTCGGTGAAGTCGACGACATTTCTGAGTTTATCTTTTCTATCTAATCTTGTCTGGTCTTAGAATGTATTGATCGTGCAGTTCTAAGGAAGTTTTTATCGTCTGAAGTTGTTTGATTTGAATATCACCTTTTAAAATAAGGTATGCTATTGAAACACTAACTTATTGGCTTATTCCTTTGTCCACCTTTAAAAAAGAAATATATTTGATGAATCCAAGTTAACTCTAATATTGGTTAGCCATTTTTAGGGTTCCGTAATACTCAAGGAACCCTTTATAGTTTTGCTCTGTCCGTCCCACTGTCTGTCTGTCAGTCTATACGCGCTTCTAGCTTCTGTAATAATGAATATAAATGGATGAAATTTGGATTAGTTAAAGTCTGTGTATAGATTTCGGTTTTGGGATCATAAAATAATAATAATTGTATATTTTAGGGGTGTCTCTCCATACATGTGAAGTGGGGATGAAAAAAAATATTTAATTCTACCCCGTCGTGTTAAATACAATACGAGTACTTTTTTATAAAGTCAACCATTTCGAGTAATCGGCCTCCAAACCCCTGGGGTTTCCCCCCGGCATTTCCAAACTATGAGAGTTAGAAACTTGAAAATTTCCATGGTGATAGATCATGCTAAATACTCTTTAGAAAAATTATTATAAACAAAATCGGACAGTAACTAGTAATTTGAAAAAAAACCTGTTACGCGTTGATAGTTACGGAACCCTCCTTAGACATGTCTTGACATGCTCTTGGTTAGGTTTTTATATTTAAATATTTAATTGTGTTTTTTACAGAGTGTTTTATTTATTTATGCAGAATATAACAATTAAAGTTTTAATCGAGTTTACTCAGTCTTGGAACAGATGATCACAGGATTAGTGCAATCAATCTGCATCAGCATATCGTAAAAAGAATCTGGAATCAATTGCATTTCAAAAGAGAAAGGAGAGATCAGTGAATAATTTAATTTCTATTAATAGAATATTGATTAAAGCATGAAACCTAATATGATATTGTGTTTAATCATTTTTTCAATATTGGTTGTTACTTCAGTCTTTTATGTGCACAGTGCAAATATCGGTGAGTTTATTATAATATCAGATTTTTCCCGCGGCTCCGCCCGCGTAAATATAGTATCCTGTACTTTGGGATTCGGGACAAAAAGTAGCCTATATTTTAATTCAGTGCCTAAACTACTACCATACCAAATTTCATCGTAATCCGCTTAGTACTTTTTGCGTGAAAGAGTAACAAACATACATCCATCCATCCATCAATCCATCCACAAAATTTCACATTTATAAAAGTAGTAGGACTTTAATTTTGCTTGACTCTATCTATAGTAATAATCCTATAATAAAATAATAATCTTGTAAATTAATTAAAAATATAATACATTTATTTTCATTTACATCATTTTTAATTAAGTTCTAGATTATCAATAATCTTTACTAATGTAAGTTTGTTTGATTGTTACGCTTTCACGTAAAAACTACTGAACCTGTCATCATGGGCACAGATATAGAGTAGACCACGGGGAAGTATAAGGGTACAAAGAAAATATACGGTTCCTGTGGAATACTGTATTTACGCAGATGGAGAAGCGGGCAAAAGTTAAAATATAAATGTAATGTATAGATATGAATACATTCTACTGAGTTCAAAGTGTTGTACAAACTTTGTGTTTATATCAAGGGGGAAATAGATTAAAAGTGAAGAAGTTCCAAGAAAGGACAGGTTTATTGATAAATGTGAGGGTTGTTTTGTGTTGTGAGGTGTCTATAACCGAATCTATAAAGTTCTCGTGTCATAGTGTTCGGGGACACACTCATCCGAAACGGCTTGACAGATTATTATGAATTTTTTTTTTGCATATTCGGTAGGTCTGAGAACAGGTCGTAATTTATGTTTTCGACCCCTAAATGATAAGGTAAATATTTATTTTTTCGACAATTTTTTTTTCTATATTAAGGCAGAACAACGTCTGTCGGGATCAGCTAGTAGTATTATAATTATATATTTACTGTGCTTATAGAATGATGTATTCGCCTTTTAATATTAAATTAAAATATTCTTCTTTTATGTTGTACTAACTAATGTTTTTTTTTGCCAAGGCTTCTATCTAATACTTTAGTTACACTTAGTGTTAGTACTTTTATCAGAACATTTTTTTCTTAGCTTACTTTTTAATATTTACAATTTTTTTTCAGCGAAATCGAGCACCTTAATTAAAGGATTAGTCATAGGGTTTAGAGATGACACTAGCAGACACAAGTGCCTGCCGGGTCTATGCCTTTTATTGTGCAGAATACAGAACTACAGACGCGGTTTTTGTGTAGAAGTGAGGTGTTTGTGAATAAAAAAAATAACATTATGGACCTTCTCAATGCGAGTAGCACAAGCGAGGATATTCAAATACTTATTACTTCAATAACAATGAAAGTTTATTTCAACAATATGATGGTTTTACACGAAATTAAAATCTATCTTATGTATGTTAATCTTTCTATCCAATTTTTGTCTAATCATTGTATATTACGAGCAATAAATTATAATTTATTCTTTTGTAAGTTTTGTTTTATTTTTTATACTCTGAAATAGATTTATAATGTGTGATTTAGACAAACATTCAATGAAGAATATCATAATTGTCGTTCAACGTTTAACAATTTCTTTATATCCACTGATCAGACATTTAGTTTAAACATAAGTACAATTTTTATAAAAAAACTATAACCCAACTACGTGAATTAATATAATATAGCTTATGTTATCCGGGCTATTATTACAAATCGATTGACACCTCGTTTATTTAAATCAGACCAGTAACGCTACGGTGGAACAAACATACATAAATACATAGACTGCCAAAATCATTACCCTCCCTTTTGGCTTCACCGTAGTCGGGTAAAAATAACTGACGCAGAAGTTGCCACTTCACTTGCCATATTTATAACCGCGAGCAACACAAGTTCCGTTTCATGGATCTCAGGATCGGAGGACTCTAGCATTGGATTCAACAGGTAGGTATATCTTCTGCTGGTATTAATTGCTCACCACACCGATTTCGGTGACGGTGGCTGGTTTCATTGAAACCGGGCCAGCTACGGAGTTGTTTTATAGTGGCCAGGTGTGTGCGCAGTACACAAGAGCACTCTCTTCTCTCTTCCTTTACTGGTACTTTACGGTGGAACGGACCTACCGACACGACTGGCGAGATCAGAGGGTCAATTCTGCTAAATAAAACCTGCAATAATACAATTACAATCAAGTTCCGAGACGCTAAAACTGTCAAACCGATATTCTCGTAAACGTTAAAGCGGCGTCAAACGGCTCCTGATTGGTCCAAACGTTACAAATTCAGTTTATGATACAAGTCGCTTCACTTATAATACAATCGAAGTAAAATGTCTAATTTAAATACGAGAATTGAGGTTGAGGGCGCAGGACCGACTTATTACATGCCCATCCGACGCATGGATCATCTTTCTTGTCAGACAATCAGGTGATCAGCCTGCATTGTCCTAACCAAACTTGGAAACAACATTTTTTGTTGTTCCAATGTGAGAATCGAACCCACGACCTCCGAATTGAGAGCCAAGCTCTAAACCACTGGACCACGGAAGCTGGTATAACGGAGGCTCATTATGTAGGTCAGATAGTACACAAGAAGATACACGTTTCATTTTGAGCTGCACCTGAAAATCTGCACCTCTTGCAATGAAACGTGTATCTTCTTGTGTAGTGAATAAAGTTACATTTTGAATCGCATGAATCGCATCTTAAAAATGCAACGCCGCGTCAACTCTCGTTTCGGTATAATCATAGAAAAAGCATTTTTTTACTTAAAATGGTTTAAAAAAATTAAATTACTTTATATCTCTTGTCATTTATTAAGATTTTTTTTCCATGTATCAAAGATGGTTTGTTTTATTGAAAAAAAAACTACATTTATATCTGTTACGTTACAGTAATCAATTATGAAAGTAATTATTCACGAAGATAAAACTGTTTTCAAAATCTAAGGACATGAAAGTTGTTAGCCGTTCAAAAGAATTTTCCTCATAACATAAAGGAGAGGAAATTTCCCAATGATTAGTAGGGTGTTGTTGTTTGGGAATTTACCCCAAGACACGCCCACATAGGGACGTGGGAACTCGGTGGAACAAAATTTGCGGAATAATAGCTCCCCACACTGATTTCAGTGACGGTGGCCAGTTTAATTGAAACCAGGCCAGCTACGCAGGAGTTATTTTATAGTGCCCAAGTGTGTGCGCAGTACACAAGAGCACTCGCTCTTCCTTTACTCTCGTAACCCAGTGGGACGAATAACCGACACGACTGGTGAGATATCAAGCGCAGGTCCGACTTTTTACATGCCCATCCGACGCATGGATCATCTTTCTTGTCAGACAATCAGGTGATCAGCCTGCATTGTCCTAACCAAACTTGGAACAAAGATTTTTTTGTTGTTCCAATGCGGGAATCGAACCCACGACCTCCGAGTCATGAGCCAAGCTCTAAACCACTAGACCACTGAGGCTGCTAATTTAAATATTTGCGGAATAAGGGAATTGTTAAGGTAGACGGCGAGCATGTAGCAGACGGATCGTTTGTCAATATTTCTCTCGCATGCGGACATCAGGAGGTTGTCACTAGAGGTTATAAGTGCGTAATCATTAGATATTGATATTATTGATTGTACTGTAGGTTCTTGGTGGAAATTGGTGGTAATAACACACAGGACTTCCTGCACTATTGCCACTTTAATAAGTATTTTACGTTAATTTTAATACATTACACGACCGGTTTCGACAAAGTCATCATCAGGTGTAGGTAGATTAAAATTTTTAAACATTTTGTAAACATTGTGCAAAGGGCAGCATCACGAAATTTTTACAATTTTGTGCAACGTAATTTAAATTTTTATACCAACTTATTCTATTTTCTATTGTATATCTCAAATTAATATTAGTATAATATTACACATATATACACATTAGATTGATAAATTAATTTATTTTAAATATATTATTATTATTAATAATATATTATTAATTAATTTTAATTAAATAAAGTTTCTTGAAATTTTGGTCATGTTGAAGAAATTTGGTGTGTGATATCTAGTAGATACGTATGTAGGTATTCAGTTTTTAATAGAAATCTCATACTATTTATTTTAAATTTTAAAGATTAACACAAAACGAACACAGCAAAATCCATTTGTTGAAAATATTGCAAAATATTATCTTTGGGAGCATGATAAAACAAATCAATTATCCTCATATATGTATGTATTCACTTAGTATTCACTTAGTATGTATTTCACTTAGTATCTACAGCGTTTCCTTTCTTCTTCCTTTTATACTAAATAGCAGATGCAGAAGTTGCCGCTGCAAGAGTTTGCACCGCCTTATCGGACGGATCTTACAACTCGACTAGCCTCATGAAGATCAGCAATGCCCTACGCCGATACTGTAAGAGTATCACCAGCTGGTAATGGCTGGAGGAGAGCTTCATCTGAAAAATATAGTCTTGAAGTAATTGTACTGTTAGAGGTCCCTTCGGAATAGGCTTTTTTAAAAAAAGTTTTATTTCCACAACCACTTTTATTTAAAGAAAATTTATTAATATATGAAGGGACCCTTAGGCAGAACCATCACGACCAAGGACTGGAGACCAACTGTGTCTCACAGCTCGAGTCTAGACCAGACTAAACCCAGGATGTGCTGAAACGACGTTACGTCAGCAACAAACCTTACAGAGACGGGACATAACACCCCCCTAAGATGTAACTTCGGGGAAACATCGAAGTTACAACTGAAATTCTAAAATCTACTTCGAATATTATTGATGTTTTTAATTTCTATATTATCTTCAACATTCTGTTCAGTGTCTTTAATATATATTATGTCACACTGAATATTTTTAGATACTTTGGAATTAGAGTCAACTTTTGCTAGATTAAATTTTAAGGTTCTGCTGCCGGGTTTCACACAGTTATAAAATCTTAATATGGAATAAAGAAATATTACTATCACTATGAGTATAACTACTACGGAGTAATGTGTCCCGTATTTAACTATATGAGGAATTTCTAAAATATATTCTTAGAACTCAAGATTTTTAAGAAAAATTTGTTGATTAAATTTAATATTATCTAAAAATTTTGTAGTTTGATAGGGGTCACATTCCTCGCACTTAAAATTAATTTCTTAAAATTACAACAGCTGTCATTAATAAGATTAAAATCAGGTATTCCAATTTCTATGGTAGCGTTGACAAAATCGTGTTGAGTTATGAGAATATTGCTTTTATAATAACCAATATAATTACTAGGAAGTGACATAATACCAGTACCTAAAATCTTTATTTCAGATGCTTCGCTATTTCTACAATCTATATAAGACTTTACCGGGTACTGATTGTACAAAAATCAATTTATTGTTTTTAAGCGTTTTCCTTTCGGGTCGTTGCTTTGGGATGAACAGGAGGGTTTTTGGTAGTGTCAGATGGACCTGCTTCCGATTCAGACATTGGAATGTTACGATTTAATAGTTCACTTTTCGACATATTGAAAAAGATTATTAATTAGAATGATAACAAATTAAATTACAAATATGAATTATCCTATTGGAGTGCCGGACCCTAAATTTCCTAGATTTAAGGTCCGGGAACCATAGAAGTCTACTAAATGTAAACAGTGACCAAAGACTCACGGTGATTTCAGCACGTGGGCGGCGAAGATAAGCTGCACGGCGACTCGATGCATGCCCGCGCCCGGCCGGATAGGATGACTCGTTCACACGGATATAACTTTTAGGATTTTAACACTATGCACTTAGGATTCTCACTTTTCACTTTGGCTTTTAGTTTTAATGACTTTATGGATAGTGAAAATGAGCTGGCTTCCTCACTGCACTTTCACTTTGGAATTTTTTATCGTGACGAGTTTTTAGTTTTTCACTTTCATAGGATAATTTTCCGGGATTAAACGACACTGGGAATATCCGATCCCACCGCTGCTACCAAAAATGTTAGAGGTCCCATCGTATTAGTATTTTAAAATAAATGGTTTATTTCCACAACCACTTTTATTAAAAGAAAATTATATATTAGGGACCCTTGGGCAGAACCGTCACGACCGAAGACTGGAGATCAACTGAGTCTCACAGCTTGAATCTAGACCAGACGAAGCCCGGGATGTGCTGATTCGACGTTACGTCAGCAACAACCTTTACAGGGACGGGACATAATAGTACGACGTGTAACACCTTAAAGGTAGCCTTACGATCTATCCAACCATGACCCGGGACCGCGACCAGCAAATCAGCCAATCAGGTTCTCTTTCCAGGCTCACCGGTCGCGTGACAAGTGTCGCGAGAATTGTTTAGTGCCCCATATAAATTCATGCTAAGCAGTGGCTATGCGATCCTATTTCGATTTCGGGTCAGGGTCTCGCATCTAGACTACCTTAAGACTTAACTAATCAATGTTGTTGCCTTTACTAACCGCCATCGATTGCGACATAAGCATGAGGAATGATTGCGACTGCGCTAGAAAGAGGGACTGTGTTTCGAGTGTACCTATGTATGTATGTATATGTATGTATGTATGTAAGTATATGAGTCTATCTATGACGCAGAGCTTATATTCGGGATACCGAATTTTGCGATGTGACCGAGCAGATGGGCGCAAATAAGGCGGCGTGCTTCTCGTGGCCACACCGAGGTTTGAACTGCGAAAGGTAAAGCTATCAGATGTTACTGATATAGACAATTATTTAGGTTTTTAAGCTTATTAAGTTTCTGTTCGCCTGTTGTGAGGTGTATATACCACCACAAACTAATGAGGATAAGTACATGTTAATGTTTAGAATACTAGGTAGTTAGTATATGTAATAAATATAATAATAATGTTATCATTTTAGGAGATTTTAATTTGTTGTCGTGTAATACTAGTATTAGTAATGATTATGAGTATTTTGCGGCCTACTGTTAAGTGGTTCAATTTAACAGCGTAGGCGCAGTGGCGTGACGGTTTGTGCCGAGACGGAGGGCCTGCAGCCAGTGGACGCCTACTACCCGCCGCTCGAAGTCGCCGTTGTCGTTTCCGTGTCCCCCGCTCACCCTGCACCCGCTTCGCTGACTGTGTTATTTAAACAGTGAAACTTCGCGAAAGCTGATTTTTTCCAATTGTATAACCTTTTCCAATTGTATAATCTACAATAGACTGGAATGACATCTACAGTATTGATGATCCCGACTTAGTTTTGATTTTTTCTTATAATAAAATAACAGAGACATCAACACATGTGCCCCTCTTAAAAAGCAAAGTGTTAATGTGATGAAACGTATATATCCATTTTGGTAAAATTCCGAAAAAAATATTAAGAAGATTTGCGCCAAACATAAGATACACAAGCAATACAAAAGGAGTAACTCATCTAATGACTACAAAACGTTTACACGGGCGAGAGTCAAGGTTGAGACCAGGACGGCGCACGATACTTATCGTGACCGCGTACAACAGCACCTGGCTTCGGACCCGAAAAACTTTTTGGAGCTACGTAAGATCAGAAAAACGTAACAGCGGACAGTTTAAACTCTTTAGAAACGGTAAGCTTCTCGCTAGTCACGAATGCGCCAAGGAGTTTGCATAATTCTTCCACTCGGCTTATAGCACGAAGCTGATGCGAGTGGTACCGGTACCAAAGGGTAAAGCACGCAGGGAAGCTATTGACTACCGACTTATGGCTATTCTTTTTACACCCGCAAAAGTTTTCGAGGCGGCTATCCACAGTGATTTGTATGCACAGGTTAGTAGGCACTTTTCTGAGATACAGCATGGCTTCCGCCCAGGAAAAGGTACGACAGGAAATCTACTTCATCTGATGCTCACTATGATTCCAGCAGTCGATGCAGGGCTGCAGGTGGATGTCGCATACTTGGCTTTCCGGTAGGCTTTTGACACAGTCGACAATGACGTCTTACTTCGTAAGCTGGCCGATATGGGTTTTACTCCTCGCACGCTAAGGTTCTTCGCAAGTTACCTGCGCGTAGTAGTCAATTTGTGGACTGTGGCGGATGCCATTCTGAGCATTATTATACGTTTTCTGTTGTCAGTCAAGGAAGTAACTTAGGACCCTTTCTTTTCCTAATAATGATTAATGACCTACCAGAAACAATCAAGGAGTGCCTATCACTGTTGTTTGCCGATGACCTGAAACTTATCAAGGTCATTAAAAACAAAGCCACAGATCATTGCGCACTCCAGCGGAACTTAGACGGGATAATAGATTGGAGTATAAAAAACAAATTATACTTTAATGTAAAAAAAATATCAGTATTATCCTTCATGTGCGCACGAAACCCGAGTATCCACATGGAGGGGCAGCCCATACAGCGTGTTACAGAGGTAAGGGATTTGGGTGTGAACTTCACTGTAGATTCTAAGTTTAGAAAACACGTGACGGAGGTTTGCAAAAAAGCTTACCGTAATTTAGGATTCGTTATACGCCAGGCTGTAGAGTTTACCAATATCAAAGCCTTAAAAGCTTTATATGAGGCATTAGTCAAGAGTCACCTAGAATGTAATGCGGTTATTTGGAGTCCAAATGAAGCCAAGTCCAAAACAATGGTGGAAAAAATTCAAAATAAATTTGTAAGATTTTTATACTTATATTATACAAAGTACATCCGGGATATCCTATATTATTTGTGCTTGGCGTGGTAGGATACCATAAACTGGAAACGATGAGAAGTAATATTAGCGGCTTACTTATATAAACTTCTAAGCGGAAAAGTTAATAATCCAGATATGCAGCTGTTACTTTCTTACTGCTGTCAGCTGTCACTTTGTTACCTAGGACTTATTTTAGAAAATAAATTTACATTCCTGGAACATATAATACAGACCGGTGAGAAAGCTAAAAGGAATTTCTATTGTTTTACAAAAATATCAACGTCGACATGGGGCCTTTCATTTAAAACATTAAAAATAATTTATAATGCGACGTACCTCGGCAGCATATGCTATGGCGCACCGGCGTGGGCAGATAGGGCTACAATAGGAGCGGCCCGTCGTAAACTTTTGCAAAGCCAACGTCTCGCCTTAATATTTTTATGTAAGGCATACCGTACTGTAAGTAAGTGGCATATTGACAAAAGTAAGTGTCAATGTCATTTTTGACATTGACAGATGTCATGAAGTAAAGCCTATTTAGTTTGTTTATTTCAGTTGGCCAAAAGGCTATAAATAGTGTAGACGTATATTATTGTGTTAGGCATTTACCTCATATGTAATACGTAGTCAGTGTTAAGCACCAATAAAGGAGAATATAAGAATTGTTGCTGTATTATTATCATCACCACTCAGACACACATCAGGACTTACAATCAAGAGGTCGAAGCCCGCTACACTGAAGCACTCCCAGTCTTAGCCGGAGTCCTACCAGTAGATTTAGAGATACAGCGTCGTGCAGCACTATATTATACAAATAAAGAAATGACTAACCCTGAGTTTTTAAGCGCGAAAGAGAGTAATAAGATAACTAGATTATTCGAGCCATTAGATATTTCTATACAGAACCTAATTTCTGAGTGGCAGGAACGGTGGGACAACACTATCAAAGGGCGTCACCTATATAATTTCTTCCCTTCGGTACGCGATCGACTCTCGAAGTAATGGATAGAAATAGACCACTACGTCGCTCAATTTTTGACAGGACACGGAAACTTTAAAGCGAAACTATTTGGATTTACATTAATCTCGTCTCCGCTATGCGAGTGTTCGACCGAAGGTAGCCCTTATGAACAAACTGCTCATCACAATATACTCTGGGAGTGTGATCTCTGGTATGACGAAAGAATCGAAATGTTGAACAGCGTCCATTGTGTTTCTAGGGTTGTGTACTATGAAGATCTCGTGGGCTGTGCGAAGAACTTCCGAGCTTTCAAACGTTTTTGTCATAAGTACTATTGGAAACAATGCAACACTTTTTTGTCATTATAAATGCATTGTAATCAACTGCCATATTATAAATTAAAACATTTAATTACATTCTGTCTTGTAGTCATAAAAAAAAATGAAAAAAAACATGTTATTCCCGTGGTGCTTCCCCTTTATTTCTGACTTTTTGTCATCACAATTTTTGTTGTCTCCCGCTTTGCTTGGGGAGGGAAACTGGAATACTTCCTACTCCTCCTACAATCTTCTGATTAATTTCGATGCGGGTTCCAAGACAGATTTAGCATGTCCCTCGGGCACCCCTGAGATCATATCAAAGGGTTTTTGCGGTTGGTTACCACTGTCGATCCTGGCTCTACAGGAGTTGCAGTGGTGGGTAAGTGTGGTAGGCCAATTGCCCGTTTAAAAAAGTGCCGGCAGCGCGCACCAACCTCCTGCAGAAGGCGCCACTGACTCGCGCGCTAGGCACGCTCAACGCGGTAGCTGAGCTGGTTGACGTGACATTGAACGACAAAAATATTTAAGTATGTTAATAGAAAGGTTTTATTTTATTTTTTTGTTTTTTAAGATGTAAAATGTTGGAAATTAATAATATGTATACTTGTCTCAATCGCATTAGAATATATTATATATATATATATATACACACATACATGCCAAAGTATATATATATATATACTTTGGCATGCTCTAGAGCCTAGAGCCTAAGCGGCTTGTCGCATTTGAGATTGAGAAAATTAGATTCGATAATATCATTAGATTCGTCTTAATCGTGAGAGTGAAACTGGGAACAACAAAATTATTTGACGCAGTCGGTTTGGAAGTAATGTTTCGCTTTTTTTTAAATTAACTATATAATTTAAAATTAATTATAAGTATGCATATCTATTATTTATACATGAGTATATTATATTAAAAGACATGGTATAACCCAAGACTTAGTGGTCGAAATCCGATGCATTGGTCCTATGAGATCCGCACAACAATCAATACAAGACAGGTAAAAGTGGAGAAAAACCGTGAGGACAAAGACCACGGAAGGTGGTCACGACTCTCAGACATGAGGAGCACGGGTGAAGGAGGAGGATATATTAAAATAAATTAATCTATCACAAGGATTGTTCTTTCCTAATTATTAAGTATCTACTAATAAAACATGCTTAGAATATATATCATACCAACAGGATTGCTATGGACTAAAGTCACGAATGCGAGAAGTACTGAACAGAGAATTACAGCCTTCATCTTGTAAGGTCTTCGATGAGTATTTGGAGGAAGTTTGGAAGTCACTAATACTGTAACTCTAAATATTGTTACTGTGTATTCTTGTAGAAATTATTACTATTTATACTTCGTTTTTATCTTCTTTCCGCTCTATTTCCTAATTAGTTTTAAAATAAGAGGAGTGTCCCGGCTCAATGTCTTTTATATTTAAACATTATAAACAATCTCAAATCCAGAATTTTAATACGAGGATAGGGGACTATATTTCATAAAAAATATATAAAATTATTATATAACCTTTCTATCAAATTTATAATAAAAAAAATATTTTTATATTAAGCATTTATTTAAAATCATTAAATGAATATTTTTATGCCGAAAATATTTTTTTGTTTACTAATTTCGATGTAGGGACGAATGATAACAATAATGATCTAAATTTAAATGAAACAGTTGCATCTAGTACCACTGCATCTTCCAAATCGGAAGCCCATGGCTCTGCAGCGCGCGTTGCAGGTGCTTTGGACGCAGGAGCGGGCCACTTCTGGGACATCTGCCATGGGTCGTGGCAGTACAATCCAGCCCTCGCTCTGCTGTTCAGCTTCTTCTACAACAAATAGTTTGATTTGATTAACAGTTTGTCATAGACTTTGATTTAACGAATTTAGATCGTCGTGGTCAAGGTCGCGGGCAACATCTGCTATTTACTACTGGATGTTGTAGGTGAACCGTACATTTTACTGCGATAAAAAGTAACCAATCTCCTTTCCCGTGATCTAATCTATATCTGTACCAAATTTCATTAAAATCGGTCCAGTAGTTTCGGGGGCTATTCAATGCAAACAAACTTTTACTATTTATATTATTAGTATAAGATCATGGACCATCACCCTCGTCTTTGCTTGTACATTTTAAACAATTGATCCCCGCCCCATTTCGTCTGGAAATGTTAAATTTTGCAAACGTTCTATTTATCAGCAACTAGCTTTTGCTTGCGGCTCCGCTTGCGTAAATACAGTATCCCACGGAAACACTGTACTTTTTCGGAATAAAAAGTAGTATATGTGTTAATCTTGAGCCAGCCAGAACTGTGATAATAAAATGTAACTAAAGTGATAAACTGTGATATTAGGGTTAAGATTAGGGAATATTAGGGTTTCTGTGCGCTTTATTTATTATTATTATTATTTTTGTTTCATCTTAATTTTGCTTTTTCATCCGTTAGGTATATTTTTTTATATTTTTTTGTATTTTATTGAATATTTTATAATACATTTTATTATTTAGTTGTAAAATTGATCTGTATATACAAATTGGCACAATAAAACAAAAATGTAAGTAACAAGCCCTGCAGGTCTAAAAAGGCCGCTTTCGGCGATTCACGCTTAATTCTTGTCATGAATTACTCCAAAGATCGTAAAACGGCCACTTGACCGCCAATTCATAATTTGATTACGATACAATTCATAACATGCAGAAATATATTCATTTGACAACTTTCTGTGAGAATCCCTAAAATGGTCCGCATAAGAAGAATTGCTCTAATGTCAATTAGTGTCAAATAGAAGATTCATAAAAAGTTACTCGTGAGGAACATCTCATACTTCCGCGGTACTACCGCTTATTAAATAATAATATATAATATGTATTATGATCGTCTATTATTATGATATCTAGAAATTAAAATTGATAGTAGGTATCCGACTTTCCGCTTACCGTAAAAGTCGATTTATTCAAACAATTTATCACCAACAATAAACACAACACAAGTACCTACTGTGGAAAGAGTGGAAGCTCCAAAGGGAGATATCCGACCGAGCAAGGTGCTATGCTCGGTCAGGCCGAAGCCCACTTGTATGAATTTCAGATGTCGTATATATAGTGCCGATCATAGAAAACTTCGATAGCGCGATTCAGGATTGTGGCGCTAATTGGTCCGCCACACTACTAAGTAGTCTCATATTCAATATTTACATATACTTATATGTATTTACATATAGTACATACATATAAGTATATGTATTATACATAAATACGTATTAGTATAGGTACTAATACGTATTTATGTAAACATAAATACGTATTAGTACCTATATCTAAACTTTAAGACGAATTATATTTATCACTTCTCACTGCTTAATATAATTTCAAAAATAATTATTATTAACGTAATAACATGATTTTACATCCAATGACGCGCGACTGAGGTATCGCCGAGCTACTTTAATGCTACTTTACTAATCTTATGTTTGGGAAAACGCGTGTTTTCGAGTTTTCATGCGTTTTTCTGTCCACGCAGAATATGGTCGCTAATTTCGTCTTGCCGGCCACTGTCCGTCTGGTCCAGCGGGATAAGACGCGGACGGCAAGAAACGAGTATTACGAGTACTAGTACTAGTACTGTTGCTATAAAACGTGACAATATTACGAACTTTTAGCAAAATTACGAGGAATGCTGCAAATGATATACTTTTAGCAATATTGCGCGATGTGGCCTTTTTAGGCCTGCTGTGAATGAACTACTACCAAGCTTTATCCGTTCAGTAGTTTTTGTGTTTAATAGTAACTAACATCCATCCTCACAATATCACACATTTATAATAGTAGAAGGACGTTTGCTTTTTATATTTCCAGAAAAAATATGTCTAGATTCTATAAACCAGGATTGCAACATTTTGCGGTAAATTCATGCCACTTATACTATTTGATTTGCAGCTGAGCGACACACTAGAGGTACGAGTACTTGACACAAAACCCGCGTAAAACTTACGCTGCTTATTGGAACGCCATTCAAATACAACTAGTATTTGAATGACGTTCCATAAAGCATTTTTTTTACATAAAAATAATTCACTGTAAGAGAGACAAAGCTGCAGTACGAGCATATTTGCACTGCTCTTAGATACGTTACACACGAGACTTAGATACGTTATAATTAATATCGGAACGATAACAAAGTAAAATAATAATATAGGTCAACACAACACACACACATACATACACACACACACACACCGACACATCGACACATTTTGTCGCTTAATTACGTGGCTTAAATTATAAAAGGTCGAAGTTATAAAAGTATGGTATCCCCAATTTTTATTATTTCATGGGGCTATCGGTTAGGTATTGTACTTTGTACACGCCCCCTTTTTCGAAGTGATAGCACGGTCCCACATAAAACTGGCGTGAGTGCTTTCGTTGTAACGTATACAACGTATATTGTGTTGCGAGTGTCTACAGTCTATGAACGTCGGTAATGTACCATCAGAAGTTTAACCGCTCGTTTTATACCATACTAGCTTTTGCCCGCGGCTACACCCGCGTAAATAAAGTATCTCACGTTAATCTAGAGTCTAAACTACTACCATACCAAATTTCATCAAAATCCGTTAAGTAGTTTTTGCGTGAAAGAGTAACAAACATCTTTCCATCCATCCACCCGTCCGTCCACCCGTCCATCCGTCCATCCATCCATCCATCCATTAAATATAGTAGGAAGAAACTAACCAGCAGGGACACTCTGCACGCAGGCAGCTAGTGCCACAAGAAAAAAGCAAATTGCAACAGCCTTCATTTTGTTCCGAGTGTTATTTTGCAACGAACGTTGTTAGGAATAGTATGTTGATGAAGTCATTTTTAATATTTATAGTAAAACTTATCTTGAAGTAGCCGCGATAAGTTTATCGAAGTTATTGATTGGAGATAAGGGACATCCCCAACAAAAAAATTGGTGTTAATACTATCTATACTGGCTATCTATTTTTTGGATTAAGTCATTTCTAGACATCATAGTGCAAATTACTCATTATTTACCTATTAGTGAGCATCACAGGATGTAACTTTAGCCCGGTCTGGCTGAGTTTTGGCCAGGTTTGAGCATGTCAGACCGACGGTTTTCGAAAGAGGATTAGGAGACGAACAGATTGACGTATAACTTGACCTTGTTCCCTATGACCTCATTTTAGTCAAAATTCTTACACATTCAGGGCGGTCTGGATGGAAACTGGTCAAGAGTAGGACTGCCAGGCTTGCATTTTTATCGGTTTTTAGTTGGCGCGCAGCCGTGGCTCAAAATAGTTTTCTTGTTCCTTATGACCTTTTTTTACTCAAAAAATCTTTACACATTTTGGTCAATAAAAAAAACTGCAAGGCTTAGAACTGCCAGACCGGCGGTTTTATATCAAACTTTTGGGCCCCTAGTGATCTGCAATCGTATCGTAATCGCAAGGTCATCGAAAACAAGTGGTCCAATGCTTGTTCTCGATGACCTCCTTTTTCGACGTCGAGCTCTAGCTCTATATTATAATGTATTATTTTTGCTTTGTTCGAAAATTCGGAATGTTGTGGGTTCGAATCCCGGTCTGATAGATAGTCTGTCTGTCCGCGCTTCTAGCTTTTGTAATTATGAATATAAATTGATAAAATTTGGTATAGTTATAGATTGTGTATAGATCTCAGTATTGAAATCATAATTTAATAATAATTTTATATTTTAGCGGTGGCTCTCCATACATATGAAGTGGGGATGAAAAATATTTTTTAATCCTACCGCATCGTGTGAGGTATCGTTGAATAGGTATTTTGAAATAAAGGCAAAGTTTGACATGACTTTTTTACAAATTTGACCATTTTCGAGTAATCGGCCTCCAAAGTGATTTATAAGTTGGTCCCCCCCTGGCATTTCCAAACTTTGAAACTTAGAAACTTCCAATTTTCTATTCTGATAGATCATGCTAAATACTCTTTAGGAAATTATTTTGAGCCTATAACCCTTGTTTATCCAGGTACTATTAATAGCAATAGCTCCCCACACTGATTTCAGTGACGGTGGCCGGTTTAATTGAAACCAGGCCAGCTACGCAGGAGTTATTTTATAGTGCCCAAGTGTGTGCGCAGTACACAAGAGCACTCTCTCTTCCTTTACTCTCGTAACCCAGTGGGACGAATAACCGACACGACTGGTGAGATATCAGGCGCAGGTCCGACTTTTTACATGCCCATCCGACACATGGATCATCTTTCTTGTCAGACAATCAGGTGATCAGCCTGCATTGTCCTAACCAAACTTGGAAACATGATTTTTTGTTATTCCAATGCGGGAATCGAACCCACGACCTCCGAGTCGAGAGCCAAGCTCTAAACCACTAGACCACGGAGGCTGTTACCAGGTACTATTATTTAAACTAGAAGGGCATAGGCCATAGGGCAATTGGCCTTCAGTAGGTTTAAATTAATATTTATAAATCCAGAATTATTTCATAAAGAAAAATCCTACTAATATATAAAAATGTGAAAGTTAGTGAGGATGGATGGATGTATGGATGGATGTTTGTTACTCTTTCACGGAAAAACTGCTAAACGGATTTTGATGAAATTTGGTATGGTAGCAGTTTAGGCTCTGGATTAAATAATAGGCTACTTTTAAAATATACATAAAAAGTAGTGTATAATAAAGTTAAGTAAATAAGTTAAGAAAACGTAACATGTATGGTTTCTATCTAGATGAATTATTGTAATCAAGAATTTGAAACGATAAAATAATACGATCAAAATAAATCAACGCCTCATTTGTGAATAATTATCCCATCAAAAACATTTTCAAGAAAAGTGATGCCAAGACGATATACCAAATGACTCGCACTGGCAAAAAGCTATCAGAGCTCATGTAAAACCAAGCTTCTGACTCTACCAAACTTCTAACTCTACACGCCTTAACTCTACAAGCCTTTATTATTTATTATTATATATTATATTTTATTGTTACTATTTACAACATGGATCCCTTCAACAATTTTCAGACCTCTAGAGTATAAAATTTGCGTAGGTAATCTCTTACAATAGTTTTCATCCCCTAGTTTAATTTAATTTTCATCCCCTAGTATAAGGGGTTGGAAGATAAAAGTTCCAAGTTTGTCAATTTTTATGTTGTTTGTGTGCTAATACTAGCTTACATACCATATTTCTGCTTTCTGGGACATCCGGAAGTACCTTATAATTTTGTTGATCATCAGTGGGTCAGTGACGAAATCAGGGGTTTTTAGATACCAATAAAATCGAAAGTATAAGACCTATGAAATGATAACTCTATATGTTTTATAAGTTCGCTACTGGGAACATATTTTGAAAATTTCGTTTATCTGGTATAATCCGAACCCAAGTTATGAGATAAATAAGATAAATAAATAAGATATAAGGTGGCCTGGTAATGCCCTTGCGCTTCGGTAAGCTCGTCTTGGCGGGGGCACTACCGTGCTCCCAGATTATCGATTGTGATAAGGGGATAGGGTATTAAATATGACTAAGTAGATAATATTATTTGTGTATAGATATCAATAGTTGATGTTTTATGTTGCATATTGACAAAAGTGTCAATGTCATTTTTGACATTGACAGATGTCATGAAGTAAAGCCTATTTAGTTTGTTTATTTCAGTTGGCCAAAAGGCTATAAATAGTGTAGACGTAGGTATATTGCTATGTTAGGCATATACCTCATATTATGTAATACGTAATCAGTGTTAAGCACCAATAAAGGTGAATATAATAATTGTTGCTGTATTATTATCATCACCACTCAGACACACATCAGGACTTACAATCAAGAGGTCGAAGCCCGCTACATTTTATACCTACTTTTGTCTGCTCCTCTCCCATTCTATACAAGAATCATAATATTAGTATTGTTAAACACATACTAAATAATGTTTATTTCTTTCTCCATACTTGTTACTACTTGCTATAGTGACTGATTTTTTCTGGGTAATTTTTCGTAAATGTATTTTAGCTATTACAGGTTTAATAAGTGTAGTGTTAGAAATGTTTTCTGCGAGAATTAAGTATTTAAATTTTGTATATATGGGCAATATTTTGCATAAACTGAATAATGTAGTGTAGTCGTCTTTATATTTATTTTTTAGCGTGTTTTTCTGTCTTAAATATGAACCGCAATTTTTCTAATATTTCTCACCGTTCAAACCTTCCCTCATTTTGAAATAATTGAAGAAGACGATTATTTCAAGACCAAAATAAGCCAAATCAGTCCAGCCGTTCACGAGTTTTAGCGAGACATTGGAATCGCAATCCATTTTTAAACCGACTTCAAAACAAGGAGGCGGTTATACGTTCGGCTATATATACATTTAATATTATAATATATATATTTTAATGTTCAACGTTTACTCCACCGTCTGTGGACCAACTTTCAAAATATTTTTTTTGCTGTATAGGGTATAATCCCAATTTGTTTCTTTTGATACTAAGGTAATCGAGGGAACTCCTCGCAATTTATATGGACACATGGAAATTTCTACTTTTTCTGAAGTTGTCCAAGCATATGCTACCAAAAAGTAAGATTTTGCACCAAAGTATACCCTGGATCTAGGGCATGCAATATCGGACGTTTTTCAATTCCGATATTAAGTTTAGATATTGGATGTCAATATCGGAGTTCCGATATTAATATCGGAATTGAACAAAACATTTACAAAGCCAATATGTGTCATCAATGTGGATTGCCTCTGATAAAATACATATTTAAAAATCAAATTATTTAAATTTGGTACTTACTTAATTAAGCAGTATTATTTATACTGAAATTTTCTGAACTATTACTTGAAATTTTCGTTAAGTAGGCAAAATCAACTAATTTAAGTAACTAAGATTTTAAAATAAACATTAATATTTAATATTTACACACTTTACAAGCCAAAAATAAAATAAAAATCAATAACATTTACTAATAAATTTGTAACTTACAACAAAATCCTAGAAAAAATTAAAAAATAAATCTCGCACTAATTTTTCATGATAAGTAACAAAAAAATGGATTAATTATCATGACATGAGGCTCCAATGGCGCTGTTAAATAAAATTTATTCATATATAAAAAAGTCCAATTAGGTACTTAGAAAGAGTATAACAATTTGAAAAAATAAACACA
The DNA here is from genome assembly GCA_037179445.1 of Phengaris alcon alcon. Taxonomy (NCBI): domain Eukaryota; kingdom Metazoa; phylum Arthropoda; class Insecta; order Lepidoptera; family Lycaenidae; genus Phengaris; species Phengaris alcon. The sequence goes on along the minus strand of JAYRCH010000251.1, from coordinate 338,561 downwards.
TATTATCTTGGTTTTACATGGTTTTATGAATTCTCAGTCATAAAACAGCAGAGATACTTTAGAAAATATATTCTTACTTTTATTTTTACGAAGCGCTTCTACGAAGACATGCCATCTGAAGGCAAATATGCTTGTATAGGAGAATTGCAACCGTGTTTCTGCGATCTTCTCTATTATTAGTTGTTCACTAGACATGGCCCTAGTCCATAAAAACATCCTAATCTTCTCTGACGGTCAGGCTGCGCTAAAAGCATTGACTGCAGTATAAATTTCATCCAAATTAGTTTTGACTGTGTTGAGACACTAAACACGCTAGGACGTGACAACAGTATTCATCTGGTATCGGTTCCAGGCCACGGCAACATTCCCGCAAATGAATCCGCGGATGAGCTGGCTAGGCTGGGAGCCGATAGTCCAGCCCAGAGCCGGTTTGTGAAATATTTCCTAGCACTTCCAAGGCTTGAGCATTCCAACGCGTTAATTCCGGGTTTTAACAAAAGGCTTGTAGAATTGGAACTTTCAATAACATTGCATGCCCTACCAGGATCCAAAAGTACTGAACAGAACTCCTGACTCCTTATAGATACATGTTTGATAATTTCGGCGTTGTTTAAAGAACTGCAAGCATATGCCACCATGTGAATTACAGTAATCATCATCATTACCACCATCATCACATTATGATGATATAATAGCTACTTTTCATAGTCTTTTACACTCTCGTTTGTGGACTGTTTATTAAAATTACCTTCTTTGTTGTTTCAAAGAGCAATATCCGAAGTTAGTTTTATTCTTATGGACTGAGATCACAGCCCTTTCTGACAAAATATATGTCATATTGTAGTATTATTTGTGTACTATGAACGTTTGTATACCCGCTAGATTGTGCGGTGGGCCAATTCTCAGGTACAGGGCGCCAAAGGTACAAAAAAATTATACTGTCTTTTCTTACAGCCTTTGAAATGATTCTGACGCATATTATTATATTTAAGAAGATAACAAAAGTCAAGATACATAAGTATATAGAAGCAGCCTTGCAGGCGGCCATCTTATTCCCAAGGTGTGCAGTCGTTAATGAAACACACGTTTTGAACATTTCCTAGGATTTAAAAGACCTTTAAAATATTTACTTACTTTTCTAATTCAGATCACAATATTTTAATAGCTTTTGCCCGCGACTTAGCCCGCGTAAATCCAGTATCCCACGGGAAAACTGAACTTTTTCAGAATAAAAAGTAGCATATTATGTGCTAATCCAGAGCTTAAACTACTACCATATTATAGAATTTAATTAATATTATAGCAGTGTGGGAGGAGGGAGGTGCTTTACGCAAGCTTATGCGTGCACTCATACAGCTTGCAGGTTGTGAGTATTTTTTCGCGGGATATTGCTAGATATAAAATTAATTAAACTCTATGCCATGGATTTCCGCAAAGTAACGCCTGATTCTATTAACTACTACCATTGCAAATTTCATCAAGTCCTTTCAGTAGACCTTGCGTGAAAGAGTAACAAACATCCATCTTTATATCGATCCACACAACCTTTCACATTTATAATAGTAGTAGGAAGGTAGTAGGATAACTTGTACTCATTTCAACTGTTCCTACAATGATTGTCGCTTTTCTTTTTGTTGAGATTATATTCTAGATTCTTTCTAACATACAACACTTTGTCAAAATGTAAAGATAAGCGACGGTCAGAATACATAATTACTTAGATAATATGATTTCGATACTAGCTTTTGCCCGCGGCTTCGCTCGCGTAAATAAAGTATCCCACTGGATATTTTCGGGCTCAAAATTAGCCTATGTCTCAATCCAGAGCCTAAACTACAACCATACCAAATTTCATCAAAATCCGTTCAGTAGTTTTTGAAGGAGTCACAAACATTCATCATCCATCTATCCTCACAAAATTTCACATTTATAATACGTAGTTGTAGGATTCGTTTGGCGAGATAAAACTTGTAATTGTATTGTTTCTTTTGATGAAAAAACAAATTAAAAAAATATTTATAATTTATTTTATTATATTTTTTCATGTGAAATCTTATGATGTTAAAAATATATGAGGAATTAATTGTCTGTTTTGTCGTTAAATTCGGCATCTGCGGATGAAATTTAAAATTCTTATTAATTATTTTACTGAGGTTCTTACAGATGAATTGTAATTTTCTTTTCAAAATCAATGTATCCTCATTCATTTTAGCCGGGTATCGATTTACAATAAATCACATAATCGAAAACGTCAATTCAGCATATTTTCTATTTTTCAACTTGTATTTTAATATAAAGCACTAGGCGAAGTGCCTACAATATTCAATATCCTACTAACAAGTTTCTTATTAATTAATGATATTAGTAGGATCAATTTAATTTATTACGACGAGCCATATTCATTCACACTAAGTGACGAGGGTCGAATTCCTTAGACGCGAATTACGGTAAATCACGGTAACGAAAATATTTTGAGTGATTACAATGTGCAGAAGAAGACGTTATACGCCAATAAATGTAATAAATGTTAGATAATATGGTATTCAGTATGGTCTTAGAAATCCTACTAATATTATAAATATGAAAGTTTGTGAGGATGGATGGATGTATGGATGGATGGATATTTGACGAAGACTGAAAATAATAGGTAAGTAGTATATAAATAGATATTTTTATTGTAACACACTACAGAGTACATGATACTTAATCAGACACGATTTTATTGCAACAATACATAAATTCATTAAAAATGAGAACAAAAATTAACGGAAGCACACACAGTAGGCATTGGTGGTGCACAGGCCGATCCTGTAGCCGCGAATCCGGCATATAATGTTGCACTGGCTTGCGATACATATGCGATTTCTGACGGCGTCGGCGAAGCCCAGCGCTGCCAGCTCCTCCGGTGTCACCGGGTGGATGTCATCTCCTGTCAGCTCGCTCACGAGTAGCGGATGATCAGCTTCATCTGAAAAAGGTCGTAAATTTTCAATACTATGGCCTCCCAGAAAACTGGTGTGTAATAAGGCTTGCACCGTTTATCGTCAAATAAGTGAAAACAACTAAGGCCCAGGGGAGTTAGGTTATTTCTAACTAATCTGGCCTTATGGATAAATAATGAATATGGTGGATATTCATAGGTGGTTGTAACAACTTAGCATCAGGCGATCTAACTGCTCGATTTCCGGTCATGTACCATGATAAAATAAGTATAAATGTAGCTTACCGATGGGAACAGCCTGCACCATGGCTATCAGTACAAAAGCAATAGCGAAAATCACGAAAGTCTTCATTTTAGGGAGTAAAAGTAGTAGAAAATTGGAAAGTAATACAAGTTGCTCGTAACGTAAGCGTTGGAGAATATGCGAAGTACAAACCAGTCAGTGTATTTATACTAAAAAGTCTACCAATGAGTTTCATTAAACTCATAATAATTAAATCTGGGTTAAGAATACTGATAAGATTTTAAGGATAACAATCAACATTGTTTCATAAATAAAAGTAGTTCCCCGTTCAGCGTGTTTACGCTATTATCAAAGCGTGCTATACTTTTAGAACCAGTATTTATAATCTACATCTCAAAAAAGTACAATAAACGGACTCTAAAACGGTATTAAACAAAAAAGCCGTGTGATGTCGTGGGACACCGGATAGGAACGAAGTTCCTTATTATAAAAATCTTACGTTACGGACGTTTTTTCCCGGCTAGGGTACCCCTCCGCATCGCCCCTTATTTATATAACTTCGTTCCAAAAATTCAAACCGACTTCCGAAATAAATGCACAAAAAAGTATGAAATAAAACTTCTTTTCTAAATAATTCCCCTTATAATTTTAACTATTTCTCTACTCAATCTTCATAATATTGAAGTCGGTACCAGCTCAAACAACATCCTGATAAAACAATATTTAAATTAGAACTAACGTTCAAGTTGGGTGGTACCGACTTCAAAATTATGAAGATTAAGTAGAGAAATAGTAAAAATTATAAGGGAAATTATTAAAATAGAAGTTTTATTTCATACTTTTTTGTGCATTTTACTTTGGAAGTCGGTTTTAATTATTATTTTTTTAAATAATATTTTTTTCCGTTTTACTTAATATGTTTATTATATTATTAACTAGCTTTTTCCAACTGTTTCTCCCGCGTAGAATAGTGTTCTTGGAGAAAAAACTGCATAATAAGGCATTATTTCTCGTAAAATGCATAGGATACAAAATGGTTATTGTGGGTTATCCCTAAAAAATAGACATATACCATCGCGGACTTTTTTGTAGACATTTTTAAGATATACAAACTGTAGGTTTGATATATCTCGTAGGGTTCAGCTAGCTTTTGCGTGCAAAATAATGTGTTTATTTACGACATTACAAACCTCTTAAATTGTCAGTGTTTCTCTACTATGTTATATACATATAAACCATCCTCTTAAATGACTCTATTATAAAAACCTGCATCAAAATGCGTTGCTTAGTTTTAATGATCTAAGCATACATATGGACAAACAGAAAAAGCTACTTTGTTTGCATGTAGTTATTTAATATTAACACATTTTAAGATAGTTATTAATACAAAAAAGACCTCTCTATTCTATATATCTCCACACGAGAGAGTGTCCCTGCAAAACAAACTCAAGCGTTATTTTGTGCCAGTTTTCTGAGAGGCCGTGGTATTTCCCCAAATAAGCATTACCGATCTGTGGACCTAATAAACAATCAACAGTGATGATAATGATTAGATACTACATTATTAAATAATTATTATTATCTATTGTAGTAGTCGGCGGAAAAATGTAGCAGTAAGCATTAAGTATATAGTGATGATAAAAATCACGAATATAATTTTGGCAATAGCAAAATTTCAAAGACATTGATATCGGCGCACAAAACTCTGATGAGTACCTATGTCATGATAATAATAATATGTTGGTGTTTTGTGTGAAGATGGTGATGATGATGGTGATTACTGTAAGTGGCATGATGTCATGCAGTTCTTTAAACAACGCAGGAATTCCCAAGCATGTATCTATGAGGACTCAGGAGTTCTGTTCAATACTTTGGTTCCGGTGTATACCTTGGTGCAAAAGCTTACTTTTTGGTAGCTTAAGCTATATGAAACTTCAGAAAAAGTCGAAATCACTGTATGTGTCCATATAAATTTTGAATAGTTCCCTCGATATAATTATATACAGCCAAATGTATAACGAAATCGTGCAGTTAAAAAGATAACGTGAGAAATTTCGCACATACTTGGCCCTAGACGTATTGAATAGTTGTTCGTCTGGACTCGGCCGAGAATGTAGTGAGTATAGTGTATGTACTGGGCAAGCATATGACATTTAAAACTGCTTGTCCAGGTACTAAAGTATCCAGGGAGTGGTCACTTCGCTCGGAAAATATTAAATAAATCATGGATAACGTGACCGTACGTTCCGCTATCGGCGGGACAATCCCGCTTTCAGGCCGCCTGTCCCGTTGTTCCCAGCAAGGCTGAAACTGTCCCGCTTTTGTCAACAGATCAAAAAATAGGTTATTAAATAATATACGTGAGCCTTTTATATAAACGCCTGGCGTTTTCGATACCACGATGTAGAGGACGTTCAGCGACATTAATTGAGAAAATTCAGTCAGAAAATTATTCAGACACGTTCCCTTGTCATAGGACTAGGATGTCGCTGTTCTCTATTTGATAATTATAAAGAATATTCTACGTGCTAATAGATGGTGTTCTGATTGCTGATAAGAATCAAAAATGGTTAGTTCCTGCTGTCAACGCGTCCAACTCTTATTTAGTCCAAGCTTTAACTACTTTTTATCGTTCACGAGATTTGCCATTTGTCACTTAAGGGTTTCCGCGTGAGCGAGAAGTGTACAAAAGATTTGCTCCGTTGCCTTTGCCTGCCCTTATTGGGGTTGCTGGCCCCAGCTGCCTATTGGAATTAGGCTCACGCTCATTTTCCGTGAGTTCTTATTTGTCAATAGTTTATCATAACTATAACTACACATTTTATTTTTCAGCGTTCGCTTAATCAAAAGCCTTAAAGTCAAGTTAATTTTGAAATCTAATGTTTAGTAGCTTAGGTTTTATCTTGTCTGTGCATAATATAAACATATTATTTTATAAGTGCGCATTAAAGAATAGGGAAAGTCCCTTATCTAAGGCCTATCTATTCATAATAATTTTAATGATGTTATCAATCTATTCATCGGTTCTATCTCAAGAGCTTTGCATTGAGGCTTTTTATAAATAAATACTTGTATAAAGAAGTCGACTCCACTTGTATTATCATTAGCAAACATGAAGTTTCTAGTATTTTCCTTCCTACTTCTTGCATTCGCTGCCTTTGTGCGCTGCTGTTAGTAAGTTAAGTCACAGATTTTAAATTATGCATTTTATGAAATTTCCGAAGACCCAAACAATTATTATAGTGTATACGTTACAAATGGGCACTTCTAGTGCCAAGGACATCTCCTGTTAATTAATTTGGCGCCAATATTAAATTTATTGGTGTCAAATTAATCAGATACCACTTGACGATCCATTTGTTGGTTTGCCGGTCCTAATCCACACAGATAAAATATGTCTACATAAAAAAGTAGATATACACGAAACGAAGTTAATAATGTAACATACATTCACAGACAAACCTGATCATCCGCTACTGGTGAGCGAGCTAACAGGAGACGACATCCACCCGGTGACGCCGGAGGAGATGGCAGCGCTGGGCTGCGCCGACGCCGCCTGACTCCGCATTAAACAAACATTTTTATTTTAAATACACACCCTACATTTCATGATATTGTTCCTAATGAGTAATAGGAAACAAATTCTTATTAATTAATTAGTCGACTCCATAATATCAACCGCCTTATATAATATCACAATTCACATCTGTGTAGCTTTATAACATACGCTTCATTTTCTCATACGCTGATGACACTGCAGTGTCATCAGCGTATGAGAAAATATGACCATTTCTCATTTTTAGGTTGCAGAGCTTCATTCACCATTTCACCGTCCCTTACCCTCTGTGGCCGAGCCTGTGTGACTATCGAGCACATTGGAAATAAATCTACGGAATTCGAAAAATATTGTCGCTGAGCGACGAGAAAGTCGGGATAATAGGAAATGGTTACAAAATAAAACTACAACGTTAAATGAAAATTAATTTCTTCTTAGACTAGCTTTTAGCCGTGACTTCATACGCGCAGGTGTTGAGGTGACTAATTTCCTATTATTTTTAGAAAAAGACTTTAATTATGCTTACAAACAAATTAAATTACATGGTAAATGGTTTAAGACTATTTTATTATTAGAGTGTATTTTGGTATTGAAGGACTTGTTTATATACAACATTAACTGTATTGTCGTGCGGAACAAGGATCACCAGAGTGCTAGCCGAGCTTACTCTGGAACACGCAACATAGAACAGTGTCAGTATGAGAAACAGTTCTCTCTTAGGTCTATCCCAGCCACTTTCAATGACTGCCCCTGAGCTTTATTGATGGTCATGGCGAAACATACTTTTAGGGGATTCTGCAGTCTTTTAAATACAAATGGATACTCATCAGAGTATCTAGTGAGAGGCTATACTCACATCTAGTGAGTATAGCCTCTACTATACTCACTAGATGTGCTCAAGTGGAAACTATTCATACCTAAAATACCATTAATCCCATCAGGGATTAATGGTATTTTAAATACATACGTAAACTATTCATACCTAAAATACCATTAATCCCATCAGGGATTAATGGTATTTTAGGTATGAATAGTTTCCACTTGAGCACATCTAGTGAGTATAGTAGAGGCGACAATGTTGCGAAGGAGAACAGAAGTATATCCTAGACATGTATAAATTCGTCATCAAGAATAGGGATTCTTTTACGCATTTAATAAATAAGTATTATACCACATATTATCGAAATCATCAGAGATTGATTATTGATAAAAATCCAAGACATCTGTTTTCCTTAAAAGTACTTATCATATGTTTGTAAAAATATAGAAATAGAATACAGAAATTCTGTAAAATATTATTATTATAACTTTCAATTGACGTATATAATATTAAATGTAACTTGCGAATGTTTAAAATTATAGATCTTATAAATAATTGTCAATTATAATGTATTAGATTTAATTTTATGTTACACACCATCAAGTGGTTATTCAATTCAAGATCAAATTATATTTATAGAATCAGACCATATTATTGTAACTTCATTCTGGCAATAAATGAATTATGAACCTTTATCTGGAGTCTGGTGCCATTGCACAATATTGGAGGCTTAATATTTCTTAATAATATAACTGGTGCTCCAATATTCAAACGGAGATTATGTGTTGGAAGACCTTGTTGGATTTAGAATATTAAGGAACTCCACGGGATAGTTTACTGCATCATCAGTTTGTACTACTGAATCCACTTCATTCAAATGACTTGAGTAAAAGTTCATTTATTGTAGCTCCGTTTTTATTTTTGGGAGTCAAAATGGCTCGTTCACATAACCTTTCTGGACTTTGTCATGGGCTTTGTCATGAGATTGGTAACATCGGGGTAAACTGCGTTAGTGAATTCTGTAAGTGATATCAACACTGTTGCCAAACTTTGCGGAATAGTAATTTTGCCATTAATTGTAGAAAAAATGCTATTTCCTATTTTTAGCAACAATTCTTAAACTGTTCATCAGACTATTCACCTCTCAAATGGACTCTTATGTTTATTGTTTAAGCGAGCTTTTGTGTGACTCCACATGTATGATGACTTTAAACACGACTTTGCCTCATCCGCTCGTGTGCCCCTGGATACTACGGGTATCAAAATAATAAACAACAAATATAGTAAAATGGCCAAGCATGAGAGTCTCATGCTTGGCCATTGAAAAAAATTGTGATATACATGTTTACTTATTTTCTTTTAGGACTACATTTACAAAGTTCCAAGCCGAAATGCTCATTTAATATTTTCCCCATACAAAGTTTAATGCCCCTTTTTACCAATTAACATCGAATATCGATCGAATTTTAGAAAATATTGAATAAGAGTTTTAGTAGATCATGTCAAAGAGCAATATCCCGAAATTTCAAACAGATTTGACCACAAACAAAGTTACATAAAAACCTTGATACCCCTTTTTAACCCTTTAGGGGTGAGTTTCGCAAAATCCCTTCTTAGTGGACCTATAGTCACAAAAGGAAGCCACGGTCCAAATTATTACGTTTATGTTTAAGTACTACGTTTCTAGCTTCAGTAGTTTTGCCTCGGCGTTGATGAATCAGTTAGTCAGGACATGTTACTATTTAATATAATCTAACTAATATAATTACATATAAAAAAATGAAAACCGACTTCCAAAGTTAAAATTTTAGAAAAACGTAAAATATTTATAAAATAAGGTTTATTTTATACTTTTTTGTACATGTTTACTTTGGAAGTCGGTTTTCATTTTTGTTTAAAAATAATAATTTTTCTCTTAGTTATATTATTATTCACACATTTTAAGAAAGTTATAAATATAAAAAAGCCTCCGCTATTCTCACTCTCTCGGCATAACAAACTCAAGCGTTATTTTATGCCACTTTTCTGAGAGGTATTTCCCCAAATAAGTATTACCGATCTGTGGACCTAATTAACAATCATCAGTGATGATAATCATTAGACACTGTATTATTAAATAATGATTATTATCTATTGTAGTAGTCGGCGCAAAAAATGTAGCAATAAGCATTAAATATAATAGTATTATAGTGATGATGATGATCACGAATATAATTTTGCCAATAGCAAAATTTCAAAGACATTGATATCGGTGCACAAGACTCTGATGAGTATGACCTTTGTCATCCTAATAATATGATGGTGTTTCGTGTGATGATTGTGGTGATGATGATGATTACTGTATTTGACATACTGGCATATATGCTTGCAGTTCTTTAAACAACGCCAAAATTCTCAGAACAGCTAACTATAAGGAGTCAGGAGTTCTGTTCAGTACTTTTGGATCCAGGGTATACCTTGGTGCAAAATCTTACTTTTTGGTAGCATATGCTTGAATTTTAAATAAAAATTTTAAATCGCCACATGTGTCTATATAAATTTCGAGGCGTTCCCTCGATTCCCCATGGATCCCATCATCAGGTCACCACTTTGATGTCAAAAGGACCGATTTGGGATTGTACCCTATATATTCAATTAAGGACTTTAAAATCTGTCCACAGACGGCGGAGTAGGTAATCGTTCAGACGGTAGGTCTGAGAATCGGTCGTAATATATCTTTTATATATTCGTTTCAAAACAACGTTTGCCGGGTCAGCTAGTAGAGAATTATAAAATTAATAGATTAACATAAGTATCCTCGACATAACACCTGTGAACAAACAAATTGCAAAATAAAATAATAAAAAAATATAATTATAATAAAATATAAAAGAAAAGAAAAATGAGAATCACAAAAAATATTTATCTGACCGGGATTCGAACCCACCACATTCCAAATTTCCAAACCACGCAAAAATTATATATAAGTTCGCATACCAAGTTGCCAATCACCATCTGTCATATTACGGGCATCCGCGTCGAGCCCCCCCGTAAAAGGGGCATCCCTGGCCAGTGCCACCGATGCCAACTTTACGGGCACTCGGCACGGAATTGCCAAGCTAGGCCGCGTTGCGTTAAGTGCCTCGGTGACCACGGCACCTCTGACTGTCTCCGTAAGAGCCCAGCTGAGGAGTCCGAACCCCCCAGCTGTGTTCTCTGTAAGTCTAAAGGACACCCCGCCAATTATAGAGGGTGCAAAAAAGCACCCAAAGTAAAAAAGCGTAGTGCACCGCAGACTAAAAGTGCCCCCCCCAAACAGAGATTCATCGCTGCCCCCCTACCCTCCCAATCTGCATGGTTCAAGCTCGTGCAGAAACGTAGTTCGGAGCTAGCGGTTTTCCCCGCTCTCCCCAGTAAGGCCATGCCCTCCGCGCCCGTAGCGCCTAAGGCCACGCCCCCTCCGACTCCCAGCTTCACTGCAGACCTCTCTTTCGTCCAGCAGTTTTTAAGCAACATCGGGCCTATTGACCCGATGGAGCTTTCTATTTTAGCGACAAAGCTAAAAGGTTCGGCCACAGACCGCATCCAAGCTTTGTCAGACCATCAGGTCTTGATCCGTCAGATCAAGGCCCTCTCCACAAACGGTAATTAATGGAGCCCTCGGGAAGGACAAAGCCGCACTCGTTACGCGTAGTGTCGTTCAATATGAACGGCATTAGGAATAACATTAGCGAAATTCGCGATTTTGTAAGCAGCCAAAATGTCGATATTCTTCTAGTGCAGGAGACTTTCTTAAAACCTAGCATGAGGAGCCCTAAAATAGCTAACTACAAAATAGTCAGAAACGATAGAACTCGATCCCGACTCGGAGGTACTCTTATCTACTATAAAAAATCACTACATTGTATTCCACTAGAGCCACCGTCATTGTTAACTTTAGAAACATCTGTTTGCCATATTAGTATGTCCGGTCACGGACTCATTGTTATAGTAAGCGCGTACTTAGCGTGCAACAAAGAACTCCATTCAAGCGACCTACAGGCGCTATTCAATTTAGGTAACGCTGTCATCATTGCCGGCGACTTTAATTGCAAACACACCGAGTGGGGCAATGTTCATAACAATAGAAACGGCACCATCCTTTGTAATTTAACCGACACTTTAAATTTTGCACTATTAGCCCCCACCGACCCCACTCGCTATGACACCAATGAAAACATCAACGGTATCATACGCGATCCTAGTACGATAGACATAGCCTTAGTTAAAAATGTTTCTCTCAATATCAATATTGAGACTCTCCACGAGCTTAACTCAGACCACAGACCGGTTATGATTACACTTGGTAGTCTTAACCCCAATAATTCTAGTACTAGGAAGATAATATATTATAAATCACTAGCGGAGAACATTAAAGTCCTTCATTCTAGCCACTTAGACAAAATCCCCGATATTATAGATAGTAAAGAGACAGCCATAGAGGCCGCCTCCCACTTGACCGATCACCTGGTAGCGACCATAGAGAACTCATCTAGGGAGGTGCCAACGACCCCCAAGGGCCGTTGGCCCCTCCCTGAGGACATAAGGGAGTCCATCAGACTCCGAAATGCGGCTAAGCGCACATATGATCGCTACCCGTCGGAAGAGTGGAGGAAAGCCCTCCGTCACTACGAGAGGGAAGTTAAGTTTAAAATCAAACAGCACAAAGCCGAGAGTTGGGATCGACTTCTCAGTGATTTAGAACCGTCTCACGTGGCGTACTGGCCACTCGCGAAGGCCCTCAAAAACAACACGGAGAGCGACATGCCTCCGTTAGATAGACCTAACCGTCCTCCTGCATTCGAAGACATTGACAAGGCCGAGTGCCTAGCTGATAATTTCGAACAACAGTGCCGGCCGAGTACTCTCCCGATTGATCCCGTGCACCTTAGCTTAGTTAATAGCGAGGTCAACAGCCGACTCTCGAGGCCACCTGACGTAGACAGGGTGAGGATGGTGGACTCGGAGGAGGTCAGTGACATTATTAAGTGTATGAATGCCAAAAAGGCCCCAGGCCTCGACGGTATTTCAAACAAAACACTTAAAATGTTACCGTCCGAGCTAATTCAACTCCTAGTGAACATCTTTAACGCCCTCTTAGTAGGATGTTCATTTCCAGACATTTGGAAAGTAGCTATTGTCATAGGTATCCACAAACCGGGGAAACCCCGGAAGGTGCCTGGTAGCTACCGTCCAATAAGTCTCATTAGCTCCCTAGGTAAAGTCTACGAAAGAGTTATTAAAAGGCGCCTTAATGACGTCATAACCGACAAAAAACTCCTTCCAGACGAGCAGTTCGCCTTCCGCGAAATGCACAGCTGTCCCGCTCAAGTACACCGCTTAACGGAGTACATATTATCTAGCAAAAACGACAGGAAGACGACATGCGCCGTATTCTTTGACATTGCAAAAGCTTTTGATAAAATTTGGCATAACGGACTGTTATACAAACTCTATCAAATGGAAATACCCGATTATCTCGTCTTACTAATTAGTAACTTTTTAAAAAATCATAAATTTCATTTCCGCGTAGAAGGCGCACTGTCGTCGCCAAGATATATGGAGGCGGGAGTACCGCAGGGCTCGGTCCTCTCGCCCTCCCTATATAACCTGTACACTAGTGACATCCCCAAACACGCTAAGGTGCAATTAGCTATGTTCGCGGACGACACAGCCCTTTATTATTCAAACACACGAGCCCGTACCGCGTCTAAAGTCCTCCAGGAGTCAGTTACCGCTCTCGGTAATTGGTTCTCCAAGTGGAGAATAGAAGTCAATCCCGATAAAAGTCACGCCATTCAATTCAATGGTAATAAATCAGCGGGGCGTAAGTGCCCCCGTAAAGTAATGAGCCCTATTAGCCTGCACGGCAACATTATCCCTGAGGTCTCTCAGGTCAAATATTTAGGCGTAGTACTAGGCAAGTCGATGACGTTTTCGAGTCACATCAGTAACACACTACGTAAAGCGAAATTTGTACTCTACAAATTATATCCGCTACTTAATTCGCGAAGCAAAATGTCCTTAAGACATAAGCTTACATTGTATAAGGTTTGCATCAGAACGATACTCACTTATGCGTGCGTCTCTTTCGCACAGATAAGCGAGTCTCAAATGGACCGCTTGCAAAGAGTCCAGAACCGGTTTCTACGCATGGCAACAGGCGCCCCCTGGTACATGCGTAACATCGACTTGCATAGGGACTGCGAACTAGTCACTATTAAAGCCTATATCAAGGAACTCGTAGAGAGATTCTTTGATAAAGGCAAAAACCACCCAAACCCCCTTATAAAAAAGGCACTGGACTACAACCACGACGCACTGACTTTCCGACACCCGCACAAACGGCCTAAGCATATCTTAGCCGATCCCGTTGACCCGATCACAAAATACGTAACGTACTGTGTACAGTTACGTAAACACAAATCACACGCACCCGCGACGCTAGCATCGCACCGGGGTCGACGCCGGCGCCTACCCCGAGGTCCCACATCCGACACGACAACACGTACAGACGTACAGACCGACCCTAACACGGGACCGGACCCGAACCCGAGTTCGAGTTCGCATCCCAGTAGTCTAGGTACACTCCTAAATAGTGTCCGCGACCGCGATATTGATATAGAGAGCTCTACCAATACCGCGAACCTCATCGACATTAGGACTTACGCGCGCGAGTCATCCCGACCGTACGCGGAAGGGGAGAGGGACGGCCCTCTCAGTACCGATATCGACCAAATCGAGAGCTCCTCTATCGCGATAACTCGCACGCCGCTAGTCTCTGCTACCGCGCGCGAGCAACCTCACTCATCAGCGAGTGAGGAAGGGGTCGGACCCCTCAGCAGGAGAGACCCGCGTCTCCCCTGTCAAAATAATAGCTCCTAATCCGTAGCTGTCCCCAATATCCGGTTTGAACATCAGACGGGTGATGTTAGGGAGGGTCAAACCCTCCCATCGTCTACCACCAAACAAACTAGCCACCAGGCTAGTTATAGTCCGACTTAGCTACAGCGGTCTTAACCCGACCCTTAGCATAGACCCGTTCGGAAAAAAAAAAAAAAAAAAAGTTGCCAATCACACATACGTTAGGGAATTTCGGCCATAACTTTTTTCGTTTTTTACTTTCTCGAATATATTTTTTTGCGCCTTATAGCTCTTGTGTATACGCGTCTTTTGAGCCTTTTTTTAATATCATAATATCTTCACAACTCTCCGAGATATAAGGGGATCGCACTTTTTCTTGAAATGGGAATGTTTTTTTATTCTACTCCATTGGGTATCATCGACTACTGAATAGGTATTTTTAAATCAATAAAGGCAAGCTTTCTTACACGACTTTGAATTATATAATGATGGTTCATTTTCGAGTAATCGGAGTATCTTCATCATTAGCTTCACACGAAGTTTCAGCCTCAAGTTTTCTCACTCATTCCCATTGTCACTTTTATTCGGCACTGGAAAGGCAAATTTACTGAAGCGCCAGAAGGTCGTTTCGAGAAAAAGCCGGTTAAAGTTAAATTTTTTCATTTTTAGAGTCCGTCTGTCTGTCCGCGCTTCTAGCTTGTGTAATTATGAGTATAAATGGATGAAATTTGGTATAATTACATAATGACTATAGACTGTGTATAGATCTCGGTTTTGGCATGATAAAATAATAATAATAATTTTAAATTTTAGGGGTGGCTCTCCATACGTGTGAAGTGGGGATGAAAAATATTTTTTAATCTAACCCATCATGTGGGGTATCGTTGAATAGGTATTTTAAAATAAAGGCAAGGTTTCATAAATTACTTTTTTATAATGTCGACCATTTTCGAGTAATCGGCTTCCAAAGTGGTTTGTAATTTGGTCCCCGCCTAGAATTTCTAAATTATCTCCTATAGTTTAGAAAATCCAGGGACGGGGACCTTGTATGTTTTCATGTTGATAGATCATGCTAAAAAATCTTTAGGGAAATTATTTTGAGCGAAATCGGACAATAACTAATGAAGTATTTCAAAGAAAACCTATTGCGCGTTGATAGTTACGGAACCTTCCATAAACATGTCCTGACATGCTCTTGGTTAGGTTATTAATTAATAACTTTTTTACTCGGTCATCCAATTTTGATGAGGTTAAGGTAAGATTTCATGAATTTTTCATTATCTATGTCTTACAATACATCTTATAATATTTGGCCCGGTAGTTTAGGAAATAGTGGCGCTTAAGAAATGTTGATTTCAGTTTCATAGTAAAGCAAATTTTTTTAACCGCCATCTGAGTAATATATTAATGATAGTTCTTTACAGTTACTAATATGGTATTGAAAAATAAATAGAAAATGGTTTTGTGACAACTAATTTATTCCAAAAATACTCAAATTCAAATTCATTAAAAGTAAGAACAAAAATTAACGGAAGCACACACAGTAGGCGTTAGTGCTGCACAGGCCGATTCTGTAGCCGAGACTCCGGCATATGCTGTTGCACTGGCTGGCGATGCATATGCGGATTCTGGCGGCGTCGGCGAAGCCCAGTGCTGCCATCTCCTCCGGCGTCACCGGGTGGATGTCGAATCCCGTCAGCTCGCTCACCAGTAGCGGATGATCAGGTATGTCTGTGAATGTATGTTACATTATTAACTTCGTTCTGTGTATATCTACTTTTATATGAAAACATATTTTATATGTGTGGATTTTTATGGATTAAGACCGACAATCACACAGATGGATCGCCAAGTTAATTTGGCGCCAATATTAAATCACACAAGATTTCCTTGAAGCCAGAAACGTCCATTTGTCCTTCCGTCCGCTTAATACACTATAATAATTATTTGGTCTTCGGAAATTACATAAATCAGTGACTTGACTTACCAACAGCGGCGTTCTGCACAAAGGCAGCGAATGCAAGAAGAAGAAAGGAAAATAGTAGGAACTTCATGTTTGCTAATGATAATACAAGTGGTGTCGAATTCTATAAATGAGTATCTATTTATACAAAGCTTCAATACAAAACTTTAGCGATAATAACCGATTAAAAGATTGATAACATACTCGCTATCATTATTACGAATAGGTATGCCTTAGACAAGGGACTTTCCCTATAATTTAATACGCACTTCTAAAATAATATGTTTATGTGCATTGTGCACAGACAAGGTAAAACCTAAGCTACTAAACATTAGATTTTTAAATTTACTTGGCGTGCAATCGAGCATGCTTTTTATTAAGCGAATACTGAAAAATTAAGATGCATAATTATAGTTTTGGTAAAATATTGACAAATAACAAGTAGCGGAAAAAGAGCGTGAGCATGACGTGTATGTGATGTGACATATGGTCACGCCCAATTTCCAATAGGCAGCTGGGATCACTGATCCCAATGAGGGCAGGTAAAGACTACAGAGCAAATCTGTAGTCCACTTCTCGCTCACGTGGGAACCCGTAGCTGTTAATTGGCGAATCTCTTCAACGTTAAAAATAGGCACAGCTTAGCAAAAAAGAGTGTAACGCTTTGACAGCTGAAACTAAACATTTAACCCACGGGAACACTGTACTTTTTCGGGATAAAAAGTATCCTACTGTAAATATCCCAGAGCTTAAACTACTACCATACCAAATTTCATCGAAATCCGTTCAGTAGTTTCTGCGTGAAAGAGTAACAAACATCCATCCATCCATCCTCACAAAACTCAGCTGTATAGTATTGTAAAAACTGGGGTTGTAACGGAGCATTGCCTCTGCCTCCCCCAACTCCAGGACTTCTGCGTGAAATCGTACCCCCGCATGTACATTAGTTTTTTTTTGCATAGTTAACAACTAAGATTAAAAGCTTCTTTGATCTAGTCGAGAGCGGACGTGTACGCAATTTTATTTTAAAATTAAAAATATTTATTGAGCAAAAGTAGCTCATACTGCTTAATGTAGTGAGTCTTAAGTTTCAATTAGTACCAGTGTAGTGTATTATAAAATAATCTAACAATTGTTCTAAAAAAGATACAAACTGCCCTTTTTTCCTATATAAAATTTAATATATAAATGTCAAAATTAAGTATTATTATAAATAGTATAATCTTTGAAATCCTACACTAAGCTATCCTAACAGTATCCAATAGGGAGGCAAGCTGGTCCTAATCCTACTGTATATGATAATATAAAAAGAAGTAGTATGTTGGGTAATCCCTAAGCGCTTCCTGATTTATATAATAAATTATAATTATATTATTATGTCCTAGAGCTTTTTCTCCTTACCTAACAGCTATGCCAGAAGCGACGCAGCTGGTCTTAAAGATTATAAACTTCGAATAAATAATTAATTAATTAATATAAATGTCAACTTTACTACTAATAACTACATAGATTCTTATAACACTCGAATAAATAATAATCTAACTTTACAGTTGCTCCAATAGGGCTTCAAGCTGGTCACTAATACTACTTAGGTGTAACATACACTAGTTAAGACGGTAGCTTAGTAATCGCGAATCGTGTGGCTTCGCTCTTGTTAATGTCGTAGCAGATCGAGTCTCACCGTGGCGGCGCAAGCAACGACGAGACCTGCGAGAATGGTATGAATGAGGTAGGTATCCTCAGCGACTCCAGATCGGCCCTTCAGGCAGTCACTCTTAATTCCCTTCATCCCCTGGCAGTGCAAACAGGGGGGCCCTCCGGAAAGCTTCGTTGCAGGGTCGGGAGGTTTCCCTGTTGTGGATTAAGGCGCACACAGGGCTTAGGGGTAATGAAAAAGTCAACTAATTAGCCTAGGAGGCCGCCCTGAGGTTAAAGAGGAAACCTGATTACGACCAGTTAATTGTATTAACAAATGTTTTTTAACTTATTTAATTTTAAAAATTGTTTTAAGGCCAGGATTCGATTGAGGAATGGGACAGGAGATATGTGTCGGGCGGGACGGAGTCTCGAAACACTTTTTCCCCTGCACCGCCGCTGCGCACAGAATAGTAGGTAAAATAGACATTACACATACACACACAAGTACTGACTGTGTTCAAGTTGAAGGAGGACCCGTCGTGCCTGTGTCAGCCCGGAATTGCAGAGACGGTTTCTCACGTCACTCGAGTGCCCGCTTTTTGCTAGCAATAGATACGATATTGAACAGAAATTGGGCACCTCGATAACGGGTAAGAATCTGCCCAGCATACTGGGGGGAAATACAGGGAGTTATTCCTGAAATATTGTGTAAGTATAAGTGTGTAAAGTAAGGCCAACCAGACGAGATAAAGAATGTAAACAAATTGCAAAGAATCTAAAAAAATGCAATTTTCAGGGGTTCAAAACATTTTTATTTGAATAAATTATTATAAAGTTCGAATTTTAATCGCTGTCATCTGTACTAGACAAAGATGATTCGTCGGAAGAGTCCGAGTCAGCTGTGTTTATGATAAAACTATCTATTGTATTATCAATCATGTTGTCAATATTGTTATAAAAATTGTCCTCGACTTTTATTACATGATCCACACAATTTCGCCATTTATCAGCAGATACACGATGGATCCCCTCTTGTAGCAGTTTTTTCACATCTTCAAATTTAAATGTAGTATTATTGCGAGCTACGTGTCCCTTAATGTCAGCCCATACGAGTTCAATGGGATTGAGCTCGCAATGATAAGGTGGCAGTCTTAGGACTTCCACCTTAATTTTTTTGGCGAGCTCATCCACAGCGTATCTTTGGTAGTTCGCCTTTACGTCATTCACTTTCATTAAAAGTTCTGCCTTTACGTCTTTTTCATCATAGCTTAGTTCTTTATTACGCAGCCATTCTTGAATACTTGCTTTTCTCCATGCTCTGGTGGGTGTTTTTTCTTGGCGTCTTGAGTGGTAAGGAGCATTGTCCATTACCACTACAGCATTTTCACCAAGTTTTGGTAAAATATTCTCAAACCACTGCTCAAAGCGGTTCGCGTCCATTGACTCGTGGTAATCACCTGTGTTTTTTGACTGTGAAACCATTTTCATTTCCCATATGCACCACAATCAGTCGTCTGCCCTTTGAAGTAGGGTTCTTTGCACCCGTACTCAGTCCCTCCATAAAAGCTTGCCGTTTTGAAGTTATTGTAGTATCCACGTAAGTTTTTGAAACAGTGTGCCCTGAAAACGAAATAAGTTTTACATTACCAGTGATATGCACTGCCGAAAATTCCAATTATTTTAGTAAGTCATCTTCTTATTTTGTGGGCTGCAAGGCTTATCGATCCCAGAAACCCAACGAGAGAACAACAAATAAAGTGACTTTTTAGTATGTGTGTCCCCTGCGGGAACCGACCCCGCGACCTCCAGATTAAGAGCCCACGCTCAGCCCACTCGGCAACGGAGGCAGTAAGTAAAGTAAGGGCAAAAGCTAGTATTTATTAACATAATAAAGGCACAATTATTTGACAAACCTGCATTCACCCATGTTTCATCCATATAGAATATTGAGCGATTCTCCGTTCGGTATTTTTTAATCTTTCTTAAGTAATTCATTCGCCATAGTATAATGTCGTCTCTGTCTATTAAAGCATTGTTTCTTTGTCGTTTTATATACTTAAATTTTAAATGTTTAAGTATTTTCTGAAATGTCGATCTTTTAAAGTTAGGTAATTCTTCATCATCATTGACAGCTTGGAGTACTTTTTTTAATGTAGGTAATTCGCTTTTCAGATAAAAGCTATGAACATTCTTTCGTATGGCCTGTTTATCAAACTCGTCCACTTTTTCCGAGAATGTGACCCTTTTTTTTGGTTGTTGATGGGCTTTGTACATTCCCAGTTTTTGCATATTCTTTTATAATTCTATATACGGAGGCGACACCGATGCTCAAAATGCTCGCTGTTTTCTCCATTATACTTGTTTTGTACGGATATTCATCAGTAGGCCAAGTTTGCCTCATGTATTTGTGCACATTAACGACCATTCCTTTTTCATTAGATGTAAAATACGTCCGCTGTAAATAAAAAAAATGTGAGGAATTGTAAATTTTAGACTATTTTCTTATTATTATATAAAAAGAATCTTTTTTGGTGTGGAACCATAAAAATCAAAATTATGGTAATGGTTCAAGTGCAAATGAATTAATAAATTAACTTACCTTTTGACGCTTTTTGCGTGGTGAATTGATCTCTTTCAAAGGTTGTCTAGAACCGCCAGGCTGAGATTCCATAATTAAAATCAGCAACTAAGCAATCACAATAACAGCAAAAATCAAAAATAAAACTAACCGAAACGGAATAATAACAACAAAAAACCAAGTAAATACGGAGACGAAAAAATATGTATCACTTTGAACGCAATCCAAACAGGAATGAACTTGTTCACAATTGTTTGGCGGACCAAATGTTGACAACTGCGGCACTGGCCGCTTTCCTGTACCACGAAACACGCTACGACAGCTGTCGTCGACCAACTGACGTCATTATTGCATACGAGTGATAAGGACAGATATTTTTTTAAGACAGATTGACAGATTAACTAACTTTCATAATGCAACTCAGTAGCGGTCCGTTTATTTACGTTTTTTATCTCGTCTCGTTGGCCTTACTTTAATAAAGAAGCAGCAGTAAACTGTGATAACAAAATGTAATTAAAGTGATAAACTGTAACTGTGTTTCTGTGCGCTTTATTATTATTTTTTGTTTAATCTTAATTATTTGCTTTTGCATCATTCGTATTTTATTTTATATTTAGTTGTAAGTTTGAACTGTATATATAACACAAGAAAAGAAAAGTGTAAACAACAATCCTTGTTAATGACAGGGGTCAAGAATTAAATTTAAAAAAAAAAGATTATGAACATCTGTCTTGATCGGGGAAGACCCTTGTCATTTTTTGTAATTTGTTTCTATAATTCTATCTGATAGATTTTAATTTAATTCTTATCTATCGATATCGCTTCTATATTCCAGTACAAATACTGGACATGAACTTGTACACAATATGACTTCGACGAGATATACTAGAACAAGTCGACATGAAATCCGTAATAGTCTTTTCCATTTTTCTGGCACTAGTTGCTTTTGCCTATAGCGCTTCCATTGGTATGTATCAAATTAGTGTTTGATATTTTAGTAATGTTTAAAACGATACTTATACTAGCTGTAGTCGACAGATGTTTTTCTGTCTTAACTATGAACTGGAATAAACAAATAACTACTAACAACTTAACCTACGACCTACACCTACCTACATCTACTCCTACAACCTACAGATGATATTGTGCGAAAGAGTTATCGACAGTACATAATAATATTCAATACCTATGTACTGTCATATACACGTACGTACTTAGTTAATCGAATTTACTACGAGCATCTTCCCTTATTTTTCTGCCAGTATTCAACTGTACGCTTTCCCCAGAGCTTTCAGCTTCACACAAGAATTTAGGATTGAAATATTACCAACGATATTTCGGTACGACTTTCAAGAATATTTTCTTTCGTACTTTTTTGAAATGGCACAACGCACTTGCCTGGTATTTCGGATGTCCTGCGACTTTCATAGCTTTCCATTGGCGAACGTTTCCTTGTTTTCCCAATAACCGTCTGACCATTTGGAAGATGAAGATGTTCCATCTGAAGATGGAACATTTGTTATTTACAGGTGCTGATCCAGCATTGGTAGAGATCCCGGACAGTGTTCCACAAGCACGCATCTGCCTCCCCTGGCAGTGCCGCGATTTCTGTCTAAGACTCAGCAACGGATACGGCTTGTGCATTTCCGCTGGAGCTTGTATGTGTGGTATATGGTGAAATGGTTTTTAATTCACCCTTCTGGCGTATCTTATTAATAATAGCGATTATATAATTTATAATAAATTAAAATTACATAAAATAAAATGAGATAAATAATTGAATATTATAATTTAAAAAATTCAGTATATTTACAAATTGTAAATGATATTAAGTAAAGCTTTTTGTAATTTCAATAGTTTGAAGTAATTTTTAAAATTTCAAGCAACTTAAGCCGCCCTTCGTAGGCATATTTGGTACCTTGTAGAAGTTGCAGTATTTGAAAAGGAATTTTCCACTGAATTCAAGATTATTATAATATTTTAATGATGTAATCATAATATGAAAGTAAACTTTGTAATAAAATGAATAAATGGGAGTTGACGATGCATAAAGGTATTTTATGCAAATAAGTTCTGTGAGAAAGATATCCTTAAAGAAAATATGAGTTCAAATAATAATTTGTCTCAGTTATAGATAACATTTAAACTATCTATATTATAAATAATATTAATATTAGATATTAGGAAAAGGGAATACATAGTAACTCATTACTAACGAAATGTTTTAGTCAGTTGGTTAACGCAGGTAGGTTAGTTCCCCACAGTTAGCCACAGTTAACAACGCCTTTGCTGGGAAAGCGTCAAATATTCGCGGGGCCAGCACAGCATTCGCGCAACGAAATGTTAGTTACATTTCGTTAATCAAAGTTTTCGAAAATCGTTTGTTAATCAAAGCTAGGGTTGTACAAAATAGTGTATAAATATAATAAGTAACAAGTCGTATAAATGATGTCCATTTATTAGTTATTAAAAAAAAATATATCACAGAAAATGTTTCATGGATTATGTTTTCAATTCATTGTACTAAATTATTTAGAATTGGAATAAGACCGGTAACAAATAGCCTGTTTTAAAATTTTTGGCATGTACGTATAGGATATATATTTTTCGTCATTTAGTTAAAATAAACACACCGGCATATTTAGCAGAACACAAAAAAAGGTCCTTAATTAAAAAAATATGGTTTTATTTTAAAATCTACTTACTACACTTCTTTTGTAATTTAAAGTTTCATTTGTTTTACTTAAAATGAGATCACATTAAGAACAGATTTTGCGACTAAGGGCTATTTGTGAAAAATTTTACATTTTTGAACTTTTCATGTAACCGGGAAAAGTGAAAATTAATATTAAAAGAACAATTAATTAAATTAGAAAAATGGTGATTAATATCGCGTATTTCCTCCACGTGCTCTTATTAAAGTTTCTACCCGTCTAGGCATACTGAGAATGATGTTATCGATGGTCTCCTGGGATAGTCTCCGCCATTCCTAAACTATGGCGATTCGCAGTTCACCCACGTTGGCAGGAGCTGGAATTCTGGACTTAACATTTCTTTTCTTGCTGAAAACGTGATCTATTGGGTTCATATCCGGTGATCTCGCCGACCACTCCATAACAGTGATATTCATATCATTAAGATAAGCTTGAGTTACCCGAGCGGTATGCGGCCGAGCATTATCCTGCATAAAAATAAAATCGTCACCGATATATGGGGCAAACGGTACGACATTTTCTTCTAAAACTTCTCTGATATAGCGGTCTGCAGTCAGACTCCCTCTGTCAATCACTACCAAGTCTGTGCGAGCTCACAAACAAATGCCCATTTGACCATTATGATCCACCACCGTATGCAACTGTAGTTTCAAAACTTGTCTGAATGTATCGCTCTCCTTTGCGTCTGTATATTCTTTGCCTGCCGTCAATTTGATTTAAGAGAATTCTGCACTCATCACTAAACAATACCTTACTCCATTGGTCCGCGTTCCAAAGTCGATGTTCCTGAGCAAAAGTTAACCTATTTCTACGATGATTTACCTCGAGCCTTGGAGCCTTGGCGGGCACAAATGAACGCAAACCAGCTTCTTCGAACCTTCTTCGTACCGTACGCTCACTTACGGTTACACTCCGCACTGCTTCTAATTCATGTCGGGCTTGGACGGCCGTCAAACGGGGATTCCTACGTACACGAAGCCGAATGAAACGATCATCCCTACTCGAAGTGCGTCTTTTTCTGCCTTGTCCTGCTCTTCTCACATAAGTACCGGTCTCCCTGAACCGTTGGATACTGCGATGGATCGTTGAAACTGGTCGACGAAGATCTCTGGATATCACTCTCTAGGTTTGACCATTTCTTCGCATTTCGAGTGCCCTGGCAATCTCCGTTGGGGCTAAGTCAGGCATAATTCAGTTCTCAACTCCAAAAAGATACGCGATTAAAAAAAAACTAACAAAAAACAGTATTTCAATTAAATTTTAAATCAAACTCAGAAGGAAGAAATACTCGAAGTTCGCTCCAGATAAGGTGTATTTGAATAAAATTAAAACAATTGCATAAAATGTGATGTTCAGTTGTTTTCTTAATTTGAAAATATTTATTTTTAAATTAAATGACGTATAAACCAGCCAGCAACCTTATATGAAATTAAGGAGGTTTTTAAAAGGAATTAATGAGGTTTTAATATTAAGTTACGAGTCTAATAAGAAAAAAATAATATATGTATCCAATTTTTTTTTTTCGAAAATACGGGGGAGGTGTAGTGTGTGTATCACCTCCCTATATAATTATGCCCAAAATAAGTATATAATAAATTAAAATAATTTATTTTAATTTATTATATAATCTTGATTTTTTTGCACTGATTACAAATGCAAGTAAATACCTATTCTTTGATGTACCATTTATTTCAATTCTTCATCCATAATTGTCTCGATAATCCTACTGACCGCCCACAGGGGCGGACGAGTCTTATTCCCTTTAATACCTACTAGAAACATTCAAAAGTTAATAATAATATCTATGGACTTTTTAACAGCACGTCAATCTGATCCCGTGTAACTTGTGCTAGGGGTACCAGACAACGGAAATATATTTACTTTTATACTATGTATATACTATTAAACTTTTATACTATGCTTATATTCAAGATTTTAATTATATGATACACATATTTAATACACATCCATGACCCAGGAACACAAAACACTTTTTATTTCTTGGCGGGATTCGAACAAGCAACCTCCGGCTTGAGCGCCAACACGCTAACCACTGAGCCACAGAGGTCGTCGAATTTGTCAGAGCCCAGCCAATTTTTGAATGTTTTCTGTAGAATCCATGTTATTTCTTTTTCTAATCTTTCTCTTTTTTCTCTGTAATCTGAATTACATGTCTATTGAAAATTGCTGAAATTATATTATTATCTCAATAAGAAATACTGCAGATGTAATAAGAACCTATATTTTGCATCCACCTATTATTTTTATAATCCTGAAACAACAAACGACCAAAATACAGGAAAACTACCTGTCCTGTGATAGCGATAAGCCCCTAACATCTATGGATATTTCCAACGCGCACAGTGTACACCGGCAAAATCGGAAATTCTCCATTCTGCTCAGTTATGGGCATCATTTAACCCCTCAATCCTTGACAGTTGTATAAGAGCATATAATGGCAGCACGTGCGCCTAAGCTAAGATGGCGCGTAAAATTCTTCGTGGCACAAATTATGTAATAACTTTACAACCAAACCATATTTTTTGGTTGTGTAAAAAACATTGTAATAACTGATAAACATTCTATCTATCAATCCATCAAAATATAGTGCTTAGTCTGATTTGATATTAGTTTCACGCGTTTAAACTTTGAAACTTATGTTGCTGGCTGTTTTACAAGAAATAAACAAATAATTCATTATTATCTAAAGAACAAGGACCTATACTTTCTAATTATGTAAATAATTCGAAGAAAGAACTTGAGATGCTTACAAAAAAAGTACTTGAGTTGCGACACTACGACGAATGTATAACTACTAGGGATGTCCTTCACTTCGATTTGATTTATCGATAGTTTTATGCCCGCTCCATAGATATTCGTGTTATACGCGCGAGATATTCGTGAGCATCTTCAAAATGTCTTAAAAAATCTCTTGAAGATTCTCACGAATAATAATAATAATATAATAATATCTATGGCCGATTATATATGAGTATCTCGCGAGAGTGTGGAGCAGGCATTACATGTTGTGCATAATTTAGTATAGGTATTGAATAAAAATACAATTTTATACAACAATATATTTATTCACAACATAAATTATAAACAAAATATTTATTTGTAATAGAAGAAAAAAACAAATTTTATTTTATACAACAATATATTTATTTACAACACAAATTATAAACATAATATCTATTTATAATAGAAAAAAAAAACATTTATTTTTTATTTATACAACATTATATTTATATACAACACAAATTATAAACAAAATATTAATTTATGATAGAACAAAAAACATTCAATTTTCATTTTCTACAACAATATATTTATTTACAACACAAATTATAAACAAAATATTTATTTATAATAGAAAAAAACATTCAATTTTCATTATATTATGTATATATTAGGATAAAATTGTTCGGCGTGCATCCATTGTCTGATTATGATTATGATGAGCCATAACACAAGTTTTTACTTAGCATGGGATTTTAGACGACATAGACGACTAGTTTATACTATTGTATATTATTGCGTGCATAATAATTTTAATTTGAATTATCGACATATCCCTTCAACTGTGGCGGCCATATAGCACAAATAATTATTCAAGTCGAAGTTGTTAATCGAAAACGACGTAAAGTTTCAAAAGTTAAAGGGATATGTACTACGGTAAAAAATACTTAGATATGCCCTTACAGCAAAACCGTGGCATCTTTTTCGAATGTTGCAAAGACAATGATACACGCGCACATTGTCTAAAGATAATGCCTGATACCTTTAGATTGGAAATTTTGTAAAAAAGTGACACATACATATTATATAATATGTATATGCAAATCACAAAATAACGGTCTCAGAACGGTAAAAGCATATCTAAACTATATACAAAAATTACACAATCATTCTAACCTCCCACTCTCGTTTTCATACAATACTCTCTTCACGCCGTAGTTGTTTATGAATAATTGATAAGAAAGGTATTATGGTGATGTATGATAAACCTTAAAACAATCCTCTATACACAATGGCACGCGACAGGATTCGCAACAGTAGGCGGTTCTTATATTTATTCCTAAGTTTCCGGTTGCACGCTGAGGCGCTCTCTAACGATTCTAATGAGGCAGGCCAATGTGTAGAGAGGATAATTCTACCAGGTTGATGGTGCGTAGATCTACTGCTAGATACAGTATATTTACGACTTTGTGGACAATGTGATAGATGATTTGAAAGGATGGTATCTACAAGCTCAAGGCGGAAAGCTAAATGATCACATTTTTTTTGAGTAGATGACTGTACAAGAATGCGCGAGTTGAGAATGGATACATTGAGAAGGCGTTTAAAAAGTTTCATGTACCATTTTTTGCAACGTTTCCTTTCTAATAAATAAGGCTCCAACATCTGATCTTTCAGATCTACACCCCCCATAAATTTATTATAATCCAGCACTACTTGCGGTTTAAAAGGTACTTTGCGAGATGATGGTCTAGAAGAGACTGTAGGCAAGGCTGTAGATGCACCATGACAAGTGGAAATCATGGTTATTCGTTTCTTGTCTTGCCATCCTAAAACAGTGACATCGCCTGAATGTCTGGCGATGTACTCTCCCTTATTAAGAGGAGCCTTATTTATTACAATGGGAACATCGCGACGGGAAGGTCTCAAAGTACCAACGCAGTCGGTACCATTGAGTTTCAGAAATCTAGCTAATAGAGGTGAATTGTACCAATTGTCCATAAACCATCTATACCCTTTGTTTAGTAGGGGACCAATGAGCTTTTGTACAACAGCTGTGCTTTTAAGCACTCCGGGCGACTGCTCCAGATCTGTTGCAGATTGTTTACCGGTGTAAACAATGAACGACCACAGGTAACCGGTGGTGCTCTCACAAATCTCGAATGTTTTGATCCCAAACTTAGAGGCTTTGTTCCGAATATACTGTTTAATACTCAATCTGCCTTTCCAAAGTGTAAGGCTTTCATTATACAAATGTCTTTACTTAAAATATAATTTGCCTGAAAAGCTGAATTTAAACGTGCTAATATTGGTCTCAAACGGTGTAATCGGTCAAAGCTTCTGGCGCCAGTGTTGGAGGGATTTTCGTTATCCATAACGGGGTCGAAATCTATAAAATGTAACGCTCTATTTAACATTTCATACCTTTTTCGTGTAAAGATGCGTCTGAAAACTTCCGTTTTCAAGAGAGGATCGACAGAAAAACAACTTGTAACAGTTGGCATTCTGATGATCCCCAACATCATCCAGAACGAAAAGAGGCATAAAATTTCGAAGCATATAGGTTCGTTTCGGCCACTACTAAACCTAAGACCTCATCGCTCCAATAGGAACGAAAAGCGTCATAGGCTGAATCGAAAAACCGAACCGAACCAGTACGCTCTGGCTGAAAATTTTCTTCTTGACCTTGAAAGGTATCCATAGGATACCATTCAAAGTCAAAGTTCTGGCGTTCCAGTCTATTGGGAGCATCAGCTCCATCACTGGCGTCGACAAATTCATCCTCATCTTCACTCTCACTAGTAACCCTTCCTCGTTCAGTACTGTCAACCACGGCATCACCTTGCAATCTCCTCTGTCGTCTCCTCACTACATCCATCGCCAAACTCAACAATTCAGGAGGAACGTCGGCATCATCCATCCATATTTCGTGGAGTGGCTGTCCCAACTCCCACTGCCGTCCTCCTCTACGGCCCCGGTTCGGATACCTACCCCTACGTGCACTCTGTCCTCGCACACCCCTGACTCCCCTTCGGCCACCCCTTCTCCCACTCGTTCCTCTTCTATTGCATGCTATTCCATTTCGTTCATCTCTTTCACGCTCTCCAGTCGATACATACAATGGGTGGGTATCCGGGGCAAGAAACTCGTCACCCGTCGTCTGTTCCTCCAGCGGCGCACCAGTCTCGTCGAACAGCAAAACCAGGCCACCTTCAGGCACCGTGATAGTGGCCCTATGAAAGCAAAAAAAATATAGAATTGATTTATACACAGGCAAAAATTTATTCGTGAACAACATACAACAGCAAACTTACGGTTCTGCTGACAGCGACAAAGGCGGTCGTGACCGGCGGAACTCTGTTTGTGGAGGCGTCACTGGGTCGTCCTAAAAAAAAATTAAATAACTATAAATTAAAAATTTTAAAAACCCCCAACAATAATTTATATAAATCGGTATTTTATAGTGGCGGCCATCTTGGATTTGAAATTTGTCATCATGTATGGTATTCTACTAATCAAGCCCTTTCATTTGATATCCATTTTGAGGGAGTTGTGAAAAAAATCGGTATTTTGTGGTGGCGGCCATCTTGGATTTGAAATTTATCATAGTTTATAGTATTCTACTAGCCAAGACCTTTCATTTGATACCCATATTATAAAAAATTAAAAAATTATAAGAAAAAATATGTAATCCGCCATTTTGTGGCGGCGGCCATATTGGACCAGTTGTTATCAAACATAGCTAAGAACACTCCCGACTAGTTCACCTTTTAAACAAAAACACTAAATCAAAATCGGTCCATCCGTCTGGGAGCTACGATGCTACAAACAGACAGACAGACACACACATCGTAAACGTAACAAAATAACCAATGCATACCATTCGCGACAGGCTCCCGCGGCGCTCCGGGGACGTGACGCTCCGGGAGTACGGAGGAGCCTCCACATCTTCATCCTAGGCCAAAATAAAAAGCATAAATACACTGCAACCCATGAGTTTTATAAATATTTATAACCACATAACAAAAACTGGGTTACTAACCTCGTCTTCCAGGTCCGTATCTAAAAAATCACTCCTATCGGATCCACCTTCATCAGAATCCTCCTCCCCATACAGGATATCGAGGTATTCTGCAGGTGGATCCTCACCGACGCGCCAGGTTGACATGCTATATAAAACAAATAAGAAAAATCAATAAACGTAACAATAAATATCAAAATAATAACGTAGAAGTAAATGTAAATTCATTACGTGAGACCACCATCACTTTCGACATTATAAAAAATTTATCGATTATCTATCGATACTACGCCTATCCCTATTGAAAACGTACGAAAAAATTCTCACAGGCAAACTTCGCCCTTAGTTCAGTACAAATAGAGTTCAAAATGGCCGCGGCCGGCAGGTGGCGGTTTGAATGCATTTGTATGCCATTTTTACTTTGGTTATTTTACTAAAATTAGGCATAATACGACGATAAATCGTTTTGTAGACGAGTTATATTTACTTCTTTAGGCTTATTACTTCATTTATTTACAAAGATAGTAAGAAAATCACGTCTGAATCAGTCCCATAGAAACCAATTTTTGCAAGTGTAAAATATAAGTTATTACGATGTATTTCTTACAAATGATTATCTAAAAATACTTATTATGAGTAAAATAAACTTAGTAACAATACAAAACAATACTTACATTCGTGTAATCCAGAAAAATCTTCAATCACAAAACACAACACACACGAGACACACCCGAAAACAATGCGTTTTTCAAATGACTGAAAAAAAATGGTCGCCAATAGAATACATTTTATTTGTCATTCAGAATGTGGCCAGTGTATAAAAGGTCGTAACTAATCAAACTTCTTCATACAAAAGTAGTCTCTAAATCAACAAAATACGTTATATATTCGAATAAAAGAGCGCGGCCCACTTGGGCCGCTTAGGTCTTGACGGAATAGCGCTGTACAAATGGCGCGGCCCAAGTGGGCCGCTTAGCGCTTGACAGGTTAAATGAAGACGGCAAGAGTAGAACTGCCACGCCACGTCCCTTCAGTTTTGGTGCAATGTGCTACCAAAGTTACCTTTTTTCCCATAAGTTCCATGGATTTGGCAAGTGTTTATTTTGTAAGCATAAATGTTTGTAAACCTAAATTTGCTCAGTAAATGTTTGTAAATTTTAATTTGCTAGTGAAAAACTAGACGCTAATTTTGTACAGTATTGAAGAAAAAAAAATACAGTTAATTATAATCTTACGAAACAACTAAGTAACTGATAAAAATTATAGTTTAAAATAACTTAAAAATCACGCTTTTATAGAAAATCTAACTAAAAAATAAAAAATAAAATTTAATAAATTTGGATTGAGAATAGTGTAAATGAAAAATTAATGTTTATTATTGTAAAAAAGCGTGGGGTGCAGTGTCTTCACCTGTACGTTTGTTTGTATGTAACCGACTCCAGTGGATTTGATTTTTATCCACTTCAAACGGTCAGATTTCGTTTAAAGTGATTTTTAAGATATTATCAGTAAAGATCCTTCTCATATCTGCCAATAAAATGTTTATAACTATTGACACTATGCACCCCACGCTTTTTTACAATAATAAACATTTATTTTTCATTTACACTATTCTTAATCCAAATTTATTAAATTTTATTTTTTATTTTTTAGTTAGATTTTCTTTAAAAGCGTGATTTTTTAGTTTTTTTAAACTATAATTTATTTTTTGCTTTTTAGTACGATTTGCCAAAGAGTAAGCCTGGAACTGTACAAGTACGTTTGATTATTTATTATAATAATTGATAATTTTAATTTTTAAAACTTTTTTTTAATTATTAAAATTAAATTAAGTAAATCGAATTATTGCAAAAAAAATTATTAACATTTAAGTTTTGACGTTTCTCAATCCCTTGTTTGTTTACAGTGTAGATTTTGTTGTGATTACGGTTATTAAAAGTTTTTGTTTTGTTTACTTATTTTTAAAAATCGACTCCAGTGGATTTGATTTTTATCCACTTCAAACGGTCAGATTTCGTTTAAAGTGATTTTTAAGATATTATCAGTAAAGATCCTTCTCATATCTGCCAATAAAATGTTTATAACTATTGACACTATGCACCCCACGCTTTTTTACAATAATAAACATTTATTTTTCATTTACACTATTCTTAATCCAAATTTATTAAATTTTATTTTTTATTTTTTAGTTAGATTTTCTTTAAAAGCGTGATTTTTTAGTTTTTTTAAACTATAATTTATTTTTTGCTTTTTAGTACGATTTGCCAAAGAGTAAGCCTGGAACTGTACAAGTACGTTTGATTATTTATTATAATAATTGATAATTTTAATTTTTAAAACTTTTTTTTAATTATTAAAATTAAATTAAGTAAATCGAATTATTGCAAAAAAAATTATTAACATTTAAGTTTTGACGTTTCTCAATCCCTTGTTTGTTTACAGTGTAGATTTTGTTGTGATTACGGTTATTAAAAGTTTTTGTTTTGTTTACTTATTTTTAAAAATCGTTTCGAAATGTGTGATACTTTATGACAACTTTCTCCACATTGGAAAAAAGATTTAAAGAGCATCATAAAAACGTAATGCTGTCAATACGATGACCTCTGTGGCACAGTGGTTTAGCGTGTTGGTGCTCAAGCCGGGTGTCGCAGGTTTGAATCCCGCCGAAGAAACAAAAAGTTTTTCCGTGTTCCTGGGTCATGGATGTGTATTAAACATGTGTATAATATAATAAAAATCGTAAATATGCGTAGAATATAAAAGTTTTAAATATAGGAATATAATTAATCTTGCGAACAAAAAATAAGTTGGCGCCTGCACATGAGCATACTGTATTAATGAATTTGGCACTGAATTATATGTTGGCGACTAAATTATTAAACTGGTGAAAGCACTCAGGTGACAAAAAATACGAAAATCGGCAGATAAAAAGTGGCGAAATTTAATCCAAATTGGCACCAAAATTTATAAGTTTGCGACTTATCTTCCGAGTTGGTGACGATTATACCATGTAAGCAGCTACAAAACCAGATTGGGTTGATAAACGAATGGCTGCTAAAAATTCAATTTTAAGCCTACGGAATACGCATTTTTGGATACTGTTGGAGTTTGTTTTCCTTTGGTGTGGGTGTCCTTTTCCAGGTTTCTGGGGGTGCTGATTACAAAATTGTCTTCCAATTTCAATTTCCAAAATGTAGAATTTTCATTCTTCGTAAAAATTACATGAGTACTAATTTAAAAGTTGTTGGGTATGCTGATTAGGATTCATGATTATTATTACAGTATGTTATTCGAGGTAGAAGCTATGTAAGCTATAGAAATTTTTGGAAATTCAGGATTTAAAAAAAAATAATGATTGGCCCGGGCCGGTACCTTTTTTAAATAGGTACGCCTCTAAATCACAAAGAAAAATGAACGAAAACTTTTGATGGCACGTCTATGACCTTCTGAAATATTTCTTTACAAAAATGGCAAGTTAAAACGTATTCGTTCGCCATCCCTGAATTAAAATCAAACGTCGGTACAAATAAGGCGCCTAACACGGCCCTCGCAGCCTGGCGCCCCGGGCTATGGCCCTATTGGCCCTATAGTAAATACGCGACTATATAATATAATATAATACGCGACTATATAATATAATATAATCCCTATATAATATTTTACATGTTGATTGCAATATTAGCTGTCGATTCTACGAAAATAATCATAAAATAACGAATAATAGAAATAGACATAATTTATTATGCTCATAGGGGCCCATTATTATAGTGTGCCCAGGGCCTCTAATAGCTGAAAGACGGCCCTGGTGGTACTTCTATAGCGTAATACACTCTAATAATAAAATAATCTTAAACCATTCACAATTTAATTTATTTTTAGCATAATTAAAGTATCTTTATATAAATAATAGGAAATTAGTCACCTCAACATCTACGCGTACGAAGTCGCGGGCAGAAGCTAGTCTAAGAATAAAATAATTCTCATTCAACGTTGTAGTTTAATTTTGTAACATTTTCCTTATCCCGACTTTCTCGTCGCTCAGCGACAATATTTATTCGAATTCCGTAGATTCATTCCGGAGCTGGATAGTCGTGTGAGGCACGAAATCTGTGAATTTTTTTCTACCTAAGGATAGAAAAAAAAATGTTAATGCCTCTTAAGGCAAAAGAATCCATAATATGAAGATCAAACCTAAAAATCATATGAATTATTATGAACGAATTTTGACCACAGGCTGATCTCTGTTTATTATTATTAACTAATAGATTAAATGAAGCTTTGACAAAATTAATAAATAATTCGTATTTAAGCTTAAATGATGGCTTATGATGCTTGTAGCAAAAATAATTTTAAAAATGATTTTTACTAAATATTAATAAATAATATTAAAATATTAAATAACTCTTGTGATAAAAAGTAGCCTATGTGTTAATCCAGAGCTATCTACATCTATCACCTATTACAGTGGTTCCCAGACTCTTTTGTTTCATAGACCACTTTCAAAATTATGCTGGATCCGGTGGACCCCCTGCATCTACATTACTACCAATTTCTAAATCTCGAAAAAAAAGTGAAGATTAGATCTATCTATCTATGGAAACTTGGGTTGTGGCTGAGTTTCAACGACGAATTAACAGTTTTCGAAAAAAAACGGTTAGAATTGATTGCTTGATAGGGTTAATTATTTGATAATAAAGTAGGTAGACTAAACAAATTTTCAAATAAATTTTAATTCATTGTGTTGTGAGTGGATGTCAAAAAAGCAAAGTTGGCCAATCGAAAAACTGACTCTATCCAACTTTACTTTTTGAAATCTACAGTGACTCAGCACAAGGACCAATCAATTCTCACAAATTTTATTTAGAAAACGTCCCATTCGGAGTGGTAAAAAGAAATATAGTATATTTCCTTGTGTTGTAGGTATATATATCATATATTCAAATATATAAATTATTACACTAATAATTATTATTGTTTTAACAGTCGTAATATAATGAAAATTAAACACTTATTTATAACGTAATGTAACTTTGACAATGGTAATAACAAAAAAAAAAATAATAAGATGGATGTACTTGATGGATTGACAGCAAATCATCAATATTTGGCTTGAGTTTTGTAAGGAATAACCGCAAATCTCCCCGTTCAGTGATATTTAATATATTCCTTTTTTTTTGTTAATAAGTTTGTAACGGCACTATAACTTTTTTCGACGAGATATGATGAGGGAAATGCTATCGGAAGCTTTTGCACGACTCCCCACAGTCCAGGATATTTTTCAGGTATTTCTGCCTGCAGCCAAAATTTTGGATACCCTCTTTTAAATATCACTTTCAGCTCCTCATTAGTGCTAAGCTCGAGTAGCTCCTCTTATAATATTGCATTCTCCACTCCCGTTTCATCAAATGGATTTATGATCTATGGTGGTATTTCCATCGAAGAATGAATCCAGAATGTCTTCAAATCTTAAATTTTAAATTTTAAAATCATCATGCAGGGCAATCAAATGTTGAACGTATGTCTGAAGATCTTCATCAAGGCATTCTACCTGCGATAAGTTTGAAAACTGTGAAAATTCGCGCCGACCAATATTCAAAAATTATAATTTACCAATAAAAGCTGAAATTACACTCTTTGTTTTTATTAAATTAAGACTGTCCCCTTGTAATTGTAAGTTGAGGTCATTAAATTTTTTGAACAAATCTGTCAAATACTGTCTGCTTTAAAATTGATTAGGTTTTTTTTTTAAATCAGGATCCTTACTTTCCATAAATTCTAAAACTGAGCCAAAAATTGAATAAAATCTTGATAAACATGCACCTTTCGACAACCAGCGTACTTCGGTATGTAACAGTAATCGTTGGAAGTTTTCATCATTTTCATCGCACAATTGTGCAAATAAGCGCGTACTCAATGCATTGCTTCTAATTTTGTTAACTATATTAATCACAATTTGAAGCGATTGGTGCAATCTATCACTCAAATTTTTCGCTACTAGTTGTTGTCGGTGGATAACACAGTGAATTGCAGTTACCTGTGGTATATTTTTTTTAAGATGGCCTATAGACCCACGATATCGCCCGACTATGGCAGGAGCTCCATTTGCTGCCACCGAAATAACGTTTGTAAATGGAATCGATTTTTCTTTAAAAAAATCACTCAGGACATTAAATATTGATTCACCTTTAGTGAATCCGTCTTCAAAGTTTTCGCGAATAGTAGCTCTTCATAAATTTCTTCGCCCATAACAAATCGAACATATGCCAATAATAATACTTCATTGCCAGGTAAAGTTGACTCGTCCAGTTGAATAGAAAAATGAGTTGTTTGCATCTGCAAATGCAAGTGAGTATCTAATCACACAAGAAACTTTCAACATCAGAGCTCATTTTATCAATACGTCTTTGTACAGTGTTGTTACTCAAAGGAAATCTCTTGAGTATGTCAAATGAAGATTTGTGCAGAACAGTTTATAAAACCTTGCCGGTTTGAGCACCAACACTCAACCACTAAGCCACAGAGGTCGTCAACAATAAGTACCGTGATTCGTAATGATTATTATGCTTAAAGTGATTATGTCATAAAAAAATGCCTAAAGAGTTATGCCAAATTGTGCGTAAGTAAGTTAGGAGAAATTAAATAATGCCAAGTTAGATTATGACATAATATGATTTTATGCGTAAAAATAGGGAACCATCCTGCTACGATAAGCCCAATTTTCGTAACTATTTGTGATCATAATCCTCGTTCGGTCCGCTCGCTGTCTCACTTGCTCACGCGCGATCAAATCGTCAAGCGTGATTGCGACACCGCGCGGGCCGAAACAGGATTATGATCACAAATAGTTACGAGAATTGAGCTTCAGGAGTAGATGTAGCTAGTGCCATCTTAGAAACTCAACTCTAATCTATTACTATCTAATCTATTTATATATGCTACTTACAAAATGAAACCTTTATTTAATCTCGTTCAGCCTTCTATTTCTTGGACTTGATAAGTGCGTTTTTCTTTGGGGAAAGTCCCTTATCATTTAACTGGTAATAAGCCTTATCATTATATTTTAAACGGCCATTGTCAGCAATATTTTGTAACGATGCACTATAAATACTAGCTTCTTGTTCGATACAACTAACAGTTCTACAGTAACTAGCAAACATGAAGTTCCTAGTATTTTCATTTCTTATTCTTGCCCTCGTTGCCTTTGTGCAGAATGCTGCTGCTGGTAAGTCTTACCTTATTTTTTAAAATTTAATTTGGTATAGTAGCAACAGTTTACTAAAATTGTATTTTGAGAAATAATAATAAATAATCAAGACAATAACTTTTAATGTGCTATTATTATTAGAGCCTTGCTTATTCAAAAATAAAATGTTACGCTTCTCGAGTCCGATTGAAGTATTTCGTACTAAATGATACCCGCGACTTCTAGCGCGCAAAAGGTAATTCCACAGGAACCGTACATTTTGCCACGATAACAAGTATATGTGTTTTTCTGTGGTCTACTCCATATCCGTGCCAAATTTCATTAAAATCGGTCCTGTAGTTTTGGAGCCTATTCAAATCAAACAAATAAACAGATAAATATTTCCTCTTTATAATATTAGACTAGATAAAATGATACATTTACATCCATACATTTTTATTTTCAAAAATTTGTTACAGATAACTCCGACCCTCTAAGCGAGCCCACAGCAGCGGAGCTACATCTAGTGACCCCCGATGAGATGGCAGCACTGGGCTTCGCTGAAGCCGCCAGAGCCCGTGTCTGCATCGCCAGCCAGTGCAACAAAATATGCCGGAGTCTGGGGTACAGAGTAGGCAGATGCACTACAAACGCCTACTGTGTCTGCTCCCGATAAAGTGAAATATTCTAAAATGGTCCCTGTAATCGTTGTACACCTTACGATAGAGGCATATGCATCGCTATTCGACTTATGTGCTACGCTAAAGTCTTTACTTATTAGTATAACACGATTCAACCCGGCTCAGTTTCATATTCCGTAACCTACAGTATTGACTTATAGAGTGTAAATACTTACTTGTAATTACTTATTTCCGGACGCGACAAGTTTTTGTCCAAGGTAAAAAAAATCTTAAGATAGCAGTGGCGAGGGGTTCCTATAACTCCATTACTATCGGCTACACTTACCACCTAACTTTTGAAGACCCTCATCAAAATCTCTACCTATTATATGGGCTAGGGCTTCCCTATATTATATTCGCTACTGGTACTTAAGACTATAGATTAAAGTTGAGTTTCTAAGAAATTAGCAATAATAATATATGTTATGCCTTATGATGTTAATATTTGTAAGCGGTCCATTGAGTTTGTTTCGCCGGTTCTTCTCAATGGAATATTTTGGACCCGGTGGTAAAATTCTTGTTATATTCGAATAAATTTGTAGATTAACGGGATTTTTTTGCCTTTCAAAATTCTCCGTAACTATTGTACTACGAATGTATATGTGGCATCTGTGAATGTTGTTAATACAAATGAATACACATGTTTTAGTCTCACAATATTATGGTGGTAATTGTTAACGTTCAAAAACCAAAACCTTGTTTTTTATTCTGAATAAAAAGATTTTTATTTTTTATTTTATTATGATAATATACTAGACTAGCAATTGCCCGCGGATTCGCCCGCGTGAAATTGGTTTTTAAACTATATCTTTATGATAATTTAAAACCTTCATCCCCTATTTTACCCTCTTATGGGTTACATATTAGAAAACGCTGAAATACGTAAATCATTATTTTTCCGTTCTCAAATCAAACAAAATTTCATGCAAACATGTCTAAGAAATAAAAAGTTACATAGAATAGATTAGAAATCATTTATTTACTTAAATAAGGTACAATATGGTGTTACATAGTAGGTACATTTGTTCGTTCTTATTTGCCTTTCAAATGACTTACAAATTATCATTTAAAGAATATTAACTATTAAATCAGTACATAATATCTGTCATACATAATATGCAATTTTGTCATGATTATTATTATTATTTTTGTATTCATTCTGGTAACTTATTAAATAATTTGATTGCCATACAATATGCGCTGTTACTATAATATTCTTTTTTTGAATAGGCACAATCAATTTGTTTTTCCATGGAAGTGGTAAGATTTTGTGTACAAACTTTTATGTCTATTTCACCACCTTGTCTAGTCTAAAGAGTTTGGCCAGTTCGTTAATACATCAGTCAATCAGCTTTGCCTATTATATATATTAGTCATTACATATGAAATAGGCGTTTTGTAAAGGAGTTCCATAAAATCGATTTTTTTTAATATATTTATTTAATCAAAGTATATACCATTGCTATCTATGCACTTTTGGCATCTCATAGGTAGTTCATTGATTCCTTTACTAAAAAAACCATTCGGACAGGAATTAATAAAATCTTTGAAGGCGCTTTGGACTGCCTCATCGGAGTTGAATTTTTTCCCTTGCAAGAAGATATCCAAATTTCGAAAAAAATGGCAATCTGTTGGAGCAAGGTCCTGGGAGTACGGAGAATGTCTTATACATTCCGATTGAAGCTCTTCTAATTTGGTAGCCGTCTGTTGTGCTGTGTGTGGTCTAGCGTTGTCCTGAAGCAGCAGTGGCCTAGAGCGAATGATCAACCTCGGTTGTTCAGCTGCTAGCTTTTCCATCATGATTTGCAGTTGCTGGCAATAGATATCTGCCGTAATCGTCTGGCCAGATTTAAGAATGCAGTAGATGAACGCTCACAAGTAACTTTTTTTGAGTAAATTCTCGCTTGGCTTTCAGCAGGCTTTGGCTGGTTCGCCAGGGTTCAGCCATTACGATGAGCATTTCCGATTATCTTACAGGATCCACTTTTCATCACAAGTATTGATTCGATTTAAAATCCCTTCATTCATCATCAACATAACTCAACCGGCACAATATAATTATGTAACACAGCAGTCGACGCGCGTTTATCGATTTGCTGTACTCAATTCATTTGTACCCACCTTTCAAGCTTTATCACCTTCCCAATTTGCTTCAAGTGGATAAAAACAGTTTTATCACTAACACCGCAGCCTACAGCTAAATCGGACGTGGCTTGCGATGGATCCGCTTTCACAATAGCTTTCAATTCTTCATTATCAACTTTAGTCTCCGGCCGTCCACGGGGCTTGTTCTGCAAGTCGAAATTTCCGGAACGAAAACGTTGGAACCAAAAACGCACTGTATTTTCTTTTGTGACACCGCCGCCATACACATCATTAATCCTTCGAACCATTTCTGCAGCACTGGTGCCAATGTGGAACTCGTACTCGAAAATAATACGATATTTCAAGTTTTCCATTTTGTAAACAGAGTGACGCAAAGAAAAAACCAAAAGAGGAAAAAACAAATGAATTACGGTTTTCGAAAATGCATGAGTAAATAGCGGTATAAATTTGAAATTGGAATTCCTAACCAAAGAAGATATATGTGAGATCAAAGTGGCCAGTACGGCAAAATGCCAATTTCATATGTAAGGACCTAATATAATAGATATTATTGGAAGATATATGCTGCCCGCGACTTCTTTCACGCAAAAATGAATCCTTCTGGAAACGTACATTTTACCACGTTAAAAAGTAGCCTATGTCCTTCCCCGTCGTCTACTGTTTCTGCCAAATTTGATAAAAATCTGTCCCGTAGTTTCGGAGCCCATTTAATTCCAAAAATAAACAAACTTACAAACAAACAAATCTTTACTCTTTATAAAATTAACGTTCACGGTTTCTTAAAGTTAAAAAAGATATTTTTGTAAATTAATAAAAAATTGTATAGGCTGGCCACATTGTTTACTCTACATCCAATTTTAATTAAAACCACTTTATTCTCTAAATAGAACCTAAACATACAAATCTGATTGTTGACTTTTGTAATATACAAAACTAGCTTTTGCCCGCGGCTCTGCAATACAGTATCCCAGTAGTATGCTCTGTAAATACAGTATACCACGGGAACACTGTACTTTTTCGGGATAAAAAGTATGTTAAGCAAGTGTTATAATTTCTTACCATCAGAGGTTGGTGGTTTTAAAGATCGGGAACGCAGTTGTAACTCTTCTGGTGTTGCAAATGTCTATGATGGATCGCCTGATGGTATGAAGTTGTAGTAATTGCTTACCATAAGATATCTGCAACATCACAGTAGTTAATTTTTAAATTTCCAAACCCTACCCTGGTCAAAGAAATTGTAGGTCTAAGGAGAGGGGGAGTAATTGATTCGTGAACGCACTTCAAAGTAAGCAATTAAAACATTCGCAACACCGGTGAAATTATAAGTGCGCTCACGGTCTTTAAACCCCAAATTCCTTGGTCTTCGGGTAAAAAAAGGTAAGTATTTCCTTTGCAAGAAGTTATGAGATGTCGTAGAGACCAAGTGAAATTCAAGATAGTCCGTAACCGTATGTAAAATTTTTATTTTTATAACTTATTATAATATTAAATAGTGGCTTGGCAATGAGCACTTATAGAGTTGAATGTCCGGTACCGGCATTCATATTTTAATTTAAATAAGGTAGATAATATAGATTAGACCCATGCAAGTCACTGACAAACCTGGAAAAGCATTTCGATGTTATCACTATGCCAATAAGGATTCAATAGTAGTACAATTCGGGTTATCCGTACGTTGATTTCGAAGATTGTTGACCAATTTGAAAACTTTTCGTAGGTTTGGTTCAGTTTTCTAATTTGAAAATTGACAACACAATCTAGATCACAAATAATAGAATCACTGCAGGTAATAAGATATTAGCACTATAACTTTAAGCTAATAGTAACCATAACATTTATATATTGATTTATTAAGGTGCTCACTGCCAAGTCACTATTTAATTGAATAATAAATTATAGAAATAAAATTTTCAACACACGGTTCCAAATTTTTGTAAGTGAGTAATTAATTAAATGGACTATCTTGAATTTCACTTGCTCTCTACGACATCTCATAACTTTTTGCAAAGGAAATACTTGGCTCTTTTCATTTAGGTAATGTTTTTGTGGGTATAAATATATTTCCGTTGTCTAGTACCTGTGATACAAGTTCTTCGGATACTTAGTAGTGGTGTGGAAGAGTCCATAGATATTATTATTATTTAAAAAAAAGATACGACACGTCTATAACCCTCGTTCAATGCAGACACACAGCCGATATGTCGATGAACTTGTACAGAACAATTGAAACACAAAAGTGACGTATTCAGCAAACACCGTGTTTGTGAAACAATAGCAATAACTCCAACGGGTTTTGCGTAAACAGAGAGAATCCTACGCAAATATTGATGTTTACAAGCGTAAAGCTTACACGATTACTTTATCGCGCGAGTATATGGTACACGAGCTACGGACGCGCCCAATTTTTCATGAAATGTAAACAACACAATTCAGGTTTATTAATAGACGTATATATTATAGACGAGGTATGTTAAGGCAA
Source organism: Phengaris alcon alcon (assembly GCA_037179445.1). Classification (NCBI taxonomy): domain Eukaryota; kingdom Metazoa; phylum Arthropoda; class Insecta; order Lepidoptera; family Lycaenidae; genus Phengaris; species Phengaris alcon. The sequence goes on along the minus strand of JAYRCH010000251.1, from coordinate 296,014 downwards.
AAACTGTCCCCACTTAAATGGCCCCAATTTTTAAGTAGTTTTTGGGTCCATTTTGACATGTGATGTATGGTGAATTAAGATGGCTGACATTTGAGGTATGTTTGTTCTGTAAAAAGTACGTCATAAAGTACGTCTACAGATAGGCTCTTTACTTTTGAAATCTTTTTGGGTTACAAAAATATAAAATAATGTTCATCGACTTTTGAAAAGATATTCGGCTTTGTAGTAAAACTGGGAACTACGCAAAGTAACAACATTATCCTATCCTATCCAACGTCGTCCTTCCTACTACTATTATAAATGTGAAAGTTTGTGAGGATGGATGGATGTTTCTTACTCTTTCATACAAAAAATTCATATCGGATTTCGATGAAATTTTGATATTACTAAATATCTATATAATTACTCTAAGCCCCTGTAATCTATAATCTGGCAGTTGTCTACAATCAATTGATATGCTCGCTTATAGATGTAATCTCGTAATCTTGTGCGATTTCAGTGATATTATTGGGCAATTTAATTGCAATCGGTGGATCAAACGTAATGATACAGATTACGGGACGTTATAATGATGCTAATTTAACAACTTGACTTATGAGTCAAGGTGTGAAAAAATTTACTATTTTTTTAACCACACTAAAATAATCCAAATAAAATATCTAAGATAAAAGCAAAGATTCTATGAGATATAGATTTCTAAGAGAAAGCAAAGGAAGCAAAGATTCCTTACTATTAACTAGGCGCGCCATGGTAAAATTTCTCGTTTCTACTGTAATTATCCTAGGGCGGCTGTGCTGAAATAGATTTTCAGGGTCAAGTCATATCAAGGCAGATAGAACGCTTGCCACTAATTAGCTTCTCATTTAAAATAAATAACTAAACATTTATTAGAATTTTTGGATAGGTATTACCCTACCCAAAGAGTACCCCAGTAACAGTAGATCCTAAGCCTAAGAAACATAAAAGAGACATATTAATAAATCAAAGTATATAAATAATATATAATAAAAAATACATAAATAAATAAAATAATAAAAAAGAAAACAAAGCAAATGCAACAATGACAAAAAATAAACGAGGCATAGAACGAAATTTGGTACTCCCACTCAACAGCCAACCTGAGGTTTTTCGTGAGGCTCAGATATTTTTCCGTTGAAGACGGCCTATGCATGCCGAAGTATGCAACGGTAAATTGGCATTTTGATAAAAAATATTAACTAACAAGCTGGTGCCCGTAACTTCGTTTGCGTAGATCTAACGAAAAAGGAACCCTAAGATAAATGTAGCCTAAGTTACTCCTTATAGCTATCCACCAGTGAAAGTTCCGTGAAAATCGGTCCAGCCGTTTCAGAGAGTAGCCGGAACAAACAGCCAGACAAAAAATTTAAAACTGGTTTTTATTGAAGGCATGAACTGTATATACTTTTAACCTGTTAATTTAAAATTACAAACAGACATTTCAATTTTATACATCGGCATAGATTTAACTTATTATTACATAATTTGACAGAAATGTTATAATTTAATGTTTTGTTAGTAATTTGCGAAAGGGGTAAGCAAGGACTGGAGAGACAAATTTTTATCTTGAAACGAAATTTCGTTGCTGTCACTTAATTAAGTGACAGCAAAGTTTTCGCCAAAGGTAAAATGTTCAAGCGTAAAAGTGTTTTTAATTAAACGATTTCGAAATAACCCGACCTAGGGCTACGGGTAAGTGATACTCCCTAACCCGGCTTATTGCGGTGAGATTATTTTAATTAAATTTAGAGCGATACAAAATTCTTTAACCAAATTATTGAGCTGTAATAAAATATATTTGTCAATAGAAATCCCTGATTCATACTGAATACCTGTGATGTGAGTGTAACGTGAATGCCATATAAATTTCATCAAAATCCGTTCAGTAGTTATAGCGTGAGAGAATAACAAACATCCATACGACTGACCACCACACCACAGAGGGTCAATTCCGCTAAATAAAACCTGCTTTAATACAATTACAATCAAGTCCTGATACGCTTAAACTGCCAAACTGGCATTCTCGTGAACAATAAAATAGTGTCAAACGCGTTCTGATTGGTCGAAACTTCACTAAATTAGTTTATGATAACAAGTCACTTCACTTAACTTATAATACAATCAAAGTAAAATGTAAGTCCACTTTAAATACGAGAATTGAGGTTCTGGCATTACATGAAAATCGCATAAGAGCGCCGTTGAATCGTGCGCGCGCACACATACTCACATATGCCGCAGTCGGTGCGGCCGCTTCCTTTGTGTTTAAATATTTTGAGGCGTCCGGTCCTAGTGCAAAGGAAAATGTTCAGAAACTGGTTGATCAGGAAATCCATACGTCCATTATAATATTAGTAAGGATATATGGATGTTTGTTATTTTCACGCATAAACTTCTAAACCAATTTTGATGAAAATTAGAATGTAGAAATAGAGTTTGCATTCTGAATCCGAATAATTCTCGTAACTATTTATGATCATAATGCTGTTTCGGTCCGCGCTGTCTCACTCGCTCATGCGCGATAGACGCGCGTGTGACTGCGACACCGCGCGGACCGAAACAGGATTATGTTTCAAAGATTTCAAAACTAAAGATTAATGACGTACATTTGACAGAACAAATAAATCTTCATACAAGAAAAAATTATGCCATCTTGATTTCACCATACCATACCTCATAATATGTCAAAATGGCCCTAAAATCTTCCAAAAATGGGACCATTTAAGTGAGGACAGTTGTCACCTCAACATTCCTCGTATGTAAAATATAGGTACGCCTATGTTTTGTTCACAAATAGTTACGAGAATTGGGCTTCTAGATTTGAACACATAGGCTACTTTTAATAACAGCAAAATGTACGGTTCCTGTAGGATTTCTTTTTACGCGTACGAAGTTGCGGGCAACTTCTAGTAACATTTTAAACTTCTTCTAATATTATTATCAAAAACAACAAAATAACATAAATATTACGCGAGTCAAAAGTTAGTAACGATAGTAACATGGAGCTGACGCGGACGGCGCAACAAATGGGGGAACTTCGAGTCCCGAGTGTAAAACCGTGTTCCGACTTCGGATATTTTCTTTGTTGGAATAAGTAACAATGTAAGGAAATATTTATTCCGCTGTGTGATACTTATTAATATACAAAGCAAGCGCAAGCCGCCATACATTTCATCATTATCATCATCATCGTCAACCCGTAGTCTTCCACTACTGGACATAGGCCTTTCCCATTTCGCGCCACCATCCACCACCACCATCACCATCCACCCGGTCCTCTGCCTTCCTCATCCAACCGCTTCCCGCCACTCTCTTTAGGTCGCCGGTTCACCTCGCGGGTGGTCGTCCTACGGGGCGGGTTGTTCGCGGTCTCCACTCCAAAACCTTTCTGCCCCATCGGCCATCGGCTGCTCGACAAACATACATACATACATTTACTGCCTGGTAATTAAAATACGTGGCTACAAAAAGTATTTATTGTAAGTTGTACTTTATGAACATAGGAACAAAAAAAGCAATAATATTATACATCAAACTCGGGGGATAAAAAATAATTAATTATCTAACCTAACCTAACCTTTTGTACAATAAATTGTCCTAGTGGCAGTTTGCAGAAAAGCGACATCTATTAGTGGCGATGTTAATTACGTAATGACATTAATAACTAGTTTATTTGGAAAAGCAACATGCTAACAGATAAATGATAGATGTCGCTTTCAGGTTACGAAAACCAATAATTATTTTTCATAGTATAAATATAAATATAGTATAGAGGGATTCCATTATTTCACACCCGTAGTAACATTTTTTTTTTCATAAAACTATTACCAAATTGCTGAACTATAGAAAAAGAAAATAACTTTATACTCCAATTCTATCTAATGGGCCACTAGGTCACAGATTAATAAATATTTACTATGTAACAGATACATCACTCCCATATAGGAGCGAAAATACCTACGAAATCTTAATATTATTATTAAGATTTCACAGCGAAAAAAAACGTATCGTAATTACGCGCACAAAAAGTTGAGATTGTGTTGCCGGCCGTGCGACTCGCGTTACACTAGACTGCTCACGTAATTCGCTAGGGTTGTACCTATGAGAAATATTGTAATAAAACTAATGTTGTGAAATAATCATATTTTTCCTTGTTTACTACGAAACACTAAAAATACAATTTTGGATTCGAATATTTTTGTTATTGTATCCATAATTAAATTAACATTAAAAACAAAAACATGTAGGTACAACAACTATTAGTAAAAAGAAAATAGAAGTTGTAACTTTCGCAGTATTTAGGTATATAAAATACAGATCCAAGAAAAAACACCTAGCTTTGCGTAATATATTATATAAGTACTAGATAAGGTAGTAAGGTAGCTATTATAAAAACAACACTATTTATGAATAATGAATAATCCTACTACTATCTACCTACTACTATTATAAATGCGAAATTTGTGAGGATGGATGGATGTTTGTTACTCTTTCAGACAAAAACTACAAAACGGATTTTGATGAAATTTAGTTGGGATACTGTATTTACGCGGACGGAGCCGCGGGCAAAAGCTAGTGTGCTATGAATTCCAACAATAGGATAAAAAAAATTAAGTGAACAAGGGGGCTTTAAGGGGGTATTGTATGGAGTTCAGTCCTTAATTTACGATTTATATATAAATATCTACCTACCCACATAACAGTTTTAGTATTATTATGTTGAAATAAATAATAGTGACAGTTTGTAAAGATAGATTTAATATACTCCTTACCTTTGTTCATCTCTCGGCAATGAAAAAAATTACAATTTTTTATTGGATTTTTGGCTTTGACAGCAATTCACTTCGCAATAATTACGTGTCATTTCGACTCATAATCGCGGGAAACGTGCGGTGCGCGTGCCCTTGCGCGGGCGTGCGGCGGCCTATTGTCAATTGTATCTAGCGAGATACGCCGAGCGGTAGGCAAATATCGCGTGTCCTTGAGCGAGTGTCAAACACTGGAGCTTTTACGCCGCAAATCGACAATTTACAGCATGATAACCATAGATTAAACAGATATTATGACAACGAATATCACAGATAAGTACACATTTTGGACACGAATACTCTGATATTCGGAGACTCATTTGACTCATCATCAATTTTTTATTCCCAAGTCCTAAAAATGTATCTATCTTTTTGTTTAATAATTTTTTAAGTACTATAAAACCACATATGATCTACCAACTTGGCCGCTCTTGATGGTAAATCAGGCAGAATTCGCCAGTGTCCTTTTAGTAATTTATTTTCAAAATATGTTTTTGGGTTAAAGCTTATCTGATGGAGATATAAACTTATATCTGTAACAACAGATGGAACGCTTTTTAAGGTTGTTTTGTATTTTTAGTCTAGAAAAATCAAATTGGTCAAGTTGTCACTGGATTACTTTCAGTGCCCAAGTTGTAATCAAAAATAAATACGAAAACTAGCTGCATAATCTTAATCAACCGCATTTAACATTATAACTCCTAGGACCTACACGAAAAAAATAACGAAATAAAAAGTAAACATGTAAAATATTGGTTTAATGTACGGAAACCTACGTGCGCGAGTACAAATCGCACTTGGCCGGTTTTCTTTTTTATGTATATAGTGCGTGCGCGCACTAAATACTTATACCGGAGCAGCTCACATTATACGGTAAGGCGTAATTTCGTATGTGTGTGCATGACACTGTGTATACACACACGGCGAGGCCGAACTTATAGCGGCATCACTGTGTGGTTCGCAAAACAATGTCTTCACTTTTTTATTTGGTCTGATTCGGTAGCTGCACAGGAAATGTCTCGACTGCCTCGGACAGTGTTTCAAATAACATATTTTATCATTAAATAAATATCGTCATTGCGTTTGACTTTTATAAAGTGTTCGATCAATAAATAAAACTTTTATGCTAACATATGCGTTGGTTTTTCAATAATTTTTATCGGTGTAAAAGTAACGAAAAAAAGCGTACCCGTATGTATTCGTTACTTTAACAATTAGTACTCGTTACGTTACTCGTCACTTCTGATACTTCTTAACATGCTATGTTATGTTAGGGCAACGAATAAGTCGTATTGCGTGCGCGTATAGTATGATGTCGCGGTGTCGCAACATTCGTGATTTGTAGAAAGCATACATAAACATAACATACCAAGCTGCATTTTTTCACTTTTCCGTATTTTGAACCAGACTTATGTTCAAGTTATTCTAAATTTAGTTTGATTTAATAGGTAAAGTGTACTAGTACTACAAGTGAACTGTTGACGGAATCTACTGTATTTGCTATGGATTTCATATTTTGAAATTTTTAACCGTGAGCTTTATATCACAATAACATAGCAATCCATTATGCATCAATTATAATGAAAAAGTAACAAATAGGTGTCGAATATTATTTATTGACAATAATATTTACCTAAATAACATTCTCACGATAAATCAACTTAAAAACTATTTTTACTTAGAATGAAATGAAACATAATAATAAAATAAAAACATATTTTAAATAAAACTAAAACAACAAAGAAAATCCTTAATCCATCCGAAAAACCTAGAGTACCGAAATTGTGTGAACTGACACAATGTAGGTACCCATACTGTGAAAAATGCGAGTAACGAAATGTATTCGTGTGTAACGTTTCGTTACTCGGTACTAGATGGCGCACCCGCTACTCAGTACCGAATACATCCGGTTCGCTACAGCTCTAGTAATAATTGTAATTTGGGACGAAACTTGGAATAGTTTGGTTAACGTAGCAATAGCTCCCCACACTGATTTCAGTGACGGTGGCCGGTTTAATTGAAACCAGGCCAGCTACGCAGGAGTTATTTTATAGTGCCCAATTGTGTGCGCAGTACACAAGAGCACTCTCTCTTCCTTTACTCTCGTAACCCAGTGGGAGGAATAACCGATACGACTGGTGAGATATCAGGCGCAGGTCCGACTTTTTACATGCCCATCCGACGCATGGATCATCTTTCTTGTCAGACAATCAGGTGATCAGCCTGCATTGTCCTAACCAAACTTGGAAACAAGATTTTTTGTTGTTCCAATGCGGGAATCGAACCCACGACCTCCGAGTCGAGAGCGAAGCTCTAAACCACTAGACCACGGAGGCTGTTAACGTAACTAAAGTTCGAACGAATAGAAATCTTATTTCGTTTTGCGTTTGACAAATTTGTTTATTTTGAAAGTGTGAGAGCCATGCTGCGGCACGAAAGGGCTGGCTCGACCAAATACATATCCGGCCTCTCAGAAAACCGGCGTGAATTAACGCTTGCGTTGTGTTTTGTCGAGCGAGTGAGGTTACCGGAGGCCCAAGGGGGCTTGGGAATTTTAGGGACCTTTGGGGCACAAACAATTAATCGTAACGTTATCGAAAGAGAATATTATGTAAAATATGACAGTGCCAATACAATTGACAGTCGATAACGTTACGAATACGTACTTGTCAATGAGGGTCTTTCATAATTCTTTTGCCGCTAGAGGGCAGACCCAACTCACACAAAGCGTCATCTGGTGGCGTAAGTGGTATCAAAAACGGTCAATAAGAATTTTCAATTCTTTTTCTGTCACCAGGTGGCGTTTGGTAGCTCGACGGTCCTTGTCGTGTCAAAAAGCTGTCAGATGTCACGAATTTAAAAACCCTCATTGTTCGTTCTTAGCCCTCAGGAACGCAAGTGCGCTACACAAATGTTACTCCGCAATCCTCTGGTTTTGTGAGTGTCCATGGGCGACGGTAATCGCTAACCATCAGGCGAACCGTCTGCTCGTTTCCTATTCCAATTTTATCGGTTATTATATTCAAACACGATTACACCCTTCACAGGTACGAGGTAAGCTACAAATATGTTATGATAAAATATGATAATTATTACGACACTCTATAAGCTGGAGTAATCGCTTCATATTACCAAATGCCGCGTAAAGGTCATTTCAGACTACGCTATACCATTTTGTTATATATATATATATATATATATATATATATATATATATATATATATATATATTGTATAGCAAAGAAGGACCTAATGCTATACTATTAGGCATTGCGTTCACATTACGCGATATTATCGCAAGCATTTATATTATATAGCAAGCTCAGTATGGTTGTATCGCTCGTTTCACTGACGGGCCGGCCGGGGGTGAGGGAGGTAGAAGAGGGCAGCGCGCGATATAGCACAGCATCTTATAGCGTATAGTAAGCCAATAATATATAGTACAGTACAGTGTGGACGTGTCCACAACAATGTATGGTGCGCGATATTGTTGCGCTATGAGCTATATAAATTATACTATATGCTATTATATTATAGCGTAGTCTGAAATCCGCTTAATCCCGTTAGCTGTTATACTGCTCCCGCACGCGGCTACAAACAATATGTTGTATCAGGGGTGAAATATCACCGAATAGTGCAATGTGCATTAAATTACTTAATTCCTTACTATAAACAGTAATGATGATGTTATATAGAATATAGCAGGGTTTCCCTACCTTTCGCGGCGCCCCCTCTAGGATTATAAGTAACTAGCTTTTGCGAGCGGCTTAAATATAATATCTCACGAGAACACTATACTTTTTATTAGTATATGTGTTAATCCAGACCTTAAACTACTTCCTTACCAAATTTCATCAAAATAAGTAGTTTTTGCGTGAAAGAGTTAACATCCATCCATCCATTCTCAGAAACTTTCACAGTCATATTAGTAGTAGTAGTAGTTGTATTTGTATTAGTAGTATTCATGCCTCCCTGTGATATTTTTATTTCAAAAAAAGGCATAATTACCGATATTTATTTATTTCCATACAAATCTCTTTTTGTATGGTAATAAACGAGTATTGTAACTTGCCGAGACTTGTCTAATAGTGACCGGACGGGGCGTCGATTAATATTTTTTTGTAAAACAAAACCGACCTATGTTGAATTTCTGAGGAGGTGTCCCCCACTGGTTGGGAACTCCTGTGTTATATATAGCATACATCTCGATGAAACGTCAAATGAAATCCTGTTTTATTTCTCCCAAAAATAACAAAAGCAATTTGTGGGAGACGTGGAGCCCAAGCTAAGCCTGAGCTTGTACATTGGCGCCCCAGGCCTCTCACGAAAAGTGCGCTCGGGAACTATCTTCAAGGACACGTAAAATCGCTTCTCCACTGCGACGCGGCGCACGAAGAACACGCTGCGGCCTGACATAATATTATAGCTTCATGACATGTCAGCTTGTCATGATCAATCAAGAAAATTTATTTTGTATATATTACTTAAAATGTCCTTACTACTGTATAAATATTGCGTTGTAAAAAATTGGATGCTGGGCGATAAAATTCCGTGTAGTGCGCACAAAGCCTACCGTCATTAACCGATACAAAATTGTTTGGAGATTGACCCATCAGCACAAACGGTAAACGTAAACATCGCCCTTTAGCTTGCCTACTCCTCACACCAGGCTAGCTTGGAGGTCTACAACCTAAGGGTCAGTTCACACCGAAACAAAACGATACGCGACATAGCGCCTAATTTTTAAGATAGCTATTCAAACATTGAACTTTACTCATTACACAAGAAGATACACGTCAGTCGAAGAAAGTCAGGTTGCACCGCGCTGCACCGCGCTGCACCGCGCTGCACAGCGCATGTGCAGTGTACAGCTGATGTCATATGTAACGTGTATAATTTTGTGTAGTAAATAAATGTCAATATTGAATAGCTATCTAAAAATTGTCGCGTATCGGAGATTCGGGGCACTGTGGTAGCGACATGCTCAGGATGTAAGCCACTGTTTTACTTAACTTACATAAGCCATGCACATAAATTACATGACATTTATCGTTTGATATAATATTAGATTAGAGCCAAGTCGATTAGAGAAAATGTTAACATAGTTTTTGCTGTGGGTACTATCGAACAAGTTGCCGCTCGACCAGGCATAAGATGTAATATGTAGTTGCGTGTACATATGTAGTTCAACCACGTCTGAAGTCATTGCGGTCACTTCATTTGTATTTAAATATTTTGGGGCTTTCTAGTGAAAAGGAAAATGTTTATAAGCTGGTCGAGCAGGAGCTTTGTCGATGCTGTACATCACAAACACTTTATACTTTCGTATAAAACAGCCAGCAATAGAAATTGTGTATTTTTAGGATCACTAAATGGCAAATATCGAGATGTCTCGAGGAAGTCTCAATTCGTTACCCTTGAACTCAATAAATATTGATTCGCGCAGATGAGAGTTCTCCATCAAGATCTTTTCTGTATCGCCTACGCTTTTATTTGCTACAATAATAAATGACTTGAAAATGTTTTTTTTTTTTGCAGAATGAATAAGATTGCAATAATATGGCTTCAACAATATTATCTCGGACTTAGCCCCTAGCCCAACATTATAGTAGTGTGTTTGAGTGATCGATGCTTGTACAATATCGGCAAAGGTCCTGCCCGACTAGATGTTAAACAATTTCCTTTCGCCTCAAATATTTAAACACAAAAGATGTGACCCGCTTCGACTGCAGACGTGGTTGAATTTCGGTCCGTATTTTAACGTGAGTATATGTGCGCACGAGTCATCGGCGCTGTTAAGCGATTTTGATCTTATGATTGGTCGAGCGGCAACTTGTCCAATGGTACCTATAGTCCGAACTAGCTTAAACATGCGACCAATTATGAAGTTGGCATAGCACAGCAATTTACATAATTACGAGCTATATTCTGAATGCGATGTGTGTATTGTACTATCAGGGAATCTGATTCATAAGCAGCTAGCGTGTCCTCATAATTTATTTGTATTACTAGGCTCCGCCCGCGTAAATATAGTATCCTGTACTTTTCCAGGATAAAAAGCAGCATATGTTTTATTCCAGAACCTAAACTAGTGCCACACCAAATTTCATCGAAATCCGTTCAGTAGTTTTTGCGTGAAAGGGTAACAGACATCCATCCATCCATCCATCCTCACAAACTTTCACATTTATAATAAATAGTTGTAGGATAATGACAACATGCAGTCAATAACATATTGTCAGTTTGATCTTGTTTATTAATAATAATAATAACTATAATAATAATAATTTTATTTCAAGAATGTAGTGTTACAGAGATCTTAATAATTTAAAAACATGTTCTCGTACATTCTGCCATACAGATGGCGCGCAATATTATTAGAATAATACTAACAAATTACGACAACGGTCAACCTGCTCACGAATAAGATTCCCTGATAGCACAAGGCAAAGCGATCGCCCTAAAGATCATGGGCGATCAACGCAGTAATGGAACAACTAACGTTATCGATACAACCAAGTTTTGTCGATAAAAATATAAAGTGCACACAACTTTTTCCACAAAGTCTGTACAATTAATGACTCTTTCACATCGTACAAGAAACCTCTTTGATGCTGTGAAAAATCCATGCTTGTTAACGTGACCGCGGTGATTTGTAACACACTAACAAGCGAAGGCTACTTATTTTTGTTCCTAACTTGTCCGTATCAGGAATATGAGGGTAATAAGTACGTTACACGAGCTGGTTATTTTCGTACGAATATGAAAGAAAGGCTTTATGGCATTAAGCAGAGTACTTGTGTAAATATACCTAGGAAATATTTTATTTAAACATTTTAAAATTACTGTAGAATAAATTATACGGACATACCTACCGGTATAATATTTTGCATATTTACATGGTTTATTTGAATAAAATGCGGACAAAACATATAATATAAGATTTTTACAAAAATTAAACACAATAACAATCAATTGTACCAGCTGGGTACCAGTAGTGATGTATGAACGCACAGGCCAAACCCTTAAGGCTAGAAATTTGAAATTTTGCACACGTATATAATATATGACGTGGGCATCCACTAAGAAAGCATTTTTGAAAAATCAACCCCCAAGGGGGTAAAATAGGTGATAAAAGTTTGTATGAAACTTTTTATTCCTTGGACATATTTGTATGATATTCCGTATGAATTTAGTACGGAAAAAATAATGAGCTGTGTATTTCAGCGTTTTCTCAAATTCAACCCCTAGGTGGGTAAAATAGGGAATGAAAGCTTAAAATCTGATTTCACGCGTCCGAAGCCGCGGGCAATAAATGCTAGTTTATTAATAATCACATTAAAATTATCTAAATGAAAATAGTTATAATTTATCTAAAATTCTACATTTTCATGTATGTTGTATCTACTTAAACTATTAAAATCAATAATAAAATTTGTTTTAGTTGTATGTACTTACAAAGTTCTTTATAGAACGCAAGTAAAAATAAATCTACCATACAAGAGAGGATATTACAGACAAGACTTTCTTTTATTTACAATAATAGATAATATTGTGTTAGACCTAGCTTTTCAGGAAGTAATTCGCTTACTAATAGACCTACGTAGAAATTATCTGTTTCGCCGTCCTGGTTCTTGCATGTCCATCTTATGTTATTTATTTATTTATTTGGCATATCAATAATATAAACACAAGCTTACATACTTATCATTTTGGTCCATTAACAGTGTTCATATCAATTAAAGACATGCATAACATTGTTTTATAAAACACAGTACAACATATTTTAGTATAGTTTAAAAAGTAAAATAAATATATACATTAGATTACATTAATATTAAAACAAAATTAAAAATCTATTAAATTCAGGTGAGTAAAAATGTAAAGTTAAGTTATTAATTATTATATACACAAATTATTCTTATGTCATGGTTCCTGTTGTGACAATCATAGAATATTAGTCAAAAACAATACAATAATAGTACACAAGCAATATAAAAAAAATCATTGGCATTGAAATAAAGTAATGAAAATTATAGAAAGATAGATTTATAACATGTCAAGGAATTATAATTAAATTAAGCAAATTAGCAAATTGTTAAACAACGTAGTATCTACAATAGAAATACAACATGTCAATTAAAATGTTATGATAAAAATGTTTGAATAATCAGGTCAATATTATTTTCTTGAAAGACATGGGCGCTCGTGAAAGATGTCTCTAGATGTTAGAATGGTGATAACAATGATACAGCGCCACTAATATTTAATCTTCTTTACTTACGTAGTTTTATATACATATGAGAGAGATGACACAGACACCTATACACTATAGATAGCTATTTGGCTAACTAAATTATTCTATCTCGATAGGCTTCGCTTGTGACACCTGTCAATGAGACATTGACATTATATTCTTTTCATAACTACTTTAATATGCGACAATTAAACTCTACAGACACTCTTTACTAAGATTTCAAAAGCCTAGACCTAGCCAGTGTAGCACAATAGAACAGTCTTTGAAAAGTGCGTAAGTAACAAAAACATTTCTTACACCCTGGTGTGAGGGACAAAAGCTGTTATATGCACGTTCTTTAAAAAAAGTCCTTTTATTAAAACACTACAATACTAGCTTTACTTTACATAGACTTAACTTATTGTCTATCTTAAATAATAAGGAGACACGATCTACTGCATCGTTTCTAGGCGAACAGGGTGTATTTATCAAAAAGGTATGGTTACTTGTGAGGGTGCTGTAGTACAGTGGCATCATAATATGTGTGCGCAACTAGATAACAAGGGATACTATGGGACATTGTATAAGTTTTTTGGAATCCATTAAATAGCTCATCAATGTCCCTTGTTATAAACAATGAGTTCCTTGTTCTATTCTTGGAGGAATAGATAAGTAAATGTAATTATTATTTATCTTATGCAATTAAAAAGTTATGGGAAGTATGCATATTTTACAAAGTTTGTCGCGTTAAAAGATTGAAGGTAAAAGGGTGCAAGCGCTAGGCGCACGGAAACTGCAGACAGAAAATGCTGAGTTATAACGTATTAATTATCTAATCGGTCGGTAGTGTATTTATTCATTAGTGCTATTGGTTCGATAACTTGTTTCTGAACAAAAAAGTCACATTAGATAAGGTTGTTCATAAACAACAATTACCTTAGAGCAAAAAACTCAATTACGGATATTTTTGCATGTGACCTGCTGCTTATGTCAGGACTTGTTTAGGCTGAAAAATAATCAAAACATTCGAAAAAAAATTATACTATATAAAGTTACATTACGCTCTTTAAAATGCCGTTAAGGTCATTGAACTCACACAGCTTATAGCTTAGCTGTATTGGTGTACCTGTTTCTGTGAGATTAATGACTTCAGCGCCTTAGAGAGCGCAACTTTATTTAACTTTTTTTACTTAACTTTTTTTTTTTTTTTTTTCGCGACGATAATGACGCGCGCGCGATTTGTCGCGCCGAAAAACTTCGCTCACATGTGAACACACCATAATATTTTATGCACATTAAATACAAATTTATTTTATAGTGATAATTATTGAACCAGTATCTGTATTTTATTGTGGGCTTGCTACTATTTTCAATATTCTTTTCGTATTTTGTTTTCTGGATGATATATCGTATCTATCCACCCGGACCTAACATATAACGTTTAGAGACAGCGAATTATTTTAATGGATATTTTTATTATTTATATTAAAACAACATGTACCGACTCCAGGTACAAACTTACAAAGTCACTATCTCTTTCATATTATTGATATTTACTATTCAAAGTTTGTGCAGTTTATATTTGCACTAATTTTAAAAGACCTAAAAATAACAATACAAGAAGATGTTAAGTTAAAAAAAAAACCGGAATATTCAAAAAATAGGAATACTTAATGCGTTATGTTCGTTTTTAAGCGAGCGAGTCAGACTCACGAACGACATATCGGCAAAAAATCAAGTTTGTTGTATGGGTATACTTAGACAGCCTGGTGAAAGACAGACAGACAGCCGTCTCACAGGTCCCGTCTTTATCCTTTTGGTACGGAACCTTTAAAGTAAATTAGACGGTAATAATTTTCATAATACTCTTGCCTAGCATTAATTGCGTCCAATTTATACTAAGCTAGCTTTTGCTCGCGGCTCCACCCGCGTAAATACTATGCTTTTTTGGGATAAAATGTAGCCTATGTTTTAAACCAAAGCCTAAACTACTTCCATACCAAAATACATTAAAAACCGTTCAGTAGTTTAAGCGTGAAAGAGTCACACATCCATACATCCATCCTCACAAACATTCACATTTATAATGGTAGTAAGATTAACCCTTCAAAATAACTCTGAAACTTGCATACATTACATAAAGAGGAACGATGCACTAAAATAACCGTTACAATAAAAGCAATAGGGTACAATCTACCCCTACTGCGTCTTTAGAACTTCTTTTGGGTACAAATGTCCCTTTAAATTGTCTCAAGAGACCTCCAAAAGTTAAACTACATTGCACCCCAAGATTGCTATTATATATTTATGTAAATGTTTATATAAATGACATCGTCCCAAAGAGTCACAACCCAGAAGAGAACATTGGCAGATGGGAAAAATGAGAACATAATTTTTCTTTCTTTTAGTTAACTTCTTACACCAAAGGAATTATATATATATATATATATATATATATAATTTTACTGTCTGTCTATATTTTTTATATGTCTATATAACATAGAACCGCTATAAATGGCCTTTGTCCTCCCTCGTGATCTACTCTATATATGTGCTAAGTTTCATCCCAATCGGTCTAGTAGTTTCGAAACCTATTAAATACAAAAAAATAGTGTAGAGGTATAGACAAAACAAATAGTAAAGGTATAAAAAACCACATTCAGATTATATACAAGTTGTAATAAAAACAAAAATAAGTATTCAAGGAGCGTGATCAGTATTCGATTTTCGTCTCAAAAATATATAAAACGAGTGACAGTTTTCAATATATTTTAATCATGATGATTGTTATTTTTATGTAAATAACGAAAATTTTTAGTTCGGCTTACTGTCATTAATAATGTGTAATATTGTGGCCCAATGTTGGGCTAAATATGTCATTCATACCGATAAATATACACTTTGTAGAATAAGAATCATGCATTACATTCCTTTGATACAATTACATTATACACTAAAATAGAGCAAACATTTATCTAATTTCGCAGAATAAAATTGGATAAATCAACTTTTTTCAATTGTTCTACTTTCATTTCTAATAAATACCTTCCTGAAAGGATTTATACTTTGGAATAATCAACATCGCAAAAAAGTCCATAGACTACTAAATGTTAGAAATATTATTATGTTCTGTGCGTTGAAAGCGAGCGAGTGGAGCGAGCGAGCAAAAATGTCTCTAATTTTGCAGGTTTCTATTGGATAAATCCCTGTGGACCAAAACAAATGACACACAGTAACACACTGCCACAATCTGCAGATTCGCATATCTTCTCAGTACCAAATGAACCCCCCAGCGCCCGCCGCTCTCATCTAAAAAATATTGAATTTAAATTGTATTTTATATTATTGAAACGCTTTCAGAATATTTTGCATCGTATACTACCGCAAGATTTTACAGAGCGTTTAGTCATTGTTTGTATTCAGACTTTAGAGTGTAAAGTATAGGTACCTACTGTACAGTACTAAAATATATTTTTTGTTAAATTTTCGAGAATATTTTTGTATGCAAATAATAATGTTTTTTATATTTCTGTAAGACAAAAAAATGTTTAGGCCACATTTTCCGCCCCCTGAAATTTGCTGCCCTACTCAGACTACTGTTAAATCTGCCTGGATTTACTACTATTTACAGAATGAAAAGATAAACAAATCATTGACAGGCTGCTGGATTTGCAGACTGGACCGTGAGGATGGCCTGAATACGTGAATACGTGATTTTTGCTTCACGTATTAGAGCGTTTTCACATTATGTGATACGATGTCGCTTATCGCGCGCGATAATGTGAGAGACAGCTATATTATTTTATATATTGAAACATATAACTTCTTATTTATTAATTTGCCTCATAGAAAAAAGTTAAAAAAATGTTGTGAGAGATTGACAAACGTCAACGCGTAATAAAATTATATCAAATGCACGGTAGGAAATTTGAGCTTACTGAGGTAGCGATAATAATATAAGCTTTATTTATTGTAATAATTTAAAAGAATATCAGTCCAGTTCCATCAAAGTTACGAAAAATAAAATATCATTCATGTTTTCACGATGAAATCGAACGTCAAAACTCATAGGGCTCGACAATTATGAATACCCCCGGTTTCTGAAAGGCTAATCAACACCAATATTACCTAATCAGCGGTCAAATCTCTTGTCAGGTGTAAATTGAGTTGCAAAAAGTTTGATCAGTCGTTTGATTTAATCAACGTGTTACTTAACAAAACGAATGTCAACCGATGGTTTTAAACCACATGTCAAACGCTGTTTTCGGGTTCTAGCTATTTAAGTAAGTGAAATAAGTCATGTCAAGATGATCAATGATTGGTAAATTTTTCTCTAATTAGCGTTTCAGAAACGCAAATTGATTTAACAAGCCAGTTAACTCAACATACATGTTAGTTCATCGACTATTTGATTAGCCTTTCAGAAACCGGGTGTTGGTGTGTGTATGTGTGAACCAAAACCATGGTAATGCTGATATTTTCATTAATTTCATGTATTTCTTAGCATTATAATAAGAAATTAAAACTCTTCGCACGCATTCCACAGCATAAACTTTAATTGTGCCAAATTTCACTCTCATCGGTACTCACAATTCTTGTAAAACTGTACTTGAAATTTTCGCTTCACGTATTAATATATAGATGACCCGCTATCGCTAGAGGGTACAGATGGGGTTTATATCTAGCTTTTAGTTAAATTAATACTACAGAATAAAATTTCAAACATGACTTACACCAATGATCTTCCTACTACAATTATAAACGTAAAACTCTGTGAGAATGGATGTGTGTATGTTATTATTTCACACAAAACTACTGAACCGATTTCGATTAAATTGTGAATGGTGCTTAGGTTTTTTATAAAAACATAAGATTAGGCAGGATTATATTTAATTATATTAGGATATGAAGACATTGCAAGAATTTTATCCCGAAAAAGTAAATCTGAATGAAAGAAAACATTTAAAAATTTAAATTCCACGAACACTATTCCTCGCGGGCGGAGCCGCGGGCAAGAGCTAATACATCAATGTAACTCCATATAATTTCTGATTTTTTTCAGAAGGACGAAAACAATACAAATAGTAAAATCTTAAGCCTCTGTATAACGCCAGTGACCTTGCGCGTCAAGTGCCATACTGATTTTGTACGCGACAAGGGCGTCGCGCGCCGACCGGAGAGTATTGAAATCGTATAAAAAATTGCTGTAAATATTTGAGATAAAATTTGAAAATACTGAAACGGCGTTCCCCTGAGTCTTACCTTACTTCGAATACTGAAATAATTTCAGACTCGCGTGACTTATAGAAGACGAAAAAAAAGGTTTTAACTTACAAAAAAAAGGGTGAACTTATCATATTTTTAAATCAATATTAAAATAAAATTTCAATTTATAAGAAGACAGTCCTCGGCTAAATATAAAAAGCATATTAAAATTATTTTTTTTTGAATTTTTCAATACGACCTTGTCTGAGAAAAAAGGGTTCAAAGAACTTCAATTTTCAGTTCTGTCGAGCGCACAACCGCTTAAAGAGCCATTAAGACACCGACTGCGACTGACTATAAATTTAATAGGTATGTACTACAGGCGAGGTGTTCATACAAGCCGGCTTTCCTTATGAATATTACTTATCTATAATACATATTATATATTTTATTAAATACGGACCTACACCAAAATGCAGCCAGAAAATTGCGCTAACACCTTGTGACAGAACAACAATCCCGTTAAACGCACAAGACGCGCCGAGATTAATAAATAATAAATTATAGTTTAAAAAAACTAAAAAACATGCTTTTATAGAAAATTTACTAAAAAATAAAAAATAAAATTCAATAAATTTGGATTAAGAATAGTGTAAATGAAAAATAAATGTTTATTATTGTAAAAAAGCGTGGGGTGGATAGTGTCAATAGTTATGCATATAAGCACATTTTTCTATAAAAGCGTGTTTTTTTAGTTTTTTTAAACTATAATTTATATTTTGCTTTTTAGTACGATTTGCCAAAGAGTAAGCCTAGAACTGCACGCATGCATAGTTCGCGCAATAGTTCTACCTCTCTTACTCTCATGCAAAGGATGTGGAAAGAAATTGATGAATCCTGGCGAATTTAATCAGGATAATCGGATGTTTTAATCGAATTCTTGCATTGTCATCGGTCTTTGACAGGTGTGCAAAGTTTGAATTAAATCTGATGATTCAAAGTAGGAGAAAATCGAGCCCAAAGAGATCGGTTACAAACAAAAAAACAAGCAAGCAAGCAAGCAAACATACAGGTGAAACTAATAAAAGCGTTATAAAAAGTGGCTATGTATTTGCCGGCTTGTACGAGTAAAAATTAACCTTATATTCTGTATAGTAATAGATATTTACTTAAGCGGCTTACTACTCGCGGATCTCACGCGTCGCTGCTGACTATATACGCACTCGGTCGCCGGTCACCCATCCCACTCGCTCTATGTTTTATTCGCCAAGAGACCTAGTCGCCGGCGACCAGTCGATAGTGCGTAATAGCTCTAAGGCCCACACATATGCCTCGCTATCTACAGAGAGACGAACACCTAAAAAGCCAGTCCCTGTCTATTATATTCCTTATCTCAATGCATCCCATGGGCAATCAGCTTTTCTTTCATCTTAACGTTATTATTCTTTATTTCTCTATATTGCCTTTTTCTGTTTCTTTTTATTCTTTAGTAGTTTGTTGGCGTGGGTGTATATTATTTCATGGCAGTATTTTATTCACCATCTCGTGTTCCAAATTGTTTTTCTATAGTCATTTTTGTGTTGATCATACTGCTGTCTAATATTTTGCACAATTAAATTAAACTTTCGTTTATAGAAATTCTAAAGATAATATTACTATTTATAATATAACTATTCTCAAATGTACGCTCAAATTATTCAGATAAATTTCCAAAAAACTCGGTGAGGCCACCCGAGACCCCAGAGCCGGCACCTATCTGGCTCAAAGAGTTTTTGATGAGGCACTGCTACTCATATAGGCACTCTGCCCGATGGGGACGACCTAGGAGTTTTCTTTAGTTTGCAGCCATTTAAGTTTTTTTGTAGTTAAAGTTTTCTTTTTTAAGTTTTTCTTTAGTTTCTAAAATTTTTAAAGCAGCTAGTCATATTATTCTTTTTACAGTAATATTAGTAATTATAGTAACTTACTACACTTGTTCAGAGGTATAGGCATCCAATCATTAATTACATAATTATTTTTATTTTATAATGCGAAAAATAAAATATATGCGCTAACTATTACTGTGCCAAACTTCATCAACTTTCATCCATCATAAGGCTAATGCTGCGGTACAGAGTAGCGTAGGGGTTGTGGTATGACGTCACCCTTTACTGAACTCGGAAGGAACCACTTCAAAATTAAATATCTTGGAAACTAAGTGACGTATCGAAATAATTCTTTCACGGGTATTTTTACTAGATGAAGCCCGCGACCACGTTCGTGCAAAAGCAGGATCTCTTTTGAAGGGAACCGTACATTTTTCCGTCATAAAGTAGCTTATGTCCTTCTTCGTAATCTACATATAAGTGTTGCATAATGTCAACAGTATTATAAAATATAAACGTCAATGTCATATATTCAAATGTCACAAGCACAGCCTATCTAGTCAGTTTATTTTAGTTAGTCAAAAGGCTATATTATATAGTGTTAGACGTATTTGTGTTGGGCATATCTCATATGTAATACGTATATGTGTTAAGCATGTCTCTCATAAGCACCAATAAAGGAGAATATAACAATTGTTGCTGTATTATTATTATTACCACTCAAGCGTAAGAAGGATATGTAAAAACCAAGAGTCGTAGCTCTCTACAATAAGGTCTCCAAAAATCAATTACGGCTACTTCAGGCACATGATCCACTGCTTGTGTAAAGACGTTTAAGGCAGAAAAATAACTGTCATACTCGAACTAAAAAAATCATCTCATGTATGGGTGACTCTCCGCAACACGCAAACTCGCCCATATAAAGAAAAAAAAAATCTCGAGTATGACAAATATTTTTCTGCCTTAAACGTCTTTACATAAGCAGTGGATCATGTGCCCGAAGTAGCCGTAATTGATTTTACCAAACCTTATATATCTGTGCCAAATTTCAAGATGATCGTTTAAGTAGTTTTTTACGTGAAAGGGAAACTAACAACCAAACTCACTTTCACATTTATACTAAAAGTATTTTTCTATATTCCACGGAGAATAAAGTTGTGTTATATTATATACATTTAAAATAAGTGGACATTCCCTATTCAGCGAACAAAACTAAAACACACAAAGTTTACTTACATTTTGACATTTCCGCCAAACACTAGGGAAGGTGCTCGTAATTCCCAGTCGCGTCACGGCGAACGCCACTTAACGTGAGTTCTCGAAATAAATTGCGGACAAGTTACCCACACGCATCCATCCGTCCGTCAATAGTAGGAGATATGGGCATTGGCCAGATAAATGATGGGGCTCACTAAGTTATGGCCCCTACAGACGTAGAGCTTGGACTATAGATCAATAGCATTAATCAAATTCATCAGATATTAACAGTGTCAAGTACTTTTAAATTTTGTTTCTTACATTAAATCACAATAAATCTGTACATTAAATTCCTAGATACTGTTTACCAATGTAAAATTTTTGGGTATGTAGGGACTATGTGGATGTATTTACATTAGAAATGCATGCTTCCAAACGCATTTATCTATATCTATTATCTATACAAATTGTTATAATAAAACTGAAGAGGTCGAAAAATAGGAAAAAAGTGCTTAATCAGAGTGGATGTAAAAAGAGCAATAGAACAAATCCAGATACTTTTCAATTTTTTAAATTGTAGGACTAATTAAAACCCAAAAAGATCGGACAATAATTGGATTAATGGAAAAATAATTAAAGCATGTAAATACAGAGACAAACTATTTCATGAGTGGGTAAAGGACACGAATAATAAAATAATTAAATTATATTATAATAAAGCTCGAAATTACGCGAATAAATTAATAAAAAAATATAAAAATGAGAAAATTATCAAAGAAACACGTGAGAACAGACATAATCCTAAAGAACTTTGGAATATATTAAATAAACTAACAGGAAGAGTAAAATTATCGGTCGATCGTATTTTATTAGACGCTTTTGGTAGTAGTATTACTAAACCAGTAGATATTGCCACACAATTTGCAAAAAAATTCTCAAATGCTGTGAAAAGCATTATTGAAAAATGCAATATAAATTTATTACAACCAAATAGTTATAGTAAACCGACTGATCATTCTTTTTTTCTTCCGAAAGCAAACCCCGAAAACATTTCGAAAATTATAAGGTCCCTCAGTAATAATAAAGCACCCGGACTTGACGGCATACGCGCAATAGACATTAAATCTATTTGCCATAATATATCTCCCGTAATTGCCAAGTTTATTAACTCTAGCATCGAAAATGGGATATATCCTAAAGAACTGAAGACAGGAATTGTCAGGCCCATTTTTAAGAAAGGTATTAAACATAACTATGACAACTATCGTCCTATCACGCTGCTCCCGACGATTGACAAAATCATTGAAAAACACTTGTCACATAAAATCCATTCTTACTTTAATCAAAATAAAATAATAAATAATCAACAATATGGATTTCAGCCACAGAAAAGTACTACCCAATTGCTGTCTGTCTTTACGAGTCATATAAATGGTCATCTTAATAACAAACTGCAAGTGCTGGTAGTTTTTGTAGACTATACCAAGGCATTCGATACTTTACGACACGAGACGCTAATAGAAAGACTTGATCAATGTGGTATACGAGGTCCTGTCTTAGAATGGTGTAAAGATTATCTAAAAGATCGATCTTATTGCGTAAAGGTAGACAATACTTTGAGTGATGAGGTCCAAGTAACCGAGGGTACTGCTCAAGGATCCGTGCTGGGTCCACTTCACTACTTGGTGTACGTCAATAATATTACGAGTATCATAAAACATTGCGAAATATTACAATTCGCAGATGACACTTGTCTGATAGCCGCTGATAGAGAAGTTAGTGTTGCACTTAATAAGCTCCAGATTGACTTTGATAACTTGGTTAAATGGTCACATGACTCTGGCCTTATTCTTAACCCAGAAAAAACCAAAATGATGCATATATGTTCATCTCATAATAAACAGATCCTACAATACAAACTAATATCACACGATCATAAATGCTTACACACGCCGTTTATAAGAACAAGTCAATGCACTTGCCATGTCATTGAAGTAGTTAAAACTTTTAAATACCTCGGACTGACCATTGATGATCGCTTAAAATGGACTGAGCACATTAACGGTGTTTGTATGAAGCTAAGGGCTATTTTGGCCAAATTTTCTATCATTAGGTGGAAAATTTCTTACAAAAACTTATTGACTCTGTATAATGCACTAGGTGATTCTATTATCGATTACGGCTTAAGCTCCTACGGACTAACTTCACGTTCTCATCTAAATACAATTTATCAACTACAACTAAGAATACTAAAAAAGATTGTTCCCCATAAAATTAAATTGAAATTCCATAATAACGATAGTGGTCTGTTTCATAATTGTAAAATCATTCCCATACATGACAAATTGAAATATCGACTACTAGTTGAACAATACTTCAATAGTAACATCCAAGTAGTAAAAGAGAGTTCCTACAATACACGTAGCGCCTCTCTTGTAAAGTTAAATGTTCCTCGTTTCTCAAATTTATATGGTAAAAATTGTCTCGAATGTGTAATTCCCCAACTAATTAATAATTTAAATCCAGATCTTAAAAATAGCCTAACCCCAAAGAACATAAAATCAAAATTAAAAAATTATATATTAAATAACTTAACATCGCAAACTGAGTAATATAAAAGTATAATAAGACATTATTTAATCTATTCAATCCAGTATTTTACTAACAGCCTGTATATGGTGTTATACTAACCGGTTTTATGCCTGTGCTGAGTGCGCCGGGCGCGCGTCAGTACTCACTACGCAGTGCAGCGCGCGCAACGCACGCTCATGATCATGTCTCACACACCTATGTACACCACTACACACCTGAATTATAATGTACAATAATTACTTGTGTAAATTCATTTTATTGTTAAATGTGAAGCGACGACTGGACGGCGTATGGTAAAACTTGTACAAGTTTATATTGCGCCGAAATGTAATGTTTTTGTATTTTTTTTATTGATAAATAAACAGCAAAAAAAAAAAAAAAATGAAATTTTGCATAGCTCCGGTCAACATATAGGATTCTTTTCATCTCGGAAAATTAAAGATTTCCAGTGGGGGGATAGTTAAAAAATTTCACCTCCGAAATTGTTGGACCAATTTTAATGAAATTTTGTCTGGTGGTATAGACATTCCCGGTCAAGATTTTAGATACTTTTTATCCCGGAAAATTAAAGAATTCTCGTTTAATAATTACTTGACTTTCTCACAACCACAACAACAAATACCTAAGTACCTATGTCATAAAAATATTTACTTGCAGGAAAGTAATTTGAAAATTGAAAACAAAAACAGTATCTACATCTTCAACAATAAAATTCATAGTGAAAAAAATATACTTATTCTCAAACCATTGGCCGAACAATTTTAAAATATAAAAAATAAAATTTAAACTCTGTTTCATATTCCTAAACTTAGATCATTTCAGTAAGTTAAAGGTAGGCCGGTCTTAGCGACCGCGACGTGCGTCCCTAGCCCGCGACCGAGACCGGGTCGCGCGACCCATTGCTTAGTATGAATTTATATGGAGCACGAAACAAATCCGGTAGACGTGGCCACTGGCCAGAGAACCTGATTGGCTTATTCGCTAGTCGCGGGTTGCGGTCGTGCGTCGCGGCCGCGCGTCGCTTATGAGCGTCGCCGTCTCTACGATCGGAAGAAGAAGCTGATACGAAGATATTTCAGGCGCTAATCGCACTGAATACCGAGCAAAAGCTTTCGATCTGCTGTTGGAATTTTATTTGAAAGTGTAAACATTGTTTAATGTTTACACTTTGATCTTATGTTCGTGTTTCGTACCAGCATTGCGGACATAGTGTGAACTGTGACTTATTATTTTGGAATATCAGAGATCTTTTTTGCCGCAATAAAAAGTAGCCTATCGCCTCAAATTAATAACGTATCTAAAATCTTAGATTGACTTAAATCTTAGATTCTAAAACAAACTTACCCCTTTTCATCCGTTATTGGATGATTTATACAGTATACGGTATTCTCCGAGCGGAGTAACCACTCTTGAAATACTGCAGTGCCTGGGACAGTTGGTTTTTAAATGTCGTATGGTTGCCCAAGCACATACGGCATTCTCGCAACATAGCCTAGCGCAGAGGAATGACTGGTCAATACGACTGGGGCCAACCATGTGCGGATTTCCTCACGATGTTTTCCTTCACCTTTGGATTGTCCGTATCCGTCCGTCCGAGAGTACATACTGTCTGATCTGAAAAAGTCTCATTAGTACACGCCAGAACCTGAGAATCGAACCTGCTCTCTCTCGAGTGCGAATCAAACGGTCTACCCGCTAGCTAATCTAATATATAAGAACCTATGCTATAATTTGCGTAGTCGAGTCTTTACTCCATCTTGCTGAAAACGCAAAATGTTCAGTAACTTTTGTTGTTGTGTGTAACCTTATTGTCATAGTAAGAGGGTTTCGAAATATTTTCTGGGCTTATCGGCTATTGTACAATGTGCAAAGGTCTATTCTACCTTCTTTATATTTTAATATTATATCAAAATCAGTCTATGGTATTTGTTTTTATCAGTGCTCATTACATTTTATTAGCACTTTTTGACGTAAGTAGTCACTGGTAACCATATTAAAGATAAATTTATAGTGCTCATTGTCAAGTCAGTACAATAAAATATATAAAAAAATAAAATTATCCGTATGCAGTCACAAAATTTTAATAAATAACGAATAATTAAGAAGTAACCTAAACTAGACTTGGCTTCTACTCTAAACTTTTTACGTGAAAAAGACTTGTGTAATGGTTGATAAACAGTTTATTGCATTAAATTTACACACATATGACACAGTAATATAATATGTTTATAAACTAGAGCAGAAGGCATGTGGCCATGGAAGAAACGATGAGTTTTTTGTCAAATTTTTGAAGACCCGACACGACGCGTGGCGCGGGTGAAATCGAGCCGTCTAATTTTCTTAGTTTCCGCTAGAGGCGTGGTGTCGACAGATTTTCGGGACGCGGACGAATGCCGTATATGATTTAGAGTGCGCGCCTAAACCTGTCGGATGCGCGCCTTACACTTGGCTCTTTTTTATTTAATGATTTTTGTGGAATCTCATTTCTTTTAGTAGATAGGTTAGGTGTATTTTGGTTAATCACTACATATTGTAAAACAAAGTCGTCTGTCGTTTTTGTCTGTTTGCGATAAACTCAAAAAGTACTCCAGGAATTTTCACGCGGTTTTCACCAATAGGTAGAATCATTCTTAACGAAGGTTTAGATGTATAATTTATAAAGTTTTAATATATTTTTTTCTCGCGGGTGAAGCCGTGAGCTAAAGCTTGTTTGTTGTATTCAGCATATTTTAGTATTCACATGATAATAATATTATAGTTGTAAGTCTATAATGCACTTGTTTTTATATTTCTTCCATTAAAACGGTTACCGGCCGCTCGTGGACACCCGCACCACTAGTGGAGCTACAAGTGCGCTCCCGGTAATTAACACCAAATGCCTGATGGGCCACCGATGTTCTCCTCATGCGGTGAAAAATAACGTTTGAGGTTTGAAAAACCGTGTACGCACTTATGACTCCTCCGGTGGCGCGGATTTTAATATTATTATGGAATTTATCTGGAAACGAGCAAACCGATCACCTAATAATAAGAAATTGTACTAATTTCTTACCATCATACAGAGACTCCCAAAATCATTACCCTTCCATTTGGCTTCGTCGTAGTCGGGTAAAAAACCAGCTAAGTGCAAGTTGGACACGCGCACGAATGGTTCTGTACAAAATGTATAAAAATATCTCGTTTGTAGTACGAGAGCCCCTTATATATTTATTTTATTATGTTTCAGTATTTGTTGTTGTAGCAGCAACGGGAATACATCGTCTGTGAAAATTTCAGCGATCTAGCGGTCACGGTATACGAGATACAGACTGGTGACAGACAGGCGGAGAGACGAACAGCGGAGTCTGTGTAAAAACCTTTTAAACCCCCGTTTTAGCCCCCAACGAAAGCAGAGGGGTGTTATGAGTTCGCTGTGACTGTCTGTGTCTAAATTGATAAATGATTTTTATCTATTTTTTTTTTAAAGCTGACATGATTGAGAGTGTGCTCAGCTATAATTCATCATGATGAGCTCGCTCACTGCTTGACGATTCGGGGGTTACTTCAATTTTTGTATTACCTTTTGGGTACAGCACCCTAAAAAGAATTTTGTATTTTACCTACAATTCAAACAGAAGTGTCACTTCAGTATTGTAAATCCTGTAACACGAGACGAGTGCTGACGTTGCACTTTCCATGCAAAATGTAACATAAATAAAAGTATTGACACTTGGCGCTGCAGCTAAAAATAGCTCTAGTTTATTCAAATATTAAGAGCTTCTCGAGTACCTAGATAGGGACGAAAACTTTATCAATATGCGCATTCCGGAACACTTACGGGTAAATGATTGAATGCAGGTGAATAGTGAGCTTTGCGACTCCGTCTGCATGTAGGTTTTAGTATGTTATTACAGACAAACTCATATCTGAAAGCTTCCGTCGAGAAGGTGTCAAAAAGCGACACACTGCAATATTGGCTACAGAGCATAGGAATAATGTACTAAATTTACATCCCGTTGTCTGGTCCCCGTAACACAAGTTCTCCGGATACTTAGCACGGGGCTGGATTGACGTGGTGTGGAGCGTCCATAGATATTATTATTATAATATATCCTGTTCGCTATAACACCTTCTCGATGTATTCGCGGTTATCGTGACAAACTGTCATTATGCTAGGACTGATAGGCAGAAACTTTAAAATATCATATCCTTTGGACCTTGGGACTTTAAAATCTTTACCTTGTCTATAAGTGGCATACAGAATTTCGTTCGTTTGCTTACCGCCATTTTAAACCGAAAGCCTGAGTAAATTATGTTTCCGCCATTATTACAACGTATAATCCGGCTTAACAGTCCAACTTGTAAAAATCTGCTAACAAAATAAACGGTATCTGAAAAAAGATTAACTCGACGGAATAAACCTTGTAATGAAATGGTAATCTTATTAGTCGTTGATTAAACTCGTATTTTTTGTTTTGACATTCAATAAAACAAATTGCCTTCAAGTTTTTCTTCTTTGGATGTTAAATGTAAGATAATGCAATGAGTTCTGTTTTTTTTTTTTTTTTGATAAGACACTTTACGTTCTCTTAAATCATTTTAATAAAATATGTACAATATTTCAAGGAATAAAACTAGCAGAAACAGAAAACGACACTTTTATAGACGAGTGTTTTTGTAGCACTCTGTAGAATGGGTGCACCACGTTCGATATGCAATACTAATTTGTCGCACTATCACACAGCACTACGGTAAATTGGCCGGCCGACGCAGTCACTGATGGTAAAGTGTCAATTATTGGCCAGGTAATTAATATGGATTCTTGTATGCATTAAGAAGATCATTATTATAATTATACGTAAATCATAAACTTTCAGTACAGTTTTCCGAGATTTGTGCAATAATATTAGGCACAGTTAATGTTTATGTAGAGAATGATGTGTAGCAGCTAACATTAAAAAAATAAAAATGCTTAAACATACATAAAATTAATTAAAATAATAACAAAACACTACTTACCTCAGATCAGTTTGTCAATCTGTCGCAACATTTACATTTTTTTATATATTCTATAAGAGAGAAGATCCCTTATAAAAATAAAACAATATAAAATATTTGAATTATTATTTTTTATTAACTAATTATTAAAATGTGATTTCGAATAAGTAAAGCACTAATTTAAAAATGGGCAATTTATTACTAATAAAAATATTTACACACCTGATAAGCTATTCGTTATTGCTGTCTTTGTCTGACTTACTACAAGGAAAATTATTTTCAGCGAAATCGGACAGTCGTTTTTGGAGCAATTTGAAAAAAATAATCTATTACGTATTGAAATGAACGGATCCCTTTATGCCGTGCCCTGACTCCTGACTGACTACTGGCTTCGTTTTTAATCACTTAGTTTTATAGCAGTAATATAATGAACTAGCTCTTAGCAGGTCGTGTGAGATGATTAACAAATCAAAAGTCGCCTTTGAGACTCAGCTGTATAATTCCGATTAGGGGTTAGACTCAGAGCTCACTTTGGCTGTATTGAGAGCGCTTGTAAAGAGACGTGCATCTCGTAGCTTTGCCACGCACATTCGAGACCGAAATAACTCGTATCATCTTACGCAACAAACTTATATAATCTTCTATCTATACATATAAAATCCTTTGTCCCGAATGACTGACTGACGGATCAACGCACAGCCAAAACCCCTCATCGTAGAGATCTGAACCTTGCAGGGCATGCTCTTTGTAATGAGTAGGCATCCGATAAGAAGGGATTTTCCGAAATTCGACTCCTAATGGGGTGAAAAGGGGGGAAAAAAGTTTGTATGGGGCAACGTGATTCCTTGGTCCAATCTACTTCATATTTTACACAAATATTCTGTAATAGAATTGATTGAATATGTGTATCATAGTTTATTGAAATTAGTTTCGTTTCGAAAAGGGAAAGAAAGTTGTTTGGGAGCGATTTGCATTAAAGTTGATATCATTACTCCTTAGTGCTTTTGATTTAAAGCTCCCACTCACAAGCGATCGATCGATTTAATCTTTACAATTTAAACATTTACTAGATTCGTAGTTGCAAGTTAATCGGCTTAGATGAATGATGAATATAGCCTGAGATCCGAGGCCCGCTTAACTACACTTTTCATATACAAGTAATTTTTTTCGTCCTTTTGGCGCCCACCGCAGAAAATAGCGGCTATGACCTATGCATACGTATATTCATTATACAAACCTATACTACAAAATGAAATTTAATTTATCAGTAAGAGTGTAAGTGACAAGAGTAGTCAGGCTGGCGTGGGATCTCAGTCTATAAGTTATCGCAACAACTAAAGCGTTCGTTGTTAACATTTTACCTTTAATAATTTCCAATTTGATGGTGACAATCGATTACCTGTGAGTGACCCATTTTCTTAATTTTGTTTTGACACGTCATATTATTGTCATGTGTTGAAAAATATATCTGATTAGAATTCGAAATTTAAGTTTTATATTTTGCTTTTGGTCATTTGATGAGAAACTCCACCTTATACCTCGATTTTCCTTGAAAAACTCCTTAATTACCTACCTACCAGCGATTGCTCCATTAAATGTGTTCATTTCATTAGAATATTTCGAGTGTAGTTATTTTGTTTCTTTTTCTTTTGTTGTAATAATTAATTTCTTTCCCCCCTACTAATAAAGACATTTACACAATGGATAACTTAAACAACGTAGCTGTCTTTGTCTGTCTTTGACTTTTCCAACGCGCAATGCATTGTGTATAATAATATATTTTAAAACAAATGGGAGCAGAGTTGGTTATCGTTAATGGGAAAATAATAAACCTTACTGTTGTACCAATAGTGGGAGGTGCATGCCTTTTCCGTGCGTTGTCATATTATTATACGGCACACAAAATCATTCATTCCTCAATCATCCATTCATGTTCGCAAAGAAATTGTTCGTCATGTGACAAACAATTGGGATGAATTTGGTGCTAGCGGGAGTAGACTTGAGGGTAAGCTGCTTCTCCCACGGCCAATATTGTTCACAAAGTTTTTTTTTTCAATTGATCTATTTCGTTGTAAAAAAGTATCATTCCGTGTAACTTTCACCAAATCAAATGCCGGGCTTTGTGTTCATAAAATATAACAAAGTTTTATTTTTATGTTTTTTGTTACCTTAAAATCGACCATAATAAAGATTGTTATATTTCATAAGCATTCCAACATTTAAACTTATTATTAATTTATAATATGTAAAAAAACGAACACAAAATCCTATTAGAATCTACTTCGACGAAGTCGCGGGCTAAAGCGAGCGGGAAAAAAAGTCGTGGTTTCCATGGGCTAAGATCTAGCTAGATCAATCTTTCGCCCTCAAAACCACCTGAATGCTAAATTTAATAAAAATTGGTGAATACGTTTCCGAAATTCTGATTATATCTATATATATAAAAGAAAGTCGTGTTAGTTACACTATTTATAACTCAAGAACGGCTGAACCGATTTAGCTGAAGATTATTGGAGAGGTATCTTAGTACCAGGAGACGGACATAAAATACTTAAGTGCCCCGCCGAGTCTGTCTGTCTGTATGTTCGCGATAATCTCAAAAACTACTGAAAGGATTTTCATGCCGTTTACATTTACCGACAGAGTGGTTCCTTAGGAAGGTTTAGGTCGATAACAATTTTTTAAGATTTCGTGGATTTTTTTGATTTATGACGATAATTGTTGAAGGTGTCGAAAAAACTAAGCCGTCTGGGAACTTTTATCGAAAACGCTGCCTAACCTAACCCGTTGGAGATAAATAACAAAACAATTTGTTTCTCTTTTATGGGTCTACAAAATAGTCCGGCGATGGCATAGATGTCTATCTTTTGAGGATAGGTTACTTTACCCATTCTAAGTTTTTTTATGATCATTTATCGGAAATAATATGGTATTTTCAGAAGCTATTTAGACGGACACAATATAATGATCCTTATTTAGGAGATATCTTAAAATTAAAAAGTACTTGTGAAAAAGCTAGTATTTATATAAAAGAATTACTCGCTTATAACGTACCTATAAGTTGATATGTAATTTAAAAAAAAAATGTCTCAGTTCTACAGTTAAGGGCCAGAAGTTGTCTTTTACGCCAGCCTAACAGATCTGGCAAAAGAGGATAAACAGGTACCACAAAAACTATTTTTCGTGGTAGCTTTTATTTAGTATCCTCTTGTTCTGTTCTATCTTTAATTCCTTACAAACAAATTTGAACAAGCTATAATACAATTAAGGGTCAGCTCACAGTGAGAAGCGACGCGACGCGACGATGCTTAAAGATGCTGAATTATTAATATGCATTAATAATATTTCTTCCAAGCAACCCACAAGCTGGAAACGATTTAAATTATATCACAAAAGTTTAACTAACGACAAAACGGGCAATGTGCAAAATCAATTATTTACATACGAATTTAACTAATAATATTGAAAATGTACATTAAAAAAATAACTCCCCCACACCGATTTCGATGACGGTGGCTGGTTTCATTGAAACATGGCCAGTTACCAGGAGTAATTTTATAGAGCCCAAGTGTGTTCGCAGTACACAAGAGCACTCTCTCTTCCTTTACTCTCATAACCCAGTGGGACGGATAACCGACACGACTGGCGAGAGATTTTTTACATGCCCATCCGACGCATGGATCATCTTTCTTGTCAGACAATCAAGTGATCAGCCTATTGTCCTAACCAAACTCGGGAACAGCACTATTGTTGTTCCAATGCGGGATTCCAACCCACGACCTCCAAGTCAAGAGCCAAGCTCTAAACCACTGTACCACGGAGGCTGTAAATACATTATTAATAATATGTTGACTTAAGGCGTCGGAATCTCGTGTCCCTGCAACCGCTAGCGTCTGCGCCTAAATTAAGCCACGGATATTTATGGTGGTGTCGGGTTTATTCGTTGAATGAAGCTGCTAGCCTTTAGTACGGTGACAAACCTCGCGTCGCGTCTCGGAGTGAACTGACCCTTAAGTGTTACTCCAAATATTTTATTTTGTGTCCGCCATATTTAAAATATAATATTTCAGTGTAGTATGAACGTACGTACGTTTTATAAAAGAAATGTTTATCTTGTACGGCTAGCGGTGCGCCGTCATCCAGCTGGTAGAGAATCTGGGCTTTTAGCAAATCTTTTATTTCTGCACAATTTTCGAGAGGTGAAATACACGATACAATATTTTTCAATACTCTATAAAGCGATTTATTGTGTTTTTATACGTTCAATTAAAAAATTCACTCGAAACTCAGCGTTTTATATTCGGAAATATTTAAATTGTGTTTACAGTTTTGCAATAGCAGCGATATGTAAAAACAATTAAAAATCTTTATCTGTCCGTACCGTTAGATCTCCGAAAACCGCAGTTTACGAAATAAATAGTTGAACTTTAATGAACTGTTTATTTTGGATACAAAAAATAATGGCTGTTTTCAAATCTAATCAATTGGAACTAAAGGTCGGTACAAAATTAGAATTTATAATTATTAACAACTTTTTAATTCTCAGAATAACCAAAACCTTAAAATAATCTTTCGATCGAATCGAAACGGGAACATTTTTTATTTATCCATGAAATATCGATTATTTAACGCTATTGGCTGTACAATTGTACAATAGTTAGCGTTGCCAACACTGAGTTTAATAATCTGTGATGTAATCTTGTGGCTCTGTGTGACTTTTAATTCTTTCTATAAACAATGTTGTTTCTTTATCATCAAAAGGTGACATTTACATAAGGTATAAGGTTCGGATCAAAGGGTATCAATGACAATTTTGCACAGGCTGTACAAAATTTTTCTCGTTATCTGGGAAAAAAGGTAAAATGTAATTGTGATAATTTACTTTTCATTTTCCTCTTTCTTAATTAATAAAAATAACAAATCGTTTGTCAACCTGCCACATTTTTTTTTCTATCGAAGAGGCAAAAGAAACCTTATGAAGATCAAATTTAAAAATTATATTAATTATTATTGTGGACGAATTGTGACCACAGGACGACCTCAGGTTTTCATTTATTTCCCCACTTGTTAAGACAAAAGTTAAAAATGATGTAACATTAACTCTTCTTGATAAAAAATAGACATTTGTTTTGTGTGTTTATCAATTTTAAGTAGATATTAGTTGTGTATACTACTAGATATAGATTCTAGTAGTCGCCCAGTGATTAAAATTCAACCGTAATTGGTTTGATTTTGAATTTGAACTTTATTGGCCTTTTTAGGGTTCCGTACTTCACATCTCGGAAAACGTCTAGAAAGATAAAACTTTGTATGGATATGTGGATTTACTACGTCGACAAAATGCTACAAACAAATCACGAAAAAAAATTTTTTTGGGGTACACGTAAAGTGGGTTTTTTTTTCTCGTGTCTACCACCGAGTGTGGGATATCACTAGATAGATCTTCTAAAAACATTGAGAGGTTGCTAAAACGATTTTTGAAGCGATATTTTTTTGTTAAAATCCTCCCTCCCCCTCTAAAACTCAAGGGCTGGCTCGAAAAATCTGAAAACATTCTGGATGGTAGTCCAAACTTTAAAGGAAAACTATTACAGTTTATGTAACTTTGTAAGTTTAGGAGTTATAGATGAACTTGTAAAATGCGCTTACTTGGAAAACTTCGTACAAAAATAACGATGTATTAAGTAAATATGTCAAATATTGGTATATAGGGTTCCCCTACGTGCACGAGTTGGACTCGCACTTGGCCGGTTTGTTTAGTCAAAGGCTGTTATACACTGTACAAAGTAAAAATATAAATTAAGTTGTTAGTTGAATGTGAAAGATGCGTGGTAGGGGAAACTATAACGAATAGCGGAAAATGCTGAAAAGAATTGTGAGCTCGAATTTGATCAAAACTTAACCTTCATTGTATTTAGATTTAAAAATCCCTAGCCAGGAATCGAACCTACTAATTTCTATATTAAATATAAAAAAATACAAGCCGTGAACTATTTCAACATTCGATAGTGATATTCTTATTATAAATTCTGGAAAGCAATAATCTGCGGAAAACTTATGGAAAAGGAAAATTTAACAAAATATGATTTTTATATGGAGAAAAGGTCATTTTTCCAATAACGCGTGATAGATCTGTGGCAACCCTTAAGTATTGCATCGTAGATTATAAGTATATACATCATTCATCATTTCATCATTAACAGCCATAGGACGTCCACTGCTGGACATAGGCCTCCCCCAAAGATTTCCACAACGAACGGTCCTGGGCCACCCGCAACCAACGGCGGCCCGCGACCTTCATAAGGTCATCGGTCCACCTAGAGGGAGGCCGTCCAACGCTGCGCTTTCCAGTTCGTGGTCTCCACTCTAGAACCTTTACTCCCCAGCGATTATCAGTTCTACGAGCGATGTGGCCTGCCCATTGCCACTTCAACTTGCTGATTCTGCGAGCTATGTCGGTTACTCCAGTTCGTCTGCGAATCTCCTCGTTGCGGATTCTGTCACGCAGAGAAACCCCGAGCATAGCTCTCTCCATCGCTCTTTGAGTGACTTTGAGCTTATTTAAGAGGCCAACAGTTAGGGACCACGTTTCACATCTATAAGACATCACTGGCAACACGCACTGTTCAAAGACCTTTGTCTTTAGGCACTGAGGTATTTCGGACTCGAAGACGCTGCGTAGTTTCCCGAACGCTGCCCATCCGAGTTGGATTCGTTGTTGGACCTCACTATCGAAGTTGGACTTGCCTAATCGGACTGTCTGTCCCAGGTAGACGTATTCGTCAACAACTTCGATTTTAGAGTTCCCAACAAATACTGGAGCGGGTACAACATGGGCATTAGACATAATTTTCGTCTTGTCCATGTCCACTCGCTGGGAAGCTCTATCGAGGTCACCGAGCATGGCGCTAAGGTCTTCCAGCGATTTTGCCATTATGACTATATCGTCAGCAAACCGAAGGTGAGTGATGTATTCGCCATTTATGTTGATGCCGTATCCTTCCCAGTCTAGGAGTTTAAAAACATCTTCCAATGCTGTGGTGACGAGCTTAGGAGAGATGACATCTCCCTGCCTTACACCTCTCTGCAATTGGATAGGTTTCGTACTTCCATTCTGTACTCGGACCGACATGGTGGCATTGTTGTACAAACACTTCAACACTTCTATATAGCGATAGTCAATTTGGCACCGCTGAAGAGACTGAAGCACCGCCCAGGTTTCGATCGAATCGAAGGCTTTCTCATAATCCACATACGCCATACAGAGCGGACGATTATATTCCTCCGATTTCTCTATAATCTGGCGGAGTGTGAGGATGTGGTCTATGGTACTATAGCCTTTTCGGAAACCGGCTTGTTCGGGTGGCTGGAAGTCGTCGAGCCTGCGCGCGAGACGGTTCGTGATAACCCTCGAGAACAATTTGTAGATATGGCTCAAGAGCGAGATCGGTCTGTAGTTCTTCAACAAGGTATTGTCTCCTTTTTTGAAGAACAGCACCACAACGCCCCTGCACCATGCCTCAGGTGTAGCGCCTTCATGTATGACGGAATTAAACAGTTTCTGGAGGACTTTGAGTACCGGTTTTCCACCTGCTCTCAGAAGTTCTGTCGTAATTCCGTCTTCACCTGGCGCCTTGTTGTTCTTAAGCTGTTTTA
Source organism: Phengaris alcon alcon (assembly GCA_037179445.1). Classification (NCBI taxonomy): domain Eukaryota; kingdom Metazoa; phylum Arthropoda; class Insecta; order Lepidoptera; family Lycaenidae; genus Phengaris; species Phengaris alcon. Next base: position 259,463 of record JAYRCH010000251.1, on the reverse strand, counting down.
GGGCCATCCTAATCTCATACAGGCCGACGTCCGGGATATCCTCGGTATAGTGTCGAGTTAGCTTGGCTCTTGGATCTTTAGCCGCGCTGTTAACAGGTGTCCGTGTCGATATGTACAACTGTCTGTAGAACTCTTCTATCTCCTCCAAAATCTCTGGCTTCGACGAGATGATCTTGCCTTGATCGGTCTTCAGCTTCGTCATCTGGCTTTGTCCGATAGACAGTTTCTTTGCGAACACTTTAGAGCCCTTGTTTCGCTCAATCGTTTCCTCAATACATCTAGTATTGAAGGAGCGTATATCGTGTCGCATTGCCTTGGTTATCTGTCTATTAATCCGTCTATATTGTGACATGTCAGCTGAAGACTGCAATCTCATTTCTCGCCTTTGCGCCATGAGTTCCAGAGTTCCATCGGAGAGCTTTTGAGTTCTACTTTGGCGTCGGGTTTTATAGAATTTCGACCCAATCGCATGGACAGCTTCCACAAGCCTGTTGTTTATATCGTCCACAGATTCGCACTCGCCTAGGCATTTAAAGCGATTTTGGAGCTCGAGTTGGAATTTTTCGGGATTTTGGATATTGGCAGCGGTGGGTCTGATCGTGGACTTCATCAGACTAGACCTTTCCAGCTTAACGTTTAGATTTAATGTGCCTCTTACCATGCGGTGATCGCTACCAGTCTTAACCCTGTTGATCACAGAGACATCATTAAATATACGCCGCTTGGTCGTCATAATGAAGTCGATCTCATTTTTTGTGGAACCGTCCGGGCTGATCCAGGTCCACTTCCTGGTAGGCTGCTTCTTGAAGAAGGAGTTCATCATGAAGAGTCCCTCCTTCTCCATGAAATCAGCCAGTCGCTGCCCCCTTGGGTTCCGCTGCCCAATTCCATATTGTCCCATTCTCAACTCATCGCTTCGTTTGCCCAGTTTCGCGTTGAAGTCTCCCATCACAACCGTATAGTGGGTTGGTGAGGTATGTATGGCATTAGAAATGTCCTCATACATAATCTCAACTTCATCGTCAGGGTGTGTCATAGTAGGTGCGTATACCTGTATAACCTTGATCGAATACCGACTGGTAATTTTGAGTTCCAGGTATATCACCCTATTCGACACACTCTCGATCTTCACTATGTTGTTGACAAGAGACTTGTGGACGATAAACCCGACACCACCTTCGGATTTACGTTCTCCTTCCCGGTAGTAGAACAAGTTGCCAGATTTGAGAATTATCGTGTCCTCGCCCTGTCTTCGGACTTCAGATAACCCTATGATATGCCATCGCAACTTGTCCACTGCTTCTTCCAGCTCAGCAATCTTCGAATCTTCCCTCAAAGTGCGTGCGTTGTACGTTGCCAGGTCGAGTCGTCGGGGGTGGTAGCCGGAATTTCGGAGCCGGAGATTCTTCGCACCCCCTGCCCCGCCGTTCCCGTAGCCGCTACCGTAGCCAGGGATAGCGGGGCTGCCGGTGACTAGGGGCCGTGGCCGTTTTGTGATGTTCATTTTTGGGGGGGGTTTGCCGTAGTCACCCTTGGTACGCTTGGCAGGCGGGTTGGTGACCGCAGTGGTGTATACCTACTTACTCAGACGGACGCTGCTGCCCATTCGCCTGAGGTCCGGGTTTGTCGCCTCTTACGACACGCTTTTCCGGACGGCGGTGGGGATTTGTATTCTTTCTCCGTCCCCACACGAATTATATACATAAGTTTAATTACATACGAAGTATATACATAAGGTATTGTATTTCAGTTTGCCGTTAGCTTGTAAGTCAGTCGGGTCCCGGACACCAAAACTGTAACGCGTATTAAGTCACCAATAAATAATAATCCATAAACGGTGTCTCATTCATATTGGTGACCCCGACGTGATCGCGAGTGTGAGCAGTAAATTCGTGTGTGAACAATTTGGACTACTTTTTCGGACTAACATTCAAAATTTCAATATCGGAGTGCACACTGTAAATTCGCGTGTGAACAATTTGGACTAATTTTTTGGACTAGCTTTAAAAATGTAAATACCGACGCTGGCCGGTTTGATGCCTACAGCGTCTGTGCGCCAGAACTTTCTAACACAGACCCAGTGCAAAATTCAGTGGACGTGTTGTCTCAAACATCGGCATCCATCAGTTCGGACCCGACTCACCCGACTGACTCAGGAGCGGTTTTTCAAGATATGGCCGCTATCAGTATTAATTCAAGACTTCCCGAATTTTGGCCCCATATGCCAAGGTTATGGTTTACCCAGATCGAACATGCTTTGATACCACAAAAAGCGAGTAACGATATGAAGTTTCATATAGTGGTCTCTAAACTAACGCCGGATGCTTTGCAGCAAGTCAGCGATATCCTATATAATGACTCCCTGAAAAATAGATACGAGCTTGTGAAAGATATACTACTGAAGGTGTACGAAGATTCGATTAATGCGCAGTTTAAGAAATTAGTTAGCGAGCTTGAGCTCGGGTCACAGAAACCTTCGCAATTATTAAGACGAATGAGAGACGCAGGCCGAAATATGCAAATTTCCGAAGAAATACTCAGGAATTTGTGGTTAAGTAGACTACCTACCACGTTCAGAGCGAGTTTAGCGGTGACACAGGAAAAGAATTTGGACAAATTGACTGAAATCGCAGATAGCATTATGGAAAACATCAGTGTCAACGAAGTTGCTGCTATGAACGCTCCGAGTACATCTTCTAGTTTTCCGATCTCGGAAATATTGGCACAAATGAACAGATTAGCAGTGGAAGTCGCCTCCCTACGAACAAATATGGAACAAAGAGGACGTAGAAACTTCCGTGGTCGCGGTAGAGGAAATTATTTTCGACGATACAATCGGTCAAAGTTGAGGTCATCAGCGAGGATTACCCCCGAGGATCCCAGGTGGTTATGTCGCTACCATTATAAGTTTAGAAACGCAGCGCGCTACTGTGAAAAACCCTGTAATTGGGGTGCACAGCAGCAGGAAAACTAAATATGGTACGCTCGGAGGCGGACGAGTACGTACCCGCGACCAACAACCGCCTATGTATCACAGACACCCAGAACAATCTTCGATTTTTGGTAGACACGGGAGCCAACATCTCAGTAATTCCTGCTTCAATTAAGGACAAAAAGTGCGGTGAGTCAATTAAATATCGTTTATTTGCAGCAAAAGGCAGCGAAATCCGTACATATGGTGTAAAATCGCTAGTTTTAAATTTAGGCTTAAAACGTGCTTTCCGATGGACTTTTGTAGTAGCAGATGTGTCTCAGCCTATTCTAGGCGCAGACTTTCTAGTTAACTATAAGTTACTTGTTGATTTAAGTACCAAAAAGATTATTGATCAAGTAACAAAGTTGAATGTTCTTGCCATTTCGGTTTGTTCGACTCACGATACAATCAACACAATAAATAATAACCATCCATTTTATAATATTTTGAAAGAATTTCCGGACGTTTTAAAACCTGTATCTTTTAAACAAGTACCAAATCATTCAGTATGTCACTTTATTGAGACGTCGGGACCGCCGGTGCATACAAAAGCCCGACGGTTGCCGCTCGATCGTTATAAAAAAATTAAGGATGCTCTAATGCAAGAATTAGGTATTTGTCGCCCTTCTAAAAGTCCCTGGGCCAGCCCGTTACACGTTGTTTTAAAGAAAAATGGTCAACTACGCCCGTGTGGCGATTACAGACAGTTAAATTCCGTAACCTTACCCGATAGATATCCCATTCCACGCTTGCATGATTTTACATATATTTTAGCAAATAAAAATGTATTTTCACGTCTAGATATAAACAGAGCCTACCACGCCATTCCGGTACGCGAACCAGATATTGAGAAAACTGCAATAATTACGCCCTTTGGCCTTTTTGAATTTCAGCACATGCCTTTTGGTCTACGAAACGCTGCACAAACGTTTCAGCGTTTCATAGATCAAAGTGTTTTATCAGAGTTAAATACTCCAAAGTTTATAAATAAATTAGGATCAAATTACTTCTTTGCTTATCTCGATGACATTATAATCGCGAGCGAAAATTTAGAGATTCACAAAAAACAATTACATGCAATTCTAAAAAAATTCGACGAGTTTGGAATAACAATTAATATTTCTAAGTCCGTGTTCGGTCAGAAAAAAATAGAATTCTTAGGTCACGAAGTTTCACCTAAAGGAGTATGTCCATTGCAGGAAAAAGTCGAGGCTATTATGAATTACCCAAAACCGGAAACCATAGCAGACCTACGTCGTTTTCTAGGAATGATAAATTTCTACAGGTCACATATTCCAAAAGCCGCGGAAATTCACTCAGAATTAAATAAATATTTACATAATGCGAAACGGAATGATAAGACAAAAATTAACTGGACGGAAAAAGCAGAACGCGATTTCGAACAGTGTAAAAGTAGCTTAAGAAATGCAGTGACGTTATCGCACCCGCAACCCGATACGCCGATAGCGCTCATGACCGACGCTTCAGGCTCGTGTGTGGGGGCCGTATTGCAACAAAAATTAGGTCAACATTGGGAACCTTTAGGTTATTATTCTAAAAAAATGTCAGACGTGCAACAAAATTATTCAACATATGACAGAGAATTGCTAGCTATTTATTTATCGATTCAATATTTCCGAAAAATGATAGAGGGACGCCCATTAACTATCTTTACCGATCATAAACCCTTAACGTATGCATTTAATAAGAATAATAGTGATAAAGAGATTCCGCGTCGCACAAGGCACCTATCATACATTAGCGAGTTTAGTACAGACATACGTCACATATCGGGCACAAACAACGTAGTAGCAGACGCTTTATCGCGAGTACAGACTATAGATTGCCCTACAACTATCAATTACGAGGAACTGGCTAAGGATCAGAATAAAGATGGCGAATTGCAATTACTATTACAACAGACAAAAGAGGTTTCGCAATTTAGGAAAATATATTTACCGAACTGCGAACAATCATTAATTTGTCATGTTTCCGATAAAAATAGTAGACTTTATTTACCAAATAATTATCGTAAAATCATTTTTCAATCACTACATAATATCAGTCATCCCGGCATCAGAACTACAAATAAAATTATAACCGAAAAATATTATTGGCCGTCAATGAATAAAGATATTTCAGTGTGGACAAAAGCTTGTATTCCTTGTCAAAAATCAAAAATAAATCGTCACACTATGTCAGAGTTAGGTCAATTTTCACCAAGCGATAGATTTCAGCACGTGCATCTCGATCTCGTCGGACCCTTACCTACTACGCCCGAAGGATATAAATATTTGTTAACTATGATAGATAGGGCCACCGGGTGGCCAGAGGCAATACCTTTACAAGACAGTACTGCAGAAACGGTTTCCCAAAATTTTTATAATAATTGGATCGTACGATTTGGTTGTCCTTGTCGAGTAACAACCGATCAAGGACGACAGTTCGAAAGTTCTTTGTTTATACATCTTACTAAATTACTAGGTATACAAAAATTACGTACTAATGCATACCACCCGCAAAGCAATGGGATTATAGAAAGATGGCACCGAACCCTAAAAACAGCATTAAAAGCTAGACTTAACAATAATTTGAACTGGTACAAAGAATTGCATACAGTAATGTTGGGACTTCGCGCGATGCCTCGTACGGATACAAATGTCAGCACGGCAGAGTTAACGTATGGTACAAAATTAAGATTACCTGGCGATTTCTATAATAGTAGTAATAAAGAAATGTATGATCCGGATACATTCGTGAATCATTTACATCGCACCATCAGTGATCTTAAGCCTAGGCCAGTTTTACAAAAGAATTTGAGAGCAATTTTTGTGCATAAAGATTTAAAAACATGCCAACACGTATTCGTTAGACAAGATATGATTAAACAGTCAATCCAACATCCTTACGAAGGGCCATATAAGGTCATAAGGAGGGGAGACAAATCATATATATTAGATATTTTTGGTAAACAGACGTCAGTGTCGATCGACAGGCTTAAACCCGCTTACTTATTAAATATAGACGAACAAACCGAAGGGCAAAATAACTCTTATAGTAATGATTTTAAGATAATGTTAGCGATGATAATGAAACTGGTCAACATAATGAATCCGCTACAAGCGAAAAGCTTATGACTCGCACCACACGCAGCGGACGAGTTACGAAATTATCTGTTAGATTTTTGTGAACTAATCAAAAGAATATTTATATATAGAATTTGTTTTTATAACATATCTAAATGATCATAACAGTACCACCTTTACCTTCTATAATGGGTAAATCTGTAAGCAAACCTCAAGAAATAATTATCGCGCAGAACGGAGCGAACAGTGCTAGTACCAGTGATATTGAAGTATCTATAAAATTATATGGATCCATTATGTTGGCTGTCCTCATATTATTTACACTCATGTTCCTGTCCTTTTGTCTTAAGAAGTGTAAAATATTAAGTGCAAAGTGGATGCAAAATCAGGTAAAAACTGTACACTCGGAAGTTCCTGTGGTTGCCATACATCAGCCTCAGCCTCAATCTCAACCGCAAGTAGTATTAGCTCCTAGACAAGGATAATGTAATATTGCTAAAATTTATTTGTTAAAATTATTTTTGTAACCAGTTTCCTGTTGTGAATAAAATAAGCTGTTGTAACATAATGTAAGTATAACATTACAGTTCTTAGAATAACACTGCGGTAGAGTCTACTATGTTATGAAAAGTATTATATTACATTTATTGTTTAGTTGTAATATGCCACTCTGCAGAAGTTGTTATGAATTGTAACTTTAGAACTTAGAATCAAACATAACAAATGAATGAATGTACATTTTAAACAGTGATTTATTTTATGCGATAAATTTTGTATGTCAACAATTTTTTTGGTAAAAGGGGGAGTATCTGTGGCAACCCTTAAGTATTGCATCGTAGATTATAAGTATATACATAAGGTATTGTATTTCAGTTTGCCGTTAGCTTGTAAGTCAGTCGGGTCCCGGACACCAAAACTGTAACGCGTATTAAGTCACCAATAAATAATAATCCATAAACGGTGTCTCATTCATAGATCCTTGATAGTTATTATTGAGCTGAATAAATTTAATTTATTTTAATTTAATTTATTTATTTAGGCACATCAACAATATAAACACATACATTTTAATCAACATTAAATAAATAAGAGCTAGTGTTTACATCACTTATAGATATGCACAACATTTTAGATAAATTCAAGTAAACAATCAAAATTAAGTTAATAACAAATAATTTTGGTACATAAAATTAAAAAAGGACATGCAATTATTTAAAAGTATTCTGATTATAATAATTTCATTAGGAAAATGTAAAAATGATTACAAATTTTAATAAAATATAATTGTAAAAAAGTAAAATTGATGTAATAATATTGAATAAATTACCAATAACAATAATAAAATAAAAATCATTCCAAAAATTAAATAATATCCAAAATATTTATTAAAATTGTAAAATAAATTGTAAAATAAATTGAAATTAAAATTGAAATTATTGTCAAATTTATCATAAAACGAATTGCATTGATTAAAGTTTATTATCATTGTTTACATTTCTTGTCAATAATTTTTTTTTAAACGACGTGCGTTGGTCATAAAAAATATCTAAGTCTAAAAGCTTATGCCAATCATTGTAAGTTTGAGGCAGTCTTACTAATGGGCTGTTTTTGCCTAGATTAGTTTTATATCTTGGTATATGGAACGCACCAGTAGGATTACGACGGGATGATAGTTTAGGGACTGTGAAAGTAATTCTTTCGAGAAATTCTTGGCATGGCGTTTGGCCTTTAATTACTTCTTGAAGAAAAACTAAATCCATCATACGTCGGCGTTGTGCGAGAGTATTCATATTGAATGCAGTCAGCCTGTCAACATATGAGCATCTTTTGTTAAAGTTCGGAGTCACATATGCCAGGTGTCTGGCGAACGAACGTTGTAGGGACTCAATGCGTTGCGAATGAACATTGTACAAGGGGTTCCATATTATGCTTCCGAATTCAAGGATACTACGAACAAAATTTTTAAATAACACAATTATAGTCTGAGGGCTTTTAAATTCTTTTAAACTGCGCTTAACAAATCCAAGAGTTTTAGCAGCTTTGTTAATAATGTAGTCAAAATGAGGAATAAAACACAGTTTGGTGTCAAGTATTATGCCCAAGTCCCTTACAGTTGGAGAAAAAGCGATATCAATCCCATTTATGTTGTAGCGTGTAGGAACAACCTTTCTTTTTTTACTAAACACGATGTGCTGGCATTTAGAGGAATTAAATTTCATACGATTATTGCGGCACCATAGGTAGATGCGGCTTAGATCAAACTGCAATAATCGAGAATCGGAAGCACTATTTATCTGTAAAGATATTTTCATATCGTCAGCAAACAACGAGCTATGGCAATGATGGATACTATGTACAATGTCATTTATGAACAGCAGAAACAAAATTGGACCCAAGTGAGAACCCTGCGGTATACCTGACGTCGCCAAATATTTTACTGATTCATGCCCACTGACCACTACAGATTGTTCTCTATGGTACAGGTACGATTTGAACCACATGAGCATGCTACCGTCAATACCATATTGGTCTTTTAATTTATTAATCAGAATATTGTGGTCGACAAGGTCAAATGCACTTGCGAAGTCAGTGTAGACCGCGTCCACCTGCTTGCCATTATCTACATCTTCGAATACAGGAGTTAAGAATGTAAGTAGGTTTGTAATAACTGATTTTTTACTTTGAAAACCATGTTGTTGACTACAAATAAGTGTTTTAGTATGTTCAACTAAAATTGGACATACAATTGACTCAAATATCTTTGCAAAGGTGGAAAGGATAAATATAGGACGATAGTTCTTCACATTACTGTTATCACCTTTTTTAAACACGGGTACTATACGTGCTCTTTTCCACTGAGTTGGAAAAGTACCAGATATTATTGATTTATTAAATATTATTTTTAAGGGGTATGCTAAAGCGTGTGCACAATTTCTTATAAATATGGGGGGAATATTGTCCGGGCCGGAACCTTTTTGTGGATTGAGTTTCTTTAATTTGTTAAGTACGGCAGATTTAGTAACATGTACGCCATTTAATGTACTAGTGTATTGTTGGGAACTAATTGAGGGTGTATGTTGAGTTAGCTTTTCGGAATCGCTCATTGAATGCCCATAGATTGAGCTAAAATGGGACGCGAATAAATTGGCAATGTCGACACCACCAGACACCTTAACATTATCATCAATCATAACGGAAGGAATGTTATTCGAAGAGGATTTTTTTTGTTTAATGTAACTCCAAATAACTCGTGGATTATGCTTGATGCTATTCTCAACGGTTTCAATATATTTCCTATGACAGACCTTAACGAGCTTTTTACATCGACTTCTTAGTAATTCATATTCATATCTGTCACGAGGATTATGAAATTTCCGATAGTTACATCTAAGCTTTTCTTTCTTCTGTAGGAGTTTTATTAGGTCAGAAGTGAACCAAACAGGGTACGAAGCTTTACGTGGTTTACGCTTCGGTATATATTTCTCAATAACTTCGTTAAGTACGTCATAAAATTTTACTACTATTTCATATACGTCAACACAGCTACCAAACAAATGAGACCAATTCACGTCGCTCAAACAGGAGGAGACATCATTATAATTTGCTTTGAAAAAGTTATAATCAGAACGAGGGATATTTTCTAATTCTGAATTATCACAACTTACACGAATATCTATATCGAGGGGTGGATGGTATGGATCTACTTTGCTTAAACAGTCTGCTTGATTTACTTCGCAATACAGGTTACTGAGGACCAAATCTAAAAGTTTACCGTCTTTATTAGTTACAAGATTTTGTTGATTAAGTCCAGTTACTGCAATAAAGTCGCTAAGGGCACATGCCAATTTATTTAGATTACATTGAGATACAATTGATATACCATCCAACTCCCTTTGCCATGTTATAGAACTCAAATTGAAATCGCCTACAATTATAATGTCATCAAATTCAGTTACTATATTATTTACAGAGTTGTCAAAAAACGTTATTAGTTCATTATATTTTTGCGTAGAAGAAGAACAAAGAGTATAAACAGCACATACACCTATACTTTTAGTCTCATTACCATGTTTAATCTTAACCAAGACCCATAAATCATCGCATGCACTTTCCTTTTCACTTAATCGTATACTAGAGATTGACTTTTTGACAGCTATAAGTACTCCACATACATAAATGATGCTATGGCTCAAGATCTATGTCTTCGTCTGTTAAGTTAGAAATCTTCACAAAACTTAGCAATTGTACAATTATTAGGTCCTTACATATAAAATTGGAGTTTTCTCGTACTGATGACGCCACTTTGAACTCAAATATATATTCTTTGGTTAGGAATTCCAATTTCAAATTTATACCGCTATTTGATCATGCATTTGTGTTTCAAAAACCGTAATTCATTTGTTTTTTCCCCTTTTGGTTTTTTCTTTGCGTCACTCTGTTTACAAAATGGACAACTTGAAATATCGTATTATTTTCGAGTACGAGTTCCACGGTGGCACCAGTACTGCAGAAACGGCTCGAAGGATTAATAATGTGTATGGCGGCGGTGTCGCAAAAGAAAACACAGTGTGGTTGGTCCCAACGTTTTCATTCTGGAAATTTCGACCTGCAGAACAAGCCCCGTGGACGGCCGGAGACCAAAGTTGATAATGAAGAATTGAAGGCTATTGAAGAAGCGGCAAGAATCCATCGCAAATTACGTCCGAGTTAGCTACAGGCTGCGGTGTTATTGATAAAACTATTTTAATCCACTTGAAGCAAATTGGGAAGGTGAAAAAGCTTTCAAGGTGGGCACATCATGAATTGAGTGCAGGAAACCGGCAAACGCGCGTCGACTGCTGCTTTACATTACTTAACCGGCACAATAATGAAGGGATTTTAAATCGAATCATTGATCGAATCATCAAACCTGTGATGAAAAGTGGATCCTGTTCGATAATCGGAAACGCTTATCGCAATGGCAGAACCCTGGCGAACCAACCAAAGCCCTGCCCCAAGCGAAAATTAACTCAAAAATGTTACTTGTGAGCGTTTGGCGGACTAGTACCGGTGTCGTTCACTACAGCTTTCTTAAATCTGGCCAGATGATTACGACAGATGTCTATTGCCAGCAACTGCAAATCATGATGGAAAAGCTAGCTGCTAAACAACCGAGGTTGGTCATTCGAACGTTAGACTACACACTGCACAACAGACGGCTACCAAAGGATGATGCAACACTTTGGTACCCACTTCCAATAGCAATATGTGATACGTCGTTGGATAGCTCTTAGTAGCCCGAGTAAAAGTTCCTATGGAGCCAAGTTCCTATCGTTTGTCGGTTTAGAGTTCTATGGTACCACCAATCCGAATAAAAATATCACTTATTTTAAACGCAATATGTTGTTTTTATGATACTTTGTTTTCATTTCGGTTTCATATTTCGTCACATTTTCGGACACACAACCAGCGAGAGGTAGACGTGAGGAGGTTGCCGGCGGCGGCGGGGCGGCGGCGATAGGAGGCGGGGAGGGGGCAGTGAATGCGCGCAGGCAAGCGTCGCGTCGGTCGCGCGAGAGACATCAGTCGTTTGTTTGTTTTGTGTGTGTGACTACGCTTCCCCGTCTCCCCATTGTATTCAGCGACTATATACGACCCTGGCATTGTTTTTGGACTCCGATTACAGTTTTTTTACGTTGACCCCGGCTTTCTTTTGGACTTCTGCTGTGCACTGAATGTTTAAATGTTTAAAGTGAACTGTTGCGAAAATGGAACCTGGCAACAACTGTGTAATGTGTCGTAGAGGGTTCTACCGTGGTAGATATCAGCGTCATCTTTTGGCTGATAATCTACCAATACTATGGCCAGAACTAGCAGCTTATATTCAAGAAAATGCAGTGTTAGAGGTAAGAGCATGAATTAATTATATTAAAAAGTATCTCATTTTTAAACATTAAAATAGTGCCTCGTTTCTAAACGTTTTGTTGTTTTTATTACATGCAAATGAATGGTTGTACCCGTCCAAGTATTTATACCTGAGCCTATGACGTCATTTGCAATAGTGCGGTGTGCGTGCGGGACGGGGGTCACATTCCAGCGTAAACACACTCATTGTTTTTTTTTTACACCCGTTATTTTGCCGTTTTGTCTATTAGTTGTTAGAAGTTGGTAACAAGTTTTTTTTTTCAGGTTGTTTTCGACAATACGCGAAACGTATGCCACCGATGTTGGCAAAGGGCTGAAAATGCCATTAGACCGCCTCCTATTCAAGAAGTACCTGTAGCACCAGTACAACAGGATGCACAAATGATTCAGGTTCCCGAGTATTCAAGAGCACCAAACACACCGAGGCATTGTATATTCAATAACTGTCAAAACCGAACCCGTCATAGGATCCCGAATGTTATTAAGATACACACGTTTTGTGATTATAGGCTTTACATCCCTGACGGTGCAAGAGTATGTCAAGAACACCTCGAAAATAATAACTGGGCTGAACTTCCACAGAATTGTCACGTCACTCATGATTTTAATGCAGCGCAGTTTGGTGACATTTGTGACCTGTTGAGAAATGCCGTACAACGTGGTTCCAGATTGGATTTTAGTACCAGAGGTGCGCTATCCGACGAAGAGATGCATTTTTGGACTGGACGTAATAATGAACAGTTCGACACAATTTTAGAGCAAACACCCTCTCTGGTCCAAAGATGCAGAAATCCCAGAACTGCATTGGGTATATTTTTAATAAAACTACGCACCGGCGACCCCAACGAAAGGCTTGCAACGCTATTTAATATGACAAGGCAAAACTTAGAACGCCTTATGAATAAAGCGCGTGATTGCCTTACCGAAGATTATGTGGTCCTTCATCTAGGAGTTGATCACATAACAAGAAATAATATTAAAGAAAGGAACCTTATAATACCAAAAGCAATATATGGAGACGACCAAAACTCCAAGGCAATATTAATATGCGACGGAACATATATTTACATACATAAAAGTGCAAACTTCTTATTTCAGCGACAATCATACAGTTTGCACAAGTTTCAAAATCTGCTAAAGCCCTTTTTGATAGTCTGCACAGATAGTTACATCATTGATGTAAAGGGGCCGTACGCAGCCACGAAGACAGATGCCAATATAATGAGCAGCATTATGAACGACAATGAAAATCCAATACACGTTCTGTTGGAACCCAACGATGTTTTTATACTAGATCGTGGCTTTAGAGACAGTCTTGGCGATATTGAAACTTGTGGGTATGAATACCACGTTCCCCCTTCAAAGAACAGAGGGGAATCTCAACTAACTACCGCACAAGCAAACGAATCTAGAAAGGTGACCATGTGCCGGTGGGTGGTGGAAGTGGTTAACGGTAGATTCAAGCGAGATTTTAAACTGTTTCGCCAAAAATATTTTAACAATGCGTTGCCGCATTTCTTCAACGATTTTAAAATCGCTGCCGCCATTATGAACCACTTCCATGCACCCATCGATAACAACCAATACGCTGATATGTTTGTAGAAGAAATAAGGAGGAAGATTGATACACCCAATATTCTACATAATTACATCGAAACGAAAAGATTGAACAACAGAAGAGCAGATTTTGTGCGACTAGAAGCAAATGATGTACAGTTCCCACAATACACCGAAGAACAAGTTATTTTGTTGGCATTAGGTACCTACCAAATGAAGATTGCAAGATCGTACTGCAGTGAACACCTTCAAAATGGAGTGTACACTATCGAAATATACAGGCAAAATGCTTTGGAAGACTTGCCTGATTTTGGTTTAAACGAAGACTCATGGCTCATGCGAGGCCGTATCCAATCACGACACATTCGAGCAAGAAGATACTATTGTTATATTTTGATAAATAATAATGATAATTGTATTTCACAGTATTATTGTACATGTCTGACCGGACGGCGCACTGTAGGTACCTGTGCTCACATCATATCTATCGTGTGGTACTTAGGATACGCCAGGCATGAGGGATTCGTAGCCCCTGCCTTGTTCCTCAACGATTTGTTGGTAGACGATGAATGATTCATCATCATCATCATTTCATCATCTGATCTTCTAAACCCCATATGCTATTTTCTTTATTATTTGTACCATTTTTTTTGTAAAACTGTGAACCTGTGTAACCTGTAATGTATTATTTGTTACCTGTAATAGAGGTATTAAAATAAACAAAGGAAAACATTATAGTATTTCGTTATTTTTAAGATTTCCTTTTATTTTTCTAATGGAAAATCCACATTACCTTGATAATATATAAGTGTGGTGTTAAGAACGGACTACAAATAAAGACAAGCGCCATATCAACCATTGTTCTAGAAGATAATACCTTTCCAACAACATATCATACATCACTATTGGACCGGGTACCAGATTCCATACAAAGATTTGCGTCATCCTTAGAGGAGCTTCAATTGGAATTTCTAAGAGATCCACCGTACTCCCCGGAGCTTGCTCCAAAAGATTACCATTTTCGAAATTTGGATAACTTCTTGCAAGGGCAAAATTCTACTGCGATGGGGCAGTCCAAAGCGCCTTCAAAGATTTTATTGATTCCTGTCCGAATGGTTTTTTTAGTAAAGGAATCAATGAACTACCTATGAGATGGCAAAAGTGCATAGATAGCAATGGTATATACTTTGATTAAATAAATATATTGTGTTTAAAAAAAATCGACTTTATGTTCCTCCTTAACAAAACGCTAATTTCATATGAAATGACCTAATATTAGTTTCAGCATTTCAGTCAGTGAAACATCTTTTCAAACTAAACATTTTTCCTAAGTTTGTCGTATATGATTACTTTCTATAATTTATTCCTCACTAGCAACATTATCTAATAGTGAAATAATATAGGTGTGTAATTTTCCCCAAAATCAGTAGGTTCGATTCCTGGAACATTAAAAAAACTATACACTGGAACGCAATCAAATCGCAGCTATAAATACAATGTACTAAGGCGTCATAACTCACAGAAGCGCTTTAATTCCCCATTTATCACCTGCAAAGAAAGAGCGCAAATAGCTCTATCAGTAAATCCTGCTTTTTATGTTCCCTATGGAGATTCCTAAGCTTTATGTTATGGATTGCGATTATTTTAAATTGGAATCATGTCGGAATCAATATTATTGGAACAATTATTATTATTTTTTAATTTTATCCGACTACGGCGAAGCCATATGGGTGATGATTTTGGCAGTCTATTTATGTATGTACTAGAAGTCGCCCTGTGGTCGAAATTCGACCATTATTAATATTAATTTTAAGTTTCAACTTTATAAGGATTCTTTTGCCTCTTATATAGAAAAAATAAAAAAGTAAATGTTGTGACAGATTGACGAACGCCAACGTGTAACAAACCCTAACAAATCACGGCACCGCGACCAGCGAACCAAAATCAGTGTGCTGTGTGCAAGATTTTGTTACTGCTTGCCGTGGAGAAGTTAACTACAATGAGGGTTTTTGATATTTTTTCTGCCGCTAGAGAGTAGACCCAACTCACACAAAGCGTCATCTGGTGGCGTAAGTCAAAATCGGTCAATAAGAATTTTCGATTCTTTTTCTGTCACCAGGCGGCGCTGGGGAGCCGGACGGTTCTTGTCGTGTCGAAAACCTGTCAGATGTCACGAATTTAAAAACCCTCATTTCTATGGAATCGAAACAACGCCCCTAGTGGTTACTTCGCTGGTCGCGGTCGCTAAGATCGGAATGCTAGGCAAACCACATTATCATATTTGTATGTAGATAAGAATATTATTTGAATCTAAATCAACAAAATTTAAAACAGGGACAAATACCAGTGAATAAAGAAAATAGTCTTTGATTTTCCCTCGTTATTTGAATTAAGGTTAATTCAGCTTCGATCTGCAGGAACCTGCGGGAACACGGCAATGCACTTACTTCATTTAGCCACTCAATAAGTCTGCTCCTCGATTGCCTCGCAAACCCATTTCGTTTAGCTTATTAAACCAATATTATATCGGTGTAAAGATAAGCAATGCCGAGGTATTTTTTTTGTTGGAATTACTTTTCTTTCTGAGAGAAATGAAGCTAACGTTTTCTCTGAAATAAAGTAATGGTGGACTTCAAAATATTTTAATATTTTAAAAATAGAGTAGACGTGTGCGCGTTAAATGAACTTCAATTAATTTTGACGGCCTCTGTGGCTCAGTGGCTATCGTCGGTGCTCAAGCCGGAGGTCACGGGTTCGAATACCGCGGAGGGAACAAACAGTTACAGATAGATGTGTATCAAATATGTGTATATTATAATAAAGATCTTCAAAATATGTATTGTATAAACTTATTATATAAATAATTATACTAGCTTTTGCCCGAAGCTTCGCTTGCGTGGGCACTCTCCCACAAAAAAAACATCGTCGCAAAAATCTTCTATAGTAAATAAGTATACCTACTGAAATATGGTAAATAGTAGCACAGAGTAAAATATATATCCCCTAGATATAATCTCCTAGATAAGGATTATTGTATCCTATTTAGACTAGCTTCTGAAAATACCAAATTATTTGTGTTTTTTTTTAACTTAGAACGGGTATAGTAATCTATCCTTAAAAGATAGACATAATATTATATGCAGTCGCGAACTTACTTGTAGAACTTTAGAAGAGAAACAATCCCATCGTATATTATTTTGTTATAAATTATCTCCAACGGGTTAGGTTTGGCAGCGTTTTAGGTTCGATAAAAGCTCCCAGACGGCTTGATTTTTTCCGACACCTGCAACAATTACCGTCATAAATCAATCAATTTCCACAAAACCTTAAATAATTATTATCGACCTAAACCTTCCTAAGATGTCCACCACATGTACCACTCTGTCGGTAAATGTAAACTGCATGGAAATCCTTTCAGTAATTTTTGAGATCATTGCGAATATACAGACAGACAGACTTGGCGGGCGAATTAAATGTATAATACATTTTAGAGAAAAGTGGAAAGTGTGCTTATTGACCCGCCCACGCTAGTTAACACGACCGTGTTCGTTTTTCAGCTCTATCGTATTAACGCACGTTCTATTTTTTGCGCTCTAAATTTACTCCGGCCTTCCGGATTCCGGATCATATAGTCCCAGCCTTATCTCTTTAACCTTTAGTGGCAATCATGTGCAATAAAAGGAAAAGATTTTAATTATGTTTTAAACTCTTCAGGCGATAAATTATCTTATTTTTATAAAATATCATAATTAATTGTTGATAATATGACCAATAAACATCAATTCTTGTTGATTTTTATTTTTATTTTATATATCAATCAACTTTTCGTGACTTATATAGGCTTATCTATCTTCTATCTATATATATAAAAGGCAATGTTGATTGGCTTCCACGCACAGACCAAACCCTTAAGGCTAGAAATTGAAAAAATGCACTTAAAGATTTTTCAAAATTCAAGCTCCAACTGAAATCGTTGAATCTTTTTATTCCTTGGAGATATTTGCGTGAAATTTCGTACGAATTGAGTACGGAAAATAAAAAGCCGCGTACTTTAGCGTTTTCCAATATTCAACCCCTAAGACGGTAAAATAAAAGTTTTAAATTATTATAAAGATATCGTTTAAAACAAAATATCACCCAGGTGAAGCCGTGGGCAAATGCTATTTATATTTTTTGCAGGCATTATCAAACTCTAAAACTTTTCTCTAAAACTCTATTGAGTTCATCTCTCATCTCTCATCGTTTCTCAAAAATGATTTCGTTCGCTCGTTTTTTTTTTCGATTTATTTTGCAAATCCGACTACCACGGAACATACTTATTATTTTTCGGGTTCATATATAATATAGCCTATGACACTCACAAATAATGTGATTTTCTATTGGTAACAGAATTAAAAAAATCGGTTGAAGTAGATCCAGTGATTATCCCTTACAATTTCGGTAAGTCACAAACTCACGAAGAAACAAAATTTACCTCTTTATAATATTAGTATAGTTCAGATCCAGCCTCAACAGCCTCCGTGGTCAAGTGGTTAGAGCTTGGCTCTCGACTCGTGACGGTCGTGGCTCGATGCCCGCATTAGAATTAAAAAAAAAGTTGTTTCCAAGTTTGGTTAGGACAATGCAGGCTGATTACCTGCTTGTCTGACAAGAAAGATGATACATGCGTCGGATGGGCATGTAAAAAGTCGGACCTGCGCCTGATCTCTCGCCAGTCGTGTCGGTTATCCGTCCCACTGAGTTATGAGAGTAAAGGAAGAGTGAGGAGGAGAGGAAGAGGAGTAAAGGGATAGAGAGTGCTATTGAGTACTGCGCACGCACTTGGGCATTATAAAATTACTCCTGCGTAACTGGCCTGGTTTCAATAAAACCGGCCACCGTCACCGAAATCGGTGCGGGGAGAGAGTTATAGTTCAGATCTTAGCCGCAACTTCGTACGCGAAAAAGAAATCCTGTGAGAATCGTACCTTTGATAAAAAGAGTTCAAGTTCTTCGAATACATACCACGGGGCCAGATTGACGTGGTGTAAGTTGGGTATCCCCCCTAGCGGCAGAAAAATATCAAAAACCCTCATTGTAGTTAACATCTTTCCGGCGAGCAGTGATATTATTATTATTAACTAGCTGTTGCTCGCGGCTCCGCCCGCGTAAGTATAGTATCCCTCGGGAACACTACTTTTTCGGGATAAAAATTATCCTATGTTTTAATCCAGAGTCTAAACTACTACCATACCGAATTTCATCGAAATCCGTTCAGTAGTTTTTGCGTGAAAGCGTAACAAACATCCACGCTTTCACATTTATAATATTATTAGTAAGGATGTATCTCAATAAAACTAATTCAATTAAAAACTTTGCAATTCACTAGGCTTTTTCTAAATAAGTCAAACGTTACATAAACCACTTATAAATTCGCATACAAAGTTCACGAAATAGTTTCCATTATACAATATTATCCTGCCTCATCAAGTTGGCTGATCGCATTTTTTTATCAGAAACCCTCCTCAATATAATATTATCACTTTCACCAACAAAAGCGATGAAACAATGTTTAGCAATTTCAAAAGTTAATAGTTTGTGTAAAAGTTTAGTCCACAATATGGGCGAGACGATGTTAGTTGGACAACTTCACTAAGTTAAAAGAAGTACGAAGCGTCCGCGGGTTTTAATATCGATATCTTGTATCTTGTAGTTGGTGACAATAAAGTTGGAGCGGGAAAAGTAGGTAGTGCTACTTAAAAATAGTTTTAAATCTATTTATCAACAGCTTGGATAATATTAGCGGCGTGGAGAGAGCCAATGATCGATTTTAATCTAGGGCACGGTAGCGCTCCGCCAAGACGAGCCAAGCGAAGCGCAAGGGCACTATCAGATACATATTTTAATGTTTATAGCCAGGCCACATATTTCGACTAAGGTGTAGAGTTTGTGAAGTTTGCGTGTAGAATCAGAAGCTTGGTTTTACGTGAGATCTGAAAACTTTTTGACAGTGCGAGTCATATTGTTGTATTGTCTTGGCATAATTTTACATGAAAATGTTTTTGCTTGGATCATATTTGCAGTATAGCAGAGACATTATTGTCCTGATAATGGGCCATATTGTGCACAGTACTCATATTATGTACACAGATGCAAGATTTAAAAAAATATATTCTGTTCTTGAATTCTTAAATAACGGCCCATGACGGGCCGGCCCAAACGATATAATGGATTATACGTACACACTACTAGATTATTCTAAGAGATTTTGTCTATTCAATATTATGCATTGCAATGTTAATTATTTTAGTTCTCCGCTTACAGACATATTTCATTGCTGTTCATGGCTATTCATAAGTAATGTACGCTCCATGTAATTCCACATACTCGTAACGCCTACTTCGTCCTTAGAGAAATAAGCGGAAGGGACTTAAATAACCAATTAACTTCTTTCTCGAAATCATAACAACTGGGGAACATGCATATTTTTTTATTGACTTCTCGGAAAGTCCATAATTAGCCAGGAAATATTGCCTTTGCAATGGCATATCTACGATCAACCGTTGACGAAATACACTCATCACAAAAGTGAGGTCGTTGGAGAGCATTAAAAAAGCTCTATACAAAAAATTATAACATTACTCAATGGGCACATGATAATGGTATAATTATTAACCACAGCAAATCTAAAGCTATGTTGATAAGTTTACGTTACAATAAATACGTTAAACCAGTTAGTACAAACATAAATAAAAACACACTCGTATGTGTGCCTACATAACACCGCGGGCGGAGCTGCGGGCAACAGCTAGTTGCATATAAATGAAGTATGTAATAAACTACAATCAATATTAGGAAAATTTTGCTGGTGGTATTACGCTCCTGTTGACTCGATTTTAAGTTACGGCATAACGGCCTACCTTATAAAACACAGCTAGAAATAATAAAACAACTACAGCGGGCTTAGCATGCGCACCCTAGAAATACCGGAGAATAGACAAAATGACAGATTGAAGAAACATTAATACCATTCGGAGTAAAATAGGTCTTATTGTAAGGCAGCAAGATTGATGCATCGTCGTCATGAGAAACAATATTTCTTTTTTTTATAAAATGGCCTCTTCGGACAGCTAAAGTAGAAACGTTTTCTTATTTCAATGTCAAATAGTCTTACAATAATGTCAACTGCTCCACATCATGGCGGTCCTAAACAAATAGTTTCTATGTTCAGTCATTTACTTGAATATTTGTTCGTTTTTGACAGAAGATTTCCCGGCAGCCATATTAAAAATATAGTTGTTTAGAGAAATTGAATTCTATTGACGACTTTGTTACCATGGACTAAGAACTATTTTGCAACGAACTATTTGGATAGAAGTTTTCTTCATTAATTTATTTCTTCGGATCGCCATGTTAAGCCCGCAGGTGAGACTTATGAAGTATATAGTTAGTAAAAAAGTTAAATTGAAACTCAAGCACAACTATGATAAACTATTTATTATATGTAAGATATTACCAGTGTAAGATAAAGTATTTATCTTGCACTGCATTTTTTTATCCATGTTTATGTTGCCTTTCGGAAAATATACGAACTTTGCTGATTTAAAACAAACGTATGTTCCCTATTGGAAGGTGTAAGACCATCAAGAAAAGATGAAACAACTTAAAATTACACTCACACAAATACAATAAAAGCTAACTAAATCATAGTTATTACATAGTATCGATCCCAAGTAACATCCACACAGCCATCAGAAATCCAATAAAGATTCGAGAAGCATCACGGGCTCACGTTAATGGCCGGTGGGAGATATTATGGCCCACCGCCGAACGTCACGTGCGGCGTGCCACATTCCAACTTATAAGAACTATAGTGCCATATTAATCTTTTCGTGAAACTAGTTCTTAAGGACTTCGTTCGCGAAAAAAACACGTTTTTGTTTTAATTTATTTAGTTTATACTGTTTCTAGTATTTGTGTTGTTGCACAATAATGTAAGTATAAAAAGTATATAATGTCAAATGTCACTTTGATGCCTCGCATAGTCTAATTTAGTTAGTCATTAGAGGCAGGGGTGGTCAACTCTATAGGGCAGATAAAAATACCAACGGGTGCAGAGTTGTGCGACCGATTGAAAAATACACCCATTTTTGTGGGTAACCGAATTGTAAATTTTTTTGGGTATTTGTTAATGACGAGAAAAATTGTTGGATTTTATTTTGGATAAATATAATTATTTTACGATTTTATTTTTATTTCTGCGTTTAAACTGCAAATGAAAATAAGATTTGTAAAAAACAAATATTGTAGGTTACTTAATTTCCTTCACCTGGTATCACCATGACCGCATATTTATAAAAAGAAATGTACGTCACCGGTCAAAACAACAAAATGGCGTTCGTTTTGTTTTGCTCATAACGAACGAGGTGTTGTTTGGTGTTTTTTGATGTATTTTGTGAATAAAACGTTGAGTTGAGATTCCGTTCCTCCGTTCGAATAATACAAATTGCATCTATTTCAAAACTGTATAGTGAGATATTGACTCGGTGTTGTTGTGTAGTGAGATATTGACTCGGGTGTTTCTTTGTGAAAATGGCTGACAAAAAAAAATCAATTTTTGTACAAACGAATAAAGGCAACGGGTATTAATTTGCTTGCAGCTATCACTGATTCATATATTATTATGAACATAATATGTCTTCAGTCTCCACCGAGGAATGTACTCCTATGTGAATATTGAACAATAATATTTTTGAGGTTTGAATATTTTTATAGTTCACTTATCATTATTTATGTTGCAATTTAATGTAAGACTATTGTTTCTTCATGGAAAATGTTAAATAATTTCAATAAATATAATTTCTTTATTAATTTGTTTTCATTTAAAATGTGGATTTTCAGTTGTAAGGAAAACTAAAAAGGTAAATGGTGCCAAAACTGCAAGTACCTACTTACCTTTTAAGTTTTTCTAACAACTGAAATGAGTGCCTTTATGAAATATAAATCCCATGAAAGTTTTAAGATTTAAATTTACCACACAAATTAAAAAAACCCGCGCTTTGTTTATCCGGATATAATTGCCTGGGGCTGATAATAGATGGCAGTAGTAAACTTTTGTTGCAGGTAGTTGATATTCTTTTTCGGTAGGAGTAACAGTGTTCTGTGGTCCGAGGGCTATGTTTAGTGTAGACGTATCTGTCTTATGCATCTCTTTGATATGTATCGCATAAAACGTAAATAAAGAAGATTAAACATAAAAGTGCTAACACGCGTACGGATCCTACAGACGTACCGACCAAATCCGTGGTCCGCTCCGTACCAAATCCCACCGTGTGTAGAGTAGTCCGGCGAACATAACTATTATTATCTAGCTTATGCCCGCGGCTCCACCCCCGTAAATGAAGTATCCCACGGGAAAACTGTAGCTTTCGGGTTAAAAAGTAGCCTATGTTTTAATCCAGAGCTCAAGCTACTACCATACCAAATATCATCGAAATCCGTTCAGTAGTTTTTGCATGAAAGAGTAACAAACATCCATCCATCCACACAAACTTTCACATTTATAATATTAGTAGGATTGAGTCCGCCGCGGCCCGCATCGGATATGGTTTGCTCCGTACGAAATCCCTTACGTGTGTAGAGCAGTCGGGCGATTGTGCCGGACGACAATCTCAGTGTTGCCAACTTAGGGATCTTCCCCCAAAATTAGGGAAACTGGGGTTTACTAGGGGGGAGGATTTTTAGAGTTTACTCCTTAAGATTAAATTTTTATATGTGTATATAGCCCGAGGTATGAAAATTTACAGAGAGTGAAATCAGATTAAGTGACACGTTAGTTTTATGTCATTTACGCGTAAGTACACTTTATGTGTATAGAACACATAAAGTTTTTAGAGTTTATAGCTTATTATCTCTTGTACCGAGATTTACGGTATTGAGAGCTGAGTTGAATTAAGGGTTAAGTTTGGGGTGAAATATTTTTAGGAGTTGGTACTCGTATCACTGCACGATTTCAATTGATAGTCAGATAGTTCAATCATCGTCGTCGTTGTAAAACAGCACTGTAAATAGAATTCTGCCCCAATACAATAGAGTTGAAATCGAACACACAAGTGTCGAGTTCAAATCGGTCTGCCGGACCAAATCCGTGCGTGTGTATTTCACCGGATTCGGTACGCGGATATGGTCCGCGGACCAAGTTCAAGTGTCTGTTTATTAGTGTTGCTGTATGATTGGTAACACCACCCAAACGTAATAGTCATATGCAAGAACCGAAGTGGTGAACTTACATCGGTTGTTAAAGTTCACGAGTTACAGCCTGGTAACAGACAGATGGACAGATAATATCTCAGTAATAGGGTCCCGTTTTTACCTTTGAGTACGGAACCCTAAAAATATTTAACACGGGACCTCTCACTCGTTCATCAGCTTTCAAATAAAAAAATTCAAAATATTCTGTCAAATTTCATTATGATGGCTGATAAAAATACATTATAAAATGCTAAATCGATCTTTAGGGAAATCACTTTTATGCCGCACTGGGATAATTATCTAAATATCAGACTATACATTATTCAGACTTTTTAATCTAAGTATCAAAGCTGGGTGGGATTAACAATTATTATTAATATTCCCATTAACTAAATATTATTGTATTATACTGCGCAGCTCCGCCCACATCGAGTAGTGTTCGTAGTCTTTTTTTTAAACCTATTTCTTACTCTGATGTACAAGCTCCGTATAAAAGTATCATGTGTGTAAATAAAAGGCCTAAGCAACTAATATACCAATTTTCATTAAAATCAGTTCATGGTTCAGCCTTTTGAGCTTGAAAGATAGTCAAACATACAAATAATAATACAGTATCCCAACACTGTACTTTTTCGCGCTAAGATTTCGGGAAGCCTATGTGTTGATCCAGAGCCTAAGCCACTACCATACCAAATTGCATCAAAATCCGTTCTGTAGTTTTTGCGTGGAAGAGTTACTAATATCCATCCATCCATCCAATCTCACAAACATTCACATTTATAATAGTAGTGTGTTTAGACTAAGTGCCCAGTTTACCAGCACATCAACTCACCAACAAACAATTTAATCGTTGGTTAATTATAAGTACCTGGGTAACCAAGCTTCAGTGTTGCCAACTCGGCGACTACGAAATATAGTAGAGTAGTGTTAATAAAATGCCAAAAATATGCAAACATTTTATTAGATGTGCCACAAAAAATGCTAACATACAAACAAAGCTAGAGAACATTCTGCTTTTTGAGTGCTCAAATCTACATTTACCTTAGGAAAATTTATCTTCTTTTGACTCTTCACTGGCTCCTATGTTTTTTTGTACTTTGCTGATGAAATATGTTGTTTCAAACAATACAACTTAGCAATGATTTCGCACCTACAGTACTTACAGAAAGCTTTTGCTGTGTCATTATCAACAGGCTGCAACCACTCTTTAAAATCTTCCATTTGCTCCCATTCTGACCGGTAATGTTGAGTTTAGTGGGCAGGCGGGCGGCATTTTAAATGTTGAGTTGAAAGGCGGCATATTGATATCGCGATATTAAATGAAATGCCAAAAAATCAAAAATAAAATAACCGATAAGAAATATAATGGCAGACTAATAATAATTGATTACTTAAGTACAAAACGAACAAATATTCTTTCTCACTCCAATTAATAATAAAGAGCGAGAGACATAAAACGTCTGTGTATGGTATTATGTTCGGGGAATTCCCCCGAAACGAGACGATGTGATGCCAGGTTGACTACTACAAAAACCAGATTAAACAGGATATATACATTTCACGTATTATGTAAATTTTTTTTTCATTTCTTTGTGTTTTATACCTTCTATTCTGTTTTATTAAATTATGCCAACTAAATATGCCACATGCTAAATAGCAAAAATAAATGCTAAATGTAGGATCAAAATATACCAAATTTATCATAAAAATGCCAAGCTGGCAACACTGCCAAGCTTTGCTCGGAGCTCAAGTAGATAAAAAAAAAGAATAACAAAAATATTTTACCGGGGTTCGAACCTACCACCACATTCTGAATTTACGAACAACTATCTGAAAATTAGATTCAATTTTTTTTCCATCCCCCTAACTTTATCAGGGCTTGTTATTTTCTGTATTTTTTAATTTTTTGCTCTTTTTAAATCTTTTTCTATTTTCTTTTACAATGGTCTTATAACTAATTTTTAGAATTTTCTTTCTTTTCTTTTCCATGATTGATTTCTTACAATGATTGTTGTTTCGTCCTTATTTCTAATACATTATTTTGTATATTTATTACAATAGTAATTTTGTCATCAATATGAAGTACTAAGTACATGTCAATTATTTACAATATAAAAAGTCAAAAGTAAAAGAGCAATAAAAAAAAGAATAATCCAATAAAAATACAGTAAAAACCAATAAAATTCCAATAAAAATTCAATAAACTCCACTAAAATAATGTAATCAAGTATGTCAATAATAAATAGATTCGTGACTTCGGCCGTCCCTCCCACTTCATATCTCCTGTCCCATTCCTCAACCGTATCCTCTCTTAAAACACGCTTGACGATTGAAACAGGACACAGATCGTAGTCGGGTTTCTTTTTCAAGCCCAGTGCAGCCTCAATCCTGCGTGCGCCTTGATCCAAAACAAGGAGACCTCCCGCCTCTGCAAAGCAGCTTTTCGGAGGGCCGCACTCCAGGGGATGAGAGGATCTAAGAGTGACTGCCTGGAGTGCCGATCTGGAATCGCTGAGGATACCGACCTTTGCCATTCCGCTTTTGCAGGCTATACTTACAGCTCTTTGGAGCGCTAGAAGTTCGGCCTAGTAGATGGTGCAATACGGCGGCAGTGCAAGCTTGATGGCTTTCGTCTCCGCCTCACCCTTCCATAGGGAGAGTGCGGCTCCAACTCGACCCTCAATCTTGCTGCCGTCCGTATAGATCCTATGGACGTGGCTGTTAACCACGTCTACATATGAGTCCTCGTCTACCAACCCGAACCTCAGCTCTACCTTCTCTGCCGGATGTGGGTCCTCAATCGCTCGAGCCATTCGCTCCATCTCCCTGTCTTTCAACGCCGGGTGTGGCACTCCCTTCTTGATCTCATAAAGCCTCGATGCTTCGAGTATTCTGAGGTCAAGAGGGAGTATCCCAGGCAGCAGCATTGCAAAGTTCAGGGAGACAGTTCGATATGCTCTGCAGATCTTCTGGGCAAAACCCCGTTGAACCCCCCATCTTTTCCACGGTGGGTGCCCACGCTGCTGATGCATACAAAATAGTCGGCTCTTTTACGGCTATATATATTGTTTTAACTATCTGGGGGTTAAGTCCTATCCTACTCTAGCAGCTTTGGCTAGCTGCTTATATCTTGCTATAGCCTTTTTACATATGTTACTGATGTGGGCGTTGAATGTGACGCCGCTATCGATCATTACGCCCAGTACCTTTATCAGTATTGAAGGTCAACACCCCCCATAGCGAGTCGTGGTACATCGTATTTTAGTCTCCGCGTGGACAGTAAAACGCATGTTTTGTGGGGGGCGAAATTCAGCTTGTTCAGCTAATTTTAATTTCCTAATTTTGTCTAAAACTCTATTGGTCTCTCTCTTTTTGCTCAATTTCAAGAGCCGTGTCTCCCTCACACACCAAGACGATGTCATCCGCGAAAGCCTGGTTGCACACATTCATCTCATCTAACATCCATAGCAGGGGGTCCAAAAAGAGGTCCCACAGGATCGGTCCACCTATGGATCCCTGCACGCACCCCTTGTCGGTCTCCCTGCTCACTTCCATACCTGCATACCTTACACTCACTCTTCTTTCACTCAGGTAGCTGCTGATCCCTTGCCTCAGGTTCCCCGGACACCCAACCTCAGCCAATCTAACCTTTATGGCTGGCCACCAAACACTGTCGAAGGCCCCCTCTATGTCCAGCGAAACGACAACAGAAATTTTCTTCTCTTCCCTCTGCTTTCTTATGTGTTTCACCAACCTATAGAGGGCGTCTTCGGTGCTCCTTTGAGGCATGAAGCCATACTGATTAGGGCTAATCTTGGGCAGCAGGTAGAACCTGAGTTGGGCGATCAGTATCTTCTCGAAGATTTTGCCGAGAACAGGCAGGAGGCCGATCGGTCGATAGGCTTTTGGTACCCGATACGATTCCCTGCCCGGATTCCTTAGTACCACCACGGTCGCCTGCTTCCACTGTTTGGGGAAGCAGGCGGCAGTGAGGCACCTGTTCAGCAGCGCAAGGAACCATTCCGGGTACATTCTACAGCGTGTTGGCAGATGTCAGACGTGAGTCCGTCCGCCCCGGGGGCCTTTTTATGGTTGAAGGACCTTACGGCTCTCTTCAACTCCTCCATGATGAAAGGAGGGTCGTCCGGACCCGCCGGCGGTTCAGTGTCCAAGGACTCCGCCCGCCGGCTGCGTTCCAGATCCTGCGTTTCCTCGTGGCAACCTGCTTCTTCATCTGCGCGAGCTCATCATTCCACTTAGACAAGGTGAATTTTGGTCGGCATTGTGTCTCTGCATGTCTGTGTGATCGCTTGTGTGTATCTGTCTATTGAATCCTCTATTTGTTGTGTGCTGTGTATTGTGTTCATGTCTTGTACAGTTAATTGTCTGTCCGACATCAGCTGGGTCAGTTTCTCACGAAACTGACTCCAGTTTGCCTTATGTGTCTTAAATATGCGTGTGGTTCGTATTATGTTTGTGCCTGTGGATTTCTGTTGTCTGATGCCGAAGGATATGCCGTTGTGGTCCGAGCTCGTGAGACTCTCCTCTACTCTCCAGTCGCCCACTCGGTTCAGAAGATCGTCGGAGCACGCTGTCACATCCACGTAACTGGAGTACCTTTATCCCCCTCTGACCGTTTCGAATGTCGGGATGTCCCCGATGTTGAGTATGTGCATACCAATTGCTTCCAGTACGGCAGACACTTCCCTCCCTCACGGGTCTTCCACATCGCCACCCCATCACGGGCCTTTTGCGTTTGCAAGACCTCCCAGGACCATCTTATCGGAACCTAACTCTCTTCCTATCCGCATAAGATGGTCCAGGAAGGGCCCCACAGGCTTATCGGGCTCGAAGTAGAAGGACACTACAATCATCTCCCAGACTTTGGTTCGGAGGGTGGCCACCACAATGTTGTTATCGCTGAGGCGTGTGTGTAGTTCGACATCCAACATGTTGTCGAGTACTACAACACACGCCTTAACCACACCACCCCCTTCCCCATCGCTCTGGTAGACCCTCACTCCATTGTATTTCCTCATACTCCGTGCCCCACCTATGTAGGGCTCTTGCAGCAACGCAACGCATGCCTTACGCTTGGTGGCCTCGAGTAATAACTCCCTTGTGGGGATTTGGCTCCGCTGAAGGTTGGCCTGCAATATTCGGTACTGGAAGTACTCACCGGAGATAACCTCAGCAATACGATACAGCCGATCTGGCTAGAGCGTCCCACCTCTTTCTTTCTACGCACTCCTTATCAAGGTCACTGTGCTCCACGCTACCTCTCTTGCCCTTAGTGCAGTTAATGCACTGAGGCGCTTCTCTCCGCAGCTACTTGTCGGAAGCAGTCCTAATATGAGGACCTGCGCAGAGACTGCATCGCTCCGTTTCCTCCCTCCATACCCTCTTCGTATGCCCATAGCCAAGGCAACGGAAGCACTGCACCAACGGACTATGGTCCTCCACTGTAACTCTGCCCATCCCTATGTGGGCATATCCTACATTCATACATCTCTTCCACACTTGTGGGCTCACTACACACCAACCACTAGGTGGTTCTGTAGGGGGTTCCGCACTTTCATCCCAAACACTACTTCCACATTCCTCTCTTCCCCCTTTAAGGATGGCCGCGTTCTGATTATTGAACGTAGTAACGAAGTCGGCATTGTCGTACTTCATTACATCCCTGAAGGCCAGAAGGGGGTTTTTATTCTTCACTTCTTCCACAATTCATCTCTTATTCTTTCCCAGTCTCTCCTTAACCTTATTCCTTTCTTCTTCATTTATACAGCCGACGGCTACCCTTCTATTTTTAACCTGTCTCACTCTTTCCACCTTGACTCATCCATCCTTCGCATCTACTGTATTTCTTATCTTCTCCATTACCTCATCTCCCGAGTCCTGCGTGTCCTTGGAGGACACCACAACTGAGTGCAGTGCCCTTGTCTCGGGGGTCCGCTCAGCGACCCCTATTGAGACAACACTCGCATAACTCGCCGGTTTGGCGACAGTTGTGTTGCTCTCCAGGAGCGAATTCAATCTCTCTATCCTCACTCTACTCTCTTCCATACATCCCTTCATTTCATCCATCATCTTCATCATCTCTTTCATTCCCTCATTCATACCTTTTTCCATTAAAATGTTTTTCTCTTTCAGGTCCCTCCCCAGTGCATCGGCTGCTGCAGTCGTCGTGTTTACGGGTGGCTGGGGGGGATATAAAGGGTCCCTTCCCAGCCCTCCGCTGGTCTCTGCCTTCAGACTGAGTTTTACTTTGAAACGTTTTTTTAGTTTTATTTTAGAACTTTGGTGAGTTCTGACTCCGTTTCTTTGATAATTTGGTAGAGTCTGTCTAGCATCGCAATAACTCCGTCTCTTATTTCAGTTTTTAGGTTTTTTGATACGGTTATATGTTGTTTTGCTTTTTGCAGACTGGCTCTGCCTTCGTCAGTTCTTGTCCTGTATGACATAGAGAGACTCTCCGCCTTCTTTACTACCTGTTTCTTGTTTGTTTTTGTTTTGGGTACTAGCGGATTAGTTTGTGGCTTTGGGGGTAAGACCGGTGTACTATTTGCCTCTATCTGTTCGATACTTTTCCGCACTGCGGAGGTTTTAATTGGCTGTGACTGGGCCCTGTCCTCGTCCACTCTGTGTTGTTTAGGTGGTTATACAGTATAAGTGTCGCTAAAACTCTTATGGGGGGTGCGAAGCGTGGTTGTATATGTAGGGGGACTCGTGAATAAGGTTAAAAATTTAAATTAAATTAATACGATTGTAAATAAAAATAAAAATAAAATTGAATTATAAAATAATTGTCAAGGTGTAAAATGTCAATAGTTAAAAAGTCAAAATTCCTAATACAAACAGTCTCCCCCATAACTGACCTATTTTAAAGTTATTCTAAATAAAATATTATGTTGTGTTAAGGATTTCCCTAAGCGCTTAGTACAATAATACTTAAAATAACAACTACACAAAAAGGTGTAGTTGGTCCTTATTCGTTAATCTTACTACTAATCAGTAGCTCCAATAGGGGCTACTGGAGAACCCAGAACGAAATTATGACCGAGACCCGAGACGTATTTATGCAAAAAGGAACCACCCAGCAAAACACACTTCTGAATATATCAAAGGTTTTACAAAAGCATGCGCAGGTCTGTTTTGTGAAGCAAAATTACTTTTTATTTTATTACTAATACTATTATAATTACTTATTTAATTATGTAGATGTAATTTTGCTTAAGATACTCTTAAACTTCCTAAATAATTAAGAAAATGTGCATGTGGTTCCTTTTAACGTTTACTAATCGACAGGTATTCTTATATACAAAAAAGAACCAATAGACCAGGGGTTTACTGAATGAAATAAACCTATGTATTTATATTAATGTACCAATGCTTTAATTGACATAAATCATAAAATAAGAAAATTTAGAGAGAGTTTAATCAACGTTGTCATCAA
Source organism: Phengaris alcon alcon (assembly GCA_037179445.1). NCBI lineage: Eukaryota > Metazoa > Arthropoda > Insecta > Lepidoptera > Lycaenidae > Phengaris > Phengaris alcon. The sequence goes on along the minus strand of JAYRCH010000251.1, from coordinate 228,256 downwards.
ATTGGATCTCTAAATCCACCGTGTCTAGCCTTATTTATGTCATCTTCTAATGCATCATCACAAACGAGACCATTGTAAAAACTTTGTGCATCCTGTGGAATTAGATGTAATATGGACTGAATATCGGCTAATTTCGCTGGTGATACTGGCTTTCCTGACGGCTATAGGGGAACTAAATGTTCCGGCAAGATTAGAGCCGGTCTGTCGCGAACAGGTGCTCTTCCTATATTTACTTCCACAGAATCACCAAGGAAATCTTCTCTAAAATAAATTGAGTAATAAAAACTGTTTCAATGTGCGAAAAATCTCTGTCATTCGGTAGGTAGCTATGTCTGGGTATCAAAAATCGTTGTGTTATTTTTTTCAAGGTGGGATGAGAATGTAGAAACGCTTTTAACATCAAAACTATTTTTATGTTATGGTTTTGTCCTCCACATGAATCGCTCCATAAAATTAGTTCCTTTAAATCTTAAGAAATATGCTCGCTTAAGTATTTTAATAGACACGAACCGACTTCCTGGGCACCTTTACCAGCCATTCCTTCTATCCAAACAAAACACTCACTCAAGTTAGTCTTTGCAGAATAAATTCCCATATTATAAAGCCAAGGCTGTCGTTTTTAAAAAATAATTCCGGTAGGAATCTTCGGCATTGGCAGCGTTTTCTGCATATCAAAAGTAAGACATTCTACTTCTTTACATTGAGTAGCCAGAACAAAGTTAGACTTCATTTTATTTCGAGCCTCTTCCCATTTTCGGCAATGTTCTTTGTGTTCTGTATCAATGGCTATTTTCTCCTCAGCAGTTTTGCAATGAGTTAAAGTTGCTTGTAATCTGTCACACTTGTTACAAGTATCTTTCTTTAGGGGCGCCCGTTTAAGATTGAAGAATTTGTATTTGTATATTATACGTATTATACGTTTAAGATTGAAGAATTTGTATTTGTATATATCTTTGTATACATTGCCTTACTGACCTTCTCAGCATCACCTACATGTTTGCAGTATAAATCGTACATTTTGTCTAAAGTCATGTCTGGCATAAGACGCTCGGTCTCGCGCTCACTTCTCCTATAGTGTGATTTATACTTAGGAAGAGAGTTTATGTGGCATTTTACTTGTGAAACTATTTCATCGTAGCATTTGTTCTTACCTCCAGTTTTCAATCCTCTTTTATCCATACAATCCTGTGACCTCATTTTAATCAAAGCAGCATTAACTCTCTTTGAGTAAACACCAAGTGTTTTGACAAACAAATCCCGGCACACTTCGACTTTGTCCAACAAATACTTACGAGAGAACTTCTTCTTCATATTACTATTAGTCATCCTTCTTTTTACGCCGTTTTATTTAATGTTGGCTGCGATGAACATATTTTGCGTATTATAATTTTCGAGTCTGTAAAACATGTCAAATATTTTTTGTCGTCTGTTAGAATCTATTTTTTCCCAGCACTTTGTTTTACAATGACATTTAAAATCAACAAATGCTTTCGGTTGGATTTCGATGTTTTTATAGTTGTAAAAAGCTTGTTAGAATGTCTATTCTTCTTTCTTTCCATCCCAGTAAGACCACCATACTTACACTTTCGGCCTTTCTTTGGTCTTCCTTTTGGAACAACTTCTTCGTCATGAATACTCGCTGTTTTATCATCAGAACACGGTACAAACACTGGTGATTTCACTGTTCTTTCGTCTTCAGAAGCAGACTCTTCTACGATGGTTCGCCTCGTTTCCCCATTAGGCAGCCTCATTCTCTTACCACCAGCAACTATGATCGAATAATCTTCTGATGAATCGGATACATAGTCAGGACTTTTAAAGGGAGACAAGTCGAGTAGTTCTAATATCGGCGAGGAATATTCTTCTAAGCGATCTGGCGAAGTTAAAGTATTATTTAAAGGTAAAGAACGGTTTTTCAGAAGCTCCGACGTACCTGGTACTTCGTTATCTTTTGCTGTAACAATTTTTTTTTGTTTCTGAAAATTTTAACAGCCTATCTATAACAGTTCAAGAGATACAGCCTGGTGACACATATCATAGTTTTAGTAATAGGGTCAGAGTTTTAATTTAATAATAGTAGTAACAGGCTTAAAAAAAATGGATACGAAACCCTAAATCATATTTATTATTGTAAAATGCTTACCTAAATCATTTTATTAAACTTGTATTTAAAGCATCGCATCGTATCGCTCGTATCCCTTGACTGGTCGTTCGTAACCGATCACCCGAGTTAAGCAAAGTCAGGTGCAGGCGCATCACTCGCAGGTGCAGGTCGCCGCGTCTTCGTCTCGACTCCGCGAGTGAGCGACGCGCCCTAGGATGGGTGACCGCATAGTAGCAATAATTCAATCGAGCGCAACCGTGCTTCTAAGGGCACGTTAAGCAGTCAGTCCTAGTAGTATCAGTCGTTAAAACATGTCGAAAACCCCGTCTCTGGGCGGTCTAGGTAAAAGGCCCATCTAAATATATGTCATATAATAACTATAGTTTTGTTAAAAGACGAGTGTCTTATTAGATGTATTGCTCGCAGTTCATGAATAAAATGTTTGCAAAATCTTTTGAAATTACTCCACAATCGGAAACTAATCAAATATAGATAAAGCGTACATCTCAAAATCATTATTATTAAATATATTAGACTAGCTTTTGCCCGCGGCTTCGCCCGCGTAGTATAGTGTTCTTGGAGAAAAAACTACTTCGGCGAATAACTCTCTATTTACAGCAATATACCTACTTCTGATAAAATATTGAAAATGTTTATAGGTTTACCCAATGCAAATGGTTAAAAATGGGACCCTATCACCTCGACGCGACATGCGCGACCGCTTGATATACATTATATTATTATATCTATCGCGCTCGAGTATAAAAAGACTATTTAAAAAAACCGCATCAAAATCCGTTGCGTAGATTTAAAGATCTAAGCATACAATATAGGTACATAGGGACAGACAGATAAAGCGACTTGTTTTATACTACGTAGTGAATAATCATTTAATTTGCCATTCAAATATAATTTGACATTCCAACAAAACTGGCCAACTACCTCTATGGATATTCCATAAGAACTGCAGTACAGAATATTCGTTGAGCGAGCACCGAGTCGCGACTCGCGAGTGCCGCCGAGACATGTCCCTGCATTTTAAATCTGTAATATCTTCGAAAATATTCATTTAAATTACATGCTATACAGGGCCATATTGATCTATATTAAATGCACAATGTATTTAAGGTACTAAATTGGATAAGGATTAATGCTGTATTGCTTAAAATCGCTTCGTAAATAAGCTATTAAATTAAAATCAAAGTAAAGGATAAAAAAATGGTTATTGTGGGTTATCCCGTAAGAGATAGATATATGCTATTGCGGACTTTTTTGTAGGCTTTTTTATGATGAACAAAACTGTACTACATTATTTTGATCTATCTCATAGGGTTCAGCCACCGTTTGCAATGTAAGCGGAAGAAATGTAATTATTTACGACATCACATTAGAAACCTCAAAAATAACAATATTTTTCCACTATTTAATGAATATTATTATACATATAAACCTTCCTTTTCAATGACTCTATCTATTAAAAAAAACCGCATCAAAATCCGTTGCGTAGTTTTAAAGATTTAAAGCATACATAGGGATATAGGGACAGAGAAAGCGACTTTGTTTTATACTATGTAGTGATGAAACTATTTACCTGTTATAACATCATCATTATTATCCTCAGCATTTATCTCCAATACTTTATTTACTAATTGCTTGCCTCTTCTTAACATTTTTACACTTTAATTTGAAAGAAATTAACAAAAACAATTAAACTTTCTTTGCGGAGAAAAAAAACGGTCGTCGCGCATTCAAACTATCTCGTCGAATGTCACCTAATACCTATTATGACTTTTATTTCACGTAAAAATCCGAAATTCGACTTATTGCACTTTGAGCCTAAAAATAAATTGAATAAAGTAAAAAATTCGTTATTAATTCAAACTTTGTGGTACCTTTGAGCTATGATAGATTTCATTTCATAACACACATAATGGAATCACAAACTATTGGTTTTACTGTTTTACAATATTTATATATACTCGATAGAACCAAATGTGTGTGATTCTTTTATACAAAAAATATAAGCATTACATTAAAAAAATATAATACGTATAACGATACCACAGAAACTTGGTTCCATTTGGTGTAATAAAAAAAATCATGACTGATAGATACATGTGTCATGTATAAATAGTACCAAGTGTGTGTGGATCAGTTTTGTATAAACCAGTACAATGACTTTGTATTGATATCGTGTATTTGTTGGAACGATAGAGTCCCGTCAAGCTGTGGTTCTGTTTTGCTTTATATGTACTGTTTTTTAATGCTGTTGGTTCTGTTCTGCTTTTTGTATACCTTGTTTCCAAGGAGAAAATCATGTGGTTCTATTTTGTATTTGAATTTTTGACCAACTTAAAACAGCATTCTTTAAAAAAAGTAAAAAAACGAAATTTGTCGGGTGGTTCCATTTTGCATAAATACGGACAAATAGTTTACAGAATCTGGGCTGTCTAATAATCACGGATGCGCTCTCGTCAGCACCTACCGCTTTACTTAAAGCCCAGATTGACCTGTCTGCGCTTCCTCTGCTTGTTCATATAGAGATGAAGAAGGCGGTTCTCGGAGCCAGGACGGCAGGTAGGAGGAAATGGGTTTCCACCCTTGGACCTGGACAGCTGCAATAGTCTCTTCTTGAGACGTGTCATGGCCATGCCATCTGACGCCATGATCAAGGCGATTCTCAAGGAGAAGCTATACCTACCAGGTTTTCATTTCTTCTAGGAAGGGCTGGGAAGGATTGGTCCCAATTATTAATGTTCACACCAATGACATAATTTGGTTCAAGGACGGATCCAAGAAAGATGGAACCAGACGGGCGCAGGATTCTACGGGTGCATGCCACCTACAGTGGTTGTTTACACCTACTTGTTTGGGAGATTATGCAACCGTGTTTCAGGCTAAGATCTTCGCTATTATTGGTTGTTCAATAGAAAACCTACCTAGTCAGTCATAAAAATGGACGAAGAACATGAAAATGTGGATATGGATGGAAAATAGAAAAAAAACAGTTAGTCACTTTCTAGAATCAAGGGACAGTTACTGCTGGAACTATTTCGAATTGTGTGAATTGTATATATTATATAATTACGTTGTTTTTTTATCAGTACAAAAAAGTTCCATAAATTGAATTGCATTGTAACTGTGTGTAACCCACTAAATAAAAATATTTTTATAGCTATGAACTACACGTTTTGTTTACTACCAAGTACAAACTTCAATAAAACACTTTGGAGGTCACGCCGCCGTCACCGCCGTCACCGCCGTCGCCGCAGACTCCAAAAGTCAGCGCGCCGCCGCCGACCTACTACCCATCGGCGCTCATATCTAACATATATTATAGGCTACTTTTTATCTCGAAAAAATACAATATTCTCGTGGAATACTGTATTTACGCGGGCGAAGCTGCGGGCAAAAGCTAGTGTAAAATAACCTTACCGTATAGGCTGATTCACCTCACAGCTGATTACAAACCCTCTTATACATAATTATTATTATATATTATATATGACTTTATATTAACAGTTGATCGTGTGCCCTGTGTAATTGATATTACATAACGTTACATAACAAGTCGAATTTCATTTTTTTACGTACAAATTAAATTGGATCTGAAGTCTAAACTAGTAAAAGCTAGTATTATTATTAAAATATCACCCTGTAACTGTCGTCATGGTTTAGGTGTGTAACAGTATTATCTACAGTGTATAGTATAATTTTCGCAATTCGTAAGAAATCGCTACATTTTATCACACAAGTGTTTCTTCGTAACTGGAAAATGGTCAACAAAAGTGCTTTATTGTTGATGTTAGCTATCGTTGTTGCGATTGGAAGTGAAGGTATTTTGTTGTATTTTCATTCTTTCTATTAATTCATTTGCCCGCGGCTCCGCCCGCGTAACTACATGTCCCACGGGAACATACGCTACATTTTATCCCGAAAAAGTACAGTGTACTATGAAATAAATGCTTAATCCAGAACCTAAACTAATACTTTACTAAATTTCATTAAAATCAGTTTAGTAATTTTTGCGTGAAAGAGTCACAAACATCCATCCATCTTTTCTCACAAACGTTCGTCATAAACTAGCTGGCCCGTGCCCACTTTGTTGGGCATAAAACATTTTTACTTGTAAATTTTTATTTATAGAAAATTTATTAATAAATCATCATCCAGTGGACCAAATTGTAATTCTAAACCGTTCTTGAATCCACGTCAATCAAAATCGGTCCAGCCGTTTAATACAAACACACGCACATGATATTTATTCATATAAAGATAGTAGTATGAAGGATTATAACTTCATGGCAGCTTGTGTAATCTGCAATCGAAATATCTATGTTATTGTAAAATGTCTGAACTCGTTCTCCGTTCTGATTTCGTAGTTGTTACAGGCGTCAGCAGCGAGGAGATTGATCGCCATACTTGTAAAATTGACTGTAATGTACAATGTCAAGGGAAGGGGTGGTGCATTCGCGGACTTTGCAGCTGCTTCTTAGCTTCCGGAAATCCTGAGGCAGATTGAAGATTGAACAAATAAATTAAAATTATTTCATCCACTTATACCTGCTCTAAATACAACAATCATAATATTATGTGCGTCGAAACAATTTTAAGTATATAGATAAATAAACAAATAAAAACATTTATTCGACAGTTTTCACAACATTACACTACTAAGAGTATAAAATACACGGAGGGGACAAACTTTCACATTTACGATTGTATTAGGATGTTTAGTATCAGCCTAAGTTATGGGACTTACATAAAATATACAAGGCGTCCATCATCCATATTGTGTTAGTTTGTCCTTGAAATAATATAGACACGATGGGGAACATCGTGGGTGTCGGTGCGATAACCCATTGTCCGCAATTTACATAGCCGATATGATCGCTGGGCTCCAGTTAACAAACTAAACTGTGTCTATTTGGTTACTGGATGGTGAGGTTAGGTTGTATTTCATTTGCAATTTTTGCACTGAAAATTGGAAATGCTGACAATCGGTTTGTTTATACGATTTTGCCCGCGTTTCCCACGAGATCACAGTAATTTTTCGGGACAAAAAGTTTACTTTAAGTTAATCAAGTTAATCAAGTTAATCAAGAGCATTGCATAAGAATTGCAGGACATATACATTTTATTATGCTAACATACAAAATATGAATTATAAAAGTTTATGACGACCTCTGTGGCTCAGTAATATGTATAGTATAATAAAAATGTTAATTATGACGTGTACCGTGCATAGTATACCAGAATGTAAGGGGATTGCGAACTAAAGTGGACATACTCAAGCACAATGTTTGTACGGCTAATTACAATGTTATATTTTTGACGGAGTCCTGGTTGTTGGACGGGATCACTGATGGCGAGAATTTTTATGATCGCTATGTTATTCGGCGCCGCGATCGGGACTACTCCTCCACACAGCAGAAGTATGGTGGAGGTGTACTTATAGCAACTCATAAAGATCTACTAGTTAAGTCGCAACCAAACTTTCATTCGTCCGCCGAAGATCTATGTGTAACATTGATAATTAACTTTGGTAAGCAGACTTCTGTTAAATTACATTTATGTGTTTTATACTTGTGCTCACAAAAATTAGGTAATTCTTTCTCACAACAAATAAGTAACTATTTTAATAAGATCAACGACATATTTTTGCAAAATCCTCTTGATAAATACTTAAGGATCGGTGACTTCAACATGAGTAAAATTAGTTGGCATTTAAATAATGATTTAAGCTATATTCCATCTGACTATCAGTCTCCAAATTAAATTTTACTTATTGACGAGCTACACATGCACGGTCTCGCCCAATACAATGGTGTTTTAAACTCCCAGGGTAGAATACGTCATTTGAAATCACTAGACTTAGTGATTTCAAATGACGTAGTCAAGGTAGTGGAATCTCTTGACCCCCTGGTGCCATCTGACCCTACATAGTGCTTTATGTATTACTCTAGAGTTAATTGATAATTAAAAATGTCACTTTAGATTGTTTAAATCCGGCTCCTCGTACGTAGCGTTTATTTCACAAAGGCGACTACGTTGCAGTTAACTCAGAAATATGCAAGATCGATCGGAATCTTGAATTTTCGAATAGAACTATGGAGAATTCAGTTCAATACTTTTACGATTATATTAATAACCTTATCGATAAGTACATCCCTACTAAACAGTTAACCAATAAAGCTTACCCTGCTTGGTATTCTAAGCCACTGATCAAAGTGATTAGAGAAAAAAAATATATTTACGAAAATATAATATCCACAGCAATCGTACTGATCTTGAGTCATTTCAACTGCTTCGTGACAGAGTAAAGCATCTGGAAAGAGAATGTCATCAGATCGTCGAAAAGTCTATCGTTAAAACCCTAAATACTTCTGGACCACGGAATTAAATCACGGAACAATTCTACGTCAACTACCTTTCCGAGCAGTCTTAGGTATAACAATTTACAAGTAACCACAGGTAGTGAAATGTGTGTCACTTTTTCATCTTATTTTCTTTCCAAATTCACCCAGATACCTCCAGCTCCGGCGAACCAACCCGGTAATATTAATCCCATCGTGATTGATTTTTCAGTTTCACATATCTCTAACATTAATATTCAATGTGATGTGGTCAAAACGCCTTTGTTGGAGCTTGATACTTCTAAATCAGCCGGACCAGACGACTTGCCAGCTCAATTTTTTTATTCTACTGCTACTTCGATTGCGATTCCCATAACCTTATTATTTAGTAAGTCATTAAGGGTGGGATTAGTCCCAGGTATGTGGAAATCTGCGTTTATAAATAACAGTAATAAAAAGGAGCCTAAAACTGATGTTACAAATTATAGACCCATCTAAAAGTGGTGTATAGTAGCTAAAGTTCTCGAGCGTATAATATATAATCAATTATTTGCGGCGCTGAAGACCTCTTTTGGTTCCTTTCAACATGGGTTTCTAAGTGGAAGATCCACAGTTTCCAACTTAGTGATTTTCAATGACTATCTAACGCAGGCCATGGAAACTGGTAAGCAAGTTGATGTGGTGTACACCGACTACTCTAAATGTTTTGACCGTATAGACCATACTATACTTATGATGAAGCTTGCGTCCATGGGAGTTGCAGGGAATCTTCTTAGATGGTTCTCTTCCTATATTGACCGAAGGTCCCAAGCCGTAGTAGTTAAGAATTATATTTCTAGTTAGACTGGGTAGACATCCCTAGTAGAGTTCCTTAGGGATCGTTGCTTGGCCCTTTCCTTTTCAACAAATGGTTAACGATCTTCAAAATTGTTTACATTCATCTCAATTACTTTGCTTCGCAGATGACATGAAAATATTCTTAACTATATCGTCTCAAACTGATGCATCTATACTCCAGGCTGACATCTCGCGTCTTGAGCAGTATTACTTTCTAAATGGTCTGGATCTCAATCCCTCCAAGTGTTGTGTTGTTACCTTTTCAAGAAAACTGACCGTAATACCTACGAGTTATATGCTCAACCAACAACCATTACAGCGCCTCACAACAGTTCGTGATTTAGGCATTTATTTACTTTAAATTACTATTTGACACACACATACATAAAATAGTATCAAAAGCCTACAAAGCGCTTGGTTTTGTTCTAAGATGTGCGGCATCATTCAAGGACATCAAAACAATAAAAACATTATACTGTACCTATGTGCGCCCTCACCTGGAGTAGGAATGTTTGGAAGTTGGAAATGTAAATTTATTAAAGAATTGGAGTTTGGAATCCTAGGTACAAAGAATACACAGATCGCATCGAAAATATTCAAAAGAAATTTGTTCGTTATCTTTGTTATAAATTAAAAATGTATTATAACTCAGAAAATTATTTAGAACTATGTAAAAGGCATCCCCTGGTCCCGTTAAGGATCCGACGTGATATTGCTGACTTAGTTTTCTTACTTAAGATAGCTTCCAATAAAGTTGATTCGCCTGAACTTTTGGAAAAACTCAACTTAAATACACCCATAAGAATCTTTAGATCTAACCCCCTTATTTTTCTACCAGTAGTCACAACAAACTATCGGAAGAACTCGTTTGTGTTACGCGCAGGTAACAATTTTAATAAAATCTGTAAATCTGTGGACTTAGATTTATTCACAACTGGCACAGCGACAGCTAAGCGATTACTATACCAATATTTACTTCAGTAACGTAGTCCTGACTTTATGTTTGTACTTTTTCTAAGTACTTCTAAAAGGCTCTAAATAAGGGTTATAACTTTTTTATATGTACTTTTGCTACGTATAAGCTAACCACTTGATAGTAGATTTACATTTACATACACTTGTGAAAGTAGCGTGTATTAGTGTACACTATGTTTAACTTCTGTTAACCTATTCAGTTTATATACGTGAGGACCTGTAATTGGCTTTCTAATGATTATAATAGTTTCATATGGTTATTATTGATAGCTGTTGGTCTTCCTAACAAAATAAAATAAAATAAAATAAAATAGTATAACAGTATTAAATATAATTATTTCCGTTGTATATGGTACATATGATACAAGGTATTCGGATACTTAGTACAGGACCAGATTGACGTAGTGTGGAAGGGTCCATAGATATTATTATTATGAATCGCAGTTTTCAATCACACTGTTACGGGTAATATTAAATAAAAGAGGTATTATTACTGACGTGGCAAATTTATTAAAAAAAAAATAGGGGTCGTAGGCAGAAGGCCGTACGTATCTGGTTTAGTGTCTTTAGGGATTGGTGGGGCTTTTAGACGGTAAGGTGTGACAACACGTAGCGCGGGTACCCAACTTCCGGTAGCGCTTTCGGGTCCTGTGTTCGGGTCAGGAACACGTCACGACGTTGGTCGTCTAGGAGCGGGCAGTCCGTGTCAGAGGCCAGACAGTCCTCCGTCCATAGCGTAGGACTCAGAGGGAAAAGTAAAGCCAAGCAGTGCAGAAACCAGGATGTAGCTAGCGGTGCGTTGTGCTCGTGCCGTAGTTCCCTGGAAATATTCCATACCAGCGTGTGAGAAGTGTGGACCATAGCTGCCATCCAAACCATGGGCTGTGTGACCATCACAAAATAAAGGGTAAGCAAAATAAAAGATGATATAAAGGACAATTAAAGTATGGATACAAACATCCTAATATTCTAACAATGCTACATCGGAAAGATGAAACTACAAATTGAGCACGTGGTAAGGCTAATCAAATTTTGACAACTAATTTTACAATGGTGCTAATTTACAGGAAAAAAAAATGTGTTTTAATACAAGCGTGATTTACCAAATATTCACAACACAGATATAAAAAACTACGCATCGTGAAAACGGGATTAAGATATATAAGGACTACATCTTGAGTCGATAGAAAATTTTATTCAAAAGGAAACGTCAATCGAAGAAGTGCCATATATACCCTTCTCCATCGTCTTTTTTAAACTTTTGACAACTATGAACTAAAGCGTAAAGAGAAAAAATCCAGAAATAAAAAATAAAGATATTATATTAATAATCAATATATTATGTAATTTAATAATGCAATTCTACTGTATCTTCATTATTAATAAAAATCGACTTATTATTTTTTTTAGATTTAAGACGGAAGTAAAATCGATCTATGAATCAAATATTAAAGCAAGGCTAACGCCGTTTAAGTAAGGACGTGCGCCGATAGATGGCGCTTTAAGCCTCTGAAAATGACTAAATAATTAAGCATACAAATCATAGATGACGCAAGTAACGCCGAAATAATTGATTTTACGGAGAGGAAATGTAACAACGTTACAACACATCATAATAACAGGAAACTTTATCAACAGCGTTGTGAATGGATTTGAAATTGTCACAACAAAGGACAATTACCAGTTACCAGGACAATCAAGCGTCCAAAACCGGCAAACTTTTTGCGTACGTGCCCATTTCGATCATGGTTAAAGTCATTCGCTAACTTGTAATTTGAGTAATTAGTTTTTTTACCTGACTGCCGAAGAAGGGAGGATTTGGTTTAAAGCGTAAATAAAGAATCCCCCGAGAAAACTGCAATTACTACTTACATATCAAATTTCATTAAAATCACTTCTGTAGTTTTTGCGTGAAAGATTCGACGCCTCGCCGTGTTAATATGCAGTTTCACGCACACACATGCAACAAAACTACGCCTTAGCTTGTAAGGCGAGCTGTCGCGGTGTGTGGACTTATGTGTGTGATGCGTAGCTATACGCGCACTACATACATAAATAATAACAACTTTTTAAAAAAAAGCTATAACCCAACTACGTAAATTATATAGCCTAATAATATGTTACCTGTGCTATTATGACGAATCTATTGACACCGCATTTATTCAAATCGGACCAGTAGTAGGCGCTACGGCGGAACAAACATACATAATACATAAATACATATATAGATTGCCAAAATCATTATCATCCTTTTGGCTTCGGCGTAGTCTGGTAAAAAAACCTGCATCAGTTTTTGTTTAACAAAGCTCTGTTTTCACTTTTTTATTTGGTCTGAGTTTTTTACTAACACCCTCTAAGGTCTAAAGCAATCCTTCTAAAAAGAAAAAATTCAATTTCGTATCGTAACGAAAACGAATCTAATAATGTTTGTACAGAAACCCAAAGCAATTAGATTTTGTGGCAAAGATTTAGGTTAAATTTTATCTCAATGAAAAGGAACTTATTAGCAATAATAGTACCTAATCAATTAAGCTCTTTAATTGTTTTTATAACGCTTTTATTAGTTTCACCTGTATGTTTGCTTGCTTGCTTGCTTGTTTGTTTGCTTGTAACCGACTCCTTTGGGCTCGATTTTGTGCTACTTTGAACGATCAGATTTAATTCAAACTTTGCACATCTGTCAAAGACCGATGACAATACAATAATTCCATTAAAATATCCGAGTATTCTGATTAAATTCGCCAGGATTCATCAATTTCTTTCCGCATCCTTTGCATGAGAGTAAGAGAGATAGAACTAGTGCGCGAACTACGCATGCGTGCAGTTCCAGGCTTACTCTTTGGCAAATCGTACTAAAAAGCAACAAATAAATTATAGTTTAAAAAAACTAAACAAACACGCTTTTATAGAAAATCTAACTAAAAATTAAAAAATAAAATTTAATAAATTTGGATTAAGAATAGTGAAAATGAAAAATAAATGTTTATTATTGTAAAAAAGCGTGGGGTGCAGTGTCTTCACCTGTACGTTTGTTTGTATGTAATAAATATTTAAGGGCTATCTACCTGTAATAGTCTGGACCACGTTACTCCCTTTGTTCCCGACGTATCCCGCAAAAACATCTTTTTAGGCGTAAGTCAGGTCTGGGATGTCGTAGAAAGGTGTTTTATGTGTCAACTGTTAGGGATTTTTTGGCTCTTTCTTGCTTTTAACGTGTTCTTTCTCTCCGGCGATACCTGCTCACTTAGCCCGCTGTTCCCTAAAAAACTGTTTTTTTCGGGTTTCCGGATTTTTTTTTTATGGGGAGCTTACCCTTTTTTATTGGTGGGTTAAGGCGGTGTTCTGGGCCTAATTATCAGCGCCTCAAACCCCACGCGATTCAGCCGGTCTTCTTGCTATTGGTGGTTTAAGTTGCACTTTTTATAATTCAATAACTCACCCCGCATGAGCGATAAAATTTTTCTTTTTGTAGCTTTGTCCTTCTCTTAATGGCCCTTCCTTTGGCACTGTGGTCCGATTCCGTAGAGTGGCGAATTCACCCACCTCATGGGGTCGCCAAAAACAAAAACACAAGGTCACTGGTACTTGCACTCAGTCTATAATTCTAATTTTCACTACACATTACAAGGTCACTGTCCTACACTAAGTCCACAATAGTTTTTAAAAATCCGTTTAATAGTTTTCTTTTTATAGCACTTTGAAGTTTTAAAATTTTTACACTTTCAGTTTTTCTGGGTTTTTCGCACTTTTTTAAGATTGGTGAATATCACCCCTGTCTGGGGGGCGCCGAGACGAACGTGCCAGTACTTCGGTCGTCGAAATCGGAGCACTCTAACCCACTTTTCTCGATTTTTTAGTACGGAGCGATTCAAGAAACGATGCTTCTCGGACCGCAGACAACCTTAGATGATTCGAAATTATTATTGATATATTGTTGCACGGCGAAAGAAAACACATATACCTACAATCTACATTTATCTTAAAAATGCGCATATTTTCAGGGATAAGACCTAGCGGTCGATTTTTCTCTCCCAAATCTCCCTGCATACTAAATTTCATGAAAATACTTGCAGACTACTCCGAGATTACGATTATATATATACAGGACTAGCTTTTACCCGCGGCTCCGCCCGCGTATATGCAGTAGCCCACGGGAACACTGTATTTCGGGATAAAAAGTAGCCTTTGTGTTAATCCAGAGTATAAACTACTACCATAACAAATTTTACCAAAATCCGTTTAGTCGTTTTTCCGTGAGTGAGTAACAAACATCCATCCATCCATCCATCCAACCTCACAAACTTTCATATTTATAACAGTAGTAGGGTAGTAGGATTAGCTTATATTTAAAGTATAATATGACATCTCGTTTGTTTTCCCCATGAATGGAAGAAAAGTTGGTGAAATTGGGACTAAGCCCCAATTTCACCAATGCAACGCGTTAAACCGACGTTCTGGGCTGCGCTACGGTTTAAGATCTGTCTATCCCGTTCTAACATTGCATGAGAGAGAGAGAAAGGTCCCGGGTTTGGCATTTAGCGCGTTTTAAGAAGTTTAGTGAAATCGGGGCTAAGTGTATTTATAAGTAACGCAGATTTAAAGTAAATTCGAAGTACTTATTCGTTTTAATTTTTTTGCTGCAGCTAATCGGTTTCGTGATTTAAATACTATTAATTTGACGACCTCTGCGGCTCAGTTGTTACCGCGACGGCGCTCAAGCCGGAGATAGCGGGCTCCCGCCGAAGGAACAAAAAAGTTTTCTGTATTCCTGTGTCATGGATGTATATTAAATATGTGTATAATATAATAAAAATCTTAAATTTATATATAGTATAAAAGCATTAAATATATTTCCGTTGTCTGGTCGGGTACCAGTTCTTCGAGAACTTACCACGGGACTAGATTGACGTGGTGTGAAAGCGTCCATAGATATTATTATTATCATAATTAGATGAGCTTTTCAACGTAAATAAATGTACTTGAAGTAAGTATGGATGGTATGAGCCAACTTTTTACTTTGTTTAAAATTAGTATAAACTGAAGGAAGCAAATTTTAAAACAGTTAACATAAACAATTAATAAAAAAATATCCGTGCCATGAATTCAAAAGTAGGTATCTGAAACGTACTATCGAACAAGTTGCCCCTCTCACCCCGTCTGCAGTCGTTGCGGTCACAACCTTTGTTTTCAAATAATTTTAAAGCGTCCTAATACAAAGAAGATGGTGAAGATGACCTCTAATGTGTATTATATAATTAAAATCTTAAATACAAGTATAATATAAAAAGTATTAAATATATTATTTCCTTCATCTGGTACCCGTAACACAAGTTTTTCGGGAAAGTGTGAAAGCGTCCATAAATATTAATATTATTGTACCTATGCATAAAAGTAAAAACAACAATAATTACCATTCACTTACTCGAGTTTCAAGTAGGTACCTACATAAAGTTGGCTTAAAAGTAAAAATGACTTGACACACAAGTGCTCAATTGAGGTGAGATACGTCTGTCGTAATTACTGGCGGTCCTCAGGACCCCTAGACGTGATCAATCGCTTTGGACGCGGACTTGAGAGCACTCGAGGGTTGAATTGCGAACGCACTTACTAATTCGAGAATTGCATACTTGGTAAAATGGTTCATGGTCATAAGAACTGTTATTTGTTCTTTGTGTTAAGAACACGAGTATAGGAAGAAATTTTTACCGACTTTCAAGAAAATTCGGTTATGATAATTAACGAAAATCGATTCAAAAGAAGGTTTAGTATTATAGTATAATCTGGGGTCACGGCAGTGCCCCCGCCAGTCGAGCAAAAAAGCGGCACGGGCATTTTTCTCGAAGCAGTTCAGGCCATTTTCGATAAAAATAGAATCCTGAATTTTCAGTAACCAAATAGGTATTATAAAAACACGCTATATTTTAAATTTCGTTAAATTTGAACCAGTAGTTTAAGAATTATAACTAGTCTTAATTTTGTCACTCACTGATTCATTGCCTCACTGACCGATCATCAAAACTAACAACAATTATATTATAAATAAGAAGATTTTGCTGAATAATATAGGAAGAAGATGATGGCATTTGCTGATTGTCAACTCAATCTATTTATTTAAAACATAAAATATTTTTAATATTGATATGGTCACTATGGTGATGTTGTTAGGTTACGTAATTACGTAATAAATTAACACAGAAGGTCCCTTGAGTAGGAACTGTATAAATTAACCGACTTGGTATTACACAGATCTCACAACTTTTGACGGTAGAGGAACTGAGTAGCGAGACTTGGTCTTTTCACAAGTTTTGTTTTTGATGGGTCAATCATTTTCTCTGTGTTGGACTTTATTGTCTGTAATCCGTAAAGCCGGGGAAATAGCACTGAAAATAGAACTCTGTTCTAATAGAATAGAGCTGAAAATCAAGCACCTAGTGCCGAGTCAAATGTCATATGACAGCTCGACTATTTTCAACTCTATTGTATTAGCGCAGAGTTCTATTTTCAGTGCTCTGAATTTTCCCGGGTCCTCCGGATCCCTGATCATATTATAGTCCCAACCTTAGGTTTCTTACTACTGAAAATAATTTACGACGAAGAATTAATCGTCTTCTACCATCTTCTTCGTCACACTAGTATTTTTTTGAGTTAAAATTCATTAAAGTTACTTACACCCGGTTTCTGAAAGGCTAATCAAATAATTGATGAACTAACACGTTGTTGAGTTAACAGGCTTGTTAAATCAATTTCTGTTTCTGAAACGCTGATTAGTGAAAAATTTTCTAATCATTGATCAAATTGACATGACACATACAAGCACATACAAGCCTTAAATAGCTTTCCAGAAACCGAAAACAGCGCTTGACATGTTGTTTGACCATTCGTTTGACATTAGTTTTGTTAACTAGCACTGATCAAATCAAACGACTGATCAAGCTTTTTGCAACTCAATTTATACTTGACAAGAGATTTGACCGCTGATTAGTTGATTTTGGCGTTGATTAGCCTTTCAGAAACCGGGGGTGAGTATGGTACCAACGTCCCACAAATATTAGTACCCATAATTTTTATTTAGATAGATCAAAAATGTCTGTGTGTTTTCGCCATTTACGTTATAACGCATCGATAAATATAAATTGGTATCAAAATCATGGCTTTAATTAATCCACAGAATCCCGGCGTTGATCCATGCCGTACGTGTAATGATCCAGATCTTTCGATTTAATTAAAAACGGTTATTTTCTTTGTGAAGCCACTGTCCATCCGGCTCACCGATCCACCAAAGTGGCGTAATTTAAGCACTCCAATTACTCTTTATTAAAAATCAAAATTATTACACATTTAAAAATATATTTTTTGAGCGCAGCTAAATATTTTTGTAGCCAAATTCAATAGCGTTCACCGATATTGAATTTTTGTCCCAGAATATTTCATGTTTTTAACAGAATGCGTAAAAGCTCTCTAATCCAATATTAGGGGGCCAAGGATGTTTTCTTCGTTGTTTTTGTCTCTCATTATGTTATATTTATACAAATTGTCTTGTGGAGACGCCGGCACTCCACACCTTGATAACAAGCGCTATTCACTATGAAATATTAGTCCTCATGTTAGAGGAAATGTCTACTTAGCTAGGGCTGACACAAGAACATTCTGCTTGTATGTCATGTCGTTACAAATATTAATAACATTAAGAGACATTTATTAAGTAACTGTTTTAAGGTATGGGAATAATAAAATCAATGGACGCTTCCACACCACGTCAATCTGATCCCGTGGTAAGTTATCGAAGAACTTGTGTTACGGGTACCAGACAACGAAAATATATTTAACACTTTTATACCATACACACATTTAAGATTTTTATAATATTATACACATATTTAATACACATCCATGACCCAGGAACATAGAGCAACCTCCGGCTTAAGCACTGACACGCTCAACCACTGAGCCACAGAGGTCGTCAAAATGGTGGAGTTAACCAAAACCAAGTTTGCAACCAAAAACTTGCTTCATAGTATTAAGGACATAGACGACGATTACATTTCTGAGAGTAGCAACCCTATTTTAATGTAACGGAATGCCGAGTAAAAAATTTGATCCCGTGCTGACGGAACGAACTGAACTCAATTCCAAACGGAATAAAGTCCATATTGCGGTGATATATAAATATAGTTAACAAATAGCACGCATTCGAAGACTCTTCCCAGGTGGAAGCTTGATAGATTGTCTTTTTGCCGCTGGGTCTTGGCTTCGATATAGTATTATCGTACCATTTAGAGATGTCGCTTTCTTGTACATTGTAAAGAAAGAGGCTATCACAAAATCGGATCTAATATGAAACAGCAGAGCCTATTTTTAACGTAGGTAATTTAGACAAAGGTTTTCTTATTGAAGTGTTTTGATTCTACCACTCGCCCTGACGGATGAAGGCATTATTATTGGAGTAGCTACTTATGTGATTATTTCGATCTCCAACTTCGTCTTCATGAGATTTGTAATTAAAAAAATACCAAAATATGTATTTCATTTTGTTCTACACTAATATTATAAAGATAATATAAGATAAGATTCGATTGTTTGTTTGCATCGAATAGGCTCCTAAGCTACTGGACCGATTTTTATGAAATTAGCCAACAGCCACATCTGTAGAGTTATGCCTTGGGAATGCCAGAGGCTACCTCGAAGCTAATTCAAAAAGCGAGAAGAACCGGCGTAAGAAACTCGCACGGGGCAAAAACTCTCGCGGGGAATTGTACAGACCTTACAGTACAACTACGTTTTTAATGTCCTTCGGAAAACTTAGTTTTCCAAACATTTATTGCCTTAGTAATAATATTGCCGAGGAACCTAAGAAACTAGTACTTTGACGGGCAATTTTGTGTGTGGTCCCTAATATTTTACGTCGGTATGGCAACATTTCTTCAGTTGTCGCCGCGCCCTCTATCGCTCGCGCTGGAATTATCAGGGATATATTTTTGACAAATTGCAACACATCCAGCTCTGACGGTTGATGTATCAAAACCGGAATTCTGTCGATTCTATTTTGTATCGTGCAATTACTATTGATAGTTTAAGCTGCGGGAAGTGCCGAATTATTGAAATGTTCATTAATATGCGCAAATTATAATAATTTTACCTATCAATTTTAATCACAGTTTCAATGAAACGAGTCTCTATTATACAATCCTCTCATTCTATTTCTCCCCATTTCAACCGATTTGCAAAAGGAGGAGATTATGATTTCATTGTGGCGTTTTTTTTGTTTGTCTCTTAAAACTTAAAGCCGTTCTCACTTAGAATAAAATGAAAAATGTAAAGAAATTTCTCATTCATAATATATTTTATAATAGAAGACGTTAAACAAAATAGCTTTTCCTTTGAATATGTATGTCACTGAATTCAAATCTTATCGCAACGGTAATTTATTTCATAACCAAGTTGTAATAAACATAAACAAGGTTTAGAGCGAGTTGTGTGACGCTGACAAAGCTTGGACAAATATCTATGTACTGTAGCTGTACCCACAATCATCCGGTTCCGTTTGCTTGTACTTGACAGCTTATACTTTTCTACTTATTACACACTTCATGTTTGTATGTAGTACCAGTGCAAGAAAACATCTCGATGTTGCCCGCGACTTCGTCGTGCGCGCGAAAGTAAATCCCGAAAGGAACATTCATCTTGCAGCGATAAAAAGTCCCTAGAAAGTTCACGGCGTAGAACTTTCCAGATCTTTCCACATAGAACAATCTAGAACTTTCGAGTCGGGTTAAGAATGGGACACTGCAGGTTCGAGAACGTTCTACTACTTTCGATACTAGAAGCATCTAGAACATTATATAACAACAATCATCAACAACATCGTAACATACTAGGGTGTTCTATACATTGAAGCGCCGTAACAATATCATCAAATTATTGTGTAGCAAAAACTTTCTGTACAGTTTTACGAGAATTGTGCAAGACGGAACGGGAATATGAAATTTGGCCATTAAATTAAACTTTATGTTATGGAAGGCGTGCAGAAAGCTATTATTATTATAATAATGCATAGAAATACATAAAATTAGTAAAAATAGCACACTACCTCATTTATCATAATAGTACCGTGCATTTGATAGATACAATTTTGTTACACATTTGTCAATCTATCACAACATTAATTTTTTGTATCTAGGAGGCAAAAGTACCCCTATAAAATTATATTAATTATTATAAGAGAATTTCGACCACGTATAGATAGATGTCCGCAGATAAGTAGTGAGTAAGATGTACGATTTATTACAGAGTTGCAGACTCTCATGAAACTAAGACAATCCATTACATCCCTGTATATAATATCCACATTAATATTATCCCTATGCCTCAATCTTAAATCGTAAATGGCATCAAAATCTGTGAATTCGTATGGAGCTACAATACCACAGGCAGACACACAGACGTACACGATAGAGCCTGCAGAAACGTCAAACTTTTAACACCCCTTTTTGCGTCAGGAATTAAAAATAGTCATGCTATAATTTTTTCAGATTCCACAAAGTAAATAATTTTAAATTAACTAAAATATATTTCCGCTTTTAAATATACTTTGAATGCAAAATATTTGATGTTTGGATGAAAGGATATATTATGTACATTAGCCAAAGGTATTCCCGAAAGTAGCGACACACTTCGCATGTATCGCAGATTTTGTTGTCATTACCTGAATTTATACTTCTGCTAGACACAAATTTTACATTCTGAAACGAAATCATGTTATTACATTTCGAAGTGAAACTCCCTTACCGGCGCTGAGAGTGAAATTTCAAGGTCGCGTCACGACACAATTTTGGATGAAACGCCATCTGTCGGATGCTACTTATATTTTTCACATAAGAACTTAACTGTCTTAAATACGTGTCAATAACACAAATAGCGCTAGGTGTACAAATTTTAATTTAGCTATTCTTTTATGAAGCAATGTCCTTTGGACACGATGGGTGTATTTTTTATTTTAAAATTAAAATGATGTTTCACTTCTGTCAAGTGTGCTGTCATAGTTTCTTATCACTATTATCTTATTTGTTGCATGTCCATGACACTAAATCACTTTAAAATAGGTCTTATACTTTGTATCCGTTTTTAAGATAATAATAATTCATTTGTATTCTGTGAAAGTGTTTGTTGTTTATATTAATTTTCAAATTGACGCAAAAGTTTGTAATGTCACATTTTAATGTGTAATTATATTCTTAAATCCATAGTAACTCCGGATTTAAGTAAACCTTTTATTAGGTACATAAAATATGTAGAGTTGAATACTCTTATACCTTTATACCTCGGGGTTTTAATATAAACTCATGAAATATAAGGTGTCAATAAGAAATGTTATATTTTATAACATTTCTTAGGAACGGTAAAGTATATTTTTTCTATTGAAACAGGTCAGCGCGATGTTTGAGTTATGGAATTGAAATAAACAAAAGGTATCGACGGATCCGCTGCGATGGATGTAATAAAATATTTCTTAGTATATTTTCTCTTGTCGTATACAAGAAATACCTCTTTTAGGCTTCCGTGCCCAAAGGGTAAAAACGGGACCCTATTACTGAGACTTCGCTGTCTGCCCGTCCGTCTGTCACCACTCACCAGGCTGTATCTCCTTAACCGTCATAGCCAGAAAGTTGACACTTTCACACATAATGTATATTTCGGTTGCCGCAATAACAACAAACAATAAAAACAGAATAAAATAAATATTTAAGGGGGACTCCAATACAACAAACATGTTTTTTCTGTCGTGGCCGGTTTTTTACTTATAAAATATATTAATAGATAGTTGAAAAGTCTAGAAAAATACTTGTATGAATGATTGATACTTTTTAATGGCTGAACATAATATTCTGTTAATATTTTAAATCAAATCAAATCAAATCAAATCAAAATTTTTTTATTCAAAATTGGTATTTTTAAATACTCTTTTTGAACGTCGATACTACGTGATGCCTACCACCGGTTCGAGAACTAACCCAGCGAGAAGAGCCGGCAAGAAACTCGTCTGGGGCCATCTTTTACCAAAAAGATGGAAAATTATTCTTTTAAAATCAAAATTATTACAATGTTTACTTATGTCTATGTAACAAATAATAAGATAAGATAAGGAGCCACCTTATTCCCAAGGTGTGCCGTCTTGAATAAAGTCATTAATTTTATAATACGCTTTGGCACACAAACGCTCTTTAACTACTTTTTTAAACTTATTAATGGGAAAGTTTTGAACCTTTTCTGGGATTATATTGTATAAGCGTATACATTGGCCTTTAAAGGATTTACTAACTTTGCTTAGTCTGAACACTGGCATATCTAACTTGTTCTTATTTCTAGTGTTTACATAATGATTATCACATTTCTTTTTGAAGTTGTTTAGATTCTTTCTTACATATAACACATTTTCCAAAATGTATTGAGATGCGACGGTCAGAACTTTTATTTCTTTAAACTTTTCCCTTAGAGATTCAAAAGTCGACATCTTATAAATAGAACGTATAGCACGTTTCTGCAGCACAAATATTGTATTAATGTCCGCAGCGTTTCCCCACAAGAGGATGCCGTACGACATTATGCTATGAAAATAGCTAAAGTAAACTAATCGCGCGGTCTCTATGTCGGTAATTTCTCTAATTTTTTTAACAGCGTATGCTGCAGAACTCAGCTTATCTGCCAATTTAGCAATATGTGGTCCCCACTGTAACTTACTATCTAATGTTATACCTAGAAATACAGTGGTGTCTACTAATTTCATTTTCTCATTATTTAATAGTATATTGGTTTGTGCCTGCGTAACATTTGGCAAGCTGAACTTTAAACATTTTGTTTTATTAGAATTCAACAGTAAATTATTAGCATTAAACCAATGTACTATTTTTGAGAGAGCACTATTTACCTCGTCATTGTTAAAGCCTACAGACCACCTTTTATTACCTTTTCACTGGTATTTACTTACCATGAGGTGAACGACTTGCTCGTTGACTCACTCTTTTATAACATAATTATATTATTGAGTGGAACGCATTTGTAATTTCTCTGGTATTGCAGCTGTCGATGGGCAGCGATAATCGCTTACCATCAGACGACCTGTCTGCTCCTTTCCCGGTCTATTCTATAAAAAAGTATAGACGAATATATTATAGACGAGGCATGTCGAGGCAAACATTGTCCTCACTTAAATGGCCCTACTTTTGTGGTTTGTCCATTTTGACATTTGAGATATGGTGAAATCAAGATGGCGTAACTTTTTCTTGTATGAAGATTTGTTCTGTCGAATGTAGGTCATAGCCCATCCTTAGTTTTGTAATCTTTGTAAAAAAGGGACAAACGCTAGAATAACAGAACCTACAATAAGCGTATTAATAACGAGACATTTAAGTATCAAAAAGCTCGATCTTCTAAATATAAAGGTTACATGTTACATGTCACCGGGATTCGAATCCGCGATCAATTACTTTCCAACAACCCAAACTCTGACGTCTGACGCTTAGGCTGGGACTATATGATCCGGAATCCGGAAGGCCGTAGAAAATTCTGAGCATTGAAAATAGAACTCTGCGCTAATACAATAGAGTTGAAAATCGAACACATGAGTGTCGAGTCAAATGTCAATGTCATATTTGACAGCTCGACAGCTTGACTAAGGTATAGAGTTTTGTGAAGTTAGTCTTAGGGCGTGTAGAGCCAGAAGCTTGGTTTTACATGAGATCTGATAACTCTTTGACAGCGCGAGTCATATAGTATCGTCTTGGCAGTATTTTAACATGAATATATTTTTGGTGGCATACTTAGTACCTAAAATATTTAATAAACTAGAAATATTAAGACATAATAAGAAAATGGCCACAGGAATAATAAAGAAAAAGTTAAGGACTGCATGTTTGTTGGAAAGTAGTCGAACACAACCCAAGTCCCAACCCTATTATTGTCTATGGGCCGCTTCTCATCACTACGGCTCTCTTGTCTGTGGCTACTGACTTGCTTTATAATGGCGCACTGTACTAGTTTCTCTAAAGTGATTAAATTAATTTTGTTAAAGTAAATAACTTCTTTTTATTTGTTTCTTCAGTTTTGCAATTTGAAAGGAGGTTTCTTGGAAATCAATAATTTACTTAGTTTTGTTTTTATTTATTTTCTTAACTTATGTTATAAACTTTATAATATAAAAGATTAAGTATTATCATGGACCAATAAAACTATTATGTAGATACATTATATAAGATGAGCTCTTCTCTCCGTCAAACATTCGTTTGGCGAGATATAACTTTATATTTTCGTGAATTTTCCCTCGAGATTAAAATATACCATAGTTAAGCCACTTTACAAAAAAGGTAACAAAGAGAACATGAACAACTACAGACCTATAACTCTAATTCCTATCCTATCAAAAATAATTGAAAAAGCCATGTACGATCAATTAAATAACTTTATTACAAAACATGATTTGCTAACACTCCAAAAATATGGATTTAGAAAAAATAGCTCAACTACTCTAGCATGTTTCAATTTAACTAAATCAATTGCGGAAAGTTTAAGCTCTGGTGTCCGACTAGCCTCAATATTCTTAGACATGTCCAAGGCATTCGATCGCGTCAATCATGCTAAACTTTTATACAAATCATCAAAATATGGTATACGAGGTAATGCATTGAATTGGATCACCTCGTAACTAAGTGATCGACTGCAATGTGTTGAAATATCGAAACTAAACAAAAAAGGTACATTTAAAATGAATTACAGATCGAAATACATTATTAATGCAATTGGTATCCCACAAGAAAGTATATTAGAGCCTAAACTATTTCTGCTGTATATAAATGACTTGCCTAGATATATAAACCATGACATAATACTATTTGCCGACGACATAACACTTATTATTAAACATAAAAACAAAAATCAATTACAATTTAAAAATGAAATCATCCAAGCATTAAATTCCACTAATATCTGGCTAAGAAATAATGACTTAATCATTAATGTAGGAAAAACTAAAATCATAGAGTTTTTAACATAATAATAGTAGACCAATGAATCTAAGCATTGAATTTAATGATAAAAATATTGAATTCGTAGAAAATACAGTATTTCTAGGCATAAATATAGATAAATATCTGAATTGGAAAATCCATATAGAAAAAATTTGCGTAAAACTAGATCGTTTTGTTTTCGTTCTTAATCGGCTAAGAAATACAAGCACTAAAGAATCAGCGCTTCTAGCTTACCACGGTTACGTAGCCTCAGCTTTAAGATACGGACTCATCCTTTGGGGCAATTCGACGCAGTGCGAAAGAGTGTTTATTGAAAGAAAAAATGCATAAGAGCGCTATGTGGTGCAAATTTAATTAAATTGCAAACCACTTTTGAAACAAAACAATATTTTATCTTTGCCATGCATAGACATTTATGAAATGACAATATTTGTTAAAAGTCACATGTATCTTTCCGAAAAAAAAGAAGACAACACGAACAGGCCTTTGAGACATAAAAATAAATTATGTATACCCCTACAAAAACTAGTCGTAGTCAAAAGAAATGCTTATTGTATGGGAATAAAGTTATACAATCATTTACCTAACGACATGAAAAATACAAATATGAGAATATTAAAAAAAATATTATTTAGTTTACTATTTAAAAAATGTTATTACTCTATTGATGATTATGTAAAAGATAATGACTTAAGGTTATCTTGATAAAATTAGCTTAATATAATTAAAATTAAATATAACAAAATTGTCATAAAGTAAGTGACGCAACAATTAATGTTTAATTAATATTTTATCTTCATTACAATTAATATTATTTTTAATTTTTTAACAATTGACAATACAACATTATAACCAATAAAAAGATTATCATTCTAATAAAAAAAACTAATAATGACATCACTAAAAAAAATATAGTCATAAAATAAACTAGTTACTAAGAGAAGACTTATATGTACTTATATTATAATGCATATTATATTTTTTGATAGTATATAAAATGATAAAAAATTAAAATTTCATACTGTGGCGGACCAATTAGCGCCACGATCCTGAATCGCGCCCCACCCCTCCGCACCACACCAGCCAGCTTCGGCCTCATCGGGTACTAAACCACCAGCCTCAACGCACCGCGGCCTGGTCGAACCCTCATCGGCTTCAACGGGCACACTCACTACAACGACCGTTCAGCAAGCAGAGCACATCTCTCCTGGTCAGCACGTAGCATCGGCCCGCACGGCAGCACTCCGACTCACTGGAGCCCGTGCAGCAGCAGCACAGTTCCGACTCACTGGGACTCTCTGGCACTGGCGACTCGAGCAAGACGACTCAAGATTCGATCTCAGATCTTCGGGGGAAGTGATGTGGCGGACCAATTAGCGCCACGATCCTGAATCGTCGGAGACCTCCCTTTGGGGCATCCACTCTTCCCACAATACTATGACTTATAATGTTATCTATGTTTTTGTTTTAAATAATAATTGTGTAAGTTGTAAAATAACAATATGAACTTTTGCGCGCCGCATCAAAGGCAGAATAAGCAAGAACAGAATTTACAATTGTAACACCTTGAAATTGTACCTCATTTGAGCAAATAAACATTATCTATCTATCTAATAAATAAAAAAATAAAAAATACTTTCCACTGTTTGGTCCCTGTGATACAAGTTCTTCGGATAATTACCACGGGGGCAGATTGACGTGGTCAAGCGTCAATAGATATTATTATTATAATATACTAGCTTTTGCCCGCAGCTCCGCCCGCGTGGGAGTGTTCGTGGCAAAAAACTTCTATAGCAAATATACCTGCAATATAGTAATAGCACAGAGTAAAATATATGTATACTTTATAATAAATATTCACACGCAATTTTTGATTTTAAGATATCTCCTGATACGGATTAGGTAATATTGTATCCGTCTAAATAGCTTCTGAAAATACCACATTATTTCTGATAATTTTTTAAAACTTAGAATGGGTATAGTAACCTACCCTTCAAATATAAACATATATATGCCATCGCGGACTTTTTTGTAGACCCATAAAAGAGAAACAATCTCACCATACATTGTTTTGTTATTTATCTCCAACGGGTTAGGTTAGGCAGCGTTTTCGATAAAAGTTCCCAGACGGCTTGATTTTTTCCGACACCTTCATAAATCAAACAATTTCCATAAAACCTTAGCAAATTATTATCGACCTAAACCTTTCTAAGAAACCACTCTGTCGATAAAATATGTAAACGGCATGATAATCCTTTTAGTAGTTCTTGAGATTACATCGAACATACAGACAGACAGACTCGGCGGCGACTTAAGTATCATTTGTCCGTCTCCTGGTTCTTAGCTACGTCCCCACCAATTTTCAGCCAAATCGGTTCTTGAGTTATAAATATATATATATATATATATATATATATATATATATATATATATATATATATATATATATATATATAGACAATCGCTGGTAGGTAGGTAATTTAGGAGTTTTCCAAGGAAAATCAAGGTATAAGGTAAGTTTTTCATAAAATCACCACGAACAAAATATAAATTTCGAATTCTAATCAGATTTATTTTTCAACACATGACAATAATATGACGTGTCAAAACAAAATAAAAAAATGGGTCACTCACAGGTAATCGATTGTCACCATCAAATTGGAAATTATTTCGTAAAGGTAAATTGTTAACAACGAACGCTTTAGTTCTGACTGAGCTCCCACGCCGGCCTGACTACACGTGTCACTTACACTCTTACTGATCAATAAAATTTCATTTTGTAGTATAAGTGTGTATAATGAATATACCTATGTATAGTTTTATCGATCGATCGCTTGTGAGTGGGAGCTTTAAATCAAAAGCACTAAGGAGTATTGATATCAACTTTAATGCAAATCGCTCCCAAACAACTTTCTTTTCCTTTTCGAAACAAATCGAAAATTCGTTTTCGATACGAAAAAAATCGAAATCGAAATTTCAATAAACTATGATACACATATTCAATCAATTCTATTACAGAATGTTTGTGCAAAATATGAACTAGATTGGACCAAGGAATCACGGTGCCCCATACAAACTTTTTTCCCCCCTTTTCACCCCCTTTGGAGTCGAATTTCGGAAAATCCCTTCTTATCGGATGCCTACGCATTACAAAGAGCATGCCCTGCAAGTTTCAAGTTTTATATGTATAGATAGATAATTACTATTCAAAGTAATTATTATTGGTCCCTTATGCTTAGAATTTTCTCCACGTAGATCTTTTCATTTCCCTTAGCTATCCAGTAATATAGAGCTGTGAAGAGCAGATATTGTTCTTTTGAGCCACTTGGAAAATTGCTGTAGTGGCCTTGAATTAAGGAGATTCAATATAGCTTGTGGCACAAAGGCTGTGGTAGCTCGCTTATTGTTTATCTTTTTATCTTATCTTATGTCTTATTAGTCCTGTATACTGTATAACATGGTATTACGTTTTATATGAACTATCTTGTATAATCTATCAAAAGAGTTTTGTTTCTGATTTAGGCAAAGAATCAAAGTATACCTACAGAAATATACAGTTAACTTTCTCGATAATAAGTTGGATGGTGTAGACTAAAATACACAAGTGAACAGCCGGATACTTATATTCTTTCTCACAATACACTTTTAATCACACGTTTTCCCTTTGCAGCCACGATATCGAATGACTCTCCAGAGAAGGACCCTGTTCTCCCTCTAGTTTTCCCCACTACTTCTCGACAAAATACGGCGGTTATTTCTGATTGGTTGAAAATATTCAACCAATAGGAGAACAGTTTCCTGTCTAGGAGATTAAAATGTTAAAGTAAATTTATTTTAATACAATAAATATCTAATAAAATATTATAAATCATTAATACAGATAAAATTAGTATCACATTATTTACTATAACGTTTGAAAATAATTTCATTATATAATAACCACTCTTACTATTTAGCAGTGATTTACCCAACAGTAGTACAATACAGTGCCTGGTGTGGGTGTCTCGAGGTTAAGAGACTTGGATAGCAGATAAAACGCTTAATTTTATCGACAAAACACATTTTAGGGGTCGCAATACTCAACTAAAAAAATACATATTTTGATACACAAAAAAAGAAAATTTTCCTCACATTTTATTTCTTGCTAGCTTTTGCCCGCGGCTTCGCTCGCGTAAATAAAGTGTCCCACGGGAACACTGTACTTTTTCGGGATAAAAAACTTGGTTTCGGGATAAAAAACAGGTGTCAAGGGACACCTGGATGGAACGAAGTTATAATATATATATATATTATAATATAAATATATAGTTGATAGGTAATGAAGAATTGAAGCCTATTTTGGAAGATATATATAATTATAGTATTATAGATAGTAATAATTGAGAGAGAGAGAGAGAGAGAGAGAGAAACACGCGCACGCCGCGCCGCACGGCTTACAACTATACCAAAAAGTGTCGTTACAGTCTTAATTTTTTCCGTCTAGCCCCCTTTCGCAACGCGCGATAAGAAACTTCGTTCCAAAAGTAGTCCATATTTTAATTCATAGCCTAAACTACTACCATACCAAATTTTATCAAAACCCGTTCAGTAGTTTTTTCGTGAAAGAGTAACAAACATCTAACCATCCATCCATCCCTCCATCCATCTACACATCCATCCTCACAAACTTTCACATTTTTATTGTATAAACACATTTTAAACTTTCACATTTTTATTAACGGGCTAGATAAAAAAATATTGAATATGTTTTTATCTAGCCCGTTAACCACTACACTTTATTTATTTACAGTATTTCTGGTGATCCTGCCGACACCGGCGTAAATTACAACACTAAAAGTTTATTATTTTTAGTGACAATCAACTGTTATAAATTAATTTAATCAAATGAGAGCTAAGTAATAAACAAACGAGAAATGCTTCGTATAACGGCTTGGACTAGAAACGGGGTATTCCCTCGAACCGAGTTTGTTTACGTCATGACTCATACATTGCAACTTTAATGAGAAGTTTTTATTCCAACAGTCACAAATACCCGCAATGTATTTTGTTTGGAATGTTGTGCGGGTAGTATATAAATAAGGTGTTTGGCGTATTCCATTGTCAGTTGATACGAGACTAACGAAGCAACATGAAGGGATTCTTTATTCTTGCTGTTCTCCTGGTGATTTTGGCGGTCGTTCAGGGCGATGAATCGGAAAGTGAGTAATTTACCCAAAGATTTCAAAACTAAGGATAGGCTAACGTACATTTGACAGAACAAATTTTTATACAAGAAAAAGTTACCCCATCTTGGTTTTTACCATACTTCAAATATCAGCCATCTTGATTCCACCGTACCTCAAATGTCGAAACGGCCCCAAAAACTCCAAAAGTGGGGCCACTTAAGTGGAGACAGTTTATGCCTCAAAATGCCTCGTTTCTAATATGTACGTCGATGAATTTACCCCAATATGTACCTTTTATGAAAATATATCATATTGGCCGCAGCTTCACCCGCGTATATTCAGTTTCCCACAGAAACCCTGCACGGGTGACTAAAGCCCCGTAAAAACGATTACTGAATCCATAATATTTGTTTCAGGTCCACATAGACTACAGAAAAGACAGTTTTCCAGCTCAATTCTCTTCACTAAGAAGCCGACGCCTCCGCCCTGCATCTTCTACGAGTGCATAAGAAGTTGCAGGGCCAAGGGCTACAAAGGTGGAGGCTGGTGCAGCGCAAGCGGATGCGCGTGTACACGATGAACTGTCTACAACTGTCCAAACTCTATGTCTCATGGAACTTTCTACCAATTCTAGACGTCAAACATTTATTTCCAAACTCTGTACTCTCTCAATAGGCCTATTCTATATATTTTTTTCAAATATATTTTAAAATGTTCGTATCGAATCGATAGTCAAGTAGTATTTTTATTTCCTGGAAATAATATTATCTCTTTATGCAAATAAAAAATGATTAAAATTTAAACGACAAATGTTTGCGCCAAAACGACAGCCACCATTATCGTGACGTCATAAGAACAAAAACAATATAAATGTCATATGTGCGTGTGTCATGTGTGCGTAGGGCATGAACTTTAGATTAAACTTTCGCCGTTGTTTATTCGATTTGATTATGTTCTTATGACGTCACTTACAAGAAAAATATGGCGGCTGGCGTTTTCGGTCACGTGACATACAGATAATAAAACTACAGTTTTATTTCCGAAGTTATAAATAAATCGCATATTTATATAACAAAATAGTGTTGTATTCGTATTTCTTATGTTACAAAACTATATAAATAACAAAGGATGATGCAACACTTTGGTACCCACTTCCAATAGCAATATGTGATACGTCGTTGGATAGCTCTTAGTAGCCCGAGTAAAAGTTCCTATGGAGCCAAGTTCCTATCGTTTGTCGGTTTAGAGTTCTATGGTACCACCAATCCAATTAAAAATATCACTTATTTTAAACGAAATATGTTGTTTTTATGATACTTTGTTTTCATTTCGGTTTCATATTTCGTCACATTTTCGGACACACAACCAGCGAGAGGTAGACGTGAGGAGGTGCCGGCGGCGGCGGGGCGGCGGCGATAGGAGGCGGGGAGGGGGCAGTGAATGCGCGCAGGCAAGCGTCGCGTCGGTCGCGCGAGAGACATCAGTCGTTTGTTTGTTTTGTGTGTGTGACTACGCTTCCCCGTCTCCCCATTGTATTCAGCGACTATATACGACCCTGGCATTGTTTTTGGATTCCGATTACAGTTTTTTTACGTTGACCCCGGCTTTATTTTGGACTTCTGCTGTGCACTGAATGTTTAAATGTTTAAAGTGAACTGTTGCGAAAATAGAACCTGGCAACAACTGTGTAATGTGTCGTAGAGGGTTCTACCGTGGTAGATATCAGCGTCATCTTTTGGCTGATAATCTACCAATACTATGGCCAGAACTAGCAGCTTATATTCAAGAAAATGCAGTCTTAGAGGTAAGAGCATGAATTAATTATATTAAAAAGTATCTCATTTTTAAACATTAAAATAGTGCCTCGTTTCTAAACGTTTTGTTGTTTTTATTACATGCAAATGAATGGTTGTACCCGTCCAAGTATTTATACCTGAGCCTATGACGTCATTTGCAATAAGTGCGGTGTGCGTGCGGGACGGGGGTCACATTCCAGCGTAAACACACTCATTGCTTTTTTTACACCCGTTATTTTGCCGTTTTGTATGCCACCGATGTTGGCAAAGGGCTGAAAATGCCATTAGACCGCCTCCTATTCAAGAAGTACCTGTAGCACCAGTACAACAGGATGCACAAATGATTCAGGTTCCCGAGTATTCAAGAGCACCAAACACACCGAGGCATTGTATATTCAATAACTGTCAAAACCGAACCCGTCATAGGATCCCGAATGTTATTAAGATACACACGTTTTGTGAGTATAGGCTTTACATCCCTGACGGTGCAAGAGTATGTCAAGAACACCTCGAAAATAATAACTGGGCTGAACTTCCACAGAATTGTCACGTCACTCATGATTTTAATGCAGCGCAGTTTGGTGATATTTGTGACCTGTTGAGAAATGCCGTACAACGTGGTTCCAGATTGGATTTTAGTACCAGAGGTGCGCTATCCGACGAAGAGATGCATTTTTGGACTGGACGTAATAATGAACAGTTCGACACAATTTTAGAGCAAACACCCTCTCTGGTCCAAAGATGCAGAAATCCCAGAACTGCATTGGGTATATTTTTAATAAAACTACGCACCGGCGACCCCAACGAAAGGCTTGCAACGCTATTTAATATGACAAGCAAAACTTAGAACGCCTTATGAATAAAGCGCGTGATTGCCTTACCGAAGATTATGTGGTCCTTCATCTAGGAGTTGATCACATAACAAGAAATAATATTAAAGAAAGGAACCTCATAATACCAAAAGCAATATATGGAGACGATCAAAACTCCAAGGCAATATTAATATGCGACGGAACATATATTTACATACATAAAAGTGCAAACTTCTTATTTCAGCGACAATCATACAGTTTGCACAAGTTTCAAAATCTGCTAAAGCCCTTTTTGATAGTCTGCACAGATGGATACATCATTGATGTAAAGGGGCCGTACGCAGCCACGAAGACAGATGCCAATATAATGAGCAGCATTATGAACGACAATGAAAATCCAATACACGTTCTGTTGGAACCCAACGATGTTTTTATACTAGATCGTGGCTTTAGAGACAGTCTTGGCGATATTGAAGCTTGTGGGTATGAATACCACGTTCCCCCTTCAAAGAACAGAGGGGAATCTCAACTAACTACCGCACAAGCAAACGAATCTAGAAAGGTGACCGTGTGCCGGTGGTGGTGGAAGTGGTTAACGGTAGATTCAAGCGAGATTTTAAACTGTTTCGCCAAAAATATTTTAACAATGCGTTACCGCATTTCTTCAACGATTTTAAAATCGCTGCCGCCATTATGAACCACTTCCATGCACCCATCGATAACAACCAATACGCTGATATGTTTGTAGAAGAAACAAGGAGGAAGATTGATACACCCAATATTCTACATAATTACGTCGAAACGAAAAGATTGAACAACAGAAGAGCAGACTTTGTGCGACTAGAAGCAAATGATGTACAGTTCCCACAATACACCGAAGAACAAGTTATTTTGTTGGCATTAGGTACCTACCAAATGAAGATTGCAAGATCGTACTGCAGTGAACACCTTCAAAATGGAGTGTACACTATCGAAATATACAGGCAAAATGCTTTGGAAGACTTGCCTGATTTTGGTTTAAACGAAGACTCTTGGCTCATGCGAGGCCGTATCCAATCACGACACATTCGAGCAAGAAGATACTATTGTTATATTTTGATAAATAATAATGATAATTGTATTTCACAGTATTATTGTACATGTCTGACCGGACGGCGCACTGTAGGTACCTGTGCTCACATCATATCTATCGTGTGGTACTTAGGATACGCCAGGCATGAGGGATTCGTAGCCCCTGCCTTGTTCCTCAACGATTTGTTGGTAGACGATGAATGATTCATCATCATCATCATTTCATCATCTGATCTTCTAAACCCCATATGTTATTTTCTTTATTATTTGTACCATTTTTTTTGTAAAACTGTGAACCTGTGTAACCTGTAATGTATTATTTGTTACCTGTAATAGAGGTATTAAAATAAACAAAGGAAAACATTATAGTATTTCGTTATTTTTAAGATTTCCTTTTATTTTTCTAATGGAAAATCCACATTACCTTGATAATATATAAGTGTGGTGTTAAGAACGGACTACAAATAAAGACAAGCGCCATATCAACCATTGTTCTAGAAGATAATACCTTTCCAACAACATATCATACATCACTATTGGACCGGGTACCAGATTCCATACAAAGATTTGCATCATCCTTTATATCATTTGATTTTGATAGACAAAACTAGCCTAATGGGTTTATGACAACATGCAAAATGTATTTTTTAATACATTCTTAAAATAAGGTATTACGACTTGATAATAGAAAAAAAAAGATTTTATGTGATTAGTGATTATGACGTGCATTTCAAGGTTAAAAAAGTTAGCATATTTGTTTACAACATTAGGTACTGTAAAAAACATGCATAAGTTTAGTTAAATCAAATACAAAAGATTTAGTATGGTAAGTATGAACATAAACGCACAAGCTTCGGAGATATTACAAATTTTGTGTATGTGACCATACATTACGTAGCGATTCACGAGCGTGAGGTCACATTGCAGTACGAAATCTGTATGGGGCGTTTTCACAAGACTCGCAAAAGTGCTTCAAACAATCCGCAGTTTCTTTGCAAATATTGATTTTTGCTATGTTCCTTTGTACACTTTCTTTATATTCCGAGCACTATTCATTTATGTAATAAAAATATTACAGACGAGTACCCTTCTCCATGGAACTCTCTAGAACGCCGTAGAATTTTCTACGTATTCAAGTTATAGATTTATTTACCATAGTTGTTATAAACTTAAGCTCTCACGTTGTAATTAAAATTATTTTCTCGAAGCTTCCATTATAAAAAATATAATTAATATATGCTTAGAATGAACATCGTCTTCGACTTAGAGTCAGAAACTCATTTATGTAGGAAATAAATCTGTTCTGTGCATAAAAAAAATATCTTTCAATAGTTTGAAATCCTTATTACCTTATATAAAAAAAAACTGACAATATGTAAGTATTTGCTATTTAATTTTCTGATCCTCTCCATCCTCTGTGTGTTAAATACGCATCTGTATGTTAAGGACGTGTTTACGAAAAGTTGTTTGACGGACGGACATCTGTATGTTAAGGACGCGTTTACGAAAAAATGGAGAGCAAAGATATTAGAAATGTTTTGTGCAATAAATCTGGATTGGCAACACACATTTGACAGTGGCCAAAAAAAAAAACCTTATCGCCAAGCATTAATACTCATGCGTAATGCGCAAAACACGTGAAAATTCGAGGAGACTTTTTATGCTTTTTCCAAATCAATTTTAAATATTGTTGGATTATCTTTAATCGAATTTGAGGTATATAAATATCAGCTCAGCTACCTTTGGGCATTTTTAAATAACCGAATAAGCTATATGAGAACAGAAAAATGATCTTAAACACGACATCTTTTTTAACCCGACTACGGCGAAGTCATTACGACCATTTTTTTACCTATGTATTTCTGGATTTCTATCTGAATTATTTTCTTGTTTTGGCCTTTTTAGACCTATGCATGACTGGATTTTTCTGAATTATTTTCTTGTTTCGGCCTTTTTAGACCCTATTTTTATCTGTGCATTTCTGGATTTCTATCTGAATTATTTTCTTGTTTTGGCCTTTTTAGACCTATGCATTTCTGGATTTTTCTGAATTATTTTCTTGTTTCGGCCTTTTTAGACCCCTTTTTTTATCTGTGCATTTCTGAATTTCTATCTGAATTATTTTCTTGTTTTGGCCTTTTTAGACCCCTTTTTACGTAGTCGGATTATGTAAATTCCGGGTGTAGAGGTTCTAGAAATTTGTTGTTGCTGTACTTAAAATATAAACATTTATAATATTTTTAACCGATTTTTAGATAAGGGCAAAAGTTGGGTTGGTTGGGTTTGGGCGGATTTTGGTAATTTCGCAAAGCAGCCAATTAAGCTGTCTTTAAGAATCTTTGACTTTAATTAAACCCATGTCTTACAAGGACCGCCGGCTGAAACCTTGAGGTAGAACTATTATTATCAGCTCGCCGCCTACTCAGGACATTTCAAACTTACTGATCCATAGGTACTCGTAGATTCTAACTTCTACTATCTAAAACTTTAAACGAGCAATTATAGTAAGTGAAACACAAAATAAATCTGAGAATTTTAATCTTAAAGACAAGATGTTACGAATAAATAAAGCCGAGGCAAACAATTATGAAGATCTAGAAGAAAACAAACGCATTATTTAAAATCCATTAAATCTTTCCGACATTAAGTATTCTTTGTGAATAAGCAAATGTTGCCCGAAATCAGCATAATATTTCTACTTGACATCGGCGTTTCATCGCCCGTCTGTCTGAGGCTAAGTGAGGTACGATGAACGACATTTTCCCGCCACAATTGACGTTTCCGATAATCGTTAATCTACCAATAAACATAACAAAATCCCCGTTTTTTCTTTGGAAATTGTGTTTGTTTATTCCGCGGTAAGCGGCGGGATTAGAGATTAAAATATTCCACAGTCCACCCTATCCACCGTTAGCTGTTTATGCATTGAATTGATTTGAATTGCAGCATGACACGATAAAAGGAAAATCATTTTAAATATGGAACGTTTTATAACTGGCCGGGATGCTGCATAATCAGAAAATAATAATTTGACGGCCTCTGTGGCTGAGGGATCAAAAAGTTTTCAATATTCCTGGGTCGTGGATGTGTATTTATACTAATATCATAAAGAGGAAAAGTTTGTTTGTTTGCATTGTATAGGCTCCGAAATCACTGGACCGATATTGATGAAAAAAATAATACGCGTGGCACTCGGGGACTGCCGCGGTAAAGCTATTGCATAGCATTTTTTATGCTTTCTCACAAACAGCTGCTTACGTATTCG
The DNA here is from genome assembly GCA_037179445.1 of Phengaris alcon alcon. Lineage (NCBI taxonomy): Eukaryota > Metazoa > Arthropoda > Insecta > Lepidoptera > Lycaenidae > Phengaris > Phengaris alcon. Next base: position 190,858 of record JAYRCH010000251.1, on the reverse strand, counting down.
TCCGATTTCGGAGCAGCTCGTCTCGATCCGTGCGAGCTTCGTACAGTCGTACCATATATACATACACGTTAAGGTTCAGCTAGTCGCGGACTCGAACTCAGTCGTGGACGCGGCCAAAAAGCACGCTGTCTCACCTAGCATTGTGTCTAAAACAGATAGAATCAGTTATGAGCAGCTAGCAGCTAGACTACACGCATACGTCTAGTCGCACGCACACGAACACCGTGCCGAAGTCTGCCGAACTGAAACGACGTTAGACGATGCACGGCTTTCAACGCCGCACCGCTGTGCCGGTCGGAGTGGGAGGTGTTAGGTTTATTTTCGTTACGGAATTTCTTGATTCGGTCACCGCGCTCAAAGCCCGCGATAAAAGCTATGCAATAGCTTAAAAAATAATTGGCACAGACATAGAGTAGACCATGGTGAAGGACGGACACGAAAGGCTACTTTTTATAGCGAAAAATGTACGGTTTCCGCTTGTTTAACTTTTGCGCGCATCTAGTAATATAATAAAAATCTTAAGTATATTATGTACAGTATAAAAGTATTCTAAAATAATATGCTTCCCATCTCCGTAACACAAATTCTTCGAACACTTACCACAAGGCCAGATTGACGTGGTGTGAAACGACCATAGATAAAATTATTATTTAAAAAAATTTAAATAATTTTTGATCCTAATTTTGACATAACTTACTTTTTAATTGTTCCACATTTGGCTTTACATAAAATCATGACTCAACGTATTCCGATCCGTACAAATCCCAGACTTAAGCCGTGCTTATCTCACACATAAAACAGGTTATCACTTTAAGAACATAAGTCATACGATGAGGAAAACAGAGCCCACCAAAAGTTGAACCATTAATTACGGGGAACGCATTTCGTCGGAACAAAAGAGGAACGTGAGTAAACAAAAACAGCTAATCTTATCACTGGAACGATTCACGAAGCCAATGAACAAATAAATTGCCGCGCAAATATGTTTTCTAGCTGCAGAGGGTATTCCCCCGCTCGGGAGTTTACAGCGCTCAAAAAAGTCATCGACGTACATTGCGGCCTTGCTTTTGTATGTCGCGCGATATGCATATGAATATGCCCGACCAATGCACGATGTATAATCGAATTTATTAATATACGTGTATTAGTGAGGTAACGGTATGCATAACTTCGTGTATAAATAACTTTGCAAACGATGTAGTTTTGCAGATTCCTGGATATCTACTATGAAGGCTCAACTAGTGTTTGCTTTTCTTTTAGCATTGACTCTAGTTGTCTTTGCACAGAACGAACAGAATGAAGACTCTGTCAGTAAGTGGATAATATAAGATTGATTTTTATTTTTATACCCTACTAGGCTACTAGCGACCCGCCCTTGATCGCACGGGTGCAATGTTTACATGAAAACCTTCCTCTTGAATCACTCTATATATTACTGAAAACTGCTTCGAAATCCGTCGAGTAATTTAAAAGATATAAGCAACAGGAAAGGAAGCGACTTCATTTTATCTATACTAAATATATATTTGGACAAATTTTGGCACAGATATACACAGTAGACCACGGAGAAGGCTGCTATTTATCGCGGAAAAATGTACGGTTTCCGCAAAGTTCATCCCATAGTAAAAGTTGCTTATATTCAAGAGAGTATATTCACTCCTGAAAGTTTGGACACTGACTGGAAAAACATCCTGTATAATATTGTAATAGTTTAAGATTGTAAACATATGACTGTTAAAGAAAAAAAAATCTCTCACTCGAGGATACATTGCGCAAGCTATATTTTACGCTGCTTTTCCGTAAGGCCGTGGTATCACTCCGCTCGAACCGCTACTGAAGTATGGGCTAGCTTCGACGGCTGAAAAGGTTATAAAAGCAAAGCTCAAGTCCTCACAAAACAATCCGACCTCTGTGGCTCAGTGGTTAGCGCGTCGGCACTTAAGCCGGAGATCGCAGATCCGAACTCCGAATCCCACCGAAGGGTAAAAAAGTTTTTCGGTGTTCCTGGGTCCTTGGATGTGTATTAAAAATATGTATAGTATAATAAAACTTTAAATGTGTATAGTATAAAAGTATTAAATATATTTCCGTTGTCTGGTACCTGTGATACTTTACCTTTACCTGTGGTTGTGATCTTCGGATACTTAGTACAGGACGAGATTGACGTGGTGTGATTATTATAATAACATACATAAACCTTCTTTTTCAGGCCCATTCCACAGACTACAGAGGCGACAGATTGTCAAGCCTGTGCAGATCACGGTTAAACCTCCGAAGGGCTGTGTGTTCTTCGAGTGCATACCGAGCTGCGCGCAGCGCGGGTACAAGCGCGGGGGGATTTGCACTATCAACGGCTGCCAGTGCCTTAAATAATTCACTCATCTTAAACTTAAAACAAGCTAATCTTGTATAATATATATAATCGGAATCTCGGAAACGGCTACAAGTTTTACCATGAAATTTAGTATGCAGGGAGTTTTGGGGGAGAAAAATCGATCTAGCTAGGTTTTATCCCTGACAAACTGCGCATTTTAAGGCTACATAATATGTTTTTTCTTTCGTCGTGCAACAAATAACAATATATCAGTAATTTCGTCTCTCTTATGTCAGTTCGATTGGCAGCTTAGTATGCGTATGTATAATTTTTTCTTTGTTCTAAAATTCGAAATGGTGGGTTCGAAACCTGGTGAGATAATTTTTTTTTTTCATTTATCAGAGCTCTCCGAGCAAACCTCGGTTACCCGTATTAATACATGGAAGCAAAAACTTTCAGTACAAATTTACAAGAATTGTGCATCCGGCGGAGTATGAAATTTGGCCGTTTATAAATTTTATCTAGAGGAAGGTGTGCATAAAGCTATTTTTTTCTTAACACGTCAGCTTCCAAACCTAAAAACCGCAACTTAATCGGATCTTTCATTTAGGAGCTACGATGCCACGGACAGACAGACAGACAGACAGAACGACAAACTTATAAGCCCCTCGTTTTGCGTCGGGGGTTAAAATTGCAGCGCCGCGTCGCGTATCGTCTCGTTTCGCTGTGAGCTGACCCTTAGAAAAGACGTGTATTTAATATCCAATAACCATGTTATATAACTATACCTACAATACCTAATTCCTATACAATTTGAAGCATTAATAAAATATGGTTTTATTATAGTTCAGCATATGCTTGCAGTTCTTTAAACAACGCCGCAATCCCCAAACATGTATCTATAAGGAGTCAGGAGTTCTGTTCAGTACTTTTGGACCTTGGCGCAAAATCTTACTTTTTGGTAGCATAATATTATGCTTGGATCACTTCAGAAAAAGTCGAAATCATAGATGTGTCCATATAAATTTCGAGGAGTTCCCTCGATTCGTCATGGATCCTATCATCAGGTCACCACTTTGATATCAAAAGCACTAATTTGGGATTATAATTTATACCCTATACATCAAAAAAAAAATATTTGAAAATCGGTCCACAGACGGCGGATAAAAAGTGAAGATACAGTTCTGTGAAGCACAGTTTTTTAGATTGTAAGTTACAGCGGGGTCCACATATTGCTAACCTAGCGAATGGTCTCAGTTCTGCAGCATTTGCAGTCAGAAAAATTAGACAAATTTCTGACGAGGCATCGGCACGGCTAGTTTATATAGTTATTTCCATAGCAGAATGGCCTATGGTAACATTTTATGGGGTAATGCCACCGACATTAATTCTATCTTTGTGCTGCAGAAGCGAGCGATTACAGCTATTTATGAGATGTCCCCATATGACTTCCTGAGAGAAAATTTTAAAGAAATAGGGATACTGACTGTACACTCTCAATACCATTTTGATAATGTTATGTATGTAAAAAAAGTGAAGTAATGTATTTGATAAAAAATGTGACCAACACAACATAAATACTAGGAATAAGCACAAGCTGGCTGCACCAGTGACTAGACTCAGTAAAATAAGCAACTCTTTTAAAGGTTAGCGTATACGTTTCTATAATAAACTCCCAGAAAATGTCAAAAATTTGTCAATAAATAAGTTAAAAAAAAGTAGTTAAAAGATATTTGTGTGCCAAAGGTTATAATGAAGTTAAAGATTTCATTTATGACAGCATAGCCTGGGAATAAGATGACCCTATGAGGCAATTTCAGTTTACTAACTAAACAATGTACTTCTGTACTGTAGATATTGTAATTTAATATTTAATTATATTTGTTTACATTTTTTTTTTGTTGTATTGTATGATATATATATTTATTAAAAGAACAATTTTCGCTATCCTTTTTACTAAAAGGTGGCACCCGCGCGAGTCTCTTACGCCGGTTCTTCTCGCCGGGTTCCGAACCGGTGGTAATTGTAATCCTTTTTTTTCTTTGTTTTACGTTCAGAAAACAAAAACTTGGTTTTTATTCTGAATGAAAAGATTTTTATTTTTATTTTAATGTCGCCGGTCTAAGCTAGATAACACAGTATCATATTATTATATTTTAAATAATAATTATTATATTTTATTAAATAATATTTTAAAACGTATTACCGCCGTAATTCATTTATATTTAGAGCGAGTTCTCAGCTAAATGAATTTTCTAGAATAAACCCTTCTTTTGATATTTTCTCCGCCGAGCCTCATGCCATTAGACAGTTGATTACTAAGTCCTTTTTTAATGTCGATTAGCTAGCTGTAGTTTAGTTTTTCTAAGCGATAATAATTAATAAGTTATTATATTATAGTAGTTTGTTTTTGTTGCATTACTTATAATTTACTAAAACCATGTATAGCTAATGTTGCAATTCTTAAAAGATCTTTACACTTAACACTTAACACGCCTAATACATAGGATTAAGTATCTGTTTCTTGTACATTTGCGTCTTGAGCTTGTTTTACTTTCATGTTTTTTCTTATGCTTTTATGTACACTCTTTATTTACTATATATATTACTTATGTGCTTTTATGTTTCATTGATTACTTATGCTTTTATGTGCACTTTCTTTACAGCTATTTGTGAAAACTTATAAATGGCTTGTAGCTAGTAACTAGTTCATTTGAATTGTAAAAGTAGCTGTAAGTTTTCCGAGCAAATTAAATAAAAATCACGCACACACATCACACATGCAACAAAACTTACGCCGTAAGGCGAGCTGTCGCAGTGTGCGGTATTTTATGTATTGCGTGTGGCTAACACGCACATTACATAATATAAAACCGGCCTCAGTTATTGCAAATTAAAAAGTCAAAACAGATTCACTTTTTATTCGGTCTGAGCTTACGTGTTATAAAGTTTGTGAGGTTGTAGAATTTAGGGGTGATCTCTGGATCTACCGAACCTATTTTGACAATTATTTTACCAATGCAAAGCTACATTATTTATAAGTATCAAAGCCTGAAACTGAAACCAATTAAGAAGCCGCGGGCAATGCCCAATAGTCTATAGTGCTATCTATACATAGATGTCCCCACTGAACGACTCGCTGACATATAGACGCTCGCACAGCCCTAACCACTAATAGTAGAAACGTGAAATTTGGACAGTAGTTGTAGTTATTTCAATTGTATAGTGAAGTATCAACAACGGATCCTGCCTACTTTTTACTATTTGAATTTTGGCACACATATATTTATTACGACTTAGACATCCGTTATTTAAAAGGATTTTTCTAAATTTATCCCCCACGGCAAAATCCACGCGGACGAAGGCGCACTCAAAAGCTCTAGAAACTGATAGTACAAAATAAAACATTTCATTCGGAGAGTATTCATTTACCTATTACTTACATAAGTTTGGTCCTTAAAAACCATTAAAGATCTTAATTGATTAGGTACTATTATTGCTAAAAAGTTCCTTTTCATTGAGATAAAACTTAACCTAAATCTTTGCCACAAAATCTAATTGCTTCAGGTTTCTGTACAAACATAATTAGATTCCTTTTCGTCACCATCTGGAAATTGATTTTTTTCTTCTTAGAAGGATTTCTTTAGACTTTAGAGGGTGTTAAAAAAATGTTAAAAGTAAAACTCAAACCAAATAAAAAAGTGAAAACAGAGCTTTGTTAAACAAAAACTGATGCAGGGTTTTTTACCAGCCTACGCCGAAGTCAAAAGGATGGTAATGATTTTGGCAATCTATATATGTATGTTTGTTCCGCCGTAGCGCCTACTACTGGTCCGATTTGAATAAATGAGGTGTCAATAGATTCGTCATAATAGCACAGGTAACATATTAGGCTATATAATTTACGTAGTTGGGTTATAGCTTTTTTTTATAAAAGTTGTTATTATTTATGTATGCAGTGCGCGTATACCTACGCATCACACACATAAGTCCACACACCGCGACAGCTCGCCTACCAAGCTAAGGCGTAGTTTCGTTGCATGTGTGTGTGTGAAACTGTGTGTTATAAAATAGCACGGCGAGGCGTCGACTCTTTCACGCAAAAACTATTGAAGTGATTTTGATGAAATTTGATATGTGAGTAGTTTCAGCTCTGAACTTTTTATCCCGAAAAAATACAGTTTTTTAAGTATCCCCCGTACTTTATTTACGCTTGAAAACATAATCCTCCCTTCTTCGGCAGTCAGGTAAATAAACGAATTACTAAAATTACAATTTAGCGAATGACTTTAATCATGATCTACGTGTCGAATGTTTTACAAACTTTTTCTGTCATCAAACGCGAGTACATTCGAAATGGGCACGTACTCGTACGCAAAAAGCTTGGCGGTTTTGGACGCTTGATTGTCCTGGTAACTGGTAATTGTCATTTGTTGTGGCAACTCCAAATCCATTCACAACGCAGTTGATAAAGTTTCGTGTTATTATGATGTGTGATTGAAAACTGCGATTCGTAATTATAATATCTATGGACGCTTCCACACTACGTCAATCTGTTCCTGTACTAAGTATCCGAATATCTTGTATCACAGGTACCAGACAACGGAAATATATTTAATACTGTTAAACTATACAAATTACAAGTCATAATTAACATTTTTATCATACTATACATATTACATATACTTAATACACATCCAAGACCCAGGAACATAGGAAATGGTTTTTTTGTCCCTTACATTCCAACCCGCGACCTCCAGCTTAAGCGCCGACGCGCTAACCACTGAGCCACAGAGGTCGTCATAAGCTTTTGTGATTCATATTTTGTATGTTAACATAATAATACTTTACATTTCTTTATTATTAAATTAAATTCTAATGCAATGATCTTGATTAACTTAAAGGCTACTTTTTATCCTGAAAAATTACTGTGATCTCGTGGGAATCGCGGGCAAAATCGTATAAGCAAAGCGATTATCAGCATTTCCAATTTTCAGTTCAAAAATTGCAAATGAAATACAACCTAACCTCACCAGTAACCAGTAACCAAATAGACACAGTTTAGTTGTTAACTGGAGCCCAGCGATCATATCGGCTATGTAAATTGCGGACAATGGGTTATCGCACCGACACCCACGATGTTCCCCATCGTGTCTATATTATTTCAAGGACAAACTAACACATGGATGATGGACGCCTTGTATATTTTATGTTAGTCCCATAACTTAGGCTGATACTAAACATCCTAATACAATTGTAAATGTGAAAGTTTGTGAGGATGGAATGTGGATGGATGGATGTTTGTTACTCTTTCGCGCAAAAATCCACTGAATCGAAAAGAATAAAATTTGGTATGGTAGTAGTTTAAACTGGATTAACACATAGGCTAATTACTATCCTAAAAAAAGTAAAAAAGCTAGTAATAACATAAATTTCCCCTCTGTGTATTTTATACTCTTAGTAGTGTAATGTTGTGAAAACTGTCGAATAAATGTTTTTATTTGTTTATATATATACCTATAATTGTTTCGAAACCATGTATTTTAATACTCAGCGCATATAATATTATGATTGTTGTATTTAGAGCAGGTACAAGTGGATGAAATAATTTTATGTTTATTTGTTTTTTCTTCACTTTGCCTCCGGATTTCCGGAAGCTGAGCAGCGGCAAGTTCCGTGAATGCACGTCCCCTGAGGTACACCCTTCCCTTGACATAGTACATCGCAGTCCATTCTACAAGTATGGCGATCAATCTCCTCGCTGCTGACGCCTGTAACAACTACGAAATCAGAACGGAGAACGAGTTCAGACATTTTACAGTAACATAGATATTTCGATTGCAGATTACACAAGCTGCCATGAAGTTATAATCCTTCATACTACTATCTTTATATGAATAAATATCATGTGCGTGTGTTTGTATTAAACGGCTGGACCGATGTTGATTGAAGTGGATTCAAGAATGGTTCAGAATTACAATTTGGTCCACTGGATGATGATTTATTAATAAATTTTCTATAAGTAAAAATTTACAAGTAAAAATATTTTATGCCCAACAAAGTGGGCACGGGACAGCTAGTTTATGAGGAACGTTTGTGAGGAAAGATGGATAGATGTTTTTAACTCTTTCACGCAAAAATTACTAAACTAATTTTGATGAAATTTAGTATAGTAGGTATTAGTTTAGGTTCTGGAATAAGCATACGCTACAAGTATAGTACACTCTACTTTTTCGGGATAAAATGTAGCGTATGTTCCCGTGGGACATGTAATTAAGCGGGCGGAGCCGCGGGCAAATGAATTAATAGAAAAAATGAAAATACAACAAAATACCTTCACTTCCAATCGCAACAACGATAGCTAACATCAACAATAAAGCACTTTTGTTGACCATTTTCCAGTTACGAAGAAACACTTGTGTGATAAAATGTAGCGATTTATTACGAATTGCGAAAATTATACTATACACTGTAGATAATACTGTTACACAACTAAACCATGACGATACTTACAGGGTGATATTTTAATAAAAATACTAGCTTTACTAGTTTAGACTTCAAATCCAATTTAATTTGTACGTAAAAAAATGAAATTCGACTTGTTATGTAACGTTATGTAATATCAATTACACAGGGCACACGATCAACTGTTAATATAAAGTCATATATAATATATAATAATAATTATGTATAAAGAGGGTTTGTAATCAGCTGTGAGGTGAATCAGCCTATACGGTGAGGTTATTTTACACTAGCTTTTGCCCGCAGCTTCGCCCGCGTAAATACAGTATTCCACGGGAATATTGTATTTTTTCGAGATAAAAAGTAGCCTATAATAATATATGTTAGATATGAGCGCCGATGGGTAGTAGGTCGGCGGCGGCGCGCTGACTTTTTGGAGTCTGCGGCGACGGCACTATGGAAAATGGTAGAACTAGAGCATATCATAAATGGTTTTTAAAAATATCACAATTTGAATGAAATATTTCTTGCATTCGATACACTAATAACCAAATAATCCTAATCAGACATTTTTTTGTACTAAAACTGCATAAATATTTATTTTTCATAGGTTGAAGTAAGTTGAAGTAGCGGATGGCTCATTCAAATGTTTGCATACACATAATTCAAATGAATATTGTGAAAAAAGTATTTAGCACATGCATGCGGTTTTATACATTTTATGTATTATTATATATTATAGTAATATTATATATTTTTTTATAAAAAGGATAATTTATGTTCTTAATAATGAGCTATTAACTTTTTTGAATATGCTTTTTATTTTTGAGTAAGTACTTAAAAACTGGCATACCCTATTTTTCACTTTTTTTTTTTCGTCGAAGGTTTTCACATTTACCCACGTCTCCCCACGCGCAACTTTATGTGTTATTTGATAGCCTAACTATTCATAAATGAAAAATTAAAAAAATCAGCTGCGGAAGTTTGCGGCCCTGGAAGTTATGGGAAAAAATGTGATAGAGGTCGGAGTGGATAATTCGGTATCTTTTGCGGTTACTGCTGACATAGTTTACAAAAACAATATTAACCACAATATTTTGATAGCAATAGCTTATCATCTATTTTGCACTCGTCCTGCGTGAGTAAATATGCATAACATTGATATTAGTACGTATTTCATATCTAAAAAACCAGTATATAAGGGGAAGCAAATATCTTCAAATTGCACACTTCAGCGTGTATTTCATATTAAGTGACACTTATTTAAATTGGTTATTTCCATTAAAATGTCAACTTTCAACTGTACTAAGGGCGATTTCATAATTCCCTATATCGAGCGTGGCAGAACCTTGGAATCGTTGTCCATAGTTCTACAGCAAACATTAAATGTTTCTGAAAACAACTTGTGTTTTGTAATTGGTGACATTCAAAGACATATTCTGCATTCTTTCAATAAGCGCTGGGCTCAAGCATCACGGAAAAAGGACAAATTTATTCGGAATAGTAGAAGCTGGCTGGAGTCAGGATATTCAGTACAGTTTCCGGAGTCTGAAGCACATTCACTGCCATCAACTTCTGGTGAACGAGGAAGTCCATGCATTGCTTATGGAGACTCCTCAGAATCAACAAAGAAAAGGAAAAACACTATTTTACTAGAAGAATATGGGTTTGAGCACATTTGTAACGCATTTTTGCAAGGACTGCGGGCCTTAGGTGAGTATGCAGAGGCTCATCTTGTTGAATAGCTAAGAAACTCTGAGAAACTCCGAAAAGAAAAAAGTTTTCTCGACTATGTGGAAAGAGTCAAACCAAATGAAGATTTTATCTGATACAGAAGCATTGAGTGCTTTTATTGATTTGGATCTAACTAAAGCACAATATATGTACCTAAGAAATTTAACCAACGAAAGAAAGTATACAATGTTTCCCCCATATTACAAAATACAAGAAATAAAACAAACTTGCCATCCACCATCTTCTACAATCGAAATCACAAATACTTATGCTAAAGTGATTAATATACAAGACTTACTGGACCACACAGTTGCCAGAATTTTAAAAATTGATTCAGTTTTACAAGAACAACACAGAAATTTAATCCTTTACTGTAAATGGGGATGTGATGGTTCATCTGGCCAAAGTCAATACAAGCAGAAACTGCCAGAAGAATCGGAAACTATTTCAAATGCCAATCTGTTCGTCACATCATTAGTTCCCATTAGATTAATTTATGACCTCTCAAAGGCCATTATTTGGCAAAATCCAGTACCTTCATCTGTTCGTTATTGTAGACCCATTTCTATTGAATTTTGTAAAGAAACTCCTGAAAAAACTAAGGCAGTTGTAGACGAAATTACCAGACAAATTGAATCTTTACGCCCGTCATTAATAAACAAAGATGGTGTTCCAGTAAATGTGAAGCACGAACTTTTTCTAACAATGATTGATGGTAAGGTGGCTCAGGTCCTAACAGAAACTCCATCGGGTTCTACGTGCACGATATGTGGGGCTACTCCTCGACTTATGAATGACCTATTAAAAGTGACTGCTAGACCTGAAAATGAAAGTGCTTACCAATATGTATTATCCACATTGCATGCCTGGATTCGCAGCATGGAAATGGTATTACACATTTGCTACAATCTTGACCTTAAGACTTGGTCTGCTGCAACAAAAGAAAAAAACAAATTGAAGAAAGAAAAGAAGGAATTTGTTCAAAAACGTTTCAGGGAAGAGCTAGGATTAATTATCGACAAGCCTCGTCAAGTAAGCCTCCCAAGTGATGGAAATATAGCACGATGGTTCTTTTACAATTACACTTGCTCGGCGAACATAACAGGTGTTGATGAAACATTGATTAAACGCTTGTATATTATTTTACAAGCTCTATCTTCTGGAATGATGATCGATCCCGAAAAATTTGGAGTTTATGCCTTTGAAACTGCGCGAATTTATGTTAGTAACTATGATTGGTACTACATGCCATCCTCCGTGCACAAATTACTTATACACGGAGAAAACGTGATCAAACATTTTTCTGTTCTTCCTATTGGGCAACTGTCAAAAGATGCACAAGAGTCGCGCAATAAAGACTACAGAAATATGCGCCTGCACCATGCCAGAAAATGTTCCCGTATAGCTAATACATAAATACAAATGAAGACGTATTTAAAACGCTTCTATATACTTCAGATCATAACATTTAAAGTTTAAGAAAACCTTATGTGAGAAATGTGAAGGATCTTGATTAAGAGGCACTAAGTCTTTTTAAGGTGGTACCTGAAGGTGATCCTACATTTACACCGGAATGGAAGTAATTTTAGTTAGGAATAGCGAGGATAATAACAATTAGATATAACATTATAAGTGACTAAAACCTAGTTATATAAAACCAATAATATTATAAGATTTGTCTAATCTGAGATCAATTATTAGTTTGGTGTGAGGTATAGATAGGTACTATACGATTTTATAATTTTATGTATTTTATTATGCTTGTGTGATAAGTAATTGTTTAAGTTTTCTTAATTTTACTCATATTAGTACTTATTTATAAAAAATAAACATATAACTACTCGTATTACTTTTTTTCTCTTTTCTTTTTTTTTTAACCTAAAATAAATTATAATTGAAAAAATAATGTGGGTAGTCCCCGAAAACAGTAGCAATTTTGGTGCTCTCTAATTGATTTATTAAAATATATAGTTAAACAAGTTAATTTTGTGTAATTATGTGCTAATTTAATGTGGAGCTCACCTGTACTCAATTTCACAATATAATCTCCTTTCGAAAAGCACTATTTACATTATTTACAAAATCAACACTAGTTTCGCCATCTTCAAATATTATGGATGTCAATAACCTGGATTCCTTGACCAGTTTTTTTGAGTCCCGTATGAAGCAATATGAAGACAAATTACAGAAGATTGCTAAAGGCTCTAATATCAATTCAGACATTGCCACTTTGACTGAGAATTTAAGGATTTTAAGAAAACTGTCTGGCAAATTTTGTCAAGACTCAAGAATGATGTGGAATCCCTTACACTATGTCTTGATCGGCACGAAATGATTATGCGTCGAAAGGTATTACTATTCCATGGTATCCCTGAGGAGCAAAACGAAAAACAGTGCGATCTGATTCACCAAGTGTTGTCGGATAAGATGAAACTTAGTGCTACTAGCACAGACTGCCTTCATGTTTGCCATCGTCTTGGGATGTCGACTTCTTCTAAGGCTAGACCCATCTTAGTGCGATTTACTACATTTGAAGATAGTCAACATGTGTGGGATACAAAGACTTCTCTAAAAGGCACCGGTATCACTATATCAGAGTTTTTGACCAAAACAAGGCATAAAATATTTACTACTGCTCGCAGGCATTTTGGCATAAAAAACTGCTGGTCGAGTGATGGTAAAATTGTCATCATCCTCGTAATCGCCATCGCCGTCGTAAAGTTGAAACTTTCGCATCTTTGGAGAAGGTCATGGCCCAGTTCCCAGCCAGCTGTGAAGAGGTAGAGACTCATTTGCAGGACCTCAAAGCTGGAAGATCAGTAAGGCGGCCTGCCTTTGACTCACGGCGTCGTCAATAGCAAATAACCTACAAATTGTCCATAATTATATTCTCTATGTCACACATATGTAGTACATGTGTAAGTAGGCTTAGGTAGGTAACTATTTGATTCAATATTTGTAGGTATGTTTAAAATTATTACAGTTTTAACGCAGGTAACAAACTTTCGTAACTTATTACTTTTTAGTTATTTCGATTGTCATTTTGTTTCACAATAATTCACTGTCATATGTCAATTTGAGTTTTTTTATTATTATTAGTATTATTTTATTTTTTTTAATTTATGGCGTCGGCTTAAACCATTTGCCAGTGTCAAGTTTAAAAGGCGGGAAATAGAATTTTTGGTTCAATTTTTACCACCGTATTCCTAAATCGTCAAGTCTAAAGTCTAGTCGACGTCCAATTAGATAATATAGATAGTCGGTGCAGTCAATGAGTCAAGTCTGTAGAATCAGTGAAGTGGTCGAAGCTTTACTGAAGGTTTCTAGGGAGTTTTGGCCCTGGAACACAAAATAGCACTTTTTTTTTTCTTTTTTCTTTTTTTTTTGAAGTTGTACCACTTGCCCACACTTGTGTACGTTAGCGAATATTTAATGGTTAATATTCTACTGTTATTACACATTAAGAACCGAAATAGCACAAATTTATGAAGGAAATACAAAATTCACAACGCCACCCATTGAATTCCCCGGCGAAACTCAATTTGAGATTTGTCAGATGTGAAATGACAGCTGTCTTTTTCTTCTTTTTTGGTTGCTTTCAGTTTTGCTATTCGGACGATTCTCTTGTAGGTACCTGCCAAAAACGTGTTTTTATATTCATAAATTGATCTACCTACCTGTTACTAATATTATTTTTAGATCATTCCTTTGGATATATTTTTGTTGTATTTTTATTTTAAACTAAAAATGTATTTTATGTTACACGGTAAAATAATGGTTTTGTAATGAGTACCTAGTGAGTTTCACTACCAAATCTTAGTATTTAGTAGAAATCTTTAATTTTTTAGTTTTAATTTCTTTTATATATATATATATATATATTTTTTTTTTTAACTATTTTTATATTATTGTATATTCTTAATATTTAAATTTTATATTATAATTGTCATATCTATAATTATACTGGTTTGAGTATGGTCGACTTTAACAGTAGCTTTTTCTCCTGCTCTTCATCGTCGAGTTTTGAAAGTGCGCGCAGTTCATCTCACTCTAATTCACCTCCTTCTTTGTGTGATGAACTCTCTAATATTTTCTGTCACTACAATTCAAACCTTAACATAGCACACATTAATGCCCAAAGCATTCCTAGTCATTATCCTGATCTCCTTGCTTCCTTCAGCGCTGCTAACCTTGATGCCATTTTTATATCCGAATCCTTCCGTAAGCCTTCTCTTTCTTCAATTCAATATTCTATAAACGGGTTTGTCCTCATCCGCAATGATAGAACGGGTAAAGGTGGCGGTGGGGTTGCTATATATCTCCGTGCTGATATTGAGTATACAATCTTGAATATATCTCCTTCGCCTTATTCAGAATCAGCGGAATATCTGGCTATTGAAATTGTCGCTCATCATACCAAATTGCTCCTGATTGTTTTATATAGCCCTAACTCTCGTATCGATTATTTTGATTCTCTTGACAATCTTCTTACTAATTTTCGTCCAAATTATCAACATGTCATAATCATGGGTGATTTCAACACTTGCCTGCTCAAGACTAATCACCGGTCAGAAAAACTACAGTCGCTTCTAACTTCCTACAACCTGCATGTCCTTCCTTCCAATCCCACCCACTACTCTCCTGATTGTACCCCCTCTCTATTGGATCTTATGATTGTTTCTTCTCCTAATAGTAGCTACTCATGGACAGCTTGATGCTCCTTTTTCCTATCATGACCTTGTCTTCTTGTCTTATAAAATAAAACCCCCTAAACGTAAATTCCAATCCTTCCTCTTACGTAGTTTCAATAATATTGATCTCCAAGCACTTGAGCTAGATGCTAAAAATTTGAACTGGACATCTGTGCTTCAAAGTACAAATATAAACGACAAAGTGAGACAGCTTTAACAATATAATTTTAAAACTGTATGATCACCACGCGCCTGTCAAGAGAGTCAAAATAAAGCACAACCCGGCTCCATGGTTTACTGAAGCCATCAAGGAGCGAATGGTGGCACGTGATAAGGCCAAGAGGAAATTTAAGCTTTTTCCTAACGAAGTCAACCACACCAAGTATAAAATTCTACGTAATCACTGTAATCATTTATGTCGCGATGCCAAACGACTATATTTTTACTCCTCTCTTCATAACCGTGGCACTGCAGATGTCTGGAAATTTCTTAGATCCGTTGGTATTGGCAAAACTCCTATTTCCTCTTCCAAAGATTATGACTTGAATACCCTCAATAAACATTTCTCTCAGCCCCCTGTGACTTTAAGTGCTAGTGCTAAAATCAATACTTTGCAATCTCTGTCCAACTTACCTGTCACCTGTCCATCCTTCTCCTTTCTTCCTTGTACGGAAGCTAAGGTCAGATTGGCAGTTTTATCAATTTCTTCTGAGGCAGCTGGTTGTGATAAGCTTTGTTCTAAAATGATTAAACTGATTCTCCCCTTTCTATTGCCTATTTTAACTCATATCTTTAACTTCTCTTTATCCTCTTGCTGTTTCCCACAATCCTGGAAAATGGCAAATATCATTCCTCTACCAAAAGTTAATAATCCTACTTCTCTATCATGTTTTCGTCCTATATCTATACTACTATTCCTATCTAAAGTTTTAGAACACATCGTCCACCAGCAGTTCTCTTCATTTTTGATAGAAAATAAACTAATAAGTACACTACAATCTGGTTTTCGTACTGGTCATAGCACTGTTTCTGCACTTGTAAATGTCACTGATGACATTCAGTGGGCTATGGAAAATAAATCTCTTAGTGTCCTCGTTCTTTTAGATTTCAGCAATGCCTTCAATTCCATTAACTTCGATATCCTAGACGGTATGCTTCAGTCTCTCAATATATCCCCTTCTGTCCTGTCCTGGTTTAACTCCTACCTTCGGGGTCGCTCGCAGCGAGTGCAAGTCAATGATAATTTCTCAGATTGGTGTTATCTTGATGCGGGTGTTCCCCAAGGTGGGGTGCTTTCTCCTTTTCTCTTCTCAATCTTCATTAACTTTATTACTAAGGTGATAGTGGCTAAATATCATCTTTATGCTGATGATCTTCAGATATACCGTCATTTCACTATTCCTCATGCAGCATCCGCTATAGCTCTTATTAATGATGATCTTAGTCGAATAAGTGAATGGGCACAATCCTTTGTTCTACTTGTAAACCCTGCTGAAACAAAGGCATTATTAATAGGTAGCAAACGGATGTTAGCACTACTTAATAAATCAACTCTTCCTCCCATTAGTCTAAACGGTTCATTGATTCCCTTTTCCGACTCTGCCAAAAACCTGGGAGTTATTTTTGACTCTCACCTGTCTTGGAATGCCAATACCAACAATGTTAGCCGTAAAGTTTACCACGCCCTCCATTCGCTCAAGTTACTCCAAAACTTCCTTCCAGCTCCTACTAAAATTCTTTTGGCACAAACCCTTATTAAACCTATAATCGATTATGCTGACGTCTGTTACCTGGATGCAAATGAAGAGATCCTAAACAAGTTAGAACGTTTGCAGAATCTCTCCATACGTTTCATTTTTGGATTAAAGAAACGAGACCACGTATCCCAATACAGAAAGCAGCTCCAGTGGCTTCCTATTCGCCTTCGCAGAAATTATCGCATATTATGTTTTCTTTTCAATACTTTATTTAGTCCCTCATCTCCTTCTTACTTAAACGAGCGCTTCTCCTTTCCTAATTTTCACAACTTATCTTGTAGACCCTTTAGACGCACCCTTCTAGATATCCCTCCCCATCGTACTGACTTTTTAGGACCTACTCCTTCACGGTCCACGCTGCTAAGCTCTGGAACTCCTTACCAACTCAGATACGTGAGTGTAAGACACTTGGGTTATTTAAGAAAAGGCTGCTCGAGCACTTTCTCAGCTTAGCCTTTAATTAAAGTGTTATATAGTATGATTGATTATTATTTATAAGTATGTAATTTTTATCCAATATTTTATTGCAATTGTAATGATTATGATATATATTAGTTTATTATAATATATCTATGTAAGTATTCGTATATATATGCATTCATTTATTATTATTGTTATATGTAAATTGTAGTAGTACGCACCATTTATTGTTACTTTTATAACTAAACTTTCCTGTATCAGGTCTGCTGGAAGAAATTCCAATTTGGAATAAGTAGCGCCTTTGTACAAAACTGTTTTCTGTTTTCAAGTTGTCAATGTCAAAGGTTTACTATGTGTACATAAATTATTAAATAAATAAATAAATATGTATACATTGAAAAAAATACAAAAATTGATTATTTTTAAAATCTTTGTATATCACTGTATACATGTGCCAAATCTCAATAAAATACGATGAAAAACCTTGAAGTTGCAGATTTTTGATCCGATACGGACCCAAATTTTCCACTTTGCGCGGCGGTGACGGCGGCGACGGCGTCGTCAGCGGCGTGACCTCCAAAGTGTTTTTTTGAAGATTGTACTTGGTATTAAACAAAACGTGTAGTTCATAGCTATAAAAATATTTTTATTTAGTGGGTTACACACAGTTACAATGCAATTCAATTTATGGCACTTTTTTGTACTGATAAAAAAACAACATAATTATATAATATATACAATTCATACAATATATACAATTCCAAAATAGTTCCAGCAGTAGCTGTCCTTTGATTCTAGAAAGAGAACTCACTGTATTTTTTTCTAAATCCGTTTTATAATCATCCACATTTTCATGTTCTTCGTCCATTTTTATGACTGACTTCGTAGGTTTTCTAGTGAACAACCAATAAAAGCGAAGATCTTAGCCTTAAACACGGTTGCAAAATCTTCCAAACAGGCATATATCTGCCTGTAGGTGGCATGCCCCCGTAGAATCCAGCGCCCGTCTGGTTGTCTTTCTTGGATCCGTCCTTGAACCAAATTATGTCATTAGGGTGAACATTAATTATTGGGACCATTCCTTCCCAGCCCTTCCTAGAAGGAATGAAAACCTGGTAGGTATAGCTTCTCCTTGAGAATCGCCTTGATCATGGCGTCAGATGGCATGGCCACGGACATGTGTCTCAAGAAGAGACTGTTTCAGCTGTCCAAATCCAAGGGTGGAAACCCATTTCCTCCTACCTGCCGTCCTCGCCCCGAGAACCGCCTTCTTCATCTCTATATGAACAAGCAGAGGAAGCGCAGACAGGTCAATCTGGGCTTTAAGTAAGGCGGTAGGTGCTGACGAGAGCGCATCCGTGATTATTAGACGGTCCAGATTCTGTACACTATTTAATGTTTTGATGCAGTTGACCCGTACAGCTTTTTGGTTTGGATGTGGCATACCACACCATCGGCCTCACTATAGCTCTACATAACCATAGCATTGTCTTCGGCCTATTATAAGGCCCTTTCTGGCCCCCTTTTTAAAAAAGGATTTTATTTAAACACTAGAAAATAGAAGTTACAAATTAAACCACGATTTGAATTTTGAACACGACCGTCGTGGATTTGGAATGGAAAGAGACTTGTGAGGAACGGTGGAGGATGTTTATATAAGGGGAATAGGATTGATGACTACAGTGGAAGGAATACGGATATGACTTAGGTAAGGAATATAGGGAACATTGGAAGGATATAACACCTTCCCGGCCAAGACTAAACTTCGGGGTTAGATTCCGAAGTTTGGTTAGATTGGGGGGTAGGATTTGGATTCGAATTTACAGGGGTAGAAGTTTTGAGAGGATGGAGTCTACATTTAGGAGTAATAGGACTGAGGTTTGTATTTGGAGTATTTGATGGATTGGGATTTTGTGTATCTGATGGAATGGGATTTTGTAAGTGAAGGGTTATTGGGGATTAGAGTTGGGATTGACGGTTGTGTTTCTTTATTAAGGGATACAATCTGAAAACAACATAACATATAACAGTAATAATTAATATTAAGGGAATTATTGAGTAATGAGTCTCGTATCTAATTAATGGATGTTTATTAATGATTTTATCTGACTCTTGTGTTAATGAAATTAGTTTTGTTTTGGTTTCCAACGTAAATGAGTCTAGATCTATATTCTCATAATTGATAAGGGGCTCATTACTTTTGGTTATTTTAAAATTATCCAGAATACAGCATGAATCATTAATTAATTAAGATCAGGTTGAACTACCACCGAATTTATCTTTATGACATTAGAGTTTGATATTAATTTGGTACTTTTACAATACGCGGAACATCCTGTTGGTAGGGAAAGAATACCTGTACCAATTATATTCATGTTCAGTGTAGTTTGATTTATACATTCTATATAGAGTTTATTAGATTGTTTGTACAAAAATCCAATTATTATTAGTAATTTCTTTCCATACATCTAAATTTCCTTGAATAAAATCAGTTTTACATTGTTGCGGTACACTTTTTAACACTTTAGTTATAAGTTCACTTTCACAATTTGGGTTGGCGGTAGTGGAATACACTGTCGTTATGTCGCACACGTAGGAGCCTTGATCTATTATCGCGCATGTGTGGAGTGACTCTAGTACACAATATTCTGATTTAGAATTATCAATAGCAATGTATTTATTTGTAGGCATGATATAACTAAATTGATTGGGTTCAACATTATAATGAGTAATAGGCAATGCTATACTGTGATACAGATCATAAACACTTGGTGATACTAATGGAATATAATTTAAACTGAAACTTATAACTCTAGAAACATTAATTAACTTAAACATATTACTTAATTCTATGTTTACAGGAAGTTTCGTAATTCCAGGCAAATATCTATAATTATCAAGCAGTTCCTGGTATAACACAGTTATACCAGCTATACCTATTATTGGTCAGTTGAGATATAGATGAATAATCGGAAACTAAGTCATTGTATCTGATTGTTAGCGGTTCTAGGATATTAGAACATTGTAGATTTATTTCGTTTTGTATTTCTATCTGATTACAGGTGAAGCGTAATGTGCCTAAAACAGAGTTGAGGTTTTTTAAATGCGGTTCTATGAATGATATGTCGCGAGGAGTCACCACGTCGAGGTATCCGGTTCTTATTTTAACTTGTCCAATTGTGTCGAAGTATATACCAGGGTTTGATTTTATCTCTTTAAAATAACCTTGGTTATCCGTAGCCCATGCGCTGTAATTAAATTTAAAACTATATTACTATCCTAATCTTTAAACTAAAGTATATCGATATGAAATCGATCGAGTTTGTCTTATGATAATGTATATAAGTTTAATACTATTTTCAAAATAATGAACTTATTAAGTACTAATTGGACTCGTTTGAGTCGGTGCTGAGTTTTGAACATCAGCAGGTTTGACTTCATCAAAATGATGTCTTACATGACGTCTATTCATTAATAAAGACAAAGTGTGATTTCCATGAATCTTAACTACCTTTTAGGGCCCTTTCCATACAGGTGAAAGAGCTTTTCTTAGCCTAAGATGATTTTTCAAATATATAAAATCACCTACTTTGTATTCTACTGGGCGAGTACGCGAATCATAGTAATTTTTTGATGTTTGTTTTGATTTCATAATATAATCTCGAGAATTTGCATGAGAGTGCATTTTAACGTATTCTGGGTAGGTTGTAGATGAAACATCATCATATACTAATGTTGAAATATACGGTTTATGCCCAAATAATAACGCATAAGGTGAGTAGTGTGTCATTGAATGCATAGCGGTGCTATATGCTAATATGGCTGCATAAACATACCGCGACCAATTATCTTGATTTTCGTTAATGTATGATTTAAGATATTCTTTTAGAGTTGAGTGTGATCTTTCTAAGGCACCGTGAGTTTGAGGGTAATATGAGGATGAGAACAAATGTTTGATTTTAAATAATTCACATGTTTTATTGAATAGATCTGCTGTGAAGTTTATTCCCTGATCTGTTAGTATATGTTTTTGGAATTCCGAATAAGGACACACTCACTAGTTTCTTCAGCAGTAATGCTGTGCATTGAGTATGCTAAGCTGAATTTGGTGAGGTCATCTTGAATTGTCAGAATGTATTTTAACTTTGCTGTGCCGGATTCGGGAAGAGGTCCTACCACATCTATAGCTAACCTCTCGAAGGGTGCCGTTGAAGTAGATGTTATGAACATAGGAGCGCGGTTAACCTTGCGTAGAGCTTTATTTGTTTGACATGACGGGCAATTTTTTATGTAGGCTTCAATGTCACTACGCATATTTTTCCAGAAGTACTTTTCCTTGATACGGCTAAGCATTCTGTTAAATCCTAAATGTCCGGCAATAGGAATATCGTGGTTTTCTTTAAGAATTTTCTGAATTTCAGTTAAAACGGGATAAATTATATTATTGTGATAAACGTGGATGGAGATATTTGTTCCGTCAAAGATATGGCTAATAATATTAAATATTTTGACGAATGAGAGTCTATCAAATGGATTTGGGCAATCTGTTATGCTAACATAATTGACAGTTGGGTAATTTAGAATTATTTTGATCTCTTATAGTTTTAAGTGACTTAAATATATCTGGGTAAGTGCAAGTATTAAAATGGTGAACCAAAGGTTCACCATTTTAATACTTGCACTTACCTAAAGACTTACTTTACTTACTTAAAGAGGAAAAGGTAAGTTTTATTATTATTTTCAAGCGTTAAGTATTCAAATAATGTTCTTTCTAATTTTTCAAAGTCGTCACGTACTGGTGCAGGACAATTATTAATAATTTCTTGGACGTATGGTATGGATGCACCCATATCGATTGATGTCGGGATTATTACTAGTTTTTGGGGTCCTTTGAGAGGATCCTCGTTGTGCTGTGTTATACGTGTCATTTATTATATATATATTAGATTTATTACTTAATCGTAGGAATTTAGAATAAGACTCATCATTTTTATTTTTTTCAGGTTGACTTGGCTGCGGAAGAATCGAAGGCGAAAAAGGATCAGAAGAGGAAGAAGGCGGAGATAAAGGTGATGGAAGACTCGAGATGTCCGGTATGTCTGGATTTTCCACTATTTCAGGTTCACGAAGAGGCGATGGACTTAGATTCAGCGGAGGAGGAGAGTGTAAATCAGGCTGTGGGAATTGCTGACTTGTACTAGGTTTTAACTCTAGAAATTCATTATCTTGTAAGTTGAGGTCCGCGGGTGTTATAAGCTCTTCAGGATCAAAGGATGATGGGGAAATAAGCAAGGCCATTAGATCTCGGTCGATTGTGTTTGGATCAATTTCTCGATTTTTAGGATTTAAGGGGGGGTCATTTTCAGGCAAGATAGAATTAACAGGATAGCGAGAAAGTGCGTCGGCTGCTGAATTAAATTTTCCTTTTTGATATACGATATCATATTCGTATTCTAAGAGTTGGAGACGCCATCGTTGCATTTTGCTTCTTGGGTCCGTATGATTGAACAACCACTTCAATGGACGGTGGTCGGTTACAATGGAAAATTTGCGTCCAAACAAATATGGTCTTAATGTTTTGCAACCCGAGACTATGGCTAACAGTTTCTTTTCTGTAGTACTATAGTTGATTTCGCATTTATTAAGAGTTCTTGATGAATAGGCTATTGCATGATCCTTCCTTGGATGATTCCAACAGGGCCTTGGGATAGAATAGAGGATATTGCGTGATTAGAGGCGTCACAGGTGAGATCAAAGGGTTTCGTGAAATCTGGATATATAAGGACAGGATATTTTTTAGGGTTTCAAATAATTGTTGATGTTCATTGGTCCAGTTGAAAGGAATATCCTTTCTGAGAAGTGATGTAAGCGGCTTTCAGGTTTTTGAAAAGTCAGAAATAAATAGTCCGTAATAAGATATGAGGCCTAAAAAGGATTTGATGTCCTTTGGACATTTGGGGGTTGGAAATTCTTGTACAGCCTTGACTTTGTTTGGATCAGGTTTAAGTCCATTTTCTGAGATAATGTGCCCTAAATAGCCAACATCCTTTCTCAAAAACTAACACTTGTCTGGCTGTAACTTAAGATTAAAGGAGCGGAGTCTTTAAAAACGGCAGTTAGGTTTTGTATATGAGTAGGCAAATCAGGGGAATATATGACGATGTCGTCAATATAAACAAAGCAACGTTCTCCCTGAAGGCTAGTGAGGTCTTTGTTCATTAGGCGTTGGAAGGTGCATTCTTTAATCCGAATGGCATCCTAGTAAATTCGAAGTGTCCTTGCGGGACACTAAATGCGGTTTTGCATGCATCTTCTGGCGACAATTTAATTTGGTGAAAACCGGACGCTAGATCAAGGGTGGAAAAGTATTTTGAATTTCCTAGTTGGTCAAGAATTTCAACTATATTAGGGATAGGGTAAGTTTCGCCAATAGTAATGTCGTTGAGGCGACGGTAATCGATTACTATTCTCCATTTTCTTTGACCTGAAGCGTCGGTTTTCTTTGATACTATCCAAATTGGTGAGGACCATGGAGTTAGAGACGGTTGGATGTTTTTTTGATCAAGCATTTTGTTGATTTGTAAATTTACTTCCTGTTTGTGTACTTCGGGAAATCTGTAAGATTTGACGTTTATAGGTTGGTCGGAAGAGGTACGGATCTCATGTTGGATGGCAGGTGTTGGTCGAGGATAAGACCTTCCTTTAATTGAGGATTCTTAACTGAGCATTCAATGACCGTTTCGGATCTGGAAGGTATAATAAAGCAGGTTCAAAGAAATGTAATTGTAGGAACGTGTTCTTGATAAATAGTAAATTTTTACTATAGTTAATAATGCAATTATTATCATTCAGCATGTCGGATCCTATTATACAATCGTATGGTAAGTTGATTTCATTTATTACATGAAATTTATGAGATATAATAGATTTTGGTAATTTAATTTTAATTTTGAGGTGTCCTTCAGTTTGAATTGATTCAACTGAGGAATCAATACCTTTTATATTGATAAATTCTTTTTCCAATTTAGGTTTCTGGGACAAAGAGGAACGTTTTAGTAAACTAACCGAGGACCCTGATTCGACAAGCAAGTTTAATGGAATATTTGATACGGATGTTTCGACTAACACATGAGGTAATAAAGTTTTCGTTGTATTATTTGTTATTTCAAATACTTTTAATTCTGTATTACTTGTAGTTTTTTCTGTAGAATTAGGAAATTCGGCGACTAGGATATTGGATTTAGGAGATTCAGTGGATTCAGCGACTGCAATTGTATATTTCGGAGATTTAGTAGATTCAGCGACTGCAATTGTAGATTTGGAAGATGTAGTAGATTTAGTAGATTCAGCTACTGCAGTTGTAGATTTGGAAGATTTGGTACATTTAATAGATTCAGCGACTGCAATTGTAGATTTGGAAGATTTAGTAGATTCAGTGACTGCAGTTGTAGATTTGAAAGATTTGGTAGATTTAGTAGATTCAGCGACTGCGATTGTAGATTTGGGAGATTTAATAGATTTAGTAGATTCAGCGACTGCAATTATAGATTTGGAAGATTTGGTAGATTTAGTAGATTCAGCGACTCTAATTGTTGATTTGGGACATTTAGTAGATTTGATAGATTCAGCGACTGCAATTGTAGATTTGGGAGATTTAATAGATTTAGTAGATTCAGCGACTGCAATTATAGATTTGGAAGATTTGGTAGATTTAGTAGATTCAGCGACTCTAATTGTTGATTTGGGACATTTAGTAGATTCAGTAGATTCAGCGACTGATTTGTTAGTTCGCTTAAATGGTCTGGTGTCGTAGCCTTCTTCTTCAGGTATTTGGACACTGAAAGGGGCTTGTGAATTTTCGCCAACATAGTTGTTGTTAAATTGGATTGGCCTGATTCTTGGGTTGTTAGTATCCTGATTTATTCTGAACCTATTATTGTTAAGCTCCCGTTTGCGGCAGTTTTCGATTGTAAGGCCCGGGTTTTTACAGTATCTACAAAAATTTGTTTAAGGCATAGGAGGACGGATATGTTGAATTTGTCTAGATTGTTGGAAACTGTTTTGTTGGACTGGCGGCGTAGGGATTTTCTTTTGGAACACCATATTTTGGATTTTTTCCTCGATTAGAGCCAGGTTTATGGCTTCGTTTAGGTTTTGAGGATCCCTACACCTAACCATGTTGGTTTAAATCCTAATAAGAATGTATGTAACGCTAGATCTTCCATAGAAGCTACTCTGGCCGGAAGTTCCTTTTTGAATTTGCTTGCAATTGAAATTTCGGTTAATAATTTGGAAAGTGATGTTTCAATCTTAAGTGAGTATTGATGTATTGGTTCATTAGGTAACTGCTTACAATTTTGTAGTTCGGCTAACAATTAATGTGTGTAATGTTTCTTTTCCCCAAATGGTGTTTGCAAAAATTTCCTTAATTGGGGCCAATTACTAAATTCTTTTATGGAAACTGCTGTTTCCGCTTTTCCCTCTAGTTGTGATTGAATAAATTTGAAAATGATATATTTTTGATTTTCATTACCTGAACTAATCGCGTAATCGCAATTCGTTATGAATGACTGGAGTTTATCGCGGGACCCATCAAATAGTTTGATGAATTTAAATAGAACACCTCTAGGAATTGCGTCATTATTGTCTTCGGCAACTGCCCGTGTATTTGAACAGCAAGGATTTTTGCTTACCACCTTTTTTGACCGCGTAACAGGGCCAGACGGAGTAGGAGGTGGTGGACAGAGACAATCCTTATTGGACTCGTCTTCGTCCAGCACGACATCTGGTTTTGGACTCGGCGCTCGACTCTCAGACATTATGTACTATTCTTAAATTTAATGTACCTACTTAACTTAATCTAGAAATTTTATATCAATGTTACATCGATGTACTAGAGTCACGTCACTTACTGGGACAGGAATGCGGCGATAAGGACGGCTTGTATAAACATCCTGTCGGCGGCTGGACATTCTCGGAACTCGGAGCGCTGCGGACCCGGCGAGATTGATGTAATATCAATCTTTGACTGGTCCAAGCTTCGGGAACCACCGATTGTCGCGTTTATTCGCGGACAGGTAGGTTGTTTAAGGATTTTGATTTCTATAGATCACGCACAGATTTTGTATATAATACAGGTTTGCACAGATTTTCACGGATTTAGAAGATTTGTACAGATTTTGTATGTAACACAGGTTTGCACTGATGTCCATGGATTTGGTAAATTTTGCATAGATTTTACACAAAACACAGGTTTTGGAAGGATTTAGAAATACTTTGTTCGTGAGGCGTACCTGGGGCTTTTACTATCCCCTTTAAGCTGCCACCATAAATATATTAAGGCCCTTTCTGGCCCCCTTTTTAAAACAGGATTTTATTTAAACACTAGAAAATAGAAGTTACAAATTAAAACACGATTTGAATTTTGAACACAACCGTCGTGGATTTGGAATGGAAAGAGACTTATGAGGGACGGTGGAGGATGTTTATATAAGGGGAATAGAATTGATGACTACAGTGGAAGGAATATGGATATGACATAGGTAAGGAATATAGGGAACATTGGAAGGATATAACAGGCGGAAAGCACCAGTTAGAGCTGATAAGTCCCCAGCAGGACCCCAGAGCACATCTAGCCTTTTTCATAATGTGCTCGATGTGTTTATTCTAAGTCCCTTATCTAGGATCACTCCTTGGTATTTGATCTCCCTTGCTAACGTGGTAGTTTCCTGAATAGTGTGGGGGTTTTAGTCCCTCCAACTTCCTCCTTTTGGTGTTAGATATCAAGACTGTCTTATTAGCGTTGACTGTTAGCTTGACCGTTTTGCACCAATTTTCAACAACTCTCAGTACTGATTGCACTATCCCTGAAGAAGAAGTACTGAAGCACTTCCTGAAGTCTTAGCCAGAATCCTGCCAGTAGTTTTAGAGATACAGCGTCGTGCAGCATAATATAAAAAAAAACCTAACCCTGAGTTCTTAAGCGCAAAAGAGAAAAACAATATAACTAGATTATGCGAGCCATTAGAAGTTTCTATACAAAACCTTATTTCTGAGTGGCAGGAACAGTAGGAGGACAACACTATCAAAGTGTGTCACCTTTATAATTTATTTCCTTCGGTACGCGATCACTACGACGCACAGTTTATGACAGGTCACGGTAACTTTAAAGCTGAACTTCTTTCTCCGCTATGTGAGTGTTCGACCGAACGCAGCCTTTATGAACAAACTGCTCATCACATACTCTGGGAGTGTGATCTCTGGTATGACGAATGAATCGAAATTTTGATTAGCGTCCACTGTGTTTCTAGGGTAGTGTATTATTAAGATCTCGTGGGTTGCACGAAGAACTTCCGTGCTTACATATATATTATATATATATATTATTCCCGTGCTGCTTCCCCTTTTATGTCTGACTTTTTTTGTCATTACAATTTGACTGTCTCCCGATTAGCTTGGGGAGGGAAACTGGAACACTTTTCCTACAATCTTCTGATTAATTTCGTAGCGGGTCCCAAGACAGATTTAGCATGTCCCTCGGGCACCCCTGAAATCATATTAAAGGGTTTTGTGGTTGGTTAACTACTGTCAATCCTGGCTATACAGGAGTGTGGAGTGTGCAGCAGTGGTGAATAAGTGTGGCGGGCCAATTGATGCGCATTTTCCCGCAACTAGCATCACTATGCCGTCAGTGTATCCTTGAGCGTAGATCCTTCTATCGTTCAGTTATTTTAGTTCAACAGCCCATTCACTACCAGGGACCACTCCAGCGGCGTCAGTACCCCTTCCTGTGGGCATCCTAGGGTCAGCCTGCTCCTGAGCGTCAAGTCCATGATATTTGATGACGCTACTCTGTTGTTATGCATGGCTTTGATCCACTCTATAGTAGTTGGATCTATATTTCTTGAAAACAGGCTATCCGACGTAATATAGCAGGTTGAGGTGTTGACAAACCAGCCTTTAATATCTAGGAAGGCGCATAACGCAAACTCCTTATCATCAATGGCTCTATCAATGCCATCTACTAGCTCCATCAACGCTGTTTCTGTAATACTGCCTTTCTGGTAGGTATGTTGTCATTCATGAAGAACCCTTTCGATGAGAAGTGTCCCTTATGTGGAGGTTAACAACCTTATCCTTGTTTAAAGCACGAAAGAAGTAAGGCTTATATGACTTGGGTAATATACATGCTCATAGTCACTGACTGAAATTACCCACTATGACTATCTCTATCGCTCAATTCTGAGGAGTATCTAATATGTGTTAATCCAGAGCAAATTTCATCCACTTACCATACCAAATTTCGTCAAAATCCGATCAGTAATTTTTCGTGAATGAACAACAAACGTCCATCCAGCCATCCATCTCCACATACTTTCACATAATATATTTAGTAGGATTTTTCTAGCATCACATCAAACTAGGCCTATGTCCTGCAGTGGACGTCACAAGGCTGAAAGGAATATCACACTTATATTATAAATACAAAGGTTTGTAGGGTGGGGTGTGTTTGTGTGTATGTTTGACTGTCTTTCACGCAAATACGGCTAAACGAATTTGAGTAAAATCTGGCACATTTGGTAGGTACTGTGTAGCCTGGATATAGGCTACTTTTTATCCCGGAACTTGTAGGATACCCGCGGGATTTCTTTTTTACGAAAAAGAAGTCGTGGGTAACATCTAGTGTGTGATAAAATGTAGCGAATAGCCTACAACTTAATATATAAACGTGTAAAGTTTGTGAGATGGAGATGGATGGATGGACAGATGCAGGGATGGATGTTTATTACTTTTTCAAACAAAAATATGCAGAATAAATTTTCATGAATACTAGTTATTGTAGAAGTTTAAATTGTGGATTAACATATAGGCAACGCTTTTAACCGACTTATAAAAGGGGTTCCCATTTCGACTGGATTTTTTTATTTATTTTGTTATCTCAGAACTTTCGACTGGGTGATCCGAACCGATTTTGATGATTCTTGTTTTTCATTTGAAAGCTGGTGCTTTCCGTGTGGTACCATTTCTATTTAACCCACTTCTGACAGTGGCATCCATGAGAAAACCATATAGGTCTTAAACTTTTACTTTGGAAGTAGGTTTTCATTATTTGTTTAAAAATAATTATCTTGAAAAAGTACAGTGCTCCCGTGGGATACTGTATTTACATGGGCGGAGCCGCGGGCAACAGCTAGTGATATAGTTAACAGACGCGTTCGCTGTGCGCTAAACCTACACTGTAGTTATAATTATTGCACATACATACTAAACAATGCTGACATATTTACAGGATGATCCTTTATAAGAAATAATCTGTTGCCCACGGCTCCGCCCGTGTGAATACAGTAACCCACGGGAACGCTGTACTTTTTCAGAATAAAAAGTAGACATAGGCTACTCTTAATCCAGAGCCTAAACTACCACCATACAAAATTTCATCGGAATCCGTTCAGTAGTTTAGGCGTCAATGAGTTACAAACATCCGTCCTCACAAATTTTTTACTTACCTCACTAATTATTTAAACATATTTTTATACAATTGGTTTTACCTACTGTATAGTGTATACACTATACATACGCATACGCATTAATATCTTGTATAGATGAATTTAGTTTAATCTTGCGGCTTACTCACAACTACAAGATTCAAAATTATTGTTTATTATATACATACACCGGCATATTTAGCGGAACATAAAATAAAGTTTTGATATCAGTATCATACTCGTATAAGGTTGCTGGCTGGTTTATACGTCATTTAATTTAAAAAGAAATATTTTCAAATTAAGAAAACAACTGAACATCACATTTTATGCAATTGTTTTAATTTTATTCAAATACACCTTATCTGGAGCGAACTTCGAGTATTTCTTCCTTCTGAGTTTGATTTAAAATTTCATTGAAATACTGTTTTTTGTTAGTTTTTTTTTAATCGCGTATCTTTTTGGAGTTGAGGACTGAATTATGCCTGACTTAGCCCCAACGGAGATTGCCAGGGCACTCGAAATGCGAGAAGAAATGGTCAAACCTACAGATTGATATCCAGAGATCTTCGTCGACCAGTTTCAACGATCCATCGCAGTATCCAACGGTTCAGGGAGACCGGTACTTATGTGAGAAGAGCAGGACAAGGCAGAAAAAGACGCACTTCGAGTAGGGATGATCGTTTCATTCGGCTTCGTGTACGTAGGAACCCCCGTTTGACGGCCGTCCAAGCCCGACATGAGTTAGAAGCAGTGCGGGTTGCAACCGTAAGTGAGCGTACGGTACGAAGAAGGTTCGAAGAAGCTGGTTTGGGTTCATTTGTTCCCGCCAAGGCTCGAGGTAAATCATCGTAGAAACAGGTTAACTTTTGCTTAGGAACATCTACTTTGGAACGCGGACCAATGGAGTAAGGTATTGTTTAGTGGTGAGTGCAGAATTCTCTTAAATCAAATTGACGGCAGGCAAAGAATATACAGACGCAAAGGAGAACGATACATTCAGACAAATTTCGAAACTACAGTTGCATATGGTGGTGGATCAATAATGGTTTGGGCGGGCATTTGTTTGGGAGCTCGCACAAACTTGGTAGTGATTGACAGAAGGAGTCTGACCGCTATATCAGAGAAGTTTTAGAAGAAAATGTCGTACCGTTTGCCCCTATATCGGTGACGATTTTGTTTCTATGCAAGATAATGCTCGGCCGCATACCGCTCGGGTAACTCAAGCTTATCTTAATGATATGAATATCACTGTTATGGAGTGGCCGGCGAGATCACCGGATTTGAAGCCAATAGAGCACGTTTGGGACTTGCTGAAAAGAAAAGTTAAGTCCAGAGTTCCAGCTCCTGCCAACGTGGGTGAACTGCGAATCGCCGTAGTTGAGGAATGGCGGAGACTATCCCAGGAGACCATCGATAACATCATTCTCTGTATGCCTAGATGGGTAGAAACTTTAATAAGAGCACTTACACAGTACTTACACCCCGCACTGCTTCTAACTCATGTCGGGCTTGGACGGCCGTCAAACGGGGGTTCCTACGTACACGAAGCCGAATGAAACGATCATCCCTACTCGAAGTGCGTCTTTTTCTGCCTTGTCCTGCTCTTCTCACATAAGTACCGGTCTCCCTGAACCGTTGGACAAGGCGCCACCCAACCGCCTTTGCCGCCCGACCCGCGCCGCGACCGCCGCCTACCGGACGATTCGTGCGACCGCTCGCATCGTCCGTCTCGCTCTTTAGTGCGAGCCTTCTGCTCGCACACCCGCCGCGTAGTTATCGCCGCGTTAGGACGAGCTTGCGACCAGTCGCATCGTCCGCCTCGTTTTTAGCGCGAGCCTTCTGCTCGCGCTCCGCCGCACACTAGCGCCCTAGTGTTTAGCGTAACAGTAGTGAGTGAGTTCCAGCCGCCCAAGGAACAATTGTAAGTACCGTGACATGTTTAGGCACACTACACGAAGAGTTTTTCCTCCCTACACACCTCCCCTCCCGGTCGCCGGGAGGGGCTGTATCCCCAATAATAAATTAGAGAGCAGAATCCCACTCCCGGGATAAACTTTCTAATTATGTCTGACGCCATAATTAGAAAGTTCCTGGAGTTCCTGAAACTCGAAGTCCCCGATGTCGCGTCCAAGTGTGAACGCTTCGTGCGCATGCACGAAGCAGACTCACCGGCGTCGCCCGATTGCGACGTCCCGCTAATTCCGGCCGAAATTGAGCCCCTATCATCTCCTTCAGAGATGTCTTGCTCAGAGCAAGAATCCGACCGTAGTGAACAAGGCGAGTTCACTACCGTCAAATATAAGAAGACGAAGAAAATAGTGTCCGCGACCGCGATATTGATATAGAGAGCTCTACCAATACCGCGAACCTCATCGATATTAGGACTTACGCGCGCGAGTCATCCCGACCGTACGCGGAAGGGGAGAGGGACGGCCCTCTCAGTACCGATACCGATAAAAACGAGAGCTCCTCTATTGCGATAACTCGCACGCCGCTAGTTTTTGCTACCGCGCGCGAGCAACCTCACTCCTCAGCGAGCGAGAAAGGGGTCGGACCCCTTAGCAGGAGAGAGCCGCGTCTCCCCTGTCATAATAATAGCTCACAATCCGTAGCTGTCCCCAATATCCGGTTTGAACATCACCCGGGTGATGTTAGGGAGGGTCAAACCCTCCCATTGACTCTTACCGACTAAACTAGCCACCAGGCTAGTTATAGTCCGATTTAGCTACAGCGGTCTTAAGGGTCGGGCCCTTAGCGTAGACCCTGTCGAAAAAAAAAAAAAAAAAAAGAACCGTTGGATACTGCGATGGATCGTTGCAACTGGTCGACGATGATCTCTGGATATCACTCTTTAGGTTTGACCATTTCTTCGCATTTCGAGTGCCCTGGCAATCTCCGTTGAGGCTAAGTCAGGCATAATTCAGTCCTCAACTCCAAAAAGATACGCGATTTTAAAAAAAACTAACAGAAACAGTATTTCAATGAAATTTTAAATCAAACTCAGAAGGAAGAAATACTCGAAGTTCGCTCCAGATAAGGTGTATTTGAATAAAATTAAAACAATTGCATAAAATGTGATGTTCAGTTGTTTTCTTAATTTGAAAATATTTCTTTTTAAATTAAATGACCCAGCCCAGCAGTATAAACCAGCCAGCAACCTTATATGATACTGATATCAAAACTTTATTTTATGTTCCGCTAAATATGCCGGTGTGTGTATTAATGTATCATGATTTTATCCCTATTTCATCTAGGATTTTTTGATTCTTCTCAGTTTTTTTTTTCTCACTTTACCGGCACCGCGTAACACCCAAAGGTTGATGTATATAATGCCATAAGGCATTAAGTCCGCCTTTGTACATGTTTGTGCATAAAGTTTCAATAAATAAATAAAAATAAATAAGAGGTGACCCTAGTAGACCACTAGTAATGTAATTATTGTATAACATACTGAAAAAATTTTTTATTTCATTTTTTTCTGGTTAATTCGTCTTAAAATGTATAAAATTTATCCTTCTGTCGTTCTAAGCGATAGGTAATGAATGTTAATGAGCAAATTTAAAAACATAACAATTTAAAATTGGAATTTAAAATTTTAGCCATGTGTTAATAATCAAGAGAATATAATTAAAAATATATAATATGTGTTGTTAATCCAGGGATCATAAGAAATTATATGTTTAATCTGTTCGGATCTAATTCAACCTGCACGTAAACAAAAAGATGGAATTTGACCAAACTAATGTGTCACTGTATTAATTCTCTATTGCGCGGCAAGTGACATTTAACTTGATTGCATTATATCGCAATGGGGAGAGACAATATCAATATTATACTAATAAAAATATTTACACAACTAAATAGCTATTCAATGTTGCTGTCTTTGTCAACCGACTTTTCCGACGTATGACGTATTCCGACAGACAAAGACAGCAACATTGAATCAGTATTTGGTGTAAATATTTTAATTAACAGTAGTCTCTTTAAATACCTAGCTTACTGTGTAATAGAAAAGAAATACAATTACGGCTCATTAGTATAAAGTTATCCTACTAGTGTTATAAATATGAAAGTTTGTGAAGAGGGATAGATGGATGGATGTATGTTTATTACTCTTTCAAACAAAATCTACTGAACGGATTTTGATGATATTTGGTATGGTAGTAGTTTAAGCTCTGGATTAACACATACACTATTTTTTATCCCGCAAAATTGCGGTGTTCCCGCGCCTGTGTTCATTCAGAACATACATTTCTACCATACCAAATGTCATCAAAAATCGGTTCAGTGGTTTTTGCTTCAAAGAGTAACAAACATCCATCCATACCTCACCATCCTCGCAAAGTTTCAGATTTGTAATAGTACTCGTAGTAGTAGGATATGACGCGACGTCTCTAAATATGAATACGTCAGTTCCATCTCGTAGGCCAAACAGCGTGATGACGTCACTCATTCTTTGTTCCTGTGAAGTCGCAGGGTAATCCCCGGAGAATCGAAACAATCTTCCTAAGCGATTCCTGCTAACTCCCGTCTTAAATGTCCTCCATAATTATTTCGTCATGAATGGGCCCGGGATATAATATAATTAAATCTTATCTTGTTAAGGAAACTATCTGTAGTCTTGCGTATTAACGTATCTGTATTAACTGTCGTTAGGTTTGCGGTATCAGTGCAAATGTCCAAATTAACCAGTGTCGCTCGAAACTAGAGTAGGCTATTTTGACATTTGCACTGAGGACTCACGGCAAACTTCACGTTAATGGACAATAATAGTGCCTATATTGTAAGATGTGATTATTTTTGTATACAATAGCCCCGTCCGAACACGGTGAGTCATAATATGTAAATGAGAACTGCTTTAAGATGTATTATACATCATGACGCACTCGTCTATGAATACCGTGTGCGTATAAATGTTGGTGTCCGCACTCCGCGGTACGCCTGCACTTAGCCGTCGAGCCAAATGTATTGGGTGTAATTCCAAAATAATTATAGTAGCCTTGTAGTTGTATAAAAAATTTGTTATAAAAATCACAATATGTAATAAAAATAAAAAATCTCAACAAAGATCAAGAAATATTTATAATTGTTGTATTCCGAGTAGATTTATTTTATTTTAACCGACTTCAACAAAGGGAGAGATTCTAAATAAGATTTTTTTTTAAGTTTGTTACCTCAGAACTTTCGACTGGGTATACCGATTTTGATGATTATTTTTTTATTTGAAAGCTGGTGTTTCCCGTGTTGTCCCATTTGGTCCAGTTCTGACGCCATCGTTCTGACAACATCCATGAGAAAAGAGTTGAGTCTTAAATTTTTACTTTGGAAGTCGGTTTTCATTCCTTCACTATGCATCCGGATATCTAGATCTCGAGCAGCGACATGTACCTTGAATACATACACTATAAGTTAATCCTTTTCCTTGACAGAGCGTGCTGTAGTACATGCAGTTAACTCCACACTCATCCCCTATGGCGCTGTCGCCACCTGTGTAAAAAAGAAGCGATTAAGATTTCGTTGCTTGTCCGTGAAATAATTTTCAAACTGATACTCGTGCAGACTTGTTCATGGACAAATGAAGCGCCTGGCATTACTTATGAGCGTGCAGTAAATAATTTTCAAACTGATACTTGTTCAGGGACAAATGAAGCGCCTGACATTACTTATGAGCGTGCAGTAAATAATTTTCAAACTGATACTTGTTCAGGGACAAATGAAGCGCCTGACATTACTTATGAGCATGCAGTAAATAATTTTCAAACTGATACTCGTGCAGACTTGTTCATGGACAAATGAAGCGCCTGACATTACTTATGAGCGTGCAGTAAATAATTTTCAAACTGATACTTGTTCAGGGACAAATGAAGCGCCTGACATTACTTATGAGCGTGTAGCAAATAATTTTCAAACTGATACTCGTGCAGACTTGTTCATGGACAAATGAAGCGCCTGACATTACTTATGAGCGTGCAGCAAATAATTTTCAAACTGATACTCGTGCAGACTTGTTCATGGACAAATGAAGCGCCTGACATTACTTATGAGCGTGCAGCAAATAATTTTCAAACAAGTCTGCACGAGTATCACTCGTGCAGACTTGTTCATGGACAAATTAAGGGCTTCACATTACTTATGAGCGTGCAGCAAATAATTTTCAAACTGATACTTGTTCATGGACAAATGAAGCGCCTGACATTACTTATGAGCGTGCAGCAAATAATTTTCAAACTGAGACTTGTTCATGGACAAATGAAGCGCCTGACATTACTTATGAGCGTGCAGTAAATAATTTTCAAACTGATACTTGTTCAGGGACAAATGAAGCGCCTGACATTACTTATGAGCGTTCAGCAAATAATTTTCAAACTGATACTCGTGCAGACTTGTTCATGGACAAATGAAGCACCTGACATTACTTATGAGCGTGCAGCAAATAATTTTCAAACTGATACTCTTGCAGACTTGTTCATGGACAAATGAAGCACCTGACATTACTTATGAGCGTGCAGCAAATAATTTTCAAACTGATACTTGTTCAGGGACAAATGAAGCGCCTGACATTACTATTGATCGTGCAGCAAACAATTTTCAAACTGATACTTGTTCAGGGACAAATGAAGCGCCTGACATTACTTATGAGCGTGCTGCAAATAATTTTCAAACTGATACTTGTTTATGGACAAATGAAGTGCCTGACATTACTTATGAGCGTTCAGCAAATAATTTTCAAACTGATACTTGTTCATGGACAAATGAAGCGCCTGACATTACTTATGAGCGTGCAGTAAATAATTTTCAAACTGATACTTGTTCAGGGACAAATGAAGCGCCTGACATTACTTATGAGCGTGCAGCAAATAATTTTCAAACTGATTCTCGTGCAGACTTGTTCATGGATAAATGAAGCGCCTGACATTACTTATGAGCGTGCAGCAAATAATTTTCAAACTGATACTTGTTCAGGGACAAATGAAGCGCCTGACATTACTTATGAGCGTGCTGCAAATAATTTTCAAACTGATACTTGTTCATGGACAAATGAAGCGCCTGACATTACTTATGAGCGTTCAGCAAATAATTTTCAAACTGATACTTGTTCAGGGACAAATGAAGCGCCTGACATTACTAATGATCGTGCAGCAAACAATTTTCAAACTGATACTTGTTCAGGGACAAATGAAGCGCCTGACATTACTTATGAGCGTGCTGCAAATAATTTTCAAACTGATACTTGTTTATGGACAAATGAAGTGCCTGACATTACTTATGAGCGTTCAGCAAATAATTTTCAAACTGATACTTGTTCATGGACAAATGAAGCGCCTGACATTACTTATGAGCGTGCAGTAAATAATTTTCAAACTGATTTTTGTTCAGGGACAAATGAAGCGCCTGACATTACTTATGAGCGTGCAGCAAATAATTTTCAAACTGATTCTCGTGCAGACTTGTTCATGGACAAATGAAGCGCCTGACATTACTTATGAGCGTGCAGCAAATAATTTTCAAACTGATACTTGTTCAGGGACAAATGAAGCGCCTGACATTACTTATGAGCGTGCTGCAAATAATTTTCAAACTGATACTTGTTCATGGACAAATGAAGCGCCTGACATTACTTATGAGCGTTCAGCAAATAATTTTCAAACTGATACTTGTTCATGGACAAATGAAGCGCCTGACATTACTTATGAGCGTTCAGCAAGTAATTTTCAAACTGATACTTGTTCATGGACAAATGAAGCGCCTGACATTACTTATGAGCGTGCAGCAAATAATTTTCAAAGTAATACTTGTTCATGGACAAATGAAGCGCCTGACATTACTTATGAGCGTGCAGCAAATAATTTTCAAATTGATACTCGTGCAGACTTGTTCATGGACAAATTAAGGGCTTCACATTACTTATGAGCGTGCAGCAAATAATTTTCAAACTGATACTTGTTCATGGACAAATGAAGCGCTTGACATTACTTATGAGCGTGCAGCAAATAATTTTCAAACTGAGACTTGTTCATGGACAAATGAAGCGCCTGACATTACTTATGAGCGTGCAGTAAATAATTTTCAAACTGATGCTTGTTCATGGACAAATGAAGCGCCTGACATTACTTATGAGCGTGCAGCAAATAATTTTCAAAGTGATACTTGTTCATGGACAAATGAAGCGCCTGACATTACTTATGAGCGTGCAGCAAATAATTTTCAAACTGATACTCGTGCAGACTTGTTCATGGACAAATTAAGGGCTTCACATTACTTATGAGCGTGCAGCAAATAATTTTTAAACTGATACTTGTTCATGGACAAATGAAGCGCCTGACATTACTTATGAGCGTGCAGCAAATAATTTTCAAACTGATACTTGTTCATGGACAAATGAAGCGCCTGACATTACTTATGAGCGTGCAGCAAATAATTTTCAAACTGATACTTGTTCAGGGACAAATGAAGGGCCTGACATTACTAATGAGCGTGCAGCAAATAATTTTCAAACTGATACTTATTCAGGGACAAATGAAGCGCCTGACATTACTTATGAGCGTTCAGCCAATCATTTTCAAACTGATACTTGTTCATGGACAAATGAAGCGCCTGCAATTACTTATGAGCGTGCAGCAAATAATTTTCAAACTGATACTTGTTCATGGACAAATGAAGCGCCTGACATTACTTATGAGCGTTCAGCAAATAATTTTCAAACTGATACTTGTTCATGGACAAATGAAGCGCCTGCAATTACTTATGAGCGTGCAGCAAATAATTTTCAAACTGATACTTGTTCATGGACAAATGAAGCGCCTGACATTACTTATGAGCGTGCAGCAAATAATTTTCAAACTGATACTTGTTCAGGGACAAATGAAGCGCCTGACATTACTTATGAGCGTTCAGCAAATAATTTTCAAACTGATACTTTTGCAGACTTGTTCATGGACAAATGAAGTACCTGACATTACTTATGAGCGTGCAGCATATAATTTTCAAACTGATACTTGTTCAGGGACAAATGAAGCGCCTGACATTACTAATGATCGTGCAGCAAACAATTTTCAAACTGATACTTGTTCAGGGACAAATGAAGCGCCTGACATTACTTATGAGCGTGCAGCAAATAATTTTCAAACTGATACTCGTGCAGACTTGTTCATGGACAAATGAAGCGCCAGACTTTACTTATGAGCGTGCAGCAAATAATTTTCAAACTGATACTTGTTCAGGGACAAATGAAGCGCCTGACATTACTTATGAGCGTGCAGCAAATAATTTTCAAACTGATACTTGTTCAGGGACAAATGAAGCGCCTGACATTACTTATGAGCGTTCAGCAAATAATTTTCAAACTGATACTTGTTCATGGACAAATGAAGCGCCTGACATTACTTATGAGCGTTCAGCAAATAATTTTCCAACTGATACTCGTGGAGACTTGTTCAGGGACAAATGAAGCGCCTGACATTACTAATGAGCGTGCAGCAAATAATTTTCAAACTGATACTTGTTCAGGGACAAATGAAGCGCCTGACATTACTTATGAGCGTGCTGCAAATAATTTTCAAACTGATACTTGTTTATGGACAAATGAAGTGCCTGACATTACTTATGAGCGTTCAGCAAATAATTTTCAAACTGAGACTTGTTCATGGACAAATGAAGCGCCTGACATTACTTATGAGCGTGCAGTAAATAATTTTCA
This sequence comes from Phengaris alcon alcon, assembly GCA_037179445.1. NCBI lineage: Eukaryota > Metazoa > Arthropoda > Insecta > Lepidoptera > Lycaenidae > Phengaris > Phengaris alcon. Next base: position 151,298 of record JAYRCH010000251.1, on the reverse strand, counting down.
AACTGATACTTGTTCAGGGACAAATGAAGCGCCTGACATTACTTATGAGCGTTCAGCAAATAATTTTCAAACTGATACTCGTGCAGACTTGTTCATGGACAAATGAAGCACCTGACATTACTTATGAGCGTGCAGCAAATAATTTTCAAACTGATACTCTTGCAGACTTGTTCATGGACAAATGAAGCACCTGACATTACTTATGAGCGTGCAGCAAATAATTTTCAAACTGATACTTGTTCAGGGACAAATGAAGCGCCTGACATTACTAATGATCGTGCAGCAAACAATTTTCAAACTGATACTTGTTCAGGGACAAATGAAGCGCCTGACATTACTTATGAGCGTGCTGCAAATAATTTTCAAACTGATACTTGTTTATGGACAAATGAAGTGCCTGACATTACTTATGAGCGTTCAGCAAATAATTTTCAAACTGATACTTGTTCATGGACAAATGAAGCGCCTGACATTACTTATGTGCGTGCAGTAAATAATTTTCAAACTGATACTTGTTCAGGGACAAATGAAGCGCCTGACATTACTTATGAGCGTGCAGCACATAATTTTCAAACTGATTCTCGTGCAGACTTGTTCATGGACAAATGAAGCGCCTGACATTACTTATGAGCGTGCAGCAAATAATTTTCAAACTGATACTTGTTCAGGGACAAATGAAGCGCCTGACATTACTTATGAGCGTGCTGCAAATAATTTTCAAACTGATACTTGTTCATGGACAAATGAAGCGCCTGACATTACTTATGAGCGTTCAGCAAATAATTTTCAAACTGATACTTGTTCAGGGACAAATGAAGCGCCTGACATTACTAATGATCGTGCAGCAAACAATTTTCAAACTGATACTTGTTCAGGGACAAATGAAGCGCCTGACATTACTTATGAGCGTGCTGCAAATAATTTTCAAACTGATACTTGTTTATGGACAAATGAAGTGCCTGACATTACTTATGAGCGTTCAGCAAATAATTTTCAAACTGATACTTGTTCATGGACAAATGAAGCGCCTGACATTACTTATGAGCGTGCAGTAAATAATTTTCAAACTGATTTTTGTTCAGGGACAAATGAAGCGCCTGACATTACTTATGAGCGTGCAGCAAATAATTTTCAAACTGATTCTCGTGCAGACTTGTTCATGGACAAATGAAGCGCCTGACATTACTTATGAGCGTGCAGCAAATAATTTTCAAACTGATACTTGTTCAGGGACAAATGAAGCGCCTGACATTACTTATGAGCGTGCTGCAAATAATTTTCAAACTGATACTTGTTCATGGACAAATGAAGCGCCTGACATTACTTATGAGCGTTCAGCAAATAATTTTCAAACTGATACTTGTTCATGGACAAATGAAGCGCCTGACATTACTTATGAGCGTTCAGCAAATAATTTTCAAACTGATACTTGTTCATGGACAAATGAAGCGCCTGACATTACTTATGAGCGTGCAGCAAATAATTTTCAAAGTAATACTTGTTCATGGACAAATGAAGCGCCTGACATTACTTATGAGCGTGCAGCAAATAATTTTCAAATTGATACTCGTGCAGACTTGTTCATGGACAAATTAAGGGCTTCACATTACTTATGAGCGTGCAGAAAATAATTTTCAAACTGATACTTGTTCATGGAGAAATGAAGCGCTTGACATTACTTATGAGCGTGCAGCAAATAATTTTCAAACTGAGACTTGTTCATGGACAAATGAAGCGCCTGACATTACTTATGAGCGTGCAGTAAATAATTTTCAAACTGATACTTGTTCATGGACAAATGAAGCGCCTGACATTACTTATGAGCGTGCAGCAAATAATTTTCAAAGTGATACTTGTTCATGGACAAATGAAGCGCCTGACATTACTTATGAGCGTGCAGCAAATAATTTTCAAACTGATACTCGTGCAGACTTGTTCATGGACAAATTAAGGGCTTCACATTACTTATGAGCGTGCAGCAAATAATTTTTAAACTGATACTTGTTCATGGACAAATGAAGCGCCTGACATTACTTATGAGCGTGCAGCAAATAATTTTCAAACTGATACTTGTTCATGGACAAATGAAGCGCCTGACATTACTTATGAGCGTGCAGCAAATAATTTTCAAACTGATACTTGTTCAGGGACAAATGAAGGGCCTGACATTACTAATGAGCGTGCAGCAAATAATTTTCAAACTGATACTTGTTCAGGGACAAATGAAGCGCCTGACATACCTTATGAGCGTTCAGCCAATCATTTTCAAACTGATACTTGTTCATGGACAAATGAAGCGCCTGCAATTACTTATGAGCGTGCAGCAAATAATTTTCAAACTGATACTTGTTCATGGACAAATGAAGCGCCTGACATTAGTTATGAGCGTTCAGCAAATAATTTTCAAACTGATACTTGTTCATGGACAAATGAAGCGCCTGCAATTACTTATGAGCGTGCAGCAAATAATTTTCAAACTGATACTTGTTCATGGACAAATGAAGCGCCTGACATTACTTATGAGCGTGCAGCAAATAATTTTCAAACTGATACTTGTTCAGGGACAAATGAAGCGCCTGACATTACTTATGAGCGTTCAGCAAATAATTTTCAAACTGATACTTTTGCAGACTTGTTCATGGACAAATGAAGCACCTGACATTACTTATGAGCGTGCAGCATATAATTTTCAAACTGATACTTGTTCAGGGACAAATGAAGCGCCTGACATTACTAATGATCGTGCAGCAAATAATTTTCAAACTGATACTTGTTCAGGGACAAATGAAGCGCCTGACATTACTTATGAGCGTGCAGCAAATAATTTTCAAACTGATACTCGTGCAGACTTGTTCATGGACAAATGAAGCGCCAGACTTTACTTATGAGCGTGCAGCAAATAATTTTCAAACTGATACTTGTTCAGGGACAAATGAAGCGCCTGACATTACTTATGAGCGTGCAGCAAATAATTTTCAAACTGATACTTGTTCAGGGACAAATGAAGCGCCTGACATTACTTATGAGCGTTCAGCAAATAATTTTCAAACTGATACTTGTTCAGGGACAAATGAAGCGCCTGACATTACTTATGAGCGTGCAGCAAATAATTTTCAAACTGATACTCGTGCAGACTTGTTCATGGACAAATGAAGCGCCAGACTTTACTTATGAGCGTGCAGCAAATAATTTTCAAACTGATACTTGTTCAGGGACAAATGAAGCGCCTGACATTACTTATGAGCGTGCAGCAAATAATTTTCAAACTGATACTTGTTCAGGGACAAATGAAGCGCCTGACATTACTTATGAGCGTTCAGCAAATAATTTTCAAACTGATACTTGTTCATGGACAAATGAAGCGCCTGACATTACTTATGAGCGTTCAGCAAATAATTTTCCAACTGATACTCGTGGAGACTTGTTCAGGGACAAATGAAGCGCCTAACATTACTAATGAGCGTGCAGCAAATAATTTTCAAACTGATACTTGTTCAGGGACAAATGAAGCGCCTGACATTACTTATGAGCGTGCTGCAAATAATTTTCAAACTGATACTTGTTTATGGACAAATGAAGTGCCTGACATTACTTATGAGCGTTCAGCAAATAATTTTCAAACTGAGACTTGTTCATGGACAAATGAAGCGCCTGACATTACTTATGAGCGTGCAGTAAATAATTTTCAAACTGATACTTGTTCAGGGACAAATGAAGCGCCTGACATTACTTATGAGCGTTCAGCAAATAATTTTCAAACTGATACTCGTGCAGACTTGTTCATGGACAAATGAAGCAGCTGACATTACTTATGAGCGTGCAGCAAATAATTTTCAAACTGATACTCGTGCAGACTTGTTCATGGACAAATGAAGCACCTGACATTACTTATGAGCGTGCAGCAAATAATTTTCAAACTGATACTCTTGCAGACTTGTTCATGGACAAATGAAGCACCTGACATTACTTATGAGCGTGCAGCAAATAATTTTCAAACTGATACTTGTTCAGGGACAAATGAAGCGCCTGACATTACTAATGATCGTGCAGCAAACAATTTTCAAACTGATACTTGTTCAGGGACAAATGAAGCGCCTGACATTACTTATGAGAGTGCTGCAAATAATTTTCAAACTGATACTTGTTTATGGACAAATGAAGTGCCTGACATTACTTATGAGCGTTCAGCAAATAATTTTCAAACTGATACTTGTTCATGGACAAATGAAGCGCCTGACATTACTTATGTGCGTGCAGTAAATAATTTTCAAACTGATACTTGTTCAGGGACAAATGAAGCGCCTGACATTACTTATGAGCGTGCAGCACATAATTTTCAAACTGATTCTCGTGCAGACTTGTTCATGGACAAATGAAGCGCCTGACATTACTTATGAGCGTGCAGCAAATAATTTTCAAACTGATACTTGTTCAGGGACAAATGAAGCGCCTGACATTACTTATGAGCGTGCTGCAAATAATTTTCAAACTGATACTTGTTCATGGACAAATGAAGCGCCTGACATTACTTATGAGCGTTCAGCAAATAATTTTCAAACTGATACTTGTTCAGGGACAAATGAAGCGCCTGACATTACTAATGATCGTGCAGCAAACAATTTTCAAACTGATACTTGTTCAGGGACAAATGAAGCGCCTGACATTACTTATGAGCGTGCTGCAAATAATTTTCAAACTGATACTTGTTTATGGACAAATGAAGTGCCTGACATTACTTATGAGCGTTCAGCAAATAATTTTCAAACTGATACTTGTTCATGGACAAATGAAGCGCCTGACATTACTTATGAGCGTGCAGTAAATAATTTTCAAACTGATACTTGTTCAGGGACAAATGAAGCGCCTGACATTACTTATGAGCGTGCAGCAAATAATTTTCAAACTGATTCTCGTGCAGACTTGTTCATGGACAAATGAAGCGCCTGACATTACTTATGAGCGTGCAGCAAATAATTTTCAAACTGATACTTGTTCAGGGACAAATGAAGCGCCTGACATTACTTATGAGCGTGCTGCAAATAATTTTCAAACTGATACTTGTTCATGGACAAATGAAGCGCCTGACATTACTTATGAGCGTTCAGCAAATAATTTTCAAACTGATACTTGTTCATGGACAAATGAAGCGCCTGACATTACTTATGAGCGTTCAGCAAATAATTTTCAAACTGATACTTGTTCATGGACAAATGAAGCGCCTGACATTACTTATGAGCGTGCAGCAAATAATTTTCAAAGTAATACTTGTTCATGGACAAATGAAGCGCCTGACATTACTTATGAGCGTGCAGCAAATAATTTTCAAATTGATACTCGTGCAGACTTGTTCATGGACAAATTAAGGGCTTCACATTACTTATGAGCGTGCAGAAAATAATTTTCAAACTGATACTTGTTCATGGAGAAATGAAGCGCTTGACATTACTTATGAGCGTGCAGCAAATAATTTTCAAACTGAGACTTGTTCATGGACAAATGAAGCGCCTGACATTACTTATGAGCGTGCAGTAAATAATTTTCAAACTGATACTTGTTCATGGACAAATGAAGCGCCTGACATTACTTATGAGCGTGCAGCAAATAATTTTCAAAGTGATACTTGTTCATGGACAAATGAAGCGCCTGACATTACTTATGAGCGTGCAGCAAATAATTTTCAAACTGATACTCGTGCAGACTTGTTCATGGACAAATTAAGGGCTTCACATTACTTATGAGCGTGCAGCAAATAATTTTTAAACTGATACTTGTTCATGGACAAATGAAGCGCCTGACATTACTTATGAGCGTGCAGCAAATAATTTTCAAACTGATACTTGTTCATGGACAAATGAAGCGCCTGACATTACTTATGAGCGTGCAGCAAATAATTTTCAAACTGATACTTGTTCAGGGACAAATGAAGGGCCTGACATTACTAATGAGCGTGCAGCAAATAATTTTCAAACTGATACTTGTTCAGGGACAAATGAAGCGCCTGACATACCTTATGAGCGTTCAGCCAATCATTTTCAAACTGATACTTGTTCATGGACAAATGAAGCGCCTGCAATTACTTATGAGCGTGCAGCAAATAATTTTCAAACTGATACTTGTTCATGGACAAATGAAGCGCCTGACATTAGTTATGAGCGTTCAGCAAATAATTTTCAAACTGATACTTGTTCATGGACAAATGAAGCGCCTGCAATTACTTATGAGCGTGCAGCAAATAATTTTCAAACTGATACTTGTTCATGGACAAATGAAGCGCCTGACATTACTTATGAGCGTGCAGCAAATAATTTTCAAACTGATACTTGTTCAGGGACAAATGAAGCGCCTGACATTACTTATGAGCGTTCAGCAAATAATTTTCAAACTGATACTTTTGCAGACTTGTTCATGGACAAATGAAGCACCTGACATTACTTATGAGCGTGCAGCATATAATTTTCAAACTGATACTTGTTCAGGGACAAATGAAGCGCCTGACATTACTAATGATCGTGCAGCAAATAATTTTCAAACTGATACTTGTTCAGGGACAAATGAAGCGCCTGACATTACTTATGAGCGTGCAGCAAATAATTTTCAAACTGATACTCGTGCAGACTTGTTCATGGACAAATGAAGCGCCAGACTTTACTTATGAGCGTGCAGCAAATAATTTTCAAACTGATACTTGTTCAGGGACAAATGAAGCGCCTGACATTACTTATGAGCGTGCAGCAAATAATTTTCAAACTGATACTTGTTCAGGGACAAATGAAGCGCCTGACATTACTTATGAGCGTTCAGCAAATAATTTTCAAACTGATACTTGTTCAGGGACAAATGAAGCGCCTGACATTACTTATGAGCGTGCAGCAAATAATTTTCAAACTGATACTCGTGCAGACTTGTTCATGGACAAATGAAGCGCCAGACTTTACTTATGAGCGTGCAGCAAATAATTTTCAAACTGATACTTGTTCAGGGACAAATGAAGCGCCTGACATTACTTATGAGCGTGCAGCAAATAATTTTCAAACTGATACTTGTTCAGGGACAAATGAAGCGCCTGACATTACTTATGAGCGTTCAGCAAATAATTTTCAAACTGATACTTGTTCATGGACAAATGAAGCGCCTGACATTACTTATGAGCGTTCAGCAAATAATTTTCCAACTGATACTCGTGGAGACTTGTTCAGGGACAAATGAAGCGCCTAACATTACTAATGAGCGTGCAGCAAATAATTTTCAAACTGATACTTGTTCAGGGACAAATGAAGCGCCTGACATTACTTATGAGCGTGCTGCAAATAATTTTCAAACTGATACTTGTTTATGGACAAATGAAGTGCCTGACATTACTTATGAGCGTTCAGCAAATAATTTTCAAACTGAGACTTGTTCATGGACAAATGAAGCGCCTGACATTACTTATGAGCGTGCAGTAAATAATTTTCAAACTGATACTTGTTCAGGGACAAATGAAGCGCCTGACATTACTTATGAGCGTTCAGCAAATAATTTTCAAACTGATACTCGTGCAGACTTGTTCATGGACAAATGAAGCAGCTGACATTACTTATGAGCGTGCAGCAAATAATTTTCAAACTGATACTCTTGCAGACTTGTTCATGGACAAATGAAGCACCTGACATTACTTATGAGCGTGCAGCAAATAATTTTCAAACTGATACTTGTTCAGGGACAAATGAAGCGCCTGACATTACTTATGAGCGTGCAGTAAATAATTTTCAAACTGATACTTGTTCAGGGACAAATGAAGCGCCTGACATTACTTATGAGCGTGCAGCAAATAATTTTCAAACTGATTCTCGTGCAGACTTGTTCATGGACAAATGAAGCGCCTGACATTACTTATGAGCGTGCAGCAAATAATTTTCAAACTGATACTTGTTCAGGGACAAATGAAGCGCCTGACATTACTTATGAGCGTGCTGCAAATAATTTTCAAACTGATACTTGTTCATGGACAAATGAAGCGCCTGACATTACTTATGAGCGTTCAGCAAATAATTTTCAAACTGATACTTGTTCATGGACAAATGAAGCGCCTGACATTACTTATGAGCGTTCAGCAAGTAATTTTCAAACTGATACTTGTTCATGGACAAATGAAGCGCCTGACATTACTTATGAGCGTGCAGCAAATAATTTTCAAAGTAATACTTGTTCATGGACAAATGAAGCGCCTGACATTACTTATGAGCGTGCAGCAAATAATTTTCAAATTGATACTCGTGCAGACTTGTTCATGGACAAATTAAGGGCTTCACATTACTTATGAGCGTGCAGCAAATAATTTTCAAACTGATACTTGTTCATGGACAAATGAAGCGCTTGACATTACTTATGAGCGTGCAGCAAATAATTTTCTAACTGAGACTTGTTCATGGACAAATGAAGCGCCTGACATTACTTATGAGCGTGCAGTAAATAATTTTCAAACTGATACTTGTTCATGGACAAATGAAGCGCCTGACATTACTTATGAGCGTGCAGCAAATAATTTTCAAAGTGATACTTGTTCATGGACAAATGAAGCGCCTGACATTACTTATGAGCGTGCAGCAAATAATTTTCAAACTGATACTCGTGCAGACTTGTTCATGGACAAATTAAGGGCTTCACATTACTTATGAGCGTGCAGCAAATAATTTTTAAACTGATACTTGTTCATGGACAAATGAAGCGCCTGACATTACTTATGAGCGTGCAGCAAATAATTTTCAAACTGATACTTGTTCATGGACAAATGAAGCGCCTGACATTACTTATGAGCGTGCAGCAAATAATTTTCAAACTGATACTTGTTCAGGGACAAATGAAGGGCCTGACATTACTAATGAGCGTGCAGCAAATAATTTTCAAACTGATACTTGTTCAGGGACAAATAAAGCGCCTGACATTACTTATGAGCGTTCAGCCAATCATTTTCAAACTGATACTTGTTCATGGACAAATGAAGCGCCTGCAATTACTTATGAGCGTGCAGCAAATAATTTTCAAACTGATACTTGTTCATGGACAAATGAAGCGCCTGACATTACTTATGAGCGTTCAGCAAATAATTTTCAAACTGATACTTGTTCATGGACAAATGAAGCGCCTGCAATTACTTATGAGCGTGCAGCAAATAATTTCAAACTGATACTTGTTCATGGACAAATGAAGCGCCTGACATTACTTATGAGCGTGCAGCAAATAATTTTCAAACTGATACTTGTTCAGGGACAAATGAAGCGCCTGACATTACTTATGAGCGTTCAGCAAATAATTTTCAAACTGATACTTTTGCAGACTTGTTCATGGACAAATGAAGCACCTGACATTACTTATGAGCGTGCAGCATATAATTTTCAAACTGATACTTGTTCAGGGACAAATGAAGCGCCTGACATTACTAATGATCGTGCAGCAACAATTTTCAAACTGATACTTGTTCAGGGACAAATGAAGCGCCTGACATTACTTATGAGCGTGCAGCAAATAATTTTCAAACTGATACTCGTGCAGACTTGTTCATGGACAAATGAAGCGCCAGACTTTACTTATGAGCGTGCAGCAAATAATTTTCAAACTGATACTTGTTCAGGGACAAATGAAGCGCCTGACATTACTTATGAGCGTGCTGCAAATAATTTTCAAATTGATACTCGTGCAGACTTGTTCATGGACAAATGAAGCGCCTGACATTACTTCTGAGCGTGCAGCAAATAATTTTCAAATTGATACTCGTGGAGACTTGTTCAGGGACAAATGAAGCGGCTGACATTGCTAATGAGCGTGCAGCAAATAATTTTCAAACTGATACTTGTTCAGGGACAAATGAAGCGCCTGACATTACTTATGAGCGTGCTGCAAATAATTTTCAAACTGATACTTGTTCATGGACAAATGAAGCGCCTGACATTACTTATGAGCGTTCAGCAAATAATTTTCAAACTGATACTTGTTCATGGACAAATGAAGCGCCTGACATTACTTATGAGCGTGCAGTAAATAATTTTCAACTGATACTTGTTCATGGACAAATGAAGCGCCTGACATTACTTATGAGCGTGCAGTAAATAATTTTCAAACTGATACTTGTTCAGGGACAAATGAAGCGCCTGACATTACTTATGAGCGTGCAGAAAATAATTTTCAACTGATATTCGTGCAGACTTGTTCATGGACAAATGAAGCGCCTGACATTACTTCTGAGCGTGCAGCAAATAATTTTCAAACTGATACTCGTGCAGACTTGTTCATGGACAAATTAAGCGCTTCACATTACTTATAAGCGTGCAGCAAATAATTTTCAAACTGATACTTGTTCATGGACAATGAAGCGCCTGACATTACTTATGAGGCGTTCAGCAAATATTTTCAAAATCATACTTGTTCATGGACAAATGAAGCGCCTGACATTACTTATGAGCGTGCAGCAAATAATTTTCAATTGATACTCCGTGCAGACTTGTTCAGGGACAAATGAAGCGCCTGACATTACTTATGAGCGTGCAGCAAATAATTTTCAAACTGATACTCGTGCAGACTTGTTCATGGACAAATGAGCGCCAGACATTACTTATGAGCGTGCTGCAAATAATTTTCAAACTGGTACTTGTTCATGAACAAATGAAAGCGCCTGACATTACTTATGAGCGTGCAGCAAATAATTTTCAAACTGATACTTGTTCATGGACAAATGAAGCGCCTGATATTACTTATGAGCGTTCAGCAAATAATTTTCAAACTGACACTTGTTCAGGCACAAATGAAGCGCCTGACATTACTTATGAGCGTGCAGCAAATAATTTTCAAACTGATACTCGTGCAGACTTGTTCATGGACAAATGAAGCGCCAGACATTACTTATGAGCGTGCTGCAAATAATTTTCAAACTGATACTTATTCATGGACAAATGAAACGCCTGACATTACTTATGAGCGTGCAGCAAATAATTTTCAAACTGATACTTGTTCATGGACAAATGAAGCGCCTGACATTACTTATGAGCGTGCAGCAAATAATTTTCAAATTGATACTCGTGCAGACTTGTTCATGGACAAATGAAGCGCCTGACATTACTTCTGAGCGTGCAGCAAATAATTTTCAAATTGATACTCGTGCAGACTTGTTCATGGACAAATGAAGCGCCAGACATTACTTATGAGCGTGCTGCAAATAATTTTCAAACTGATACTTGTTCATGGACAAATGAAGCGCCTGACATTACTTATGAGCGTGCAGCAAATAATTTTCAAACTGATACTTGTTCAGGGACACAAGAAGCGCCTGACATTACTTATGAGCGTGCTGCAAATAATTTTCAAACTGATACTCGTGGAGACTTGTTCAGGGACAAATGAAGCGCCTGACATTGCTAATGAGCGTGCAGCAAATAATTTTCAAACTGATACTTGTTCAGGGACAAATGAAGCGCCTGACATTACTTATGAGCGTGCTGCAAATAATTTTCAAACTGATACTTGTTCATGGACAAATGAAGCGCCTGACATTACTTATGAGCGTGCAGTAAATAATTTTCAAACTGATACTTGTTCAGGGACAAATGAAGCGCCTGACATTACTTATGAGCGTGCTGCAAATAATTTTCAAACTGATACTTGTTCATGGACAAATGAAGCGCCTGACATTACTTATGAGCGTGCAGCAAATAATTTTCAAACTGATACTTGTTCATGGACAAATGAAGCGCCTGACATTACTTATGAGCGTGCAGTAAATAATTTTCAAACTGATACTTGTTCAGGGACAAATGAAGCGCCTGACATTACTTATGAGCGTGCTGCAAATAATTTTCAAACTGATACTTGTTCATGGACAAATGAAGCGCCTGACATTACTTATGAGCGTGCAGTAAATAATTTTCAAACTGATACTTGTTCATGGACAAATGAAGCGCCTGACATTACTTATGAGCGTGCAGTAAATAATTTTCAAACTGATACTTGTTCAGGGACAAATGAAGCGCCTGACATTACTTATGAGCGTGCAGAAAATAATTTTCAAACTGATATTCGTGCAGACTTGTTCATGGACAAATGAAGCGCCTGACATTACTTCTGAGCGTGCAGCAAATAATTTTCAAACTGATACTCGTGCAGACTTGTTCATGGACAAATTAAGCGCTTCACATTACTTATAAGCGTGCAGCAAATAATTTTCAAACTGATACTTGTTCATGGACAAATGAAGCGCCTGACATTACTTATGAGCGTTCAGCAAATAATTTTCAAACTGATACTTGTTCATGGACAAATGAAGCGCCTGACATTACTTATGAGCGTGCAGCAAATAATTTTCAAATTGATACTCGTGCAGACTTGTTCAGGGACAAATGAAGCGCCTGACATTACTTATGAGCGTGCAGCAAATAATTTTCAAACTGATACTCGTGCAGACTTGTTCATGGACAAATGAAGCGCCAGACATTACTTATGAGCGTGCTGCAAATAATTTTCAAACTGATACTTGTTCATGAACAAATGAAGCGCCTGACATTACTTATGAGCGTGCAGCAAATAATTTTCAAACTGATACTTGTTCATGGACAAATGAAGCGCCTGATATTACTTATGAGCGTTCAGCAAATAATTTTCAAACTGACACTTGTTCAGGCACAAATGAAGCGCCTGACATTACTTATGAGCGTGCAGCAAATAATTTTCAAACTGATACTCGTGCAGACTTGTTCATGGACAAATGAAGCGCCAGACATTACTTATGAGCGTGCTGCAAATAATTTTCAAACTGATACTTATTCATGGACAAATGAAACGCCTGACATTACTTATGAGCGTGCAGCAAATAATTTTCAAACTGATACTTGTTCATGGACAAATGAAGCGCCTGACTTTACTTATGAGCGTTCAGCAAATAATTTTCAAACTGATAATTGTTCATGGACAAATGAAGCGCCTGACATTACTTATGAGCGTGCAGCAAATAATTTTCAAATTGAGACTCGTGCGGACTTGTTCATGGACAAATGAAGCGCCAGACATTACTTATGAGCGTGCTGCAAATAATTTTCAAACTGATACTTGTTCATGGACAAATGAAGCGCCTGACATTACTTATGAGCGTGCAGCAAATAATTTTCAAACTGATACTTGTTCATGGACAAATGAAGCGCCTGACATTACTTATGAGCGTGCAGCAAATAATTTTCAAACTGATACTTGTTCATGGACAAATGAAGCGCCTGATATTACTTATGAGCGTTCAGCAAATAATTTTCAAACTGATACTTGTTCAGGGACAAATGAAGCGCCTGACATTACTTATGAGCGTGCAGCAAATAATTTTCAAACTGATACTCGTGCAGACTTTTTCATGGACAAATGAAGCGCCAGACATTACTTATGAGCGTGCTGCAAATAATTTTCAAACTGATACTTATTCATGGACAAATGAAACGCCTGACATTACTTATGAGCGTGCAGCAAATAATTTTCAAACTGATACTTGTTCATGGACAAATGAAGCGCCTGACATTACTAATGAGCGTTCAGCAAATAATTTTCAAACTGATACTTGTTCATGGACAAATGAAGCGCCTGACATTACTTATGAGCGTGCAGCAAATAATTTTCAAATTGATACTCGTGCAGACTTGTTCATGGACAAATGAAGCGCCTGACATTACTTCTGAGCGTGCAGCAAATAATTTTCAAACTGATACTCGTGCAGACTTGTTAATGGACAAATTAAGCGCTTCACATTACTTATAAGCGTGCAGCAAATAATTTTCAAACTGATACTTGTTCAGGGACAAATGAAGCGCCTGACATTACTTATGAGCGTGCAGCAAATAATTTTCAAACTGATACTCGTGCAGACTTGTTCATGGACAAATGAAGCGCCAGACATTACTTATGAGCGTGCTGCAAATAATTTTCAAACTGATACTTGTTCATGGACAAATGAAGCGCCTGACATTACTTATGAGCGTGCAGCAAATAATTTTCAAACTGATACTTGTTCATGGACAAATGAAGCGCCTGATATTACTTATGAGCGTTCAGCAAATAATTTTCAAACTGATACTTGTTCAGGGACAAATGAAGCGCCTGACATTACTTATGAGCGTGCAGCAAATAATTTTCAAACTGATACTCGTGCAGACTTGTTCATGGACAAATGAAGCGCCAGACATTACTTATGAGCGTGCTGCAAATAATTTTCAAACTGATACTTGTTCATGGACAAATGAAGCGCCTGACATTACTTATGAGCGTTCAGCAAATAATTTTCAAACTGATACTTGTTCATGGACAAATGAAGCGCCTGACATTACTTATGAGCGTGCAGCAAATAATTTTCAAATTGATACTCGTGCAGACTTGTTCATGGACAAATGAAGCGCCTGACATTACTTCTGAGCGTGCAACAAATAATTTTCAAACTGATACTCGTGCAGACTTATTCATGAACAAATTAAGCGCTTCACATTACTTATGAGCGTGCAGCAAATAATTTTCAAACTGATACTTGTTCATGGACAAATGAAGCGTCTGACATTACTTATGAGCGTGCAGCAAATAATTTTCAAACTGATACTTGTTCATGGACAAATGAAGCGCCTGACATTACTTATTAGCGTTCAGCAAATAATTTTCAAACTGATACTTGTTCATGGACAAATGAAGCGCCTGATATTACTTATGAGCGTTCAGCAAATAATGTTCAAACTGATTCTTGTTCAGGGACAAATGAAGCGCCTGACATTACTTATGAGCGTGCAGCAAATAATTTTCAAACTGATACTCGTGCAGACTTGTTCATGGACAAATGAAGCGCCAGACATTACTTATGAGCGTGCTGCAAATAATTTTCAAACTGATACTTATTCATGGACAAATGAAACGCCTGACATTACTTATGAGCGTGCAGCAAATAATTTTCAAACTGATACTTGTTCATGGACAGATGAAGCGCCTGACATTACTTATAAGCGTTCAGCAAATAATTTTCAAACTGATACTTGTTCATGGACAAATGAAGCGCCTGACATTACTTATGAGCGTGCAGCAAATAATTTTCAAATTGATACTCGTGCAGACTTGTTCATGGACAAATGAAGCGCCTGACATTACTTCTGAGCGTGCAGCAAATAATTTTCAAACTTATACTCGTGCAGACTTGTTCATGAACAAATTAAGCGCTTCACATTACTTATGAGCGTGCAGCAAATAATTTTCAAACTGATACTTGTTCATGGACAAATGAAGCGTCTGACATTACTTATGAGCGTGCAGCAAATAATTTTCAAACTGATACTTGTTCAGGGACAAATGAAGCTCCTGACATTACTTATTAGCGTTCAGCAAATAATTTTCAAACTGATACTTGTTCATGGACAAACGAAGCGCCTGACATTACTTATGAGCGTGCAGCAAATAATTTTCAAACTAATACTCGTGCAGACTTGTTCATGGACAAATGAAACGCCAGACATTACTTATGAGCGTGCTGCAAATAATTTTCAAACTGATACTCGTGCAGACTTGTTCATGGACAAATTAAGCGCTATACATTACTTATGACCGTGCAGCAAATAATTGTCAAACTGATACTTGTTCATAGACAAATGAAGCGCCTGACATTACTTATGAGCGTGCAGCAAATAATTTTCAAACTGATACTCGTGCAGACTTGTTCATGGACAAATTAATCGCTTTACATTACTTATGAGCGTGCAGCAAATAATTTTCAAACTTATACTTGTTCATGGACAAATGAAGCGCCTGACATTACTTATGAGCGTGCAGCAAATAATTTTCAAACTGATACTTGTTCATGGACAAATGAAGCGCCTGACATTACTTATGAGCGTGCAGCATATAATTTTCAAACTGATACTTGTTCATAGACAAATGAAGCGCCTGACTTTACTTATGAGCGTGCAGCAAATAATTTTCAAACTGATACTTGTTCATGAACAAATTAAGCGCTTCACATTACTTATGAGCGTGCAGCAAATAATATTCAAACTGATACTCGTGAAGACTTGTTCATGGACAAATGAAGCGCCTCACATTACTTATGAGCGTGCAGCAAAATTAAATATATTAGCACCATATTTGCCGACCTCTATGGCTCAGTGGTTAGAGCGTTGGCGCTCAAACCGTAGGTCGCGGGTTCGTGTGAAAGTGTTTTGTGTTCCTGGGTCATGGACGTACATTAAATATGTGTATTATTATATAATAAAAATCTTAAATATAGGTAAAGTTTTAAAAGTATTAAATATATTTCCGTTGTCTGGTACCCGTAATACAAGTTCTTCGAGAACTTACCAGATTGACGTGGTGTGAAAGCGTTTATAGATAATTTTATCTGCCGCTACGCTGTCGCGCTATCGCAAAATTTTGAGCCTCCCTCGTATATTTTCTCGAAGCATTTCGCGGCTTTTTCGTGTACCCATATTTTCGCTTGTAACAAAGCTATGGGTCCGAAATTTTATCGCAGAAAAGTCGTTAGCGGCAGCGGCGCAGTCGTTTCTCTGGTGTTGCGAGTGTCCACGGCCAGTAATAATTTTATTTATGGAATAGATCTAGAAACAAGTAATTGGATCGCCTGATAGTAAGCAACTAATCCCGCATTAAGATATTCGCAACACCGGAGAAATTATAAGTCCGTTCACGGTCTTTAAAACCCCAAATTCTTTGTAAGCTACATAACTGACTTAGCAATGAGCACTTTTACACAATTACCCCATAGTTCTATTTTCAGTGCTCTGAGTTTTCCCAGGTACGCCGGATTCCGGATCATATAGTCTAAAAGCATTTTCACATTGTCGGATCCGATATCCGATATTGGGCCGATAATGACGTCAAAGACGAGTATAAATTATCGGCATCCTATCTTATATAATTTTTTTTTTCATATTTTCATTAGTCCTCGTACCCACGAGAGTTTTTTTGTGGTCGCCACAGAAAAAACTACACTGTAAATAGAACTCTGCGCTAGTACAATAGAGCTGAAAATAGTGTATAGCTGTCAAATCTGACATTTGACACTCGACACTACAATTTTTGTGTCTTAAGGTACAAGAATGGTTATTATGGACAGAAACGAGAAAATAAAGTCTGTCGGTGCAGCAAGTAGATAAAATGAACAATAAAATACCTTTACATCCAATCGCAATAATGATAGCTAATATTAACAACAAAGCACTTTTGTTGACCATTTTGAAGTATGAAAAGAGTTTCACCAAATAGCAATTAATAAACTTTGTAGATAAGACTATTAGTGAGTGTTGCTAAACTATGGCGGTAACTATGTATTACAGGATGATCCCTCCTGAAATATTTTTTCTGCTTTATTTATTCTGGTCTAACGAGATAATTTTGTAACGGCTGCAAGTTTTTTTTGGTATCCAGGGAGTTTTGGGGGAGAAAAATCGATCTAGCTAGGCTTAATCCCTGGAAAACTGTACATTTTTAGTTTCATATGTTTTTTCTTTCGACGTGCAACAATATAACAATAATTTCGACTCTAATAATGTCAGTCCGATTGGCAGTTTGTTTAATTTTTTACGTTATTCGAAAATTCGGAATGAGGTTCAAACCCCGGTAAAAAAATCTACTAGAGCTCCGAGCGAAGCTCGGTTACCCAGATACTTCCTCATATGTTCTGAAACTTTGAGTGGGTCATTCCCCAGTAGTACAGACGTTAGTGGTCTATGAGGCTAGCCTGAGTTTAGGTGTTACAAGAAAGCCTTAGTGTCAGTAAATATCGCGACGATATTCGACGCTGCGCGGGGCTGCATATTTAAGATAGCTATTCAAATTTTCACTTTATTCACTACACAACAAGATACACGTTTCATATAACATCAGTCACATACTGCACATGCGCTGTGCAGCGCGGTGCAACTTGACATTCGAAATCTTACAATGAAACGTGTATCTTCTTGTATAATGAATAAAGTTCAATTTTTAAAAGCTATCTTAAAATGCAGCGCCGCGTCGCTTATAATTACGTTTCGGTGGGAATTGATCCTTAATATCAACTTTGCGTAACACTTATATCAGCTACATAAATTATAAAACATAAGTAAAATAAAACTTCCTAGAAACGAATTTCGACATACATTTTCTTATAGTTTCGCTCGGTATCTACGTCCGTCTGTCTGTCTGCCAGCCATTCAAGCTTTTTTAATTATGAATATAAATTAATGAAATTTGATATACTTGAAGATTGTTGACAGATTTTGGTTTTGCCGTCAAAAAATTATGAAGTTTTTATATTTTTGGTGTGGCTCTCCAATCTCCATACATGTGAAATGGGGATGAAAAACATTTTCTAAGTGTAATCGTTTAGGAGATATGATTTTTAATATCTATTTTTTGGGTCTAATGAGCTTTTGTCTGCACTTTCTGAATATTATGATATTAAAATTAAGCTTTCAGAACCTATAAAATTATAAATGAATGAATCGTCGAAACAGACTCTAAAATCCCCCTTTACATTAGTATTTTCATCATATTATTATAATGAGGGTTTTTTAATTCGTGACATCTGACAGCTCTTTCTTTCACGACAAGGACAGTCACGTCGGGCTCCCCAGCGCCGCCTGGTGACAGAAAAAGAATCGAAAATTCTTATTTACCGTTTTTGATACCACTTACGCCACCAGATGACGCTTTGTGAGCGTTGGGTCTGCCCCTAGCGGCAGAAAAAATATCAAACACCCTCATTGAGAAGTCTATCAACGTTATTGAATTTAACAGTGTATTTCAGTATCAATTGGCTTATCGTTTACATGCTAGAACTAATTGTTCATTAAAATCGCCACTTAACTAAACATTTTAAAAAACCCAAACAATTCTTAACAATAATATGCTATTTGATCGAAGAATATTTTACTACAATTATAAGGACCGCTTTGATAAAAAGTGAGTCACCAATTGTGTTTATGTCCGGTCGAAGACAGATCCGACAGATCCATTTACAAGTACCTACAGCGGATTTGTCGGTGACTGTACAATGATGTACCACATCTAGGAAGTAGGAACGTCGCAACGTGTACCTATAATGTAGCAATGAAAAAACCCGCCAAATGAATACGTTTCATGCTTCAATTCAGAAGCTTAATGAGACCGACAGAGATTAAAAATGTTGCGGTAAAAGACTCATCTTTACGATCAATATTAAATTATGATATTTAGCAAAATATCCTAAAGGGTTGAAATAAGACCCAAAAATTCGAAATATATTTACGAAAATTTTAAAATTTCAATAAAACTGAAAACCATTTGACACTTGCAATTATAGTTAACTAACAATTAGGCGGAATAATTGTTTCTTACTAAGTGCTTTTAGTGACAGTTCACACCGAGACGCGACGTGGCGCGCACTTTTTAAAGTAGCGATTAAAGATTGAACGTTATTTACTAAACAAGAAGATACACGTTCCATTGTAAGAGTGGCGCCTCGCGCCTTGGTCTTGTGAGCTGACCCTGACAACTCTACTAGGGTATAACCTCGCATTTGGTATATTATGAATGCGACGTCCGAAGGTATGTTACGTCAATGGGCTCCGGACCCGGTAAAGTCCCTACGGCCGCTCTAATTTTAAAAAGTCTATGACTTTGAGTCAATCTGAACCCATACAGTATTTTACTTCGTGCTCGAGTGGACAGACATGTTGATCGAACTTGTAACTTTCTTCACGGCTTTTGCTGTTAGTTTGGCAGCCATTTTACCAGTTGCTCCTAAAAGTGGTACGTACTGCATAAATATTTATGAAATAGAGGAAGTTCAAAACACTTAAATAACTAAACAAATAAAATAAAAACCGTCAAGTGTCGGACGTGCACGAAGTGTTCCGTACAAAACGGAAAAAATCACGCGTGTTGTATGGGAGCCCCGCTATTGTTACGGGGCTAACAGAAATACATCGTCTGTGAAATTTTCAACTATCTAGCTATCGCGATTCACGATGCATGGGATACAGCCTGGTGACAGACAGGCGGACGGACGGACTGAGAGTGGAGTCTCATGAATAGGGGTCGCTATGCCACAAAATAGATAATTTCGATTAGTCACGTCTGCCAGGCAACCTGCGACGATTAATTATAATATTAATTAATTTTAGTATTATGTACTAAAGAGTATTATTAACTTTGAACGCAATGCTGTTTAATATCGTTATTTTATAGTAAACTAGATGTTGCCGCGATAGTGAGTAGCATATTATGTCCTCTCCCGTGGTCTACTTTATGTATCGACCCCTCCCACGCATAAGGGCGTATCGAGATTATTACAACTTTTCAGTACGAGCATTTAAAGGTAACTTATATGATTACCAATAATTGAAAATAATTATTTAGTTTTTATCGGGCTTAAAATTAAAAGTATCTCTATATCTTGATTAGTTATGGACTATTTACAGAAAAAATAATATAATTAGCGAGAAAGGCCCTAATTACATACATACGACTTTATGCACTGGGATGAAACTGGCTGGATATTAAGATACGACGAGCTACGACGATATGCGTGGTGAATATTTTGTGTACCTTCAAGTTACAACGGGTGACTACTTTATGCGATGTAAAATAATTACTATCAAGTGTTACGATGTAATGATTGTTGGCCATAATTTAAGTTTAGTTACAGTGATTGTTGAAAGATACGGTTACAAAAATTAATATTGTTATTAAAATACATGATAGTTATTAACAACTAGAAATTAAAACAATTACTTTTTCAATAATTAAATATATTTTTGAGGAACATTTATAAACCTGTACTTTATAAAACAATCGACTTAATTAATCAGTCTTGAAATAACTTGGTCCTTAAGTCATTTTCTAAAATCTTTGAACAATAAATTATTGATAGCACAATAATCAACTTCACTTAAACATATTATCCAATTAGTATCATTTGGTAACTAGGAACAATTATTTCTTGTTATTTTTATCACATAATCATATTAATAGTAGTAGTCATAATAATATTATTTATCTTAAAGCTTAAAGCAATAAACCTACATAAAATTAAAAAAAAATCTAAAAAACTTAAATAGAATACCTTTTTCATAACAAAAATAAAGCTTTATAAAAAAACAATTCAGTAAGATTACAAAAAAAATTATGTAAAGTGTAATAAAAATCTAGGAATCGTTAGAAGAATCAAGATCATTATTTTGTTGGTTAACATTGCTCGTGTTTGGTAATTTTTCGTAATACTTATGATATTCTTGAGGTATTATTCCCCCATGGCATAGACTTTGCAAATCATTATACTTTGCTATTGTTATAGGTGTAGGGATCTCCTACATCTTATTTAATATTTACATATTATTTTACACACAATTTTATTTATACACCTATTTACAAACTAAAAAATTAAACTTATTTACTTCATTTAAAAGTATTTATTATATATATATTTATAAAACTCTGACAAGGCATCAGGTGCTCAGTCAGCTCATTTAAAATATTATAATTAAATAGATGTTTACGCTAAAGCGCATGGGAGACTCGCGCGCCGACCGGTTTTCTATGGTATGGCGAGTACCTACGCGGTATGAAGATATCGCTGTGCGCCGCGCGGCCGCTCGCTAGTTGGATTTCTGGATCGATACGCGAAACTAGTGACGCTCGCGCGCCGAAATTTAAGTTCGCGACCTCGATATCGTGGTCAGCTGTTTTGTTTTTTTTATGTACTTTAGTTACTGCGGACTCTCACACTCTCCTTCCATTTAAATATAGGTTTTTATGGTGTAATTGTGAAACAATGTTGTGACCTGTGAATATAAGATTCAGAATTGATCTTTTGGTTATTCTTACTAACTATAAACAACCTATAAGTGGTGACCCCGCGAACACAAAATGAGTGAAAGTAGCAGTGACTCGGCGGCGACCGCGTGCTCGCAGAAAGGCGGCGTTACCGTGCGCCGTAAAAAGCACGTGGCCACGACATCTTCCCCCAGCAACGTTTTGAAGGTGCAACCGTTTTCTCCAGAGGAACCCGAAATATGGTTTGCGCTACTTGAAGGTCAGTTCGACGTTTTTAATATTACGAGTGATACAAAAAGGTACACGAGCGTTATCAATAACCTCGACATTGTACACTCAAAAGCGGTTAAGGATATCATACTAAATCCTCCGGCTTTTAACAAATATGAGCGAATAAAGGCCGAGCTCGTCAAACGACTATCTGCGTCGAAGGAGACCAAGGTTCGCCAGCTCCTGACCCATGAACAACTAGGTGACAGGAAGCCTTCACAATTTCTTCGCCACCTTCAAGACCTGGCCGGCCCGACCGTTCCTGAAGATTTAATACAGTCGATCTGGACCAGCCGTCTGCCTCATCACCTGCAGACAGTGCTAGCCTCCCAGACCGGCCAGTCCTTGGAACAACTCGCCGACCTCGCCGACAGGATCCAGGAGATTGCTACCCCCCACACCGCAGGAGTTTCTTTTTCGTCGAACGCGGCACAGCAGACGAGTGAGATTGCCGAGCTGAAGAGGATGGTGAAACGGCTCACGCTAGAGCTTGAAAGGCCCACACGCTCAGCTCAATGTTCCAGCATCAGATCCAGACCCAGGAGGCGCTCATCTTCGCGCCCTCGCTTCAGATCCGATTCCAGCTACCGCCGGCATCCCCTCTGCTGGTACCACATGAAGTACGGAACCCAGGCCCGTAGCTGCATCAAACCGTGCGACTTCAACAAGAAGTCGGGAAACCCCGCGAGCAGTCACTGATGACGACTGGTGATTGCTGCGCTGCTTCAGGTCGTCTCTTTGTCACTGACCGCACCACCAGACTACAATTTCTAGTAGACACCGGCAGTGACCTCTGCGTTTACCCCCGTTCCGCGCTTCGCCAACGCCGTACCAAGACGGACTTTCAGCTAAGTGCAGCTAATGGTAGTGCTATAGAGACTTATGGTTTTTTAGACCTTAGTTTAGATTTAGGGTTAAGGCGTAGTTTTCCTTGGCGTTTTACAGTAGCTAATGTAACTAAGCCAATATTGGGAGTAGATTTCCTAAGTACTTATAATTTAATTGTAGACTGTAAAAATCAAAAACTTTTAGATAGTACTACTACATTATGTACCAATGCTCGTGTTGCTAAGTCTGTGAATAGTATTATTCATTCAATTAAGGTTTCGATGGGCGACACTAGGTATCACGCTATTCTTGCTAGATATCCTGAAATCACCCGCCCTTCAGGCACTTTGCGCACTCAAAAGCACAACACCGTACACTATATTCGCACTACACCTGGCCCACCTATTTTTAGTAATCCACGTAGATTAGCTCCAGATAAGCTCAAAATTGCAAAGCAAGAATTCCAGCTTATGCTTAATAGCGGTACAGCTCGTCCATCTGACAGTCCCTGGGCTTCACCTTTACACCTTGCCCCTAAAAAGGATAACGGCTGGCGTCCTTGCGGCGATTACAGGTTACTTAACGCCCGCACTATTCCAGACCGCTATCCTATACGGCATATCCACGATTTTGCTCATTCCATTGCAGGTTGTAAGGTTTTCTCGACCATTGATCTAGTGAAGGCATATAACCAGATTCCGGTCTTCGAAGACGACATTCAGAAGACAGCCATTACCACACCTTTCGGTTTGTATGAATTCCCTTTCATGACCTTTGGGTTGAGGAACGCTGGCCAGACCTTCCAACGTTTTGTCGACGAGATGACCAGAGGCTTGGATTTCTGCTACGCCTACCTTGACGACTTCCTAGTTTTCTCCAAGACCCCAGAAGACCACGAGACCCACCTGGAACTGCTGTTCAGCCGCATGAAGGATTACGGTATCCTTGTGAACACTTCCAAGTGTGTCTTTGGAGTCCGTCAGGTGACCTTTCTAGGCTACAGCATTTCCGAAACCGGTACCAAGCCCCTGGAGTCCAAAGTCCAGGCCATAAAGGACTTCCCTGCGCCGACGAATGTTCGACAGCTTCGTAGGTTCCTGGGCATGGTAAATTTTTACCGGCGTTTCATTCCTAATGCCGCACTGACACAGGCACCTCTGAATTCTCTACTCACAGGCTCCGTGAAGGCGTCACATCCAGTCAAGTTGACTGGCGATACTCTGATGGCTTTTGAGCAGTGTAAGGAAAGTTTATTAAATGCTGCATTACTCGCGCATCCCGAAAGTGAAGCCAAGCTCGCTCTGGTAACAGACGCGTCCGACTTGGCCTTGGGAGCAGTACTGCAGCAGTGGAAAGACGACCAATGGCAACCACTCGCTTTCTTTTCTCGGAAATTGAGCCATTCACAGCAAAAGTACTCACCGTACGATCGCGAGCTGCTGGCCATTTACGAGAGCATAAAGTATTTTCGCCATATGTTGGAGGCCAGACACTTCGTGGTTTACACTGATCACAAGCCGATCAGTTACGCTTTTCATGAGAGAAAAGCCAACTGCTCGCCTCGACAGTTTCGCCACCTCGATTACATATCGCAGTTCACAACCGACATCAGACACATTTCCGGCAAAGATAATGTCGTTGCCGACACATTGTCACGTATCGATGAACTATCGATAGGTATCGATTACAACCAATTGGCTTCATCACAGGCTGTGGACGAGGAGTTGGCACAACTACTCCGCGGCGAATCATCGCTCCGCATGGAGAATTTGCCCGCCCCCAATTCCAACGTCAAAATTTATTGTGACGTCAGCACCCCAACCCCCAGGCCTTTCGTGACGAAACCATTGCGGAAGCAACTCTTCGACAGTCTTCATAACCTCAGCCACCCAGGTGCCAACGCTACTGCCAGGCTAGTAGCTGAGCGTTTCGTATGGCCCGGTGTGCGCAAAGATTGTCGAGAGTGGTCTCGAAAGTGTCTAGCGTGCCAACGTGCAAAGGTAAGTCGTTACGTGTCGTCCCCTCTTGGCACGTTCAGCTTACCTCGAGCACGTTTCGCATTTGTACATGTGGACATTGTAGGTCCCCTTCCTCCATCACAAGGCTATCGATACTGCACAACTGTTGTGGATCGTTTCACGCGTTGGCCTGAAGTCATCCCTATGGCCGACATGACCGCCGAAACCGTAGGCAAGGCATTAATATCGTGGATATCTAGATTTGGATGTCCATCTGATATTGTCACTGATCGTGGTCGGCAGTTTGAATCTACACTTTTCCAATACCTTGGAAAAATGATCGGATTCAAACATCGCCGTACGACCGCATATCACCCCGCGTGTAACGGTCTCGTGGAACGATTCCACCGACAGTTGAAAGCGGCCATCATGTGTCATGCCGATTGTAACTGGACCGACACATTGCCCCTTGTGCTTCTTGGTATCCGAAGCGCCTTCAAGGATGACCTACAGGCTTCGTCAGCCGAACTGGTTTATGGTGAACCCCTACGCCTACCTGGTGAATTTTTCCATGTGACGACTCCTGGCTCGAGTGATATCACTGATTTCACCACTCGCTTACGCCATTTCGTCACGAAGTTGCAACCATCACCTGCAGCGCGTCACACCAAAGATAATATCTTTATTTTTAGGGAGTTAAATACGTCGAGCCACGTTTTTCTAAGGGACGACACTGTACGAGGCGCTTTACAGCCTCCCTACTCCGGTCCCCATGAGGTCCTCGACCGGAACGACAAGACCTTCAAAATCCTTGTCAAAGGAAAGCCGATGACAGTATCTGTAGACCGCCTAAAGCCAGCCTACGTATTATCTGAGCCTTTCCCTATACCAACCCCTAACCCACATACCAATCCTAATCTACTTCCTACCCCCATACCACCTTTTGTTTCTATCCCTAATCCTGTGCCTATTTCTAGTACCGTTCCTGATACTACCCAGGATTATAATATTAAAAAAACTAGGTCGGGACGTGTTGTAAGATTCCCTGACTACTATCGCCCGTAGACTCGGTCTCTGGGGGGGAGTAATGTAGGGATCTCCTACATCTTATTTAATATTTACATATTATTTTACACACAATTTTATTTATACACCTATTTACAAACTAAAAAATTAAACTTATTTACTTCATTTAAAAGTATTTATTATATATATATTTATAAAACTCTGACAAGGCATCAGGTGCTCAGTCAGCTCATTTAAAATATTATAATTAAATAGATGTTTACGCTAAAGCGCATGGGAGACTCGCGCGCCGACCGGTTTTCTATGGTATGGCGAGTACCTACGCGGTATGAAGATATCGCTGTGCGCCGCGCGGCCGCTCGCTAGTTGGATTTCTGGATCGATACGCGAAACTAGTGACGCTCGCGCGCCGAAATTTAAGTTCGCGACCTCGATATCGTGGTCAGCTGTTTTGTTTTTTTTATGTACTTTAGTTACTGCGGACTCTCACACTCTCCTTCCATTTAAATATAGGTTTTTATGGTGTAATTGTGAAACAATGTTGTGACCTGTGAATATAAGATTCAGAATTGATCTTTTGGTTATTCTTACTAACTATAAACAACCTATATAGGTAAATAATCTACGTAACATCGATCTTAATCAATTTGAGTTTCATTATTAATCCTACGCGATGAATAAGTCTTTTTAGTTATTAATAAAGTTAAAGGAGTTTCATTTTCGAAGCTGTACCGATATTTTAGCATATGTGGATCATTAGAAGTAACTTCAACTTCCTTAATTTTATTCCAATTTATCTTCTGTTTCTTAGAGTTTTTTGTCCAATTATTCCCATCAAGTAACTTTTTAAAATTGTAAAAATCGGCGACACTCATCTCAATTACATTATAATACGGTAAGTTAACTTTGGACCATCTTACTGGTTATACTGGCATACCACTGTTCCGGTGTGTATACAAGTTTATTTTTTGAATTTCGCTCTATCAAAGCATGCACCGAGTCAGCTTCGTTCTGCGTATGTCCGCGCTCCAAGAATCTATGACTTATTGTAATACCATATGTTTTTGCCACATGTCCATAAAATGAAAATACGATACGATACGAATACGAGATTTCGATTTTGGCCAGCACAATTGTCTGACCAAAATCTGAATTCCTTTGCGCCATCTTTTATTTTGATTTCAATAAATTTAAGTAAGCAACTAGCAACTTCACAAGTGCCATGTTTCCCATTAATATCTGGCCACATATAACAATAACCTTCTTTGCTAGCTAAATCAAAAACTGTAAAATTATAAATCGATAGTTTTCTTTTATAATAGAAAAGGCCAACCTTGCCGTGCGGACAATTTAAAATTTTTTGGAAGTCAAAACAAGCAGTAATCACTGCTTGTTTTGACTTCTTCTTCCCTTACTTTCTATAGCAATTATTTTGTCTTTTTCCTTCATTTCTCTTGCTTTTTAAACTAAAACTTTTGATTTCATGTGTTCTTGCTTTTTTATTTCTTCTTCTGTCAATTTATTTTTGTTTGTGTCGTAAACATGGCATTCGTTGCAAATATCTTTTTTTGGCTTGTAAAAGGAAATATTCAAATTATTATTTACAATGTCTCGATATTGACGGATTGTTGTAACTTTTTTTGTTATATTTTCAGCTATGCACCACTCATTGTAAAGCGAAAACATCTTTGTGAACGTGAGCCCGCCATCTAAGTAGACTTTTGTAGACTTTTTGCGCACATAATGCGATTCCACAGGTTGAAATGTTTGCACATGATCGATAACTCCTTGTTTTATTTCACTGTCTATTACAATCACTCTCGAACCTCCTCGATGATCCGGTAAAATAGATCCACCACCAGAACACCTCTTAGACAAAGCCTTATTAACTGTTCGCTCTCCTACAGAAAGGGTGTTGAGGAACATTGTTTTACACACCAACAAATTATTAGGCACATCAGAATTGACCTCACTTACCGGTAATGAGTATTTAAAAGTTTTCTTACGTCTAGATCCAGGCTTTGTATTACTTTGAGTATTACAAGCATCAACATATTTGGCAATGTAATCCCACTGTCTAGTATGGTCACCAAGATTCCAAAATGAATGAAAAATTTGCTCTCGTTCCTGGTGACTTATCTTCTCAAAGCATTTAAGTCGACATTATGAAGGACATGGAGGATTAATCACCTTTCCATCTCTAGCAGTACCGTCTTTTTTACTTATAAATAAGCCTTACCTAAATTTTTAAGATATTTTCGTTTAACATCTTTCCAATCATCTCTTCGAATACGCCGTTTCCGATTTATAGTTGGGGTACTGGCAACAGACGAGCAAGCGGAAGAATCAACCTGGAGGCATTACTATGTTGCGGGGTGACCGGAGTTCTAGTG
The DNA here is from genome assembly GCA_037179445.1 of Phengaris alcon alcon. Taxonomy (NCBI): domain Eukaryota; kingdom Metazoa; phylum Arthropoda; class Insecta; order Lepidoptera; family Lycaenidae; genus Phengaris; species Phengaris alcon. The sequence continues at coordinate 123,040 of JAYRCH010000251.1, read as the reverse complement.
GTGGCAAATGCACAAGATTGTATTAAGCTGTTATCAAGTGGAATTGCAGAAGTAACATCATCATCACTAGCCCTAAAAAACTCGCTTGCAGGTGACGGGACCGGGGTTTTCTCAAAATTATTTAATACTTCTCTTACCTCGTAGGAGCTTAGTCTAGCATCATTATTATGAATTTTACTTATTAGGGATTCTTCACACGTGGATTCGTACAGATGGAATCTACTGATACTATAATCTACTGTACTGATCCATTTCAAGTAAATCAGGTGATTATAAAAAGCAAGTTAAAAATACATTAACAAAGCAATCAATCAGTGTCAAAATATTTTAGCTTTTAACTTTAATTTAACAGAAATCATCTAGCATAAAGTCTTATTTTTATATTATGGTCGAAGCATATCGTCGTATGTACTAAATGCCACTATATAAATACCGTGTGAGTTCAATAAAATCAGCATATTAAGTCGCAAGTTACAGTTACGACCCCTAACTTTAAAAAATAATCAACGCATTACGTCGTAACTACAGTATTACGACGTTATGCCCTGTACAAAATGTAAAATAATGAATGATAAAATATTCCTAGATATTGCGATCAATTAAAATAGGTCATGTTAAAATTGAGTAACATTTAGCAAATACTTCATGGTTTCAAATTCAAATCAAACAGAACTTACCAGATCGACGAGATTCATTTGAGGTTAAATGTTCATTTGAAATATTGAGGGCTAATTTTAAATTTCTGGACGAGCTTAAGTTGTTCATTTTGCTATAATATAATAACAAAACTATTGTCACAAGTAAACTTATACAGGCTGTCCCACAACTCAACGATAATCTGGGACCGGATGAATGGCCAAGTTACACCAGTTCTGGGAAAAATAAAATAAAAATTCCATATCACTCAGTTCAGCGATAATAGATAATTTTGTAAAAACGTCGAAATTCGACACCCTTGGTCGCATTTTCAAGTCCTGTGATCACCAATGTCACAATTTCACTGTGATTTTTTTAATTTCGAGATCTTCATTAACGATGCTATTAATCGCAACTACGAATTAATGCATAAAACATTGTTAATTTAATAAAATAAGTTAAGTTTTAGTGAGTCATGGTTCACAAAAATATTGTTAGTTAACTTTGACACTTCATTTTGAAAAAAAAAATGTACTACACTACCTTTGGCAAGTTATTTCAAAAGATGGCGCATTTAATCAAGATTTAAAAATGGTGCAACACTAGCCACTTTTCTTGCCATTAAAATTTTTATTTCTCATTTTTTTCAAATTGAGCTCATTTCAAAAATAATAATTGATACTTTTTTGTATTAACAGATCGGGGTCTCGAGTGTGTGTAATGAACAAAAGTGATAGAATGAGATAGATAGTGACGCTGACAGTCTGTCTCACTCTAGAGCGAGACAGATTGATATTCGACTTTTAGAATGAGCGAGACGGATAGTGACGCTTGAGGGGTCGTCCATTCACAACATTTAGTACGCATCGTTTCTTCGTCTACTACGCATCTCTCGTATTCGTGTAACCATAGTACGCTTGTGTTACTTTGGACTTGATACTGCATCCGTACTGACGACTTTGGCTTGTGTTACTTTGGACTTAATACTGCATTCGTACTGACGACATTGGATTTGCTTTTCTGGACTTTGTGCTGTGAAAATAGTGATGAACAACATGCCGGATCTGTACACAGTACAAGAATATGCAAATATGCATCTTATCTACGGTGAATGCCGTTGTAATGCCTCTGCCGCAGCCAGATTGTATCGCGAGAGATACCCCAATGTGCAGCGTCACACAGATTATCGCGTATTCCAAAATGTGCACGCGTCATACTCGGAAGGACGATTGCCCAGTGTTCGTACGTCCGGTGGAAGACTATGACAACGTAGTTTTGAATGAAATTCAAAATGACCCCAGCACTTCAGTACGTGCGATAGAACTAGCAACGGGAATACCGAAAAGTAACGCTCATCGAATTTTAAAACGATACCAATTTCATCCGTATCATGTGCAACGCGTCCAGAGTTTGTTACCACGAGATTACGCACCTAGAATTGATTTCTGCAGGACAATGTTAGCGAAAATTCGTGAAGATCCTGAATTCCTAAACAAAATTTTATGGACCGACGAATCTACATTTAAAAGAGACGGTTATTTAAACTTACACAACCTTCATGAATGGCACGTCGAAAATCCGCATTTAATGCGTGAAGACCGATCCCAATACCAATTCAAAGTAAACATGTGGACTGGAATTTTAAACGGACGAGTAATTGGACCATTTGAGCTAACTCAAAATTTAGATGGCGCCACCTATTTGCATTTTCTTCAATACGATTTACCAAATTTGTTAGAAGACGCATCGCTCAGTATTTGCAGAGAAATGTGGTTACAGCAAGATGGTTGTCCGGCGCACTATGCTCGGGCTGTAAGGGATTATTTGAACGTTGATTATCCTGACAGGTGGATCGGACGCGGTGGCTCAATTTTATGGCCTCCTCGTTCCCCCGAACTAAATCCAGTTGATTTTTTACTGGGGATGCATAAAAGAAAAAGTCTATTCGAAACCAATACAAAATCTATCAGAACTTCGCCAAAAAATTGATGCAGAACAGTCAGAAGAAATAAATTCAAGGAATTTGGCACGACTGGTGCAAAGGTCTTTTGTAAGGCGTTGCAGAGCCTGTATTCGTGCCGGAGGCAAACAATTCGAACATTTACTGTAATTTAAGGAGAATAATTAAATAAAAAGTTTTACGACGGTTCGTTCATTGTTTTATTTATTATTATTATGTTTTTTTACAATAAGATTGGTTATTAACTAACTCAATTACCTCTTTACTAAAAATAATTATTTTATTTCAGACCAGAAACAAAAAATTACAAATTTTAGTAACAAAAATTCCTAATGTTGAGTTGTTCAAATTGAGCTCAATTTGAATAAAATGAGAAATAAAAATTTTAATGGCAAGAAAAGTGGCTAGTGTTGCACCATTTTTAAATCTTGATTAAATGCGCCATCTTTTGAAATAACTTGCCAAAGGTAGTGTAGTACATTTTTTTTTTCAAAATGAAGTGTCAAAGTTAACTAACAATATTTTTGTGAACCATGACTCACTAAAACTTAACTTATTTTATTAAATTAACAATGTTTTATGCATTAGTTCGCAGTTGCGATTAATAGCATCGTTAATGAAGATCTCGTTTTTTATTTTTTTATTAAAAAAATCACAGCAAAATTGTGGTATTGGTGATCACAGTACTTGAAAATTCGACCAAGGGTGTCGAATTTCGACATTTTTACAAAATTGTCTATTATCGCTGAACTGAGTGATATGGAATTTTTATTTTATTTTTCCCGGAACTGGTGTAACTTGGCCATTCATCCGGTCCCAGATTATCGTTGAATTTTGGGACACCCTGTATAAAACATAAACAAAATCTAATAAATAATTAGTGTGTTAACATAATGCATGTCCCATAATTGCCACGCGTGCCGATATTGTCATACGACGTCGGTAACTGACGTTGATTGGTCTCGCGCGAGCCAATAACAAAACGCAAATCGTCGCAACTCGTGATCGGACCATATATGCGGGAACTTTGAATAGTTACGACTATGTGCGTTTCAAAATCTCGTTATTTCATAACAATATGAAGATTCTGATTTCAGTGACATATAAAGCTTAAGGTCCTAACCACAGAGAAATAAAAATCAGATTTTCAGTAAAAATTAGTTAAGACTTTACGTGGGAGGTGTCGATATATGTCCAATTTCATCAAAATGGAAGGTACAAAATTTCTGTAAAATCTCCACATTGTTGGAAATCAGCTTTAAGGTCCCATAGAATATTTCTCTCTTCCACCAAAGAGGTCAATAATTCAGGATTTATACTTTCAACCACAGATTACCAAATAGTTACTACGTAACTTTCAACACCCCTAACCGTATGAGTCCGCCGCGCGGCCTCCGCGTTGCTGCCGCGCGGTTAGGTAATAGTTAAGAATTTGAACGTTGTGGCCCAGTCAGTAAAGTTCAATTTGGTTTGAATGAAAAGTAAATAGTCATGCTTAATGCTTATGTACCAATGCAATAAATCAATCTATAATAAACAATTTTATTTTTAGATGTCAGTCATTCTCTAGAACTTGGTGCTTGTAACAACGGCGACTGCAACAAAATTTGTCATGCGTTGGGCTTTATACATGGGTCATGCAATGGCAATATTTGTGAGTGCAGCAACTTTGCTACTGAAGTCAGTAACTCTTTCGAACTGGAGTGTAATCTCCGTGCCTGCGAACAAACATGTCGTCGTTTAGGATTTACTGGCGGGGTTTGCGTCGGTGACCGTTGCAAGTGTGACATCTTCTTGCAGTCGAAAGGTGCAATGTCTTTAGTCGCTTGCGTTAATGATTATGTACATAGTCATGCTTAATGTTTATGTATTACACATGCAATAAATCAATCCATAATAAATAATTTTATTTTTAGATGCCAGTCATTCTCTAGAACTTAGTGCTTGTAACAACGGGGACTGCAAGAAAATTTGTCATGCGTTGGGCTTTATACACGGGTTATGCAATGGCAATATTTGTGAGTGCAGCAACTTTGCTACTGAACTCAGCGACTCATTCGAACTGAAGTGTAATCTCCGTGCCTGCGAACAAACATGTCGTCGTTTAGGATTCACTGGCGGGGTTTGCGTCGGTGACCGTTGCAAGTGTGACAACTTCGTGCAGTCGAAAGGTGCAATGTCTTTAGTCACTTGCGTTAATGATTATGTACATAGTCATGCTTAATGTTTATGTATTACACATGCAATAAATCAATCTATAATAAATTATTTTATTTTTAGATGTCAGTCATTCTCTAGAACTTGGTGCCTGTAACAACGGCGACTGCAACAAAATTTGTCATGCGTTGGGCTTTATACATGGGTCATGCAATGGCAATATTTGTGAGTGCAGCAACATTGCTACTGAAGTCAGTAACTCTTTCGAACTGGAGTGTATTCTCCGTGCCTGCGAACAAACATGTCGTGGTTTAGGATTCACTGGCGGGGTTTGCGTCGGTGACCGTTGCAAGTGTGACAACTTCGTGCAGTCGCAAGGTGCAATGTCTTTAGTTGCTTGCGTTAATGATTATGTACATAGTCATGCTTAATGTTTATGTATTACACATGCAATAAATCAATCTATAATAAATTATTTTATTTTTAGATGTCAGTCATTCTCTAGAACTTGGTGCTTGTAACAACGGCGACTGCAACAAAATTTGTCATGCGTTGGGCTTTATACATGGGTCATGCAATGGCAATATTTGTGAGTGCAGCAACATTGCTACTGAAGTCAGTAACTCTTTCGAACTGGAGTGTAATCTCCGTGCCTGCGAACAAACATGTCGTCGTTTAGGATTCACTGGCGGGGTTTGCGTCGGTGACCGTTGCAAGTGTGACAACTTCGTGCAGTGGAAAGGTGCAATGTCTTTAGTCGCTTGCGTTAATGATTATGTACATAGTCATGCTTAATGTTTATGTATTACACATGCAATAAATCAATCTATAATAAATAATTTTATTTTTAGATGTCAGTCATTCTCTAGAACTTGGTGCTTGTAACAACGGCGACTGCAACAAAATTTGTCATGCGTTGGGCTTTATACATGGGTCATGCAATGGCAATATTTGTGAGTGCAGCAACATTGGTACTGAAGTCAGTAACTCTTTCGAACTGGAGTGTAATCTCCGTGCCTGCGAACAAACATGTCGTAGTTTAGGATTCACTGGCGGGGTTTGCGTCGGTGACCGTTGCAAGTGTGACAACTTCGTGCAGTCGCAAGGTGCAATGTCTTTAGTCGCTTGCGTTAATGATTATGTACATAGTCATGCTTAATGTTTATGTATTACACATGCTATAAATCAATCCATAATAAATAATTTTATTTTTAGATGCCAGTCATTCTCTAGAACTTAGTGCTTGTAACAACGGGGACTGCAAGAAAATTTGTCATGCGTTGGGCTTTATACACGGGTTATGCAATGGCAATATTTGTGAGTGCAGCAACTTTGCTACTGAACTCAGCGACTCATTCGAACTGAAGTGTAATCTCCTTGCCTGCGAACAAACATGTCGTCGTTTAGGATTCACTGGCGGGGTTTGCGTCGGTGACCGTTGCAAGTGTGACAACTTCGTGCAGTCGAAAGGTGCAATGTCTTTAGTCGCTTGCGTTAATGATTATGTACATAGTCATGCTTAATGTTTATGTATTACACATGCAATAAATCAATCTATAATAAATTATTTTATTTTTAGATGTCAGTCATTCTCTAGAACTTGGTGCCTGTAACAACGGCGACTGCAACAAAATTTGTCATGCGTTGGGCTTTATACATGGGTCATGCAATGGCAATATTTGTGAGTGCAGCAACATTGCTACTGAAGTCAGTAACTCTTTCGAACTGGAGTGTATTCTCCGTGCCTGCGAACAAACATGTCGTGGTTTAGGATTCACTGGCGGGGTTTGCGTCGGTGACCGTTGCAAGTGTGACAACTTCGTGCAGTCGCAAGGTGCAATGTCTTTAGTTGCTTGCGTTAATGATTATGTACATAGTCATGCTTAATGTTTATGTATTACACATGCAATAAATCAATCTATAATAAATTATTTTATTTTTAGATGTCAGTCATTCTCTAGAACTTGGTGCTTGTAACAACGGCGACTGCAACAAAATTTGTCATGCGTTGGGCTTTATACATGGGTCATGCAATGGCAATATTTGTGAGTGCAGCAACATTGCTACTGAAGTCAGTAACTCTTTCGAACTGGAGTGTAATCTCCGTGCCTGCGAACAAACATGTCGTCGTTTAGGATTCACTGGCGGGGTTTGCGTCGGTGACCGTTGCAAGTGTGACAACTTCGTGCAGTGGAAAGGTGTAATGTCTTTAGTCGCTTGCGTTAATGATTATGTACATAGTCATGCTTAATGTTTATGTATTACACATGCAATAAATCAATCTATAATAAATTATTTTATTTTTAGATGTCAGTCATTCTCTAGAACTTGGTGCTTGTAACAACGGCGACTGCAACAAAATTTGTCATGCGTTGGGCTTTATACATGGGTCATGCAATGGCAATATTTGTGAGTGCAGCAACATTGGTACTGAAGTCAGTAACTCTTTCGAACTGGAGTGTAATCTCCGTGCCTGCGAACAAACATGTCGTCGTTTAGGTTTCACTGGCGGGGTTTGCGTCGGTGACCGTTGCAAGTGTGACAACTTCGTGCAGTCGCAAGGTGCAATGTCTTTAGTCGCTTGCGTTAATGATTATGTACATAGTCATGCTTAATGTTTATCTATTACACATGCTATAAATCAATCCATAATAAATAATTTTATTTTTAGATGCCAGTCATTCTCTAGAACTTAGTGCTTGTAACAACGGGGACTGCAACAAAATTTGTCATGCGTTGGGCTTTATACACGGGTTATGTAATGGCAATATTTGTGAGTGCAGCAACTTTGCTACTGAACTCAGCGACTCATTCGAACTGAAGTGTAATCTCCGTGCCTGCGAACAAACATGTCGTCATTTAGGATTTACTGGCGGGGTTTGCGTCGGTGACCGTTGCAAGTGTGACAACAACTTGAATTTTAAAGGTACACAATAATTATTACTTCGTAATAAATTTTGTTATATCAAAAGTCTTATTTGTTTACACATTTCGGATCTATAAAACATATTTTTAAAATATTAACAAGTATGTTAGTAAGAAAATTATGTACCTTTTGCAGAAATAATAAATGACGTCAGTTACGAGCTAAAACTAAGTGCCTGTAACTACGTTGATTGCAACAAAATTTGTCGCTCGTTGGGCTTCAACCGCGGGTCGTGCGACGGAAATGTTTGTGAATGCACTAACTATAAAGAAGGTACATATTATAGAAAGTAGATATATTATTGCATTTTTTTCCATTGATCACTATATTTTTGGGGTTTCGTAATACTCAAGGAACCCTTATAGCTTCACTCTGTCCCTCCGTCTGTCCGTCTGTCTGTCTGTCTCTCCGCTCATCTAGCTTCTGTAATTATGAATATAAATTTATGAAATATGGTATAGTTGTATAACGTGTATAGATATCGGTTTTGGCATCATCAAATAATAATAATTTTATATTTTAGGGGTGGCTCTCCATACATGTGAAATGGGGATGAATAATATTTTTTCATTCTAATCCATCGTGTACGGTATTGTTAAATAGACCTTTTAAAATAAAGGCAAGGTTCCTTTATTATGACTTTTTTTACACAGTCAATCATTTTCAAGTAATCGGCCTCCAAAGTGGTTTGTAAGTTTCCATGCTGATATCATGATCTTGCTAAAAACACTTTAGGATAATTATTTTGAACGAAATCGGACAGTAACTTTGAAAGTAATTTGACTTGCTTATTAACATATTTTCCCAATACGAAGCGGATCTTTTAAAATTTTGATTACACTAATAATCAGCATTGTTATAGATCTCGCCGTCGACAAGAAGGTTAAGAAACAACCATTGGATCGATGTAACCAGATCATTTGCACCTATTTTTGTCGTAGTTTGAAATATACCGATGGATGGTGTCTTGGAAAAACTTGCTATTGCTACTAAATATATTATAGCACTTTATTAGCAATTTCAGGAAACGTATTTTTAAGTTAACAAGTATTTTATAACGGCGGCGTAGAGTATATAAGATATTTACAAAAAATGTATTTTTATTTTTGTAAGGCTTTTTATTAAAATAAACCAGTATTTTTTACAAGTTTGAAAATTAATTTCACCTCTTTTGCAAATACGCGCGTATCTTGTACGAAGATACATACACGCAAAATTATAAGGGTCAATTCAAACTAACGTAGAGACGAAATGCAGTGGAGCGAAATTCTGAAATTTTACTTTTTATAAGCAAATTCACCCTTACATCCACAAGATAATGTTCATACTGCTTCTGAGGAAAAATAAAAACACGCGAATTCGTGCGTCTTTCAACGAGAAATTTATCTCAGAAGAAATATGTGAATTACGTTGTGGACATAAGAGCGAAATTACTTTATTACGTTTTCAGAAATTCTCTTAAAATATCCTCAATTAATATGGTTATAGTTGTGCCTGATTCACAATTTACTGATAAGTGTCAGATATATAAAATAAGCACCGACTAAGCCGTAAGCCGTCCGACACTTATTAGAAAATGTAAAACAGGTTTACAAAATTGAGTGGGAAAGATAATACAATTGGTTACAAAAAGATATATATATATGTTTTGGGTCCCGCTTCTGTCGAAGGCCCTCTGATCGATCTTAGGAATGGTATATATTTTAGCGTATCTTCAGATGCTACAAACTATGGGAATATCAAAGTATTTCCTACTAGTCAGGTTCTATACATACTATCGACTGTGGAATTAAAAATTTCCACTAATAAGTATTAGAATTAAAAGTCTAGAAGACTTTTATGATGACGCTGAAGAAGGCGCTTTAGCAATTTATAAAAATATTAAAGATCGCCAGCAGACAATGCTAACGTAAATTACGGCAAGTATCACTAAGTCAGTATTCCAATTATAATTGAAAGAAAACAATAAAGTGTTGCCAACTCCCGCTGTCCCGCTCATTTATTACATAATGCTGTTAAAAGTGCCTGTGAAAAATGAGAGTTTGATCTAGAACACCCCGTTTTGAAGGTATACGGACATTTAGGTTATCATGCAAAGCGGCAGCAACTGTTTGCAGCAACTGAAAACCCTATTTTTAGAAGCTGACTTAACCTATATGGAGATTTTAAGACATGTCACTACTCAATGGCTGTCGTTACTACCTGCTGCTGAAAGAATACTGCGAGGGTTTCCGATTTTAAAAAAGTATATCTGTATGTAAATCTGAGATGAATGAAGATTGTCCAGTGGCTTTAAAAAAATATTTTTCAGGAGAAGATTATTGCTTGAAAAAAAAACTTTTTCTGTCTTTTTTTAACAACGCATTAAAAATCGTTCATGACGCAATATTAGTGTTATAAAAAGATGATATTTTGGTTAGCCAGGTGTATGATATAATCAATAACTTGCGAAAGAAACTGAATCAAAGAATAACCGATTTTTTTTTTGGATTTGCCAGTATTAACATTTAAAAAAGATGAGTATTGAAGAGCAGCAATCCATCGAAAATTCTTTCAATAAGTGGTATCCTAGTGCTTTAAAATACATTGAGGATCGCTTTGATTTAACGTAAAATAACAACTGGCTACCTTAAGGTTGTTTAATTTGAGAGAAGACTTTGGATTTGATGACTTGACTACATGTTTGAACAAAATGTCAATGTCCACAGTAGAAAGTAACCTTAATATGGATCATAATAAAAGAAAGAAAGAAACTGACACACCCATCTCTCCTTATGAGCAATGACATAAACTATTTACTGAGAATAAAAGCTTGGTGAATTTCCTTAAATTATTTCAATACGTTGCATCGATTCCACCATCAAATGCCCACGCAGAACAGATTGACGCCGGAACGGAAAATAAATATATTTTAAGAAGATTTACGTATTGTGTCTCTCTAAAATTTTTCTAAACCTGTGTGCTCTTTAAATTTCCACAAGGAAATTTGGTTCTATGTTTAAAAAGTTTTTTTTGAAAGTCCGATTTTATTTTGACCGTTCCGATTTTTTCCCCATTAAATCTCGAAAATCTCATTAGGAGAGTTGGCAACCCTACCCATGACCCAGCAGTACGTGCGATTGAAAAGGAAACCTGACTACGATCTGTGTCCTGTTTCATTCGTCAAGCGTATCTTAAGAGAGGATACGGTTGAGGAATGGGACAGGAGATACGAAGTGGGAGGGACGGCCGCAGTTACAAAGCTCTTTTTCCCAAGCGCTGCTGCTGCATACAAGATAGTAAATAAAATAGACATAACACACCACACCACACAAGCACTGACTGGTCACAGTGGATTCGCCTTCTACTTGAACAGATTCAAGTTGAAGGAGGATCCATCGTGCCTATGTCAGCCCGGAGTTGAGGAGGCGGTTCCTCACCTGCTACTCGAGTGCCCAATTTTTGCAAGCAATCGTTATGATATTGAGCAGAAATTGGGCATCGCGATGACGGGAGAGAATCTGCCTTCAATCCTAGGGGGAAAGCGCAGGGAAATTTTCCTGGAATACTGCGCAAAAATCGTAAAAATAGCAAACAAGAGAAATTGTAGTGGTGAGGTGAAGTTGCTGTGATATTAGTTTGTAGGCCTTTTTAATATTGTTATAGTTATATTTTTAGTTTTTTGCTTTTATTATCTTTTAATGTATCGTCTCTTGTTCATTTTACCTAAATTTTTATTCCTATTGCACCATTATATTGTGTTGTGAATATTTAATTGTTAATCGTGACTTTTTACATTATATTGTAAAATTTTAAAAATTATAGTATAGTGAAATTATAGTAGTTAAAGTGTTAGACGTTAGTATACTAAATGGATAGGAAAATGTAATGGAAAATTGTAATAAATAAAAAAAATTAATAAATGTAAAGTGTAATGGAAATAATGTGAAATAGTACAAAGTAAGGCAAATAATTAAAAAAAAAACACAAGAAAGACAAAAAATAAGCAAAAAACGAGCCCTGTTCACGATAGGGGACTAGAAAAAAAACCAGCAGTTCGAAAAAGCACTGTTCGAACACATTCGAACCCGGGACCCCCGGATTGAGCATCAACGCGCTCAACCACTGAGCCGCAGAGGTCGTCAATAGATCAAAAATAGGTATTAGTTTATACTTATCTTGTCCGATGGAATTGACATACCCACAATGTGTGCTAAAATCCCTAAACTAAATCGGAAAAAAAATTACATGACCTATATTTATTTTATGCTTATAGTCTATTAGTCTATCCTATAAAGTTTATTATACTATCTACTCTAGTGCTCCATAGTTAGAACCGATAAAGAATTTTGGTCCAGGTTTAAATAATTTTCGAAAAATACCGAAGGATCCGTTTGCCTTTGACCGTAATAACATCAATAAACCCGTATCTTCCCCAACAAGATATAGCTGGGTGCTGGGTGCGATGAAGGTCAACTTTAAAGATTGGTTACATTAGATCGATGTATAGAAAATTTTGTTCTTGGTACTCAATGATTTCCAAACTAAGGATAGGCTATGACCATAGATAAATCATTGCTTATAGGGCAGTTTAAATGTGGCTACTTTTTACCCAGAATGCCTCCTCTATAATATACTTATATAGGTCTATGTTGGTACTTCAAACTATAAGCTCGTTTACATTATTTTGATTTAGAGAGAAAACGTAATGTGTTAAAATCCTGACGAGCAAACGAAACACTAGAACTGGCCTTTCAGTCCAGTAGGGACTGAAAGGCCAGTTCTAGTGTTTCGTATTACGTTTACAATTATTATATTTCAGATATCGTAAAATGGATACATGACAGATAAATCAACATAAATAGAATCGTATTAAGCAGTGCGCGCACTGGCAACGAAATGATCCCCTTACTCTACAATTTGCATTCCGATTATCGACTTTAGCGCACGCGAAATAGAGGCATCTTTTCCGCAAAACATGACCGTATAGTAAAATAATCATGTTTTGTGAAAATTTTAACTCTGCTTTACGTTCTGTTACATCCCTATGCTGTTCCTAGAATTGCTGACGGGAGTGCTGATACATCATCACTACTCTGTCATCTTAGTTAGTAGGTTTGAGCTGCGAGTCAGTTCAGAGCTAGACACGGGCCACCACGGACGCATATCTAATCTCCTAATGTATGGTTTAATCCAGTTAAATAAATTTGTGTTGTGAATCTTTTCCAGCTCAATAAATTTTCTTTTTTAAAAAGTCTTTTAAAAAGTCCGTTCTAACATTGGTGGCAGCGGTGGGATACGTAAATCCCTAAAATACCCAATACGCTATCCGAAGACATTTTTGTGTAAAAAAGTGAAAAGTGACATAATATATATATATATATAATAATAATAATAAACATTTATTTGATACAATGAGACATTACACTACAAATAAAACAAAGATTTACATACAAAACTCATAAAAACAGGACAGGAAAAACTGAAAACATAAAAATTACCTACCATGGGAGTAGGTACGCAATAGATACTATTATGGATAGGAAGGTAGGTAGTGTAATGCCTAACTGTCAAAAAGGAGACCGCTCAGGCGTATCACTGCGGCGTAGCACCACAGTGCCTGGTATTATGCGGTTCCATATTGTTGTCGTTTGACGGACAGATTTAACACACTAGCAACAGCAAATAAACGGTTACATATATACATAAACGATTAACGAGATAATTATAATAATAATATATATTATGGGTTACAAAATACAAAAGATAACAGTGTGAGTCATTGCTATGGACAATGCAGCGCCACCCGCGCCCTTCGCACTCCCCTCACTAATAATAATAATATTAAATAAAATTAAAAAATTATATAGGGGAAAGTTGTTCTCGTAGCAAAAGAGATTTAAATTTTAATTTAAAGTAATTTATTGTTTTCAGAGCACGCAACTCCGGCGGTAGAAGGTTGTTCCAGATTTTACTGGCCAGGTATCTGAAGCTACCTCTGAACATGGAAGTGCGATGGAGTGGAGTAATTAGTAAATAAGCCGATCCCCTGGTAGTCATTGTCAGGCTTTTGTCGCATGCCCACTGTAATTTGTCATAAAGGTAGGCCGGTGTTTTAAATTTAATGACTCCAAATAAAAGAGTAGCAAAATGTAATTGTCTGCGACCATCCATTTTGAGCCACCGTAGATTGTTTATATAAGGCGTCACGTGAGCATGCGGAGGGATGTCGCAGCAATACCTACTGCACGCATTCTGTACTTTTTGAATGAGGCTTTTAGACCGTTCAAGCAGACAGGGACCTATCACCGCGTCTGCGTAGTTTAAGTTTGAGAGCACCAGAGATTCACAGAGAGTTCGTCGTAACGATTGTGGTATCAAATTTCTTATCTTATACAGTAGCTTTACTCTGTAGAAGCACCGACTGACAGCTATAATGACATGCTTTTCAAATCTGAGTCCCTCGTCCATCAGCACCCCTAAGTTTCGTGCTTCTGTTACTCTTTCAATTATATCGTTTCTAATACGTATAAGTGGCTGGGTGACAGCTACTTTTTGGACCTGGTGTTTTGTACCTAATATCATATATTTTGATTTCTTAGGATTGAGCACAAGGGAATTTGTATTAGACCACACACAAATACGCGCTAGGTCATCGTTCAGCTTGCCTACAGCCTCTTTAATATTACACAGCTTAAAGTTTATGTACAGCTGGATATCATCGGCGTATATGTGGTATTTACAATGCAGGATACACCTGGTGATATCAGCACAGTACAGTGCAAAGAGGCGGGGGCCAATCACGGATCCTTGGGGAACCCCTCTATTTACCCTACATGGGTTGGAACGTATTAGCGTCCCGTTATCCTTTTTTAACTCGACTATTTGAGACCGGTTATTTAAGTAGTCCGAGAACCAGGCGATAGCATCTGCTTCGAAACCGTAAAAATTTAATTTTGCCAGTAGTAATGGTATATTAATTGTGTCAAAAGCGCGCGAAAAGTCCAGCAGCACCAAAATAGTGACCTCGTCCGTGTCTCGTGATGAGATGATATTATCCACAACATCCATCAACGCAGTTGTCGTGCTATGTTGGCTGCGGAAACCAGACTGCACTGTAGGTAGTATTTGATTTTCTTCTAAAAACCTACTCATTTGGCCATGAATTACCTTTTCTAATATTTTAGACATGCATGACAGTATGCTTATTGGTCTAAGGTCCCTTAGGTCAGATACGTTTACTTTTTTTGGCAACGGTTTAACGATCGCCAATACATATATATATATATATATATATATATATAAAAAGTGCATCGATAGAGTAGTATACTCTTTGTATTGTGGTCTCGTGATCTGAACTCATTAAAACTCATATTCTGTGAATTCCATCAAACTAAAAGTATATAAATATTGTAATAAATACAAATCAATCTCAAGTGTGTTCCTGTCGTGTTACATCATTATCCCTTGTGTCCACTGTGACATAAGTGGTACCCAGCTGCGGGCCGAGTCAGCCCGAAAGCAGTATCCAGCACCGGCCAGGCGAGGTGAAGAGTCCTGACATCCGTGACGAAAAACT
This sequence comes from Phengaris alcon alcon, assembly GCA_037179445.1. NCBI lineage: Eukaryota > Metazoa > Arthropoda > Insecta > Lepidoptera > Lycaenidae > Phengaris > Phengaris alcon. The sequence continues at coordinate 107,803 of JAYRCH010000251.1, read as the reverse complement.
ATAATCCAAAAAGTGCAAAGTGCTAAAATTCAAAATAATATTAATCCGTGTGATCCCGATCGAGTTATCCCATCCAGCGAGCATGCAACGAGTCGCCGAGCTTATCTCCAACGCCCACGTATTGATTATACTGTAAGTCTTAAGCTATTGTTTATATTAGGTCTATTAGGTTACTAAGATATTTTAGGGTTCAGTGGAATAATCCGAATCAAGATTTAAATTTTAGAACTTTAATATTTAAATTTTAAATATGCCGAAAAGCGACAAAATTTCAGGCCAGACAAAAAAGGCCTAACTATAAATATTCCAATGTTGAATTCCGATGCCGGTTCGTCCGGCGAAATAAATCCTCCAGCTAGTTCTCCTAAGGGGATGACCCGGAAGGGAACTACTCCAGGTCCAGACAGGGTCGAGTTAGATCTCAATACTCTATTTAAATTCATTAAGCCATTTGATGGCTCAAGAGAAAGCGTAAATTCATTCATCATAAATAGCAATAATGCATACGATTTAGCAACAGAAATACAGAAACATATTTTATTCCGCTATATATATAGTCAGCTACAGGGCAAAGCTGAAATAACTTGCTCTATTAAATAATTTAAGAATTGGGTACAACTTAAAGAATTCCTACTGAATTCTGTGAGCGCAAACATTATGCGCATATACTAATGGACCTACAGGAGCGCAAGCAGAGTTCAAATGAAAATGTAACCCAATACTCATTGCGTGTCGAAACTTATCTTTCTCAACTTCTAACGGAAATAACGTTATCTAATTGTACACTTCGTGAACTCCCCGGCCGTTCAGCGGCCATGGAAGATTTAGCATTACATCACTTCCTTATGGGATTACATCCCCGTATTTCAAATATAGTGCGCTGTAGGGACCCACGGAACTTAAATCAAGCTATCAATATCGCTATTTCTGAAGAACGAATACAGCAAAGTCTATATAAGCGACCTCAATTAGCAAATAATTATAATACTTATTCGAATGGTCAAAAATCATCATCATCACAATCCTTCCGACCATCAGAATCATCTCGTAGAATTCCAAATAGAAATGAGTCGAATTTTAAACCACAAGCAAGACCTTATTATAATAATCAGAATCCTAGTTCATCATCATCAAGAGATGCACCATTTTGCCGTTACTGTAAGAAATCAGGGCATGTGTTAGAAAATTGTAGCCTTCGAGAATATAATAACAGTAGGAGGTCGCAAAATCAAGCATTTACTCCGATTAATCCGCGTCCAAGAGTAAATTTTACTGAAATAGATAATAACGATCAAGGCGTCGATGAGACTGACAGCAATCAAAATTTAAACTAGCTTCTGTCCCGTTAAGGTATCGCGCGGGGCAAGTCCCTCTTGTTCAAGTCGATACGAAATATAAAATAAAAAATAGTAATAGGACCAATGGACAGGGTAACCAGCCCCAAACTCACGGTCTTTCCCTAAATAATAATAGGACCAATGGACAGGGTAACCAGCCCCAAACTCACAGTCATTCCCTAAATAGTAATAGGACCAATGGACAGGGTAGCCAGCCCCAAACTCACGGTCTTTCCCTAAAAAGTAATAGGACCAATGGACAGGGTAACTAGCCCCAAACTCAAGGTCTCTCCTTTAATATTCAAAAGATCAATGGACAGGGTAGCCAGCCCCAAACTCACGATCTATCTAACCAATAACCTAGAAAATAAAATCTGTAAAAAAGAGATTAATAAAATGTATGAAATCCTTAGTAATAAAAGATATTTACCTTATATTAAACTTAAAACATCAATAAATGAAAAAGAACTTACCTTTCTTATAGATTCTGGAGCATCATTATGTATAGTGAAAAACAGCTCTATAACTCGTAAGCGTAATATTTGCAGCGAAGATAATATCACAGTCAAAGGAATTGACTCAAAAAATAATTCATTAAAAAGTATAGGTCATTTCATTTTACAATTACAATTTAATCCGAATACAAATGTTTCACATACATTCCATATTTTCGATAGCATTGATCTTCCATACGATGGTATAATAGGTAATGATCTGTTTTTAAATACAATTGTAAAATTAACTATAAATCACATTCATTAGAAATAAATAATTTTAACACAGAATTATCAATCGATGAACCCTCTTATATTATTAAACCTAGATCCAAAAAAGTAATCGAATGCTCAGTTGATAATCCAGAAAGCATAAAAGAAGGAATGATATGTGATCAACATCTTTCTAATTCACTTTTAATATCAAATTGCCTGGTTAAAATGAAAATTAATAATAGAGTAAATTTAACAGTCCTTAATATATCCGATAAATCTGTCACGATAAAATCTAATCTGCTATTAAAAATTTATAATATTGATAGTGAAAATCAAATGCATAATTTTAATGAAAACCAAAGTAGTATCGAAAGAAAACAACAGTTATTAGATTACTTACGAACTGATCATTTAAATTCAGAAGAAACAAATTACATACATGATATCTGTAGTCAATATTCAGATATATTCCATTTACCAGGTGACCAATTAACCAGTACAAATATAGTTCAACATGAAATCCGCACGTCCTCAGATCAACCAATTAATGTAAAATCATATCGTTTCCCTGAAGTACATAAAAAAGAAGTCCAAACACAAATAAACAAAATGTTAAATGAAAATATTATAAAACCATCTAAATCACCCTGGTCCTCCCCTATTTGGGTCGTACCAAAAAAACTTGATGCATCTGGAAATAGAAAATGGAGAATAGTAATTGATTACCGAAAGCTCAATGATATTACTATAGGTGAAACCTATCCAATTCCACAAATAAATGAAATATTAGACCAATTAGGACAAAGTAAATATTTTTCAACCCTTGACCTTGCATCAGGATTCCACCAGATTAAAATGAGCCCTGATGATGCGCAAAAAACAGCTTTCAGTGTTCCGCAAGGGCACTTCGAATTTAATCGAATGCCTTTCGGCCTAAAAAACGCACCTGCAACTTTTCAAAGAACAATGAATATGGTCTTATCAGGTTTGCAGGGATTACTCTGCTTCGTTTACCTAGATGACATTGTAATTTATTCACACTCCTTAGAAAGTCACATAGATAAACTATCTATTGTTTTTGACAGACTTAGAAATTTCCAACTAAAATTAGAACCCGACAAATGCGAATTCCTCCTTAAAGAAGTAGGTTACTTAGGTCATATTATTAGCGATGATGGCGTAAAACCTAATCCTGAGAAAGTAAAGGCAGTAGTCGACTTTCCAACTCCCCAATGTCCCAAAGACATTAAAAGCTTTCTCGGATTAGCTTCCTACTATCGTCGTTTTATACCAGATTTCTCAAAATTCGCAAAATCCCTTACAAATTTACTTAAAAAGGATATACCCTTTGTATGGACTAATATACAGCAATTGGCCTTTGAGCAATTAAAATCCAAATTAGTAACTGCTCCTGTCCTAATCTATCCTGATTTTACAAAACCTTTCTTGTTGACATGTGATGCTTCGAACTACGCTATTTCTGCTATTCTGTCACAAGGCGATGTAGGCAAAGATAGGCCAATAGCATATTCCTCAAGAACATTAAGTAAAGCAGAAACTAATTACACAGTAACCGAAAAAGAATGTCTCGCAATAGTTTATGGAACAAAAGTGTTTCGCCCCTACTTATTTGGTCGCCGTTTTAAAATAATAACAGACCACAAACCATTGAATTGGCTATTTAACTGCAAAGATCCAGGTTCCAGACTAGTCCGTTGGAGACTAAAACTTGAGGAATACGACTATGAAATCCAGTATAAAAAGGGCAAAATAAATACGAATGCCGATGCTCTTTCCCGCTATCCTGTAAATTTAACCCAATCCGATAACCTAATTAATGTCCTTGGTGATAACGAAACACAGGAAACTCCTATTGTAGTTCAACCTGAAAATATACCCTTACTAGAAAGTCCCGGTTTACCAGAACTTCCAGAATTACCTGAATTTTTTGATTTACCTGAAGAATATTTTCAAAATCCTGAAGTGCCGAGTGAAATAGTACTTACACCTACATCTGATGAATCTTTAAGTCATAGAGACACGTACTCCGAATACCTGAAAAAAAAACAAATAATATATCATCTACATCTAACGTTAAGATCCTAGAATATAATGAAAACTTATTAAAAACCAAAGTAAAAACAATAATTATACCTACCTCTATAGATATTGACTAGTCAAATGCTTACGTCGATGAAATCCTTAATAATACACCAAACTCTGCTGCAATCCGAGATCGTGAAAGAACTTTACATTCATTTTTAAAGTTCACTAGTAATAATGTAAATTATTATTTCCTATTTGTTAAACTTTATCATTACGATAAAAACACTTACGAGGATATTTTTATGAGTCTCCAAAATCTTAGAAATGAATTAGTGGTCGAAGGTGTAAAGGAACTTAGTATTACCGACTTTAAAAATCCTTTCGATAGTCATAGTTTTACTAAATTTATAATATATTAATGTACCTTTTCAATAATAGTGACATAACTATTCATATATATAAAAACATCCTTATTTACCCCACAATGAGTGAAATTCCTAAAATATTGAAAGAAAATCATAATATTCCTATTTCTGGTCATTTAGGCTCTAATAGGATGCTAAAACGTATTCAAGAAAAATATTATTGGCGAAATATGCGTAGTGACGTTGAAAATTATGTTCGTAAATGTGAATTATGCCAAAGTAATAAGGCTCTTCGTAAGTGTAATCGTGCTCCCATGCAAATTACTACTACGTCAACTCAACCATTTGAAAGAATAGCATTAGACATAGTAGGTCCACTTCCTGAAGCTGGTAGCGCTTAGTTAAAATATATTGTCACCCTTCAGGATGATTTAACTAAATACTCAGCTGCTTATCCAATATATAATACTACAGCCGAAGATACATCAGAATGTCTTATTCATTTTATTTCTCAGTTTGGTATTCCAAAATCTATTTTAACCGATCAAGGTACAAATTTCACTGCTGAATTGTTTAAGCAAACCTGTAATTTTCTAAAAATTAAGCAATTATGGTCAACACCATATCACCCTCAATCTCAAGGCGCCCTTGAAAGGAGCCACTCCACTCTGAAAGAGTACTTAAAATCCTTTATTAATGAGAACCAAAACAATTGGCATAGATATGTTTATACAGCAATGTTAACTTATAACACTACAGTTCATTCAACAACTAATTTCACTCCGTATGAACTCGTATTTGGTCATAAAGCGATTATTCCAACCTCCATATTTGAATCTTCATTAGAACCAACTTATAATTCTTACGTCAGAATCCTTCAACAAAGGTTAAAACTTTCTAGAGAAAAAGCTATAGAAAATATCCTAAAATCTAAAAACATTTCCAAAACTTACTATGATAAACATTCTAGACCGGTTAAATATAAAACGGGTGACATGGTTTATGTTAAAAATCATCTTCGTCTCCGTAAAGCATTGTCGGCAATTTGGAAAGGTCCTTACAAAGTTATAAAAATAAACGGTAATAATACACTTAACTTACTTGTAAATAGACGACACGTAAAATATCATTACGATGAAGTCAAATTGGCCGAAACCGATACTGAGTAGATTAAGATAGTATTCTAGTTAACCTTAAATCATAATTATATTTAGTTTTAAATAAAAAATAAAAAATTATATTCCAGGCTTGGTGCAACAAGCGTCTACGTTTTCTCATTGGATATGATACAACCTATAAATAAAAGTATTGGAATATATCTCGATCCTGTCGGAACAGTCAAGGTCTCTGATGATCAACTACATGTCTTAGTCCCTGTAGATATTAGCTACATAAAACCTCATATTGAAAATATTAAAAACTATTTAGATTCCACTGAAACTTTTTGTAATTTGAATTATAACTTTAATTTCACTAATTGTAATAACCATTTAAAACCATTGATAGTTCGCTATGATGGTATTCTGAGAGACTATAACGCCATTTCTCATTTAACTTCTGATACAAGTAAAAGATCAGCATGGTTTGCTGGAGTTGGTACTGTATTTAAACAGATAATTGGAACTATGGATGAAAATGACGCAATCCGATACAATAACGCCATTCAAACCCTGCATTCCTCAAATAAAAAACTTGCATCTTTATTAAAAGATAATATTTTAATTACTAGCTCAGCTTTAGAAAATTATAATAAAACATTAAAGTTAATTAAAGAAAATGAAATCCGTTTGAATAGCGCTATTGACTCTATAAGAAAAAATATGTTAAATATCGAATTAGAAACGAAATTTAATGAACTTTACGAAGAACTTTCATCTAGTATATTTACATTGTCGTTCAGAAATGAAAGTTTAATCAATTCTATTATGTTAGTAAAAAGTCATTCAATCCATCCATTTGTTTTAACTCCTAAACAATTATATACGGAACTTGGAAAGAATATAAAAAATTTACCGAAAAGTCAGGAACTACCATTAAACTTAAATTTAAACAATATACATAGCATTATTGATATGGCGCAATTGTCCTGTTATTATGTAGAAAATAAGATTGTATTTGTTATTAAAATTCCTTTAGTTTTAAGAATAGAGTATAACTTATACAAACATTTCTCACTACCTGTATCACATGATAATGTCGATCCTCAATCATATGCTATGATTGTACCTACTTGTAGCTATATAGCTGTAAGTAAAGTTAAGAATTCTTATATCTGCCTAAATAATATTAATAACTGTGTGAAAACTATTAATTTATATTTGTAGTCATATGGACGTAAATTCAATTGAAAGTACTCCTATTATTGAAACTGAATTATTATGTAAAATATTCAAAACTCTCCCTAAACAATGTGAAACCAGGCTTATTTATGGACAAATAGATATTTGGCAAGAACTTACAAATAGTAAATGGTTATTTGTTGAAACTCAACCCATAAAAATCGATATAGAATGTCCTTCAGAAGTGTCTCAACATAGATTAATTGGTACTGGAATATTAAACTTACAGGCAAACTGCAAAGCTTATTATAAAAACAAAATATTTTCATATAAATCCTGTTCTAATTTAACTATTAAATCAATTGCACCTGACTTTAATCTTATTGATGATCCGTGTTGCAACTCTGAAAAATTAAATAAATTAAAATCAATATCAGCTCCTTTAAAACTATTAGATATAAACTTAGAAAAACTTTCTGATATAGCTAATAAGCAAATAATTACCGATGTTAATAAAATCATAAATAAGCCTGACCCACTCTTAGAATATAATTCCCATTTTCCTATTCTAACATATTGTATTATTGTTATAATTTTTACTTTTACTATTATTAAATTATGGAAGAGATTAAATAAGCGCCCACTCTTGACTAGAACTCAAGATTTAAATTCAAGTACACAAACCGAACCTCCTAGTAATAAACCAGTTGTAGAGGACACTCCTTTACCCCAACTTAGAAGAGTTCTATAAAAACTTACCCTTTACCGGTAAGTTTTATTTTACGCAGGGGGCTGTTACATCCCTATGCTGTTCCTAGAATTGCTGACGGGAGTGCTGATACATCATCACTACTCTGTCATCTTAGTTAGTAGGTTTGAGCTGCGAGTCAGTTCACAGCTAGACACGGGCCACCACGGACGCATATCTAATCTCCTAATGTATGGTTTAATCCAGTTAAATAAATTTGTGTTGTGAATCTTTTCCAGCTCAATAAATTTTCTTTTTTAAAAAGTCTTTTAAAAAGTCCGTTCTAACAGTTCGCTAAAGTTCATCGGAATGCAAATAAATGGTGGGCGACAGAGACAGTTTTTTTGCCAGTGCAGTTAGAAATTCATCAATTTTGACAGTTTTTAAGACAAATGCGTAAAATGGCACACATAATAAGAATTGCTTAGTAGGCATGTTGCCTTAAAAAATTTTTTTCGTCTATTCGATGTTAGACGACATGTTCATAAACAATCTAGAACCCATTTTCGTATATCTTAAAAAATAACGAAGATACAAACAATTTAAATTTACAATATGCAATAGAGCGCTATATCGGCCTGTGACGTCACGAGTTGCACCCGCCATACATATTTTGTCATTACAAAATGTATGGCGGTTGCAACTTGTGACGTAACAAATCGTTTTGCGAGAAAGAGATGGGTAATATTTTTTATTTTCTTATAATTTTTAACTAAATACCTATTTCTTTTACATTTATGTACGTTTAAGCAACAACTTTGAAATTTAATTTATAAAAATGTGATATTCTACACTAGGCAACATCCCTATTGGCGAGAGAATTATTAGAAGTTGGTGTATTGCTAGACATGTAAGGGTGTACCTGGCAGGTTTGCCTGCACAGGTGTACCGGAGCGTGTCTGTTGCACAACTGTGCGTTTCCATACTACACACACCGGCATATTTAGCGGAACATAAAATAAAGGTTTGATATCAGTATCATATAAGGTTGCTGGCTGGTTTATACGTCATTTAATTTAAAAAGAAATATTTTCAAATTAAGAAATCAACTGAACATCACATTTTATGCAATTGTTTTAATTTTATTCAAATACACCTTATCTGGAGCGAACTTCGAGGATTTCTTCCTTCTGAGTTTGATTTAAAATTTCATTGAAATACTGTTTTTTGTTATTTTTTTTTAATCGCGTATCTTTTTGGAGTTGAGGACTGAATTACGCCTGACTTAGCCCCAACGGAGATTGCCAGGGCACTCGAAATGCGAAGAAATGGTCAAACCTACAGAGTGATATCCAGAGATCTACGTCGACCAGTTTCAACGATCCATCGCAGTATCCAACGGTTCAGGGAGACCTGTACTTATGTGAGAAGTGCAGGACAAGGTAGAAAAAGACGCACTTCGAGTAGGGATGATCGTTTCATTCGGCTTCGTGTGCGTAGGAACCCCCGATTGACGGCCGTCCAAGCCCGACATGAGTTAGAAGCAGTGCGGGGTGTAACCGTAAGTGAGCGTACGGTACGAAGAAGGTTCGAAGAAGCTGGTTTGGGTTCATTTGTACCCGCTAAGGCTCCAAGGCTCGAGGTAAATCATCGTAGAAACAGGTTAACTTTTGCTCATGAACATCGACTTTGGAACGCGGACCAATGGAGTAAGGTATTATTTAGTGATGAGTGCAGAATTCTCTTAAATAAAATTGACGGCAGGCAAAGAATATACAGACGCAAAGGAGAACGATACATTCAGACAAATTTTGAAAATACAGTTGCATACGGATCAATAATGGTTTGGGCGGGCATTTGTTTGGGAGCTCGCTCTGACTTGGTAGTGATTGACAGAGGGAGTCTGACTGCTGACCGCTATATCAGAGAAGTTTTAGAAGAAAATGTCGTACCGTTTGCCCCATATATCGGTGACGATTTTGTTTTTATGCAGGATAATGATCGGCCGCATACCGCTCGGGTAACTCAAGCTTATCTTAATGATATGAATATCACTGTTATGGAGTGGCCGGCGAGATCACCGGATATGAACCCAATAGAGCACGTTTGGGACTTGCTGAAAAGAAAAGTTAAGTCCAGAATTCCAGCTCCTGCCAACGTGGGTGAACTGCGAATCGCCGTAGTTGAGGAATGGCGGAGACTATCCCAGGAGACCATCGATAACATAATTCTCAGTATGCCTAGACGGGTAGAAACTTTAATAAGAGCACGTGGAGGAAATACGCGATATTAATCACCATTTTTCTAATTTAATTAATCGTTATTTTAAAATTAATTTTCACTTTTCCCGGTTACATGGAAAGTTCAAAAATGTACCATTTTTCACAAATAGCCTTTACTCGCAAAATCTGTTCTTAATGTGATCTCATTTTAAGTAAAACAAATGGAACTTTAAATAACAAAAGAAGTGCAGTAAGTAGATTTTAAAATAAAACCTATTTTTTTTTTATTATGGACCTTTTTTTGTATTCCGCTAAATATGCCGGTGTGTTTAGTTGGCTCAAGCTTACCTGACAGGTATACCTGCGCAGACATACAATGAACACATTGCTTTTGTATTTAATTCTGGATTTCACTTAATGTGGTCATTTGAGACCACTGATGATACGTGATTACCGCCGTGCGATAAGAAATAATAATAATAGAAAGTTAGAATTCTCCGATTAGCCCGAAGCTTACTATACATCTAAAGTCATCTTGAAAGGTTCTATACAATACAAATACTTACTTAACGTCCCTTATTTGTTGAAATACATTAAGAACTTTGTTGTAAATGCTATAAAGTGTCACGGTGAAATGTCTAAAGATCGATAGCACGATTTAATATTTGTAACTATCGTTCAGTAGCGAATAGTAGGTACATATAACACGATTCACAGCGGCTTCACGTTTAATTAAGATACTATGACAGTTTGAAACTTAGCACCCTACAGCCTTATAGATCATCAATACCTACTTGTATTTATTTACGAAAACTGTAACGTAGTTACATTTCCTCTCCACAAAATCAATTATAACGACGCTTCTAGCGTCATCTATTAGATGTTATTGCTAATTATAATAGCTAATTTATACTAGACGACGCCATCTATTAGCAAACCTCTTCTAACTGGAGCTTCATCTCCAATATTTCTTTATTGTGGCATATAGATTATGTATTACCGCTAGTTATCAGCTAAAAAAAAAACAATATGATGTAAGGGTATTTAAGGGCTGTCGCGAGATGACAGTCCTTTTTTTTGCTGAATCCATAATTTATTCAAGTTTTTCTGGATACAAGTGTATCATTGATCTTAATCCCGTTTTCACGGTGAGTTTTTTTATATCTGTGTTGTGAATATTTGGTAAATCACGCTTGTAATAAAACGCATTATTTTTTTAAAAATTAGAAAACTTGTAAAATTTGTTGTCAAAATTTGATTGGCCAAACCACGTGCTCATTCCTTCCGTTCTTGCATTGTTATAATATTAGGATGTTTTTATCCATACTTTTTTTACTTCCATTGTTCTTTATATCATCTTTTATTTTGCTTACCCTTTTTTTATTTTTGTGATGGTCACACAGCCCGTGATTTTGATCGTTTGGGGTTAAGATCACGCCGGCTGTGGGACTCCTACTCCACGTTTTTTGTATGGATTTTCCAGGGATCTATACTCCGAGTTCAAGGCACCGTTTTTCATGGACTTATTTATGGCTGGTTTCCATACATAGGGATTTCTGAGTACCGCTAGTTATTCCGGACTGAACTGACTGGCTTTGAACCCAGTCTGCATCGCCCCTTGCACGATCTACGTCGCGGCAAATATACCGGCCTGAACTTCAGAAGTTGGGCATCATCGCGCCACATGCTGACTACATTCTCGGATCCAGCTAAGTCCCCGTGTGGTTAAAGCCTCTCCGATTCCCATAGAGACCAAGAGGCTAAATGAGATCTTTTGGCCTTCTGCCCACGTCCCCTTTTTTAAATATATTTGTCACGTTGGTAATTCCTCGTTTTATTTAAATTACACGTAACAAAACGACATTTTTTTGTCCCAGGTACCTACTAAATTTCTTAAGTCAGGTATTAAAGTAAGTTCTTCAATTAATATACAGGATCTACATATACAGGCTAGGGCTTTGATAGAGAACCAGCCTCCGCTACTGCTATCGTTAAATACCAACGAACACATACACTGTTTGGCATAAGATTCAGACTTCGAAAAGAGATATTCGTTTAGTGTCGTCTTTGCAGAGCATCGTGATTGAACACTGTCAGTAAGAATGTCACTGCTTTGGCCGGGTATTTATCATAAATACAAACCCAACGTATGTTGCAAACCATTATTGTATTTCATGTATTTCCCTGAGAGTTTGTGCGAAATGCACAATGAAGTTGGCGAGTCACCATAGCGTCTGACTTTAATATTAACTTCTGCTGACCCTGACTCGGCCCAAACTGTAATTTTCTATTTACGACCCATAAAGACTTTGATTTTGCCCTATTATTCGTGAAAAACGTCGCTTACGTAGGTCTCGGTCATTATTATTTGATCCTCGCCACGTCCACGTGGTCACTAACATTACTATTATGACAATAGAAATGTAATATATCTGGGTAAATAAACCCAATACGCATTATTCAAATTATGGTAACTTCTCTTTTTGACGTGATAACGTCTTATAATTCGAGGAGCCGGCTGCATGCACGAAAAAACATGACTCATGCCGTTACCGGCGTTACCGGCGTTACCTCGCTAAACATGACGTTGTCACGTTCAACTATCGTCAGTAAACCGACTTTACAGACAACCGATTTTTTCTTTAATTATCGCGGTATGCCTTATAAGTTATACGATAATAATATTGAACGTTGCCGCTCGACCGGGCGTAAGAGGAAAATCGCTTAGAAGCGCCGTTGAATCATGCGCACACACACATACGAGTAAATACATAGTTCAACCACGTTTGCAGTCGTTGCGGTCACTTCATTTGAGTTTAAATATTTTGTGGCATCCTAGTGGCTTAGCAGAGGATTTTTTTAGGAACTGGTTAAGCAGGAACATTGTCGATATTGTACATTCCAATTATTTTGTACATTGGCAACTCGCTACTTTTCCACAATACACAATAATATAAGACGCATCTTTATTTTCTCATATTTATTAGTAAAAACTTGGAATATGTTCCAAATAATTTAAATTAGATTATAGGACAACAGAGGCTCACTCTAGCAATTTCTTAGCTGGAAATATTTATACTGATGCCTCCTACGAAGGGCCTAGTAAGAACTCTGGGAAAAACTGTAATTTTAATATAAACTTGGTGCATCAAAATTTACAAGGCATAATAGGGAAAGACTTAGAACTTGAGTTATTTTTAAATGAATTTAAAATTGACATTATATGCGTAACAGAACATTGGTTAAAAAATCATGAATTAATATTTAACTATTGTGATCACCAAGTAGGGAGCTCTTTCTGTCGAGAAAATGTCATTAGGGGTGGCTCCTTAATTTTGATTAATAATAAATTTAAATGTAAAGAACGTAAAGATATTGTAAAACTGTCTAGTGAACGAATTATTGAGTTGGCTTGTATTGAGTTGAGCCACCTTATTATTGTATGTGTATACAGGCCTCCATCAAGCTTATACGATTCTTTTGAACAAATAATGGATCAAGTGCTGACGAAAGTATGTGTCTCTAATAAGAAGATTATTGTATGTGGTGATTTTAATATTAATTTATTAGACTCTAACTCCACCACTGTTAGATTCACATCTTTGTTCAAATCGTATAATCTAATTTATTTATTTTATGAACCAACAAGAATATGTGAAACAACAGCTACTTGTATAGATAATATTTTCACAAATGTCACTCCTTTTAGGAAAGACATAATTAATGTACTTAACTCTGATCACTGTGGACAGCTAGCATCATTTGATCTTAAATGTGATAATAATCCGATAGAAAATATTGAGTTTATTCCTGTAAACACAAAACGTATTGAGAAATTTAGAAGTAAATTACTTTCAAGTTTTCAATGTTTGAATGAGTCAATTAATCCAAATGAAACTTTTAATAATTTATTTAAAGTAGTAAAAAACCAATTTGACTCTGTATTTACTTCTAAATCGGTCAGATTTAGTAATAAAAGAAATAATTTTAGTAACTGGGCAACTGCAGGTATTATTGTTAGTAGACAAAGATTGTATGACTTGTATAACGAGAAGTCAATGAACAGGAGTGAAGCTTTTAAACTATATGTCAAGAAATACTCGAAGATTTTCAAGAAGGTATGTCAAGCGTCGAAGGTTTTTCACATCAAAGAAAAAATTAAGAACTCTAAAAACAAAGTGAAAACCATCTGGAAAATAATTGCAGATGAGACTGGAAGAGTCGCCAGTCGCAACTCTAAATTTGAACTTTATATTAATGATAAAAAAGTTAGTTCTGACATTGAAGTTGCGACAGTATTTGAGAAGTTTTTTGCAGACATTCCGATCTCAACTACAAAAAACTTAAATTCATCACCTACAGTTGCCGAAAAATTACTTAGAGATAATGTGAAGGAATGTGATGTAAATTTTATTTTCAAAGAAATAGACTCTAGAGACATTATCAAGGCATTTAAATTACTTAATATTAAAAGTACAACTGATCTCTGGGGTATGTCCACAAAAGTTATAAAACCAGTAATTGACATCATTGCCCCTCACCTAGCATTAGTTTTTAATAATTGTATTAAAAGTGGCGTGTTCCCTGACTTGATGAAGCACAGCAAGGTGATGCCTCTCTTTAAAGCTGGGAATAAATCAGACCCAGCTAACTATAGACCAATATCCATATTACCGACTTTAAGTAAAATTTTTGAGAAAATTATTCTAAATCAATTACTTTTTCACTTCAACTCGAATAAATTGTTACATAGTAATCAGTTTGGTTTTACTAAAGGTCGGTCCACAACAGATGCAGGCATCAGTCTTCTGTGCAGTATATTTGAAGCTTGGGAGAGGTCACAGGATGCACTTGGTATATTCTGTGATTTATCCAAAGCATTTGACTGTGTGGAGCATGATACGCTGTTCAGGAAATTATACCATTATGGTGTAAGGGGCACGGCACTAAAGCTTCTAAGCTCTTATCTAATAAATAGAACACAGACTGTAGAAGTTAATTCCAAAAGGTCTAATGGTACTAAAATTAAACTAGGAGTACCACAGGGGTCTATTTTGAGCCCTTTTCTATTTCTCATCTATATAAATGATCTACCTTATCTAGTTAATGATAAGCATGAGATAGTACTTTTTGCTGATGACACTTCACTAATTTTTAATGTGAAGCGACGACAATCTAACATTGACGAGGTAAATAGTGCTCTCTCAAAAATAGTACATTGGTTTAATGCTAATAATTTACTGTTGAATTCTAATAAAACAAAATGTTTAAAGTTCAGCTTGCCAAATGTTACGCAGGCACAAACCAATATACTATTAAATAATGAGAAAATGAAATTAGTAGACACCACTGTATTTCTAGGTATAACATTAGATAGTAAGTTACAGTGGGGACCACATATTGCTAAATTGGCAGATAAGCTGAGTTCTGCAGCATACGCTGTTAAAAAAATTAGAGAAATTACCGACATAGAGACCGCGCGATTAGTTTACTTTAGCTATTTTCATAGCATAATGTCGTACGGCATCCTCTTGTGGGGAAACGCTGCGGACATTAATACAATATTTGTGCTGCAGAAACGTGCTATACGTTCTATTTATAAGATGTCGACTTTTGAATCTCTAAGGGAAAAGTTTAAAGAAATAAAAGTTCTGACCGTCGCATCTCAATACATTTTGGAAAATGTGTTATATGTAAGAAAGAATCTAAACAACTTCAAAAAGAAATGTGATAATCATTGTGTAAACACTAGAAATAAGAACAAGTTAGATATGCCAGTGTTCAGACTAAGCAAAGTTAGTAAATCCTTTAAAGGCCAATGTATACGCTTATACAATATAATCCCAGAAAAGGTTCAAAACTTTCCCATTAATAAGTTTAAAAAAGTAGTTAAAGAGCGTTTGTGTGCCAAAGCGTATTATAAAATTAATGACTTTATTCAAGACGGCACACCTTGGGAAAAAGGTGGCTCCTTATCTTATCTTATTATTTGTTACATAGACATAAGTAAACATTGTAATAATTTTGATTTTAAAAGAATAATTTTCCATCTTTTTGGTAAAAGATGGCCCCAGACGAGTTTCTTGCCGGCTCTTCTCGCTGGGTTAGTTCTCGAACCGGTGGTAGGCATCACGTAGTATCGACGTTCAAAAAGAGTATTTAAAAATACCAATTTTGAATAAAAAATTTTTGATTTGATTTGATTTGACATCCACCGAATATAATGTTAAGAATGATTTTATATTCAGAATGGTCGATACAATAGCGAACGCATTACATAAGACATACATGATACACATTAAGTACCTATTCTAAGTGTGTATTTCATATTTTTACCTCTTTATTTCTCGATCGCGTATTAACGCAAACATTGATTATAACTATAATTATCGCTGTCGACTGTATTAACGCTATTACGCTAACGCAAATCAAACACCCTCACCGCATTGATACGTTTACTTGAGGAGTTATGTAAGCGAGTACGTGACTCGTTATTAATTCTGTAAGTTGAACCTTGTACCCGAACTCCCAAGTTAAGGAAACTCCTAAGTAATAACAGACTGCTGCGGGCCAATTATTTTTAGTTCACTTTTGACTTCACTCTGCTATTGTACGTTATTAAATACTAGCTATTTCGTGTTATGTAATATAGTATCTGGTATCCCACGGGAATACTGCACTTTTTCGGAATAGAAAGTCGCCTATGTTAATCAATGATGTTAATCAAGAGCCTATACTACTACCATACCAAATTTCATCAAAATCCTGAACGGATTCGTGAAACGTATTTTTTCGTGACAAAGTAACAAACATCCATCCATCCATCTATCCTCACAAACTTTCACATTTACAATATTAGTAGAACGTGATGTCTTCAAAGAACTAATTAATTACTAGTTATGTAACAAGTTGTACTCCGTTCAGATTTTAAGTCCAATTTAATCTGAATGTAAGCGAAGAGACAACAATCCTACTAACTATATATAAATATGAAGTTTTGTGAGGATGGATGTTTGTAACTCTTTCACGCAAAAACTACTGAAAGGATTTTGATGAAATTTGGTATGGTAGCAGTTTGAGCTCTGGATTGACACACTTTTTATCCGGATCGCGAAATAAAGAAATACAATGACATGATGACACATTATCTAATGTCATATTTTTTGTTCACGTCTAGATGAAATTGGATCTGAACAGAATATTCGGCGTGTAATCATAGACGAGGGACTTTTAAAGGACTTGTACCATAAACTTATGCCACTTGGAATGGGCATGTCAAGACTAAAAGTGTGTCCATTTTGAATACCTTGGGGCACTCGGGATACGTACAGGTATGTTTAACATGTAACCGTTTAGCATACCATTTTATACAAGTGGCGGTATTATTTTCGTATAATATGAATAATTTTTCTGTCAAATGTTTGTAATAGCCCGTCCTTCGGTTACAAGTCTATGGTACACAGCATCGTTGATATAGGTATTGTTTTTTGAAAATTGTATCTTATAGGTAAGTCCAGTTGTATACAACTGTCAATAGTGAATATGGTGATAATGTATCGATAGTAGCGAAGAGTGTATACTCTTCGCTACTATCGACACATTATCACCATATTCACTATTGACCGTTCAAATTCTACACATTAATTGTTTTGATATAATTAAATTCAATACAGACGGGGGTTGCGGCAAATTGTAACTGACGAACTAAAAATTAATTACTTTTTGACAAGTTACCTGAATCAATTAGTGCGAGAGTTATTGAAAGTTCGACAGTTTGGCAGGCGAGTACTGATGGCGCCGAATTCACTGATCACACATAACCGGGTAAGAAGGCGAAACTTCTTAAAACTTTCTTAATTGAAATACCTTTATTTTGCTAATGGTAAAGGTATATGGTTAACTTGTGGAGAACGGGGGGCCTGAAGCTTCGTAACACTTAGTTCAGTCGTACTTTATTTTAAAAATTTTGAATAGTCCTACTATACGATTATAAATGTGAAAGTTTGTGAGGATGTATGGATGGATGAATAGATGTTTGTTTTTCTTTCACGCAAAAACTATACTTAACGTATTTTGATGAAATTATGTATGGTATGGTAGTAGACACAACATGGTGACCGACGAAGCGTTGAGTTGTTGGTCAGTGAAAAGATTTAAATACGTTATTTTTCGAACTGAACTTCGAAATTTCATTTAAATTATTATATTACTAGATGTTGCCCGCGACTTTGTGCGCGCAAAAGGAAATCACGCGGGAACTGTGCATTTTTCCGCTATATAAAGTAGCCTATGTCCTTCCCCGTGGTCTACTCTATACCTGTGTCAAATTTCGTCAAAATCGATCCAATAGCTTCGGAACCTATTCGATGCAAACAAACATACAAACATACAAACATACAAACTCTCTTTATAATATCAGTATAGATATAATAGTATAGATTATAGATTACGTGAAGCAAACATTTTCAGTTTTAGCAACTTGAGGCGCCGTCTAGCGGCGTCAAGTCGAAAACGAGTTGCCAATTCTACCGCGCGACGAACGCCATAAAAGTATTGGAATGGACCGGCGCCCATCATTATCACTCTGAATTTTGTAAAGAAAGCATCAATTTAAATATTTAGTTGAAATTTTTTAATTAGAATCATAATAATGTACAAGTGTGTGTTATACCTAATTTAGTTTAAATAAATGATTCAAAATAGCATAGTAGTCGTAATTTCTAATATTTACGAGAATTGTGCAACTGGAAAAATGATTTTTTAAATGCTTTGAAATACCTACATAAAATAACCACACACTACCTCAGATTATTATCGCACACACTACCGTGCGTTTGATAGATACTTTTTTGTTACACGTTGTCAATCTGTGACAACATTATATTTCACTGAATTTTTATACTAATAAACTTGTGAACAAACCCGAGCATGACGCCTAAACATTTTCGATAAATACTAAAAAACCGACTCACATTAATCGTAATTAAACTTTTTATCGCGACAAAATGGCTTCGGTACCTTGTATCCTCTTTAGAAACTGCATTTATTCTCTTACTCCAGAGGACGCTAGAATATAATTGCCGACGCGTGTGAGCACGCACGAAGGGTTGTAATTATAGAATTACGTGTTTCAGCTTAAAAGGTAACGCAAAAATAACTTAATAACTGGTTTTTATAACTTGTCTAACTCCGTATTTGTTCGTAAATGTAAAATGCTGTTTAAAATCATCATCATCATCATCATCATCATCATCATCATCATCATCATCATCATCATCATCATCATCTGGTCATGGAATGTTCTGTTCTTGTGCCCAATGTATGGAAGGTAGAGGAAAGGAGTACTTTCTTAATAACATAGTTTTTGTCTATATGTATTTCGGTTCAATAAAAATTATCAGGCAGTACTACTTCCACCTAGCGGGCTTAATACTAATAGTAACTAAAACGGTACAACGCCATCTAGATACAATATCCCGAAACTTAGCAAGACTTAGTTCCAATTTTAGAGTTGCGTATCTATACTATAGTGATGTAACGAATGTCTTTTTTTTAGCATTCGCGAATGCGAATGCGAATGCGAATATTCAGTTTTTGTTAGTATTTGGCGCCAATTTGTCTTGGGCTTGGCGGCAGTCGCGTTCGGACAAGGTTCGTTACGTTCGTATCTTCCGAGTATTGCCGAGTTCATACGAACTCATCTAAATAAAGTGTCATTCATTCCGCTTCGCTCACGCCCGCGTCGGTCGTTTTCTAAACAAGTGAATCATCAATCAAAAATCGAAGTAAAAGAAATAATTTTGTGTTTTTTTGTTAAGTATGTATGTAACTTTTATGGTTTATCGTAGAAGAATAATGTTTTTGTTTAATTATTACTTTTAGTTTTGTTCAAGGTGTTGATATAATTAAGTTCCTAACAACTCAGTTCCTAACCAAGTGATAAAATTAAGACTAAAATTTGAATACGTTACGAAGTTAAGTTACTATTTCTCTAAATAAAAAAATGAAATGAAAGGATTTTGATTTTATTAACCTAATGTTACCTTTAACTTGTTTTTGTTTTCTGATATTCATATTCGCAAAAAATTTGCGAATGCGAATATACAAAAATGTGCGAATATTCGCGAATGCGAATGCGAATGCGAATATTCGTTACATCAGTACTATACTAGTATATATCTGTATGATCTATGCGTGCGTGCGTGCGTGCATGCGTGCGTGATTGTGAGTGTGTGTGTGTTTGTGTCTATTTAAGGCACAGAAAATGACTTGTTTCTTTATTTGAAAATCAAACTCCTTGATATTTGACAGTTCGAACAAGGCGCCTCCTCTTAGGTCCATACTCTTGCTGAAGTTTCCCAACTTTTCAGGACGCAATTTGAGTAGGTGACATGACACGGGGGAATTTGAGGGAACTGATAAGCTCCACTTATGGGCCTCTTAACTATTCCAGACCGAAGTTATAAAAGCTTTTACTGCTAGTAATTACCTAAATATAATATGATCCTTCCAGATTATTTTCCTAGGAAAGATAATAATAAAACCCTACATTTCCCGAAATAAAAATAGCATATGTGTTGCCTTTAGTTACCTTTTAAGGAAAATTAGGCGAATGTGGAAGTCTGAAATTTGGCACAGTTGAAGTTCATATGGATAAGGATTGAAGGTCTGCGATTTTTTTTATGATAATGATTTTTATGATAATATTTAAAAATACATTAAAATTCTTATTAACACACAAATACATTAAAACACACTACTTCAGATTCATATGATATACTACCATGATATGATGAAAACTTGCAGTGTAATATAAGTTAACTTCTAGCTACTGAAAAACAAGTATACTGTTATAATGCATGGAAATATATGTATGGAAAGTTAAGGTCGTAGCTTGCAACGATATTTGCCGGCTCACTGGGCGAGATAACGCTGCGACGACAAAATAATTCACTATCTACTTTATTATCCTTAATTTTACGCTGCTACCAGTATATTCCAGAAAATTATGTGTATGTAATGTAAAGTAAATATGAGATTTTATTCCCCCGACGGGCTATGACAGATTTGATAGGAACGGTCAATGGTTTGAATCTAAATGCATTTAATTCGTTGGTGTATGAATTGAATATGAGTTGTGCGATGACCCAATAAATAGCCACAGGGATGAATATTCAAACGCCCAAAACAAGGACAGCGTTTGACTTAGGAGCTTTTTGGGGTTCCGTAATTACTTATAGTTTCGCTCTGTCCGTCCGTCTATCCGTCCATAACTGAACCTATGCATGTTAGATAATCTAGTGACAAGTTGAACACAGTGACCAGTTAGTATGGGACAATTAAATCGTCGTTTTTAGTATTTTCCCCACAATTTTTCTAACGTTCCTCCTCGTTTTAAGCCTTTCCTGACTTTCACAATTATTTCAAAACCAAAATTAGCCAAATCGGTCTAGCCGTTCTGGAGTATTAGCGAGACATTGGAATTGCAGTCCATTTTTATATATAAGAAGAAGATGATTGTTAATTGATTGACAGTCACAGATTAATTGTACGAGACTGATTTATTAAATGTTTATAAAACAGAATAAACAAATTATAAAAGTCTATATAGAACTATGTATTCTGACCGTCGCTTGTCAATACATATTGGACAATGTGTTGTATGTCAGAAAGAATCTAAAAAATTTCAAAATGAAAAGTATTCAATATTTCTGAAAATCAAAACTTACGCAGACAAATTAAACAAACGAAGACTAATGAAAACACTTGACTTGAACGTGGGCTTTTTTTTCTATGTCACGTCCAAATTACGATTTTTATTATACAAAGAAAAGCCCCATTTTGATTTGAATGCGCGGCGCCGGCATAGAATTCCCTTAATGAGGAGAGCTAAATGAAACGTTTCGTTTTAATTTACCTAAGAGACTAACTCGAAAATTAATTTACAACGGTCCCACTACAATATTATAATAAAACCTTTATTTTAATGTTGTATTTTGGAGAAGCTTATTGTGGTTGTGGGTAAGCAAATGATTAGGTACTTCTCTCCTAGATTTTTCTAAACACATATTAATAAAAATATTTACACCACGGATACGATAATCAATGTTGATGTATTTGTCTGATACGTTGGGAAAGCCACTTGACAGACGAAGACAGTAACATGGATTAGCGTATTCGTGGTGTAAATATCTTATACTTTAAACGAGACAATCTTGTATTTATATAATCGGTTTCTCGAAAACGGCTGCAATTTTTACCATGAAATTTAGTATGCAGGGAGTTTTGGAGGCTAAACGTTGGACTAGCTAGGTCTTATTCCTGGGAAACTGCGCATTTTTAAGATTTTTTTTTTTCGTTTTGTCGTGCAACAATATGTCAATAATTTCGTCTGTATAATGTCAGTCCGATTGGCCGTTAGGTATGAGTATGTATCAGTGGCGTGGGGTTGCTATGACTCCATTTCTATCGGCTTCACTTACCACTAACCTTTTGGAGACCCTCATCCAAATCCCTACTGCTAGGCTGGCTAGGGCATCCCTATGAAGAATAACTAGCATTCGCCACTGTTATGTATAATTTTAGCTTTGTTCGCATATTCTGAATGTGGTAGGTTCTAATCTCGGTCAGATAGATATTTTTGTGATTATTTTTATTCTGATATAAATTTGTCAGAACTCCGAGTAAAGCTCAGTTACCCAGGTACTATTATTAATAAGGGGGAGTACATACAGTATAGTATTATTACTTCATATTAAAATATAATACTAAGCGAAGTGTAATAAACACTACACAGTGAATGAGGGTGTTTGATATTTTTTCTGCCGCTTTTCTGTAGACCCAACGCACACAAAGCTTCATCTGGTGGCGTAAGCGGTGTCAAAAACGGTCAATAAAAAAACGATTATTTTTCTGTCACCAGGCGGCGCTTGGGAGCCCGACGGTCCTTGTCGTGTGCAAAATCTGTCAGATATCTCGAATTTTAAAACTCATTACGTATCGTCTACGCCCACAGCCCATACTTCGTAGCGGCGTAGCTCCCTTTTCGTAGCGCGCTACGGGATTGGTACTATATACATTATGCATTGTATACTGTAGTATAGTTTGCAGTGAGTCATGAGTGCAAATGCCAAAATGGCTTACTTCAATTGGTAAATTGGTCAATTTTGGCATTTACACTTATGACTTACTGCAAACTTAGCTATAAGTATACCGTATAAATGAATCCACTATAGTTTGTATTGTATTGAATTAATAACACATCAGCGCTCATTACATGCAGGCAGCAGGCAGGTATGATTCTGTCCGTCCGTCGCAATTAGTGGGGTATAATTAATGTCCGCGTCACGAGCGCCAGCCGCAGGTTGAATGCCAACGCGAACCTTAACCCTGTAGCAGACATGATTTCATCCTACTATTATAAATTATAATTAAATATATATTATAAATTTACTAATATTATAAACGCGCAAGTTTGTATGTATACCAAGCGTTCAGTAGTAAATAACTACTGAACGTATTTTGATGAAATTCGGTATGGTGGTAGTCTAGACTCTGGATTAATACAGCTGCTTTTTATAGCAGCGAAATGTAAAGTTCCCGCGGGATTTCTTTCACGGCAAGTCACGGGCAACATCTAGTCACTAGATTCTAGTATGTATACATAATTTTATGGATTGTTGAAATTAAATTGGCTTTATATACCTATAGGCTATCCCGAGGGTCAGCAACATGCGGTTCGCTAGCCACATGCGGCTCTATAGATGTGGGGATGCGGCTCTTTTCTTTCCTGAATCGATGAACGAGGATATGGCACCATTTCTATCTCTCAGCGCAACGCAAAACAGTTTGGAATTTTAACCGGTTCTTATTAATACACTAGTTTTTTCCCGCGGCTCCGCCCGCGTAAATATATAGTATATATACTGTACTTTTTCGGGATAAAAAGTAGCCTATATTTTAATCCAGAGCCGAAACTACTACTATACCAAATTTCATCAAAATCCGTTCAGTAGTTTCTTGGTGAAAGAGTAACAAACATACATCCATCCATTCTCACAAACTTACACATTTATAATAGTAGTAGGATAGATTAGGTTTTACACTATTTATTGTTGGCAAGATAAAGTGTTTTGGCTATGGGAAGTGGTTGTCGCGGAGAAGTTATGTAATTTGTAATTGTTGGCTTCCGACTCGCAAGGGTGCCGACCCCTGAGCTAGACTCGTTTAGTTTTATTTCGTCAACTAAAATAGTTTTGTAAAATAAAGTTTAAAATTATACCAATTTAATCGTAAACAAAATGAGAAAGGCGGTAAAAGTTGTCTAATCTCGGCCGGAGTGACGTACGACCACATTTCACCGAGTTTCAGCACACAACTAATCCGTATTTACGGTGTGGCCCCGAAACTTGACAGGTGGCGGCAGAGGCTGGTGGAGTTTAATATAAAACATATATCCAACTAGCGACGTGCAATATTTATAATCGATGATCTCACTTTTCGACGCTAAGCCCTGTCTCGATAACAAATTTGCGCGTAAAAGTTACATCACAATAGCGGGAAACATCCTTAATTCTAGTGATGTGAAATTTTATTATTTAATATGTTATTTTTATGTCAATCTGTTATGTATGTAATGATAGTCAATCTGTTATTTGTAAGTCTACAAATATCACGATTTATTGTTTTTCCAGAGCATATCCTCACCAAATTAAAAAACCAACGCGCTGGTGCCCGTTGGTAATTTTATGTGACACTAGTCTAAATAAACATTTATCTCCTTCTAGCCTCGCTTACTTAGTAACTGGCCTTGTTCAGAAAGAGCGAATTCACTGCGATTTCGCTGCGAAACGGTACGCGCGGATTAGGCACGCGCGTATTCGCCGCGATTTACGCGCGTAATTCGTCCTTTTAGTGAGCCCAAGGCAGGAACAATTGACAGCGACGTAAACGAAACGTTATCGAATGAGAATTGTATGAAATCAGTCAAAATCACGACAGCGCCCATTACAAATATCGTTCAATAACGTTATGTTTACGCCGCTGACAAATACTGCTAGGTTCCCTGGCCAAGGTCTGCCACTGCAGCCGCTGACGTCAAACTTCGTGGCCACAGCGGCAGATCCCGGCGCCACTGTATTTACCGTCGCCGCCGTGTTTACGACGCGCACTCACAAATTGCTACCGATTCCCGAATAGTTTCTGCTATCTGTTAAAGTTATTTTGTCATTCACTAAAACTATTTTGATTAGAAACAAAAAGTATAGAAAACTGCTTCAGGCGCGATGGGCATGTTGATGATGGGCATGCATGTTTTGATTTGGAAAAAAACCATTGAACTCGCGACACTGCTACCGAAACCGGTGCTGTAGGTAGGGTGGGGCGGGCGGGTCGCGCGCCGCATTGTGCGCTATTGTTTTCACTTCTGTTTTTTTATTCTTAGCAGAGTATCCGTCGAATGCTGAAACGCTACTTTAATTAGTGGCACTCGTTAGCGTTTAATTACGTTCAATTTAATTTAATTACGGTAAAGATTCCAACCAATATCAAATTAACTAATTATTTTTCAACTAGAAAGCGTTGAATTCTGTTGCTACTTGAGCGCTAAGCGAGCGCGTGTATTTTATATGAAGGTATTCTAAATATTTTTGTGAAAAAAAATGTGAAACCCAAATCTAATTATCACATATCGACGAACCCATTCCAAATAGTGATGTCCATATCACATATCGATAAATGATCAACAGGTAAGTAGTAATCGGGGATGCCGCGGCGGCGTCGCGTAGGTATGCCGATATTGCGCGATCGACGCGGAATAACCCAAATGCCTTCCGCGTCACTGCTCAACTACTATATTTTCGTAGGTATCTTAATTGTATAATTAAAATCTACGGAATAATGTTATCGACATTCAATACTAGCTTTTTCCCGACGCTCCGTCCGCGTAAATAAAGTATCTCAAGACTTATATACTATATTACAGATAGGGCATTTCGAGGCCAAAAATACTTATGTTTTCAATTTAATAATATAGAGGTCAGTGTTGCTCTGTAAAATACTGCAGAATTATTTTAGAATAATTTATTATACAGAATTATTTTACATTGAGATACTTGGCGTCAACATATCGAGCGAAGTCCAGTTCTGATATCATCTAGAGGGTAAGGCCAAGTTAGCCTCGAAGAAGCTTGGTGTTCTTAACAGAGCGAGACAGTACTTCAGTCCGGACCAACGCCTACAACTCTACAAGGCGCAGGTTCGGCCTCATATGGAATATTGTTCTCATCTCTGGGCAGGGGCGCCAAAATACCAACTGCTCCCTCTGGATCGTATCCAACGAAGGGCCGCTCGAATTGTTGACTGCCATAGTGTTTCAAACAGCTTGGACCCCTTGGAATTACGCCGAGATGTAGCTTCACTCTGCATCCTCTATCGGTTGTATCACGGGGAGTGCTCTGAGGAATTGTTCGGATTCATACCACCTGCAACTTTTCGCCATCGTCCCACGCGAAAAACATACCATCCTCATCACCTTGATGAGTGGCAGTCTTCCACAGTGCACTTTTCGCGTAACTTTCTGCCGCGCACTGTAAAACTCTGGAACGAACTGTCACCAGCAGTATTTCCGGACCTCGTATAGGTTACCTCGTACCTGCAAATCTTCAAGAAGAGAGCGTATTCCCTCTTAAAAGGCCGGCAACGCACCTGCAGCTCTTCTGATGTTGCGAGTGTCCATGGGCGACGGTAGTTGCTTACCATCAGGTGACCCGTTTGCTCGTTTGCCCCCTTATTTAATTTAATAAAAAAAAAAAAAAAAACTACGACAAATTAGTAAAAAAGATGGACGAGATATAATATTATAGGAAAAAGTAATATTACTTTTCGTAGTTTAGTAGGTATATAAATAAATAAATCAAAAAAAAAATCATTAAATTCGGCCCAGTGGCTTCGGAGCCTAATCAATGCAAACAAACAAACAAATCTTTTCTCTTTTTAATATTATTATTATAATTACAGTATGGAGTAGCTTTTGCCCGCGGCTCCGCCCACATAAATACAGTTTCCCACGGAAACATTATAGTAAAGAGTAACAAACATCTATCCATACATCCTCGAAAACTTCCAAATTTATAATAGTCGGAGAAAGTATAGATTAAGTCGTAATTTTAGTAACTCAAAATAGTCTGGAGAGTTAGATGTGATAACTAGAAATAAACATAGTAAAATAATTTTAGAAATACATAAGGAATAATAAACTTACTTGTGATACATCGATTACCAAATGAAGGCGGCGCAACCCTAAAACACCGACTCACGCGCCCCTCCCTAGATTCGAGAACAGTCAGGGCGGATGATGCGTCATGGGTATAATGAAAAATGCGCGTTTGAATTTCGAACAGTGTTCGGTGAATTTGAAAGTTATTAAATTAATGTTGATTTGTTTAACTGTGTTTTTAATTCTCTAACAAATTCAGAAGTGGGATGAATTGTCGCTCACTAGTGGACTTTGTGAATTTTGTGACAAACTAGGTGAAAAGACAAAGAAAATTTGTTTTGGACTTTGGACCGTTTTGCTACCTGTGTTTGTTGTGAAAAGACAACATAACTTTGGTGTTGGACACTTAATAATCCTGATAAGAACCTTTTTCTAACAAAATTTTATGACTGCATGTTATTTTTGGCATGAACTTCCTTATTCTGTGCAATTTGGGAACTTTGGTTAACTATAAGTGTACATTGAATGTGGCTGAACTTCTCTTGCATTGAAAATCGGTCTAGCTTGTGCTACGGAGACAAAAACATTACTGAAAGCCTGCATGTGCATCAACCACCGGTGGAATAAGCTCCTGGCTACTTGGTGAGATTGTTCCTTATCTTTTGTTGGGCTAATACCACATATTTGATAGATGGTTGTATAGTAATTTAAATACATTATTTTAAACAAAAATTGATAACAGTGATGTGAATAATATATGACAATAGAACTAGTTTGTTAACTAAATTTCAATTATTTTAGAGACATAAAGACATTATTTTAAAACATAAATAATTAGTGCTATAGACAACAGTGTTCTAGATTATAATTGACACTTGAACTTTTGCTAAATCAATTTAATTTCAATTATTTTAGTGATACATGTGCATTAATCTAAAACAATAACCGGTACTATAGACAACTATTGTGCTTGACTGTTTACATCTATTCTCTGTATAATTAATTAATAACATGGGTCGGCATAAGAGAAAAAGGTCTAGTAGCTCATCTTCCTCTCCATCTTCCTCTTCTTCTGGTAGTGAAAGATACTCTACAAGTAGAAAACACAAGAAGGAGCTAAAGAGGAAAAACAATCGCATTGAAGCATTGGAAGGATTGATAGGGGAATTAAGAAAGAAAGTTGAAAATACTGAAGGTGCTGCTCGTAAAGTCCAGTCAGTGGTGCGCTATGTAGGACGTAATGATTTTATACCTGAGTTTGATCCACAAGTATCATCTGTCTCAATTGAACATTGGATCCGTAATTTGGAAGGTGTGGCTAGCATGCACTGTTGGGATGAACGCACACTTATATGCAACTGTACGTCCAAGTTAGCTGGCTATGCTAAAACATGGTATGAACGCCAAACTTGCTACGATATTAGCTGGGAAGACTGGAAAATTAAATTAATTACTGCTTTCCCATTTACCAAGAACAAATTAGCACAAATCAGGGAACTTGTTAATCGCATAAGGGCTAAGGATGAAGACCCAATCAAGTTCTATTATGATAAACTTGGTATTGGTATGTCATGTAATATGAGTGATGATGTAATAGCCCAAGCAATTGTAGGAACACTTGGGGATAAATTGTTGGAAGTTGGGGCTTTATCAGCTGGTTGTCACGATACAAACTCTTTGCTTAAATATCTGGCAACAATGAAGACTTCTTCTGATTATGCTGAAGTTAAACTCTCTAGAGTGTCCAATATTGAGAATCATAATCCAAACAAAACGATTAAGTGTTTCTCTTGTGGAAAGGTTGGACACAAGGCTAGAGTATGTGGGAGAAAAATACAAAAAAATAATGATGACCGAAGATGCAAATTTTGTAACAGAACCGGCCATGTTGAAGAGAACTGTTTTAAGAAGAAAAACCAGAGTAAACATTGCTCTTTTTGTAATATCAAAGGCCATTCTATTGAAGAGTGCAGAAAGAAGAAAACTGGACAAGACAAACATATTAAGAAAATCCAAACTGAGATACGTGACACTTCTAATATGAAGTATTTTAAGACCGCTCTTGTGAATGACTCACATGCTGAAGCTTTTGTAGACTTTGGCAGTTCATGCAATACAATGAAACAAAGTTTTTTTGATAAACTTCAACTCAAGTCTACAGTTAGTGAAAATGTTATTAAAGGCTATGGGGATGGTTTGGTTCAGCCGCTTGGACTTACTACTGCTTCTCTGTCTGTTGATGGAGTGGAGATGGAATCCGAATTTTATATAGTACCAAATGAGACGCAGGATTTTGACATCCTAGTGGGCCAACCATTTACTGAGTCACCTCACATATTAATTGTTAAAACATCAACATGCCTTAATGTATATGATAAGGAAATGTCATTAGACATAGTAGAACTATGTGAAAATTTAGAGAAAATTCGCTTATACCCTAATGAAGACACAACATTAAAACCTGGACTGAACAAAATTGTTGTTAGAACTGAACCTGTTGCTAGTGGTGTTATGAGAGTAAAATACAGTGAACAAAGAGAGCCAAGATGTGAAAGAGATGTGATGAGTGAAGAAGTAGAAAGTTGCGATGGTACCACAGTAATTAGACTTAATAATAAAAGTAATGAAACTGTTCAGCTAAATTGTACTGACTGTGTTGCTAGAGCTGAACTACTGGAATATGAAACTGGTGTTTTTAAAATAGGAGAACAATTAACCAAGGATCAAAGGGACACACTCATCTCTCTTCTCGACGAGTTCGATGGTTGTTTCTCTGGGAAAGGAATGGAGTTGGGTAATTGTGCTATCGAGATGACGATCAGATTGACTGAGAATAAAGTCATAAATTACAAACCTTATCGGATGTCCTATCATGAAAGAGAATTGGTCAGACAAATTATCGCCGAGTTACTCGAAGCTGGAATAATAGGGGAGTCGACATCATCCTATGCCAGCCCAATCCTCTTAGTCAAAAAAAAGGATGGTGGATTCCGCCTGTGCGTCGACTACCGGGCTCTGAATAAAGTAACGGAGAAAGAAAGATACCCCTTACCTCTGATACAGGATCTTCTGGACAGGTTGGTTAACAAATCAGTATTCTGCAGCTTAGACCTAGCAAATGGTTACCACCAAATTAAAATATCACAACAATCCAGACCACTCACCGCCTTCGTCACTCCTGATGGACATTACGAATATCGGATGATGAGTTTTGGGTTGTGCAATGCACCGGCTGTCTTTCAGAGGGCTATGAATGAGATTCTTGCTCCTGTCATCCATAAATGTGCCGAGGTTTACATCGACGATGTAATTGTTTGGGGAGATAACGTGGAGGATTGTATACATAACCTACGTCGAGTCCTCGATTTGATCCAAAATGCTGGTGTAAAACTGAAGCGAAACAAATGCTCTTTTCTCACAACGACTGTCGAGTATCTAGGTCATGAGATTTCCGGAGGAGAAATACGACCTTCTCCTCACAAGCTGTCGGCAGTAGCTGATTTTAAAGCACCACAAAATGTTCATGAAGTCAGACAGTTCTTGGGCCTTGCTTCATACTTTCGCAAGTTTGTGAAGGGATTTGCTGCGATAGCTAGACCACTCACATCCCTGACGAAAAAGAGCGCAGAATGGTGTTGGGGAATAGATCAAAACAACGCCATGGAAACTTTAAAGAGGGTATTAACATCAGACCCTGTTCTTGCCATTTATGATCCATCTTGTGAAACCCAGATCCATACTGATGCTTCTAAAGTGGGACTAGGCGGAGTACTCTTGCAGTGTCAGAGAAATGGCGGATGGAGAGCGGTTGCCTATGCAAGTAGACAGACAACAGAAGCTGAAGTTAAATATCACAGCTTTGAACTTGAGGCACTAGCAGTGGTGTTTAGCATCCAGAAGTTTAAAGTTTATGTGTCAGGGTTGAAATTCCGTGTAGTAACGGATTGCTCTGCGTTACGACTAGCGTGGTCAAAGAGAGATTTATCACCTCGTATCGCACGGTGGTGGCTTGATCTACAGGAGTATGACTTCGAAGTAGAGCACAGACCAGGTACTTTGATGTCACATGTTGATGCTCTCAGCCGGAACCCAATCACAGTAAACCACATTGAAGAGAAAACATTCATCGAGGCTCTTCAAGATGCAGATGAAGAAATACAGACGACTCTAAAGAATCTTGATCTTGAGCTGAAAGCTAACAATAAAATTGGTCTTGCTAAGGATTACAAAATTGTTAATGGTTTGCTATGTCGTGTTGTGGATGGTGGGAATAGACCTGTTCTACCCAAAAGTGCAAGGTGGCATATATTTAACACTTACCATGATAAAAGTGGTCATTTGGGGACCGCGAAATGCTTAGAAGCGATCCAAGCTAAGTACTGGTTTCCTAAGATGCGGAAAAATGTGGGAAAATATGTTGCCAGTTGCATGGGGTGACAGTTTACCAAGAAGCCTACCGGGAAGCAACCGGGGTTACTGCATCCAATTCCTAGAGATCCTACACTATTCCATACTATCCACGTGGATCACCTGGGTCCTTTTTGCAAGAGTGGTGGGAAAACATACATCTTTGCTATCATCGACGGGTTCACAAAATTTGTGTGGTTAGAGGCTGTTGCTAGCGCAAATGCTAGAGGCGCGATCAGAGCACTTAATCAGTTCACAAAAGTTTTCGGGTGTCCAATGAGGATAGTCAGTGATAGAGGCACAGCGTTTACTTGTCGAGAATTCGAAGAATATTGTACTAAACTTGGAATAAGACATGTGTTAAACGCTGTTGCTTCGCCCAGAGCAAATGGGCAGGTTGAGAGGCTAAACCGGACAATATTAAGCTCGTTGACCGCATATCTTGGTGAAGAACAAAAAGGATGGGAGGCATATTTGCCCATGGTGCAGTTGGGGATTAACTCAACGATAAGTCAGGGGACTTGAAAATCCCCACTGGAGTTGCTTTGTGGGCTAAGGACGCGTTTAGCTGGAGAATTAGAAGGTGCCCAACACACGACTGATGTGAAAAGGCTAAGGGAAGAGGCAGCTGAAAAAATAAAACGAAATGCTGCCAATATGAAGGCACGTTCTGACAAGGGCCGACGAGAAACAGAAACCATACCCTTGGGTGCATTGGTCATGGTAGAAAGGAAAATATTACGGCCTGGCTTGACCAGTGGAAAGTTGGTTCCGCGTTATGCGGGGCCTTATAAAATCACTGCGGTTCTTTCTAATGACCGCTATGAAGTAAGCTCAGCTGCTAAGGGCAGGAAAGCTTATAAGAGCGTGGTTGCTCGTGACAAGGTCAAGTTATGGCGTCCCAGGCAAATGACCTCAGATGATGACTCAGAATAAAACTCAGAGGGTTGGTGTGTTAATGGAAGCAAAATGTGAATGCTGCCCACGGGGCTGACCTTTATTTACAATAAGCCTATTATCTGCTATATTTCGCCTTCGGGGCTGTATTTTGCTCTAGGGGCTAGTCTTGCCTTCGGGGCTGTATTTTGCCTTAGGGGCTGGTCTTGCCTTTGGGGCTGTAATTTGCCTACGGGGCTATGATTTGCCTACGGGGCTATGATTTTCCTACGGGAATATGATTTGCCTACGGGGCTATGATTTGCCTACGGGGCTTCGCTCTGCCTACGGGGCTATTCTCTGCCTTAGAAGCGGCTACGCTTGCCTATGGGGCCTACTGCTGCTGGAAGCTTCACCAAGTCTTCGTGGCTGCTGAAGGCAATCCTTCGAGGCCGAAGGAGTGTACAGGATGGCCGAACTGATACATCGATTACCAAATGAAGGCGGCGCAACCCTAAAACACCGACTCACGCGCCCCTCCCTAGATTCGAGAACGGTCAGGGCGGATGATGCGTCATGGGTATAATGAAAAATGCGCGTTTGAATTTCGAACAGTGTTCGGTGAATTTGAAAGTTATTAAATTAATGTTGATTTGTTTAACTGTGTTTTTAATTCTCTAACACTTGGCATATACTTTTTGTAATTATTTGAATCTTGTTAACACAGCGAACAACAAAATTTAGATTTTTATCCAAATAATCCGATTTAAATTAATAATACAATTATTAAACTAACTTATTAAAACAATCAACATAAATCAGATTAAACTTTAGGAAATTAAAAATAAACATCGGATTCGATTCCGTTTTATTTATCTTACAGGAATTAAAGTGTTAACAGAGAGAATCACTTAACAAATCCCCCCATCACTCCTGTCCGTAACACTAATTTCCTGTAATGGAAAACAAAGTAGAAGGGTTCGGATATCGATCTAATTGATATCGCAATTTATCTACAACCTTCGGAAACGTCACTCATTCGTTTTAAATGTTTTATTTTAAACTACTACTGAACGATTTCACGTGCGCAAAAGTAGATCTTGAGAAACAGAACCGTACACGGTTTCCGCAAGATCTACTTTTGCGCAAAAATGTATTTTTCCGCGATAAAAAGTAGCCTATGTAAGGACACAGAAGTTTAAGATTGGACCATGGGGAAGGCCCCATGGTCCAATCTTAAACTCGGTTCCGCCGAATTTCATCAAAATAGTATTTCCATAAAATCCAGTAATTTCGGAGTATATTCAATGCAAACAAACAAACTTTTCCTCTTTATAATATAAGTACAAACAAGATATTGCCCGCGACTTCGTGTGTGCAAAATGAATGTCCTTCTCCATGGACTCTATATTATATTTGTCAAGTTTCACCTAAATTGGTCCTGTAGTTTTGGAGCCTACTCACTGCTAAAAAACAAACATACAACCAAATCTTTACTCTTTAAAATATAAGTAGGTATCAGTTGCGAAGCGTGAGCTGGGTGGTGACTGGTAAGCCGCGTATGTTAATATCTATTGTAATACAGAACAACGATACTTTATTTTTATTGCAATTAGCTCCATCTATCGGGGGTATATAATATATTGATAAAGTTGTATGCGCGCCTTCCCACTGGTAGGTATAGATATTTCTCAAGTGAGTCTGGTGGCTAATTTGAACGTTGCCTGATAGGGTGATTAACCGTTTCCTAAAGGATTACAAGTTGAAGGATTGTCAAACGCTATAGTTACGTTTTAAATGTAAACTAATTATGATTCCAATTACAATATAGTGCCAACAAACACGTCATATTTATATACAGCGGAATTAAGTTGAGAATCAATGAATACTAAAGCACGCGAGGGATCAACTAATGTATCTCGTGAGGACACCGCGGTAATTATGTCAAAACATAATATTTGTCTTGGCGGAATTTAATTAGAAGAGTTTAAAAACTTTTGCCTTTACAGAAGGGCTTTCCAACCTTTTTCGGGGAAATTCTGACGGAATATATTTTTTTTCGTGCGTACCTTTTTCAGCGTGTTTATTTTCGAAAGACAAAGAAAACAATCCAAAACAGCCACGGTGGACGTTTAATTGATGCCGTAAATTGAATGTGAAAGGTTTTTTGTGTGAAAAGAGCGTATTAACTTCATGTTACTAGGAGCTCAAACTGAAGACATCTTACGCAAATAACATAAGCATGCAGGATCTTTTTAAAGGCCACTCAGGGTTTGACAAAAGTTACTGTTGAAAACTAATTTAAAAAATATGATGGTAAGGAATACAAAGTTGAAAGTGTACAACGAAATAATTACTTTTTCAAATGATAATTAATTGTATCCACCAGTCGAGAATACCAGATTTATTTGAATGCATCCGAAGACCAAACTAAAGTCTGTGGACTTAGCACGAACAATTAACAACGATGTATTCGTAACTTTATCTAATTTTGACCAGATTAATAAGTCAGAGGTTAACCAGAATTATGCCAACAATCTGGAATCACTCTGTATTCACACACACTTCATTAATGTTCTTTTTAAAAATATAAGAAACGCTACCCCAGGAGAATCCTACGAAACACAGATTGAATAGTATAAATAACAAAATAACACATAAAAAAGACAGACATTCACCCGTGTAACAGCGGGAACTAAACCCACCTGCCATGGACCTTCACCATTCACCTGTGTAACAGCCGGAACTAAACCCACCTGCCATGGACAGACATTCACCTGTGTAACAGCGGGAACTAAACCCACCTGCCATTGACAGACATTCACCTGTGTAACAGCGGGAACTAAACCCACCTGCCATGGACAGACATTCACCTGTGTAACAGCCGGAACTAAACCCACCTGCCATGGACAGACATTCACCTGTGTAACAGCGGGAACTAAACCCACCTGCCATGGACAGACATTCACCTGTGTAACAGCCGGAACTAAACCCACCTGCCATGGACAGACATTCACCTGTGTAACAGCGGGAACTAAGCCCACCTGCCGCTAGTCCACTCTCCAGCTGCTCTGGTGCACACCCTGCATCCTCCGGGAAGAAGCCACATTTTCATTTTCATTAGTGGGTCAGACCCACAAGTCAATCAAGTGCAGCTCGTGCCAGTTACTGATAATTTTTCGCCGGTCGGTTCTTTGTACTTAATTATCAACATTTATCTACACTTAACATAGTATATAGTACCTGGGTAACCGAGCTTTGCTCGGAGCTCTATTAGTTAAAAAAAAGAATCACAAAAATATTTTACCGGGGTTAAAACCCACCACCACATTCCGAATTTCCGAACAACCCAAAAGTTAACCAAACTGCCAATCGGACAGACATTATAGAGTCGAAGTTATTGATATATTGTTGCATGACGAAAGTAAAAACATTAAAAATGTGCAGTTTCCCGGAGAAACCTAGCTAGACCGATTTTTCTCCCCCAAAACTCCCTGCATACTAAATTTCACAGTAATAACACACAGGACTTCTTGCACTATTTCCACTTTAATAAGTATTTTACATTAATTTTAATATATTACACGACCGGTTTCGACAAAGTCATCATCAGGCGTGTGTGCTAGTGCAAGAAGTCCTGTGTGTTATTACTGTGAAACATGAATTTCCATCAAGAACCTACAGTACAATCAATAACATACTAAATTTCATGTAAGTACTTGCAGCCATAGCCGAGATTACGATTATATATATATATAACGTCTCCGAAAATCAATTACGGATACTCCGGTTACACGATTCACTGCTTGTGTAAAGACGTTTAGGCAAAAAAATATTTCTCATATTCAAAGTAAAAAATCATCTAATGTATGGGCGACTCTCCGCTAAACGGAAGCTCGCCCATATAAAGAAATGATATTTTTTTCGAGTAGGACGAATATTTTTTTGCCTAAACGTCGTCACATAAGCAGTAAAACATGTGCCCGAAATATCCGCAATTGATTTTTCTACACTTTATATACAAAATTGTCTCGTTTAGGTAAAGTATAAGATTTATTGGAATGAGTAATTCATTACTTTTCGATATAAGTAGGTACAATTTGAAACTATTCATCCAAAGGCAAATGCGACATCGACAGAGTACCGAGAAATGGCAAACAGAGAGAATAAGGAGAACGGACTTTAATATTTTTTATTTATACCTAGACTGCATTTATTTATAAACTATTTAGAGAGCATCCATCACAGACAAAAGACTGCTTGCTATAAGTTTGTATGAAATATCACAGACGGCTATGATACTATATATTATTTTCATATTACATACTGTAATATGAAGTATAATTTATTTTATTTTCTATTTTTCAATTATTATTTATTCAGACACACAAAAAGTATATACAGAACAATATTAATACATAATTATATAATATATATTACGTCAATCTAATCCCGTGCTAAGTTGAACTTGTGTTACGGGTATCAGACAACAGATATATATTTTAAACTATATACACACAATTTTATACTATACAATATTCATAAATCTTATTTTCTATATTATTTACATTCACTCTTGCACACACACTGTAGTTTATCACGTATTGTCTTTTTTCGGCGACGTGATGCGCGCTTCGTTGGGG
This sequence comes from Phengaris alcon alcon, assembly GCA_037179445.1. Classification (NCBI taxonomy): domain Eukaryota; kingdom Metazoa; phylum Arthropoda; class Insecta; order Lepidoptera; family Lycaenidae; genus Phengaris; species Phengaris alcon. Next base: position 71,015 of record JAYRCH010000251.1, on the reverse strand, counting down.
AGCCTTCCCCGAAATCTCCGGTAGACCACGTCTGTCGGCCAGAACTCCTCCACCTCGAAGGTCGGTAAAAGGTGCGTCGGTACTTTCACCACAAAGGAACTGCAGTTGACCTGCGGCGAGACTCGAGACGCTCGACCTTAGGGGTCCCATACACGGTCCGGTTTTCCTTCAGTTCAACCTGAACGGATGAAAATTCGAGATCGCATCAGTCAGCCGGATGGACTGAAGCGATTCATTCCAGTGTTGCCAGCTCAGTTTTTGCGAAACTACTAAGCTCGAGTCGATTTCTACTAAAACTACTAAAAGAATACTGAAAACTATTAAAAAAGCTACTCAACTTAGGAATCCCTTAAGCCCCCAAAAAAACACTGCATTTTAGGTTTTATTATATTTGTATTTTATTATTTATTGAATTACATTATAAATTTTATCGCTAAATTAAAATATACTAGGAAATAGTATATAGTAATTAAAAGGGTAGTTTTAAGAAAATTACGGACGAATGCTACGTTGTTTTATTATGATCTCTGATAACTGATCTCTGGGGTATGTCCACAAAAGTTATAAAACCAGTAATTGACATCATTGCCCCTCACCTAGCATTAGTTTTTAATAATTGTATTAAAAGTGGCGTGTTCCCTGACTTGATGAAGCACAGCAAGGTGATGCCTCTCTTTAAAGCTGGGAATAAATCAGACCCAGCTAACTATAGACCAATATCCATATTACCGACTTTAAGTAAAATTTTTGAGAAAATTATTCTAAATCAATTACTTTTTCACTTCAACTCGAATAATTTGTTACATAGTAATCAGTTTGGTTTTACTAAAAGTCGGTCCACAACAGATGCAGGCATCAGTCTTCTGTGCAGTATATTTGAAGCTTGGGAGAGGTCACAGGATGCACTTGGTATATTCTGTGATTTATCCAAAGCATTTGACTGTGTGGAGCATGATACGCTGTTCAGGAAATTATACCATTATGGTGTAAGGGGCACGGCACTAAAGCTTCTAAGCTCTTATCTAATAAATAGAACACAGACTGTAGAAGTTAATTCCAAAAGGTCTAATGGTACTAAAATTAAACTAGGAGTACCACAGGGGTCTATTTTGGGCCCTTTTCTATTTCTCATCTATATAAATGATCTACCTTATCTAGTTAATGATAAGCATGAGATAGTACTTTTTGCTGATGACACTTCACTAATTTTTAATGTGAAGCGACGACAATCTAACAATGACGAGGTAAATAGTGCTCTCTCAAAAATAGTACATTGGTTTAATGCTAATAATTTACTGTTGAATTCTAATAAAACAAAATGTTTAAAGTTCAGCTTGCCAAATGTTACGCAGGCACAAGCCAATATACTATTAAATAATGAGAAAATGAAATTAGTAGACACCACTGTATTTCTAGGTATAACATTAGATAGTAAGTTACAGTGGGGACCACATATTGCTAAATTGGCAGATAAGCTGAGTTCTGCAGCATACGCTGTTAAAAAAATTAGAGAAATTACCGACATAGAGACCGCGCGATTAGTTTACTTTAGCTATTTTCATAGCATAATGTCGTACGGCATCCTCTTGTGGGGAAACGCTGCGGACATTAATACAATATTTGTGCTGCAGAAACGTGCTATACGTTCTATTTATAAGATGTCGACTTTTGAATCTCTAAGGGAAAAGTTTAAAGAAATAAAAGTTCTGACCGTCGCATCTCAATACATTTTGGAAAATGTGTTATATGTAAGAAAGAATCTAAACAACTTCAAAAAGAAATGTGATAATCATTGTGTAAACACTAGAAATAAGAACAAGTTAGATATGCCAGTGTTCAGACTAAGCAAAGTTAGTAAATCCTTTAAAGGCCAATGTATACGCTTATACAATATAATCCCAGAAAAGGTTCAAAACTTTCCCATTAATAAGTTTAAAAAAGTAGTTAAAGAGCGTTTGTGTGCCAAAGCGTATTATAAAATTAATGACTTTATTCAAGACGGCACACCTTGGGAATAAGGTGGCTCCTTATCTTATCTTATTATTTGTTACATAGCATAAGTAAACATTGTAATAATTTTGATTTTAAAAGAATAATTTTCCATCTTTTTGGTAAAAGATGGCCCCAGACGAGTTTCTTGCCGGCTCTTCTCGCTGGGTTAGTTCTCGAACCGGTGGTAGGCATCACGTAGTATCGACGTTCAAAAAGAGTATTTAAAAATACCAATTTTGAATAAAAAATTTTTGATTTGATTTGATTTGATTTATGATAAGATGTCAATTTTTTTTTAATTTTTTTTATGCCTAACCTAGGCCATTTTGCGTATGATTACTGTCTGGTTATTTCCTACTAAAACACTACTAACAACTTAATCCCTACTAAGGAGGGAATAAAATACTTAATTTAGTAAACTTTATAAAATAACTAAGTTGGCAACATTAATTCTGGGCTGAACGGATGGACTGAACGGACCATGTGTGACAAATCGCTTGTAGCAAAGCTATATTTTTAACGTAGTTAATATAGCTAATAACGACGCTTCTAACGTCATTTATTAGCTGTTGTTGCTAATTATAATAGCTAATTTATACTAGACGACGCCATCTATTAGCAAACGTTTCTAACTGGAGCTTCATCTCCAATATTTCTTTATTGTGGCATATTGATTATGTATTACTGCTAGTTGTCAGCTAAAAAAAAAAACAATATGATAGTAAGGGTATATAAGGGCTGTCGCGAGATGACAGTTCCTTTCTTTTGCTGAATCCATTTATTCAAGTTTTTCTGGATACAATTGTATCATATATTTTTAATCCCGTTTTCACGGTGAGTTTTTTTATATCTGTGTTGTGAAGTTTTAATTTGGTAAATCACGCTTGTATTAAAGCACATTATTTTTAATGTAAATTATCACATTGTAAAATTAGTTGTCAAAATTTGATTGGCCAAACCACGTGCTCATTCTTCCCGTTTTGCATTGATATAATATTAGGATGTTTGTATCCATACTTTAATTGTTCTTTATATCATCTTTTATTTTGCTTACCCTTTATTTTGTGATGGTCACACAGCCCGTGATTTTGATCGTTTGGGGTTAAGATCACGCCGGCTCGGCTGTGGAACTCCTACTCCACGTTTTTTTATGGATTTTCCAGGGATCTATACTCCGGGTTCAAGGCACCGTTTTTTTATGGACTTGGTTTTCAAACATCCGGATTTCTGAGTGCCGCTAGTTATTCCGGACTGAACTGACTGGTTTTGGAATCAGTCTGCACCGCCCCTTGGACGATCTACGTCGCGGTGAACAGAGAGACGCTACCGGAAGTTGAAGCCCCAACTCGCTCTCGCCACGTGCTACACTCCAGGACCCAGCTAAGTGCCCACCTGGTTAAAGCCCCTCCGTTTCCCACAGACACCAAGAGACTAAACCAGATCGTTCGGTCTTCTGCCCACGACCCCTTAACTTAATATATTTGTCACGGTAATCCCTAGTTTTATTTACTTTTACCCGTAACACGCTTCAGTTCTCGCCAGCGCTGCGGCCGTGCGGGCATGTATTGTGTATAAGCGTAGTGAGTTAACAATTAATAAACACGACCGTAGCTCGCGGCAACCCAGAACGAACTGATGCGATTTTTCCGTGTGTGTGCTCGAATCCGTTGAGGCCGAAATGACGTAATTTGGGTCGGATGCGATTTTTTCCGTGTGTGTGCTCGAATCCGTTCAGGCCGAACTGACGTCAGTTCTAACTGAAACGATCGGCCTCTCGTCTGTGGGATCATTTAGGGTGAATGACGTCTTCTTTCGGACGTCTTTTTTCGGACGTTATACATATGTACATATTATATCCAGGTATCAAAGATAAAATTTTATAGAGTCTTCGACGTCTGTGACGCCCTTAATGATTCCTAGTTAGGCATAAAGCTAAACAGTATAGTTTTTTTTCGTTTCGCTGTCTGGTGACAGAAATAAGTATACCTACGGACATCGAAAATTTTGTGTCTGGAGAAGTATCCACTACAAGTACTTTTATTATAATATTATTATGACCTATATAATATTTTAAGTAAATAATATACATACTTATTACTCTCTTTACAATTTTATTGTGCGTGTATTCCAACCATATTCGTATAGTTAGAAGTGAAAATCTTCGAAGAAAATAATGAATTTAGTAACAGACTAGATGCATCCCACATTACAGGAAATCCCGCAAAAACCATACATTTTACCGCCATAAAATCTTTCCCCATGATCTACTTGATATATGTGCCAAATTTCATGAAAATCGATCCAGTAGTTCCGGAGCCTATTCAATGAAAACAAACAAATAATTAAATCTTTGCTATCTATAATATTATTAGCATAGATTATATATCTACTTAGTACTTAGTAAACGCTAGTAATTATATGTGGGCAGAGATAAGTGTGTTAACCACACTTGAAAACCTAACTCATTATAAACAAGCGAAGTGAAGCACACAGGTACTCACATAATAGAACATGTAGACTGTAGAGGTATGTAATAGTGATGTAACGAAAATCACATTTTAAAATCAAAATGGCTGCGTAAGGCGTGAACTCTCTGACGATTACGGATGCGTGACATCACTGGCGTCTAACGTAAGTCATTAGGTTTGTATTTTACGTTACACTGTCTTGTTTACCGATATTTGCGGTGCTTTAATGATATATGTGATATTTGCGAAAACGAATGTTTACGGACACGATCACACGGATCCAAATAGTTGCGCATACGGGTCCGGATAGTTTCAGATACGAATCCGTATAGTTACGGATACGGATTCGTGACATCACTGGCGTCTAACGTAAGTCATTAGGTTTATATCTCGCGTTACACTGGCTGGCTCGTTTACAAGGTGCTTATGAGTCTAACTGAGGATGCGGTAAATAACGCCACCTGAGACCTCGCCGGTAAAGCGCTGCACACACACGTACACGGTATTACAGACTTCCCAAAAGGTTGGAATTTATTTCTAAAAGCGTTTGTGACTGTTAGGTTGGTTAAAACATTATGTAAGTTTTTTTTAATATTTAGTTAAAGGGTAGGTACGTACTGACTAAAGGTGACTAAGACTGACTAATGATTTCTAGTGACTGAATAATGTGCTATGGCATAGATAGCACTTTTGTAGGAAATAGCTGTCTTTTTGTTGCTTATATTTAAGAGTATATTCACTCTAGAAAGTTTGGCGACTGACATTTTCTGTTTGTGGCTCGTGTTTTCTGGCTCGTTTAAAGTATAATATTAAAATCTAATAAAATGTTTAGGAATATTTACTACTCTTAACTAATAAATGAAACATCAAAACTCTTTATTCACGATGAACGAGAGAATACACTTGCGAGTTCACAAACAGAATATAATTTAAAATTATGAGCTAAAGATTTGTTTGTAGAGTTCATCCAATGTGAACGTGTGAAGAGCTGAACCCTACCTGTAGATAAAGCACGACGTCTGAAACAATCCTTGGGCTCAAACCACACTGGATTGGCAGCGAGACGATCTGTTAATAACAAGACCATTATCTTATACTTTAAACGAGACAATCTTGTATATACATAATCATGTTCTCCAAAACGGCTGCAAGTATTGCCATAAAATTTAATATAATTTAATAAGGAGTAAGTGAGGTAAGAAAAATCGATCCAAACAGGTCTTACCCCTGGAAAACTGCGCATTTTTAAGCTTCATTTGTGTTTTATTTCGTTGTGCAACAATTATATCAATAATTTCGACTCTAATATGTCAGTCCGATTGGCAATTCTCAAAAATTCGGAATGTGGTGGGTGTGGTAGGGTAGGGTAGATATTTTTTTTTTTGGGATTTTGTTTTAATTCTTTTTAATCTAGTAGAGCTTCGAGCAAAGCTCGTTTACACAGGTACTAAACTTTATGTTAGTCACTCTAACGGTGAAGGAAAACTGCACATGGTTGGCCCCAGACGTATTGACCAGTCATTCCTCTGGACTAGGCTGACTATGTTGTGAGAATGCCGTATGTGCTTGGGTAACCATGCGACATTCAAAAACAGACTATCCCAGGCACTACAGTATTTCAAGAGTGGTTACTTCGCTCGGAGAATACTGTATAAATCATCCAATAACGGATGAAAAGGCCCAAGTTTTTTAACTTTATGTGCAATGTAATAAAATATATAGAAACCCTTGACTACTTGAAACCACGAGACTGCTCGATCCGGCCCGAGCTCCGCCAATTACGAATGTATGTAATAATATTATTTAGTTACAGTAAAAATTTATGTATACAACAGTGCCGTGGGGTTCCTATAACTCCATTTCTATCGGTTTCACTTACCACTTACCTTTTGAAGACCCTCATCCAAATCCCTACCTATTATACAGGCTGGGGCTTCCCCATGAAGGAGAACCGGCCTTCACCTATGGTATACAGATACAATAGTTGTATTCAAAAATAACAAGTAGTTATAATTTTACATTCAATCAAAGTTCGCAAAATTCGAGTCCCGCTAACTGTTATGTAGCGTGACGTCACGATATAATTAGGCCCTGATTACTCGAAAGTGGTTCACTTAATTGAAAAATCATGTATAAAACCTCACCTTTATTCCAAAAGACTTATTCGACGATACCCCTCTCGACTGGGTGTAGAATGTAAAAATAATCATTACCACTTTCCACGGATCCACCCCTAAAATATAAAATTATTATTATTTTATAATGCCAAATAAAATCTATGCGCTAACTGTGACTGTACCAAATTTCATCAACTTTCATCCATCATAAGGCAATGCTGCGGTACAGAGTAGCGTAGGAGTTGTGGTATGACGTCACCGTTCACTGAACTCGGAAGGTAGCAATTACTTCACCGTTTACGAGTATTTTTTATTTTCCACGGAGAATACAGAAAGCTACATTTATAATTAGTGAACATTAAATTGTTTATTCCGTCAAGCGTTACCATAACGTGTAACATTGCACATAAAGTTTCTGGCTTGTTATTGAAATCGTCTCGTCGCCGCCAGTTCGGTGTACGCTAGTGACGCTACATTAACTTCACCTGTCGATTCTAGTCCTTTCTATTCCCGTGTAATGGCCGTGATGTATAGGTAATATAGCTTCGGTGCTAGGTATTATTTTGAAGTCTTATTATAATTATTTAGAGGGCGTCCATAAGCTGCGTAAGACGTTTTTAAGGATTGTTTTAATATTCCTTTTTTTATTTGCCAAACTTTTGAATTTTTGAGACTATTTCTGCCATGCAAGAAATTACGTGATATTAGCTGAGATCCACCCCCTCCCCATGTGAGATTTGGTGAGATTCGGCTCGACTTTTGAGACGCACCTAACTTACAGCTAATCTACAGCTGAACAGCCAGTACAAATCACTACCATCTTACACTGAGACGCGAGGCGGCGCGGAATTTTTAAGATTCGAAATTAAAGAATATAATCACTACACAAATAAAGTTCAATTTTGAATCGCTGTCTTAGAAATTCCGAGGCGTGTCGCGTCTCGTTGTGAGCTGATCGTTAGACGAAATAATGTTAATATTATTAAAGTCTGTAAAACAATCCAGTATACGGATGTCGGATGTCAGATTGAAAAAAAGAAAATTCATTGATTGAATTGAGAATCAGCAATTTTGTAAATAGGTGTGATACTGTAGGGATTAGAATACCTACATAGCACAAGTAGCTAAAATAAATTCGTGCATAGTTTGAAACTGTACGTCAACATTTGAACTCGGTTATAAATTATAATGTGATTAAAATAACAACTCTGCGATTAAGCAGACCTTCCGAAAATTTGAACTCTGCTTAAATATTACACACAACTGAGCTCAGAGTGAGAAGTGGGGTAAATACACAAGGGTCTAAATCAATAGTTTGGGACTGGTTTCAGTAATGTAATAAAAAACCGGCCACGTGCGAGTCACTCGCGCATGTAGAGTTCCATGCCAACTGCGCGCATGTTTACTTAATATTTCGTTACTTTTGAACAAAAGTTTCCAAGTAAGCGCATTTTACAAGTTCAGTATCTACAACTCCTAAAGTAACAAAGTGATATAAGCTGTTATAGTAATTTTCCTTCGAAGTTTATCACATGGACATCACGAATTTTTGCAGATTATTCGAGCCAGCCGTTTAGCTTCTAGAGTATATTTCTGAAACGGCAAAAGCGTCTTAGCAACCGCGCAATGTTTCTAAAAGACCTACTTAATGAAGTATCATTCAAGCGTGTGAAAAAAATCATCCCCACTTTACGTGTCGGGGAGGTACCCAAAAAAATTTTTTTTTCGTGATTTTATATTAGCACTTCGTCGACGTAAATACACGTCATATCCATAAAAGTTTCACCTCTCTATCACTAACCGTTTGGACGGTAAGCTGAAGACGGACGGACGGGCATGACGAAACCATAAGGGTTCCGAGACGTGAACTACGGAACCCTAAGAACGTACGGGTACATACAGTATTAACGTATTATATTATCAATATTATTCAGTAATATTAATATAACATTATATAACGCGATAACATTTAAGTACCTATAAGTAATATATAACAGTGCATTTTTTTAAGTTTTTAAGATTCTTTATTTTCATATATTGTAAATTCTGTATGGGAGCACCTTATCGATTAAATTGAAAAGTTTAAAATTTTGTAAAAGAACGCTAAAATAAAATAATTTCAACAATTTTTGTTACGAATTCTCTTACAACACCAATTTTCTTACAAAAACACCTCACTTTAAAACTCAAGATAACACCTCGGATAAAGTTCCCAACGATTCTTCAAATACTTTTGCAATTTACCTTCTCAAGTTAATTATAATCATTGTTGCAATAAAATCTTTTATAACAAAAGACAATCTGAATGCTCACAAATTGAACGTTTAAGATTCAGGAGGAATACGCGTTCTTGAACGAACTTAGTTTCGATAACTTTCATATTTTTACGTTCCAAGAGATTTTGATTGGCCGTTTTCTTTTAAATACTCGCTTCTTTATAAATAATTAATTTAGCGTTTTATAAGGCACACGACGAGACGCGACTCGACGCGGCTCTGCATTTTTAATATAGCCAAGCCAAAATTTCATTGCACGGGCGCGATCGGAGCCTTCGACATTGACTTTGATTGACTTGAGATTCTAACTCCGTGGTATATTTTTGTGTACTGAATAAAGTTCAATTTTTAACAGCTATCTTAAAATGCAACACCGCGTCACGTCGCGTATCGTCGTAGTGTGAATTGTCCCTAAGTCTTAATAAGTATTCTTATATAACCGAATGCGAGAGATATCATGGCCGATCTGTAATCTCGACGGCCGTACGGTAGATGATGTTTAGCAGTTTACTTAATCGTGTACAAGATTTGTTTGCATTATAGCGGCGCGGTTTGGAAGAATGTCCATCTGCACAACATATCATCTTTTGTACCGACTGACTGTAGCTAGCTGGGCCACTAAAAGACACTGGACCTGTTTCATAATCTACGGATAAGTGTCAGATTGCTTATTAGCATGTTTTGTCCCTGTCGCTCGATATAAAGTAAGCAGCGACAAATCTTCCGTACAGCTATTCGGCACTTAGGGCCTGCAGGTCTAAAATGGTCACATTAACTGAATAGTATTAAATCATGTATTGAAATTGAATAAGATGATGTTTCATAATACGATTCACATAATGTGGCCATTACCCATTTTAGACCTGCTGTTTTACAATCTATTAATCTAATTTAATATATAAACAAAGCAGCTACAATACATCCGAATTAGCTATTCGACACACAGGGATTCCTGTTTCACAATCATGTGATAAGTGTCACATAGCTTTTTTGCATTCGTTGTCTCTATCGCTCCATATAAAGTAAGCAGCGAAAAAACTTCCGAATAAGCTATCTGACACTTATTAGAATATTGTGAAACACTAATAATAATTTGCTGATCAACCATATCTATGATATCTCAAAAGACTTAATTTCGTAATGCTCGTGTATATAATTTCCCAACGAGAGTAGGTAGGACCACCGACATAATTATGGGAGGAAATTCCCATATAAGGCAGGCAGGCTTCCCCTATGTGGATGGGGTCTATGGTGGTAGGCAGAGGCCACAGACTAAATCTGTAGCCCATTTCTTGCCCTCGCCCTTACGGGACGGCGAGCCACGTAGTAAAGGAGTTTATAATTCGAGCTCAAATCTACTTTCAATAAATTGGTTGTCAAACAAGATGGAGGAAAGTTTAACCGTCGGTACAAATGTACAAGATGGACCCTCGGCGGTTGTTCCGGAGAGTTCGGTCATTAAATTTGCGTCAATTTGACGTCATTCGTCGATCATATTGTTGACCATTTCACCCTGACATTTATGTAATTTTACATTGATCTATTTCTTATGATTTAAACGAGTAAATCTCGGAAACGGTTGCGTTATTTCCATGAAATTTAGTATGGGCGAAAAATCAATCCTGGTCTTATCCCTGCGCATTTTTAAGTTATATATGTTTGTTCTTTCGTCGCGTAAAAAGATATGAGAGATTTGGATTTCTAAATGTCAAATCTGGTTGGTTCATAGATGTAATATATTAAAAAGAGGTAGATATGGTACGAGTGCGCAAAAAGTGAAGACTCGAAACTGCCCGAAGTCGGGCAGTTTGTGGTTAGTATGCGACGAGCCGGTCGACGAGGAGCACGTACTACGCGTCCCGTGCGCCTTGCACAAAATGCCATCGCGTGTCTATAAAATCTGTAAAAACCATAACAAAAAAGTGAATAAAAGTCAATTAATTTCATTCCACATGTTTTATTACTATCAGTCAAGTATTTTCTTAAAATATATATTTTTAACAATAAACAATTGCAAGAAAATACTTGACAGTATATGACGTAAGAAAAAAGGAAAGCAATGTGAATATGTACTTTTTTTGGGAATCTAATAAGGATGCATGCTTTTATGCCATAGAGTAACTATTTACTCTATGGCGGTACTCTATGGTAACTATTTACTCTAGAAGTCGAATGTCGGTAGTTGTACAGAATTGCAGACCGTTCATTTATTTTATTTTATATCTAGCTTTAAAGATGTTTTGATAAGCAAGACGAAAAGAATTAAATTATATCGTTCAATCAGTTAAATAAATATTCTTAAAATTTAAAACAAAATGTTCTTAAAATTGTTAAACTACAAAACCGTGAGTTGTGAGATGTTAAACAACTTAGAACGAACTGAGGGCCAAACAGTAACAGTAAAGTAACTGCTATTTTTATTTACTTAAAATTTATCAATCTTAAATTTTTCTTTAAGGTTTCCAAGTAATGAAGTAGGTACGAAACAAGACTGGATCGCAATAGTCCGCGAACATAGAGATGAAGACGGATGGGTGCCCTCAAAAAATAGTAGAATTTGTAGCATACATTTTAAATCTATAGACAAATATACTTCTAATAAAGGTTACGCTCTTCTTAAAAAAAGTAACTTAATATTTATTTGTTTTTTTTTTTTATATTTTGATTGTTAAAATTCCTACTTACCTAGATTTTAAAGCCTTTGCTTATGAATTTGTTGATTTTCGTACAAATCACCAATGTGGTTTCACAACATTTTGTTATATTTTTAAATTTGTGAAAAAAACAGTTAACAGTATAATAAAAACATTGTATAATAAAAACATTGTTTTTTTCTGTTATTCGAATACTGCCCATAACAAATCGGATATTCGAATATCAAAATTTTTGAATATTTGCAAGCCATAACCCTTTACATAATTATACCTTTTACATCAAAATAATAATTATTTTTATGAAATTATTGAATTGAATATGAATTATTATACCAGGAAACGAGCAGACAGATCGCCTGATGGTGAGAATACCGCCGCCCATGGACACTTACAACACCAGAGAAGTTACAAGTCTAACTCCTCTGGTGTTAATAAATAAAACTATGTACCTAAATAACTATGAACGAAATAAAATTTATGCGCATTTTGTTCCGTCTGTGTCGTTAAATATTCTATGGCAGAGATTCCAAACATTAAATGTGGAAGCGTGTGTAATTATTGGTATTGACAAATACTAATAATCTTTTCCTTTGAATTAAGAATGCCATCCCTTTCACGAACTTTTGCTGTGTGAGTGAAAAAGTAACAATAATGAAAAATGTAAATATGTATCGCGGCACAGAAATATTGACAGTTTTGTAAGGAGTTTTGTAACATATCTATGTAATAATATCAATGGTTTGGTGGCTTGGGTAGCGTTGGCGTCTGGACTCTAGGGTCAGACGATAACTGACCTTTCCGACGCGCAGTATGACTTCCGTGCGCAACGATCAACCAAAGATGCGATCCTCCAAGTCAAATATTTGACAAAGGAACAGACGGCATGCGGTGGAGTGGCGTTGGCGGTGTCATTCGACATCGCCAATGCGTTCAATAAAGGGCAGGGCCCTTTCGGGTTATCAAAGAGGGCCTCTGCTATCATGAGGTGCCTTGGTATCTCCGTCGAATCATCAGCAGATACCTCAGAAGACGGACAATTATATGAGTCGGGCGTATTGGTGCCGTCATCCGAATAGTGACTCAGTGCGGTGTTCCACAGGGGTCTGTTCTTGGTCCACTCCTGTGGAACATCGGATTTGACCTCGTTCTCCGTGCGGCTCTTCTCCGCGGGCTACGCCTTATTTGCTATGCAGATGATACATTGCTCCTAGCCCGCGGAAAAACATTCGAGGAGGCCATTTGTCTGGCAAGAGTTGGAGCGTCCCAGGTAGTGGCGCGTATCGAGAGACAGGGGGTGCGGTCACGCTAGAGAAAACGGAGGCCATATTCTTCTATGGACCCCGGAAACGCCCGCCCGCGGAAGTGTCCCTCCCCATTGGAGGTGGACATTCACAGCACATTTCCGCCGATTGGTGCCCAAGCTCAAAAAGATGGCGGTGGCCCTCGGACGCCTCCTGCCCAACATCGTAGGTCCAGAGTCCACGTGCAGGCGGCTCTATATGGGGGTATAGAGCCGCCTTCTCCTCCTTCAGTCCATGGCCCTCTATGGAGCCTCCGTCTGGGCGGAAAACCTGAGTGCCCAGAATAGGATGCTCTTGCGGAGCCCTCAGCGGATAATAGCGCTGCGCATGATACGCGGGTATCGCACCGTGTCCTGCGATGCAGCGCTCGCTCTCGCCAGAACCCCTCCATGGGATCTAGAGGTCCGGGTTCTGGGCTAGATTTACCACCGCACGGTGGAAATTAAGAGCAGAAGAGAAAGGGTGCTCCCGGAATTGACAGCTCGATGGCGCCGCTAGGCGCACATCATAACGATGCGCGCTTGGGAGGACAGATTGGCGGCCCCAACAACCTGACACAAGGTGGTGGTGGCAATGCGGCCGCACGTTCAGTAGTGGGTGGTGCACTGCAAGGGCACCCTAACATTCCGAATGGTGGAGATGTTGACCGGACACGGATGCTTCGGCCATTATCTGCACCATCTGGCTAGGAGAGGACCAATGCCCCAGTGCCACCACTGCAATCACGGAGACGACACTGCGCAGCACACGCTCACGGACTGCCCAGCCTGGGTAAAACAGCGGGCGGTGCTCTGCGCCGCTATTGGATTAGACATTACGCTCCCGGCTATAGTAACAGCCATAGTCTGGTCGAGCGACGCATGGACTGCGATGGCTACCTTCTGCGAGCACGTAGTCACGCAGAAGGAGGCCGCCGAACGGAAAAGAGAAGCTGATGTAGCCGCAGACCCCGTTCGCAGGAGGCGCGGAGGGCGCAGGCGCACTAATCATGAGCGCCAGCTCCCGCCGTAAATAGGACTCGGGTGACGGGTTGGAGAACCCGTCGCCTATTACACGAGTCCCTCCCGGTCGAAGAGCGTCCGGTGCCTCGGGCTGCTCTTCCGAATGGCTAGCAGCTGTCCGGAGGATTTGCTGCTGTAGCAAATGCCGCTTACTGGGCCGCTGCAGTTATTGCCTCAGGCGGGTCCGGCGGCCTAGTAGCATAGCGGAGGAGGAGGCACCTTGGGGTTTTATTTATTTTATTTTAACAATTTATTGCACACAAGAAAAAATGTATAAAATTACAATTTAACAAGAAAGACGACACAAAGGTACTGCTTATTTCTAAACAGAAATTTCTTACAGCAGCCCTACGGAGAGAGATAGGATAAAAGACAGCAGATAGGACGTGCACAATTACAAATACACTACTTACATATTACTATATCCTTCCTAAAATTACATTACATACATACTTACATATTATAACATACTTAACAAATATAAAACACATAGTTGATACGATAAATAATATTATAATATACATATAATAGATAAATATTTAGTATATGTATATATAATAACGGTATTTATATGGATTGAATTTCGAGGTAGTGCTCTTTCAGGCGTCTTTTAATTACAATAATGGTGAGACTGTCACGAACGGTGTGGGGAAGCGAGTTCCTTAATCTGACTGCATGAACGGTGAAGGAGTAGGAGTAAAGTTTTGAAGGCTCTTTAAGACCTTTCTGCTTACTTCACTAACCTGAAGATTCCAGGAAAGATTGCTGTCTAAAGTCAACTCTAGATTTTTGGCAGAGTCTGTGTATTCAATAACTTGTAGAGAGTTGTAGGTCGTCTGCGTAGAAATGGAAATTTGATAAGATTAATGTGGAAACAGTGTTAATAAGAATAGAAAAAAGAAGGGGAGAGAGAACGCCACCCTGGGGAACAACCGCTTCAATGTCACACCAATCCGAGGTAGCCTCGTTAGAGCGGACTCGTTGCGAACGTCCCCGAAAATATGTATCGAACCAGTCTATCACTGAGGAAGATATGTTAAGAGAACGAAGGACGGAAAGGAATATGTCAAAATCAACAGTATTAAAAGTGTTTTTTTTTTGTAAAGTATTTTAGTGCGGTAACCCCGGGTGCGATCTAAGGATCGCACCCGGGGTTACCGCACTAAAAGTAAGCCGAGGTAAGCCTCGCGCTTGGGAGAGTCCCA
The DNA here is from genome assembly GCA_037179445.1 of Phengaris alcon alcon. Lineage (NCBI taxonomy): Eukaryota > Metazoa > Arthropoda > Insecta > Lepidoptera > Lycaenidae > Phengaris > Phengaris alcon. The sequence continues at coordinate 56,001 of JAYRCH010000251.1, read as the reverse complement.
CATACCCCGGTGGCCGGTCCTCAGTCCGCCGGGCATCCATAAAGGATTTCCCCAAGTAAAATAAATAAAAAAAGGGTCAGACGATTTAATTTTTTTGTGAAAGTCCTGGGAAAAACTTTTTAAGCGATCAGTATCTATATTGACGTAAAACACAATCTGTTTTATTAATTCACGGCGTAGTTAAGTAAAACGAAACGATTAGCGGACCTAATCGGACCGTTGTTTATACGGTGGGGTGCTCGCTGAGCACAAAATAATAACATATTTTAATCTCAGACCGAATAAAAAAGCGAAACAGCGCTTTATCAAACAAAAACTTAGACCGGTTTTTTATGTAAGTATGTAATGTACGTAGTGCGCGCGTAGCCACCGCAACAGTTCGCCTTACAAGGTGAGGCGCAGTTTCGTAACATGCATGTGCGTGACTCGGTGTAATTACACGAAGCTTACACCGGCATCAGTTTGTCTTCACTTTTTTATTTGGTCTGAGATTTTCATCCTTCTCACAACAATTATCATTTAGGTACTTACCTACTAATCATTGTTAGTGGATTATTAAATTAAGCATGTAAATGTTTAGTGTTTCGTAGCGAACTATAAACCGTTAAAATATAATAACATAAGTATGTTTATTTATTTCTCAGAAATAAGTTTTCAACTTTATTACCTCGCCATAAGGTCCAAAAGTAGTTCACGTGTTTTGTCTTCGACTGTACCAACACGTTAAGTGTCAATATAATTGATCTATTTTATAGTAAGTATCTATGTAGTAATGAATTGTATAAACTATATAGGATCAGTGGGGGGAAGAGTGATGGGTTTAGGAGTCTAGACGAGTTTCCGTGTTTACCCAGCGAAATTTGACGGGGCAAGGTGGAAATATAAATGTTTCGGCCTTACCCCATTTTCAAAAGTCATACAATAATACAGATGTTCTCAAACTGTACCCTTGTGATAAAATTGTGGGACAAGTGGTAATAACAACCTTAACCTACCCATTTGGGAAAAAGGCATGAAATTATTTATGATTATTTTTACGTTACTTTTATGTTGTTTCAGCTATTTATTCTAACAACGATTTATGTTCAGAGTTTATTACAAGAAGAGCCTCAGAATTCTCCACCACATGATACGCCAAAACATGTAGAACACGCCCAGTCTATACCAAATACCTCAACACCAGGAGGAATTTTTAGCAAGCGCCTAAAGGCTACTAAGTTTGTCCTGCCAATTGAAAATTGAAATTGTACCTACTTAGTTATACTAATAAAGTTTTTGAAGTTTGAAAGTATTTATTATTGCTCCCAAACATCCGATCTCTGTTATTATTTTAGTTTGTTTCAGAAATGCTAGTGTTTGTAAGGTTTAAATTAAATGTGAATTTAAAATTTATTCGTTTTATTCGTTTCATCACTTTGATCTCGGCAATAACAATAAAAACGCTTTATTTTATTCGTTTAGTTTTTAACACCAACGGTGATGTGAAGAGTTTGAGAGCCTCTGACCTTATTCGCACAAAATGGGGTAAGAGTGAAACACATTTTATAAAAAAGTGTATTATCACTGCTAATTTTAGATATCTTCACAGGGTCAAATTATTTTCTATCCAAATTCTAACTATAACTTACCGATCATCAATATTGACTAGCGTTCATGGTAACGATTATAGAAACTATATCAATCTTACCCCGTCACTCTCCTCATTCATCTTCCCCCTGCTTTATTTTTATGATAATAGTATTTTAAATTATATTTTATAACAAATTGGGATTGGGACAAAACACAAGTTATCCTTTCTTACATCGTTAATTTTATTTCAACAGAACTCGCCATCCCTGTTTTACAAATCTTTGAACACAACACTGCTCATCTCCCAAAAAACTGTTCGATCTTCCCCCCACTGACCCTACTAGGTGATGGAACTTACGTAGAACTAGTATACTATAGTATGTATTTCGTTTTATCAGCATCATGGGATTTATAAACCAGCTAGCTGCGTTTCCCGCGGCTCCGCCCGCACACATCTGTAATATAAGCAGGATATCCTTAGCCAGGATTCATATCCGTAGATTTTGAAAAAAATGCGCCACTCGGTAGTGTCGGTAGTAAAAAACAATTGTGCGCACTGTGCGAGAAAATTGAGGAAAGAGCTTATTTTTAGGATTTTATTCTTTTCGCATACGTTTCTGTAAAATAATGTGAGCAATTTTATTCAAATATAAGTTATAAGCAACTACAATAACATGAAAGTACCCGAGCAACTAGTACCTACTTAGAGAAATTATTTTGAAATTCATATTTATTTTGAAAAAATAAATTGGTTTACTAGTCTGCATAATCCGTACGTTTTAATTCTAAGTCGTGTACAGAACAAGGCGGAGCACATACATCAGGTGCACGGCGCTCGTGGACCATTGAGCACAAAGCGATATCAGCGATTGTTCTCCGGTAAAGTTGGGAATTTTTGGATGTCAATAAATTATTGTACCTGTGGTTAACGCTCGGGAAATGTAATTTATTTAGTAAATGTTAGTAAATGAAAGTAATAAAAGACGTTGGGCGTTTATGACTCGCTGTTTAAAAAAGTGTCGACCAGAAACCAAAATACTATTAGATTGTACAATTTTCATTCCAATTTCATTTCCAGTAATTACTTTAATTCAGATCCATGGAGAAGTGGAGATATTGCTAATCATATTTATATATGAATATGATATTTATGAGAATTTACCGCACTACAAAAAGCGTGCTATTTTGTGTTCCATCCAAAACTCCTTAGGAAGTTTCAGTAAATTGACGATTTCTGCATTGACGATTTATATGGACTTTGACTAGACTTAGGACGTGACGATTTAGAAAAACGGTGTTGAAAACATAAACGAATCCTCCATATAATCCTCCATATAAAAAAATACACAACAATAATATTATTGGCCGTACTATAACGACACTATAATACATTTTAGAGATATTTTTGGATAGGGTAAGTATTTCAGAATCTTCTAGGAGTATATGTGGGTATTATATTTTTATAATCTCGTGCATTGACATCACAGACGACAGTGACATTATACGTCAGTCAGTTATCATGTAGACGTTGGACGGAATATTGACGAGCCGATACAGAGGTATTTCGTACGATTATTTAAATCGTGCATCTGGCGACGAGGGAGAAAAGGTCAGTGAAAAATAAAATATCAAAAAGAGCATCGTATCTTACAAATCCGCATCGAAAATAACAAAGGAGGGGTAACGAAGGAACCATTCAGTTGTAGGGGCAATCAATCTCGTAGATTATTTAAAACAAAGAATAGCGTATTGTCCATGCAGGCATATAGCAGAACTTTGCACGCAGGTGACGCATCGGTTATTGTTTAAAATTTATCACCTAAACTAGACCACCCCTTTGCCTTGTTACCTCGATCTTGTTACATTTTGCAATGCGAGGTCAAGATTAGGAACGACCATTTTTCTAGTGTGCTGTTTGTGTAATAAAAGATTCCATGTCAATTTTACTATTTTCTATACAAATTGATCCGTTATTTACAATTAAAACAAGATGTAGATTATGTCTAGAGTTATATTTACAATAATTGTTTCACGTTATTATGTATGTTTTATTAAAAGCCAACGACATTACACAGTGGTAAGAAAGCAGAGATTCTAAAAGGTCACTATGAATAATATACTTTAAAAAAATCATTGCAATATTTATTTTAATATAAGTAAAAAAACGTCAACTGAACGTCAGAGCAACAACAATGTGTCTCTAAATTTTTAAATTATTTCTTAATATTTATTGCGTTATACTTGTATAAAACAATACCAATTACGTTTGGAACACCTCAGAAAATTCTACGATTAATTTTCAAGATTTACCAACGCCTGGACCCCGACTTATTTTACCGACCTGATTACTATGGAGCAGTGAATGGCTTGGAACGACCCAAGTTGAGTAAACGGTGTTTCCTACTTACACCCCAAATACACACTGAATGTTTTGTTGGACACCATAACATCGATGTACGCGGTTGGAGTAGTGAATGGACTAGGACAGCCCTAGCTCAGTAACCAACAACGGTTCCTAGTTACACCTTGTTGGACACCATAACTTGCAATCGGAGCTATCAAGGTGAATGACCAAACAAGCACCATTAGAAGGAGGATATTATATTTTAGCAGTTTGCACCCCAAGAGGTTCAAGGTTTTTTTATATTAGTTAAGCAATTTTTTAATTTTTGTCTATAGTTTATTCTATTATATAAGTTATCGTTTATAGTTTATCTTTATCAACCTATGACAAGCAGCCAGGATGCAGGGACCTCTAATATTTCGTCCTTTGGAAATCTGTTGCAATGCTCCCACTGTTCCCGATATTTTAAAAGCCAGCGGGGTTTGAACATCCACGTAGGCAAATGCCACAAACAGCTTCTAACACTCATTCCCCCAATAACCAATTCACTTCCGAACCCAATTTATCTAACAAATTTCTGGCAAGAAATATCCAAATTTAAACGTTTGATACCAGTTCTAAGACGGATCCCTAAGGGTGCCAGAGTGACTGTAGCCCAGAAGCTTGCCGAGACGATACGCCACACAGTGCTGGAGAACTCGAGGCAAGCCTGGGAAAATCTACTCACCTTTCCCTACCGTTTTCTGCATATCACTAGAGATCCGCTCAACAATGCCTCCCTCACTTCAAGAATCAAAAAGAATTGTGTTTCGGACATTAACCTCAACCCAAATTTTTCTTCACATTCCACGGTCATACATAACATCGTGAAAACTGTGGAAAATAAAATAAGTGAGGGAGACATTGAGGGTGCAGCGCGGCTCCTGTTTTCCAATGACACGGTCGCTCCCGACTGCCCAGAAACCCTCATCGCCCTGCAAAACAAACATCCATCACAATCAAATCCTTTCGCAGTTTCCAATGACGCATTACCACCACTACAAACGTCGACAGACAAAGTACGCGGAGCCATCATGTCCTTTCTTCCGGGTTCAGCTGGCGGCCTCGACGGTCTCACCCCTCAGCATCTGAAGGACCTCACCAGCGGTTGCTGCGGGGAGGCCGGCGAGAAGCTCCTCCATGAACTTACGAATCTGTGCAACCTGATGCTACGTGGAGGGGTCGCATCATCGTATCGTCGCGTATCGTAGACATTCTGTATGGAGCTAACCTCTGCGCCTTGAGGAAGAGAGATGGTGGCATTCGTCCGATTGCTGTCGGCTCCACATACCGGCGCCTTACAGCCAAACTAGCTTGCAAATCGGTAACTTCCCTCGCGTCATACTTCCAGCCAAAACAGCTCGGTTTTGCCTGCAAAGGGGGTTGTGAGGCCGCCGTTCACTCTTTCAGGACAGCTATCCACAATCAAGGCGAAGATTTGTTTCTGAAGGTCGATATCAAATACGCTTTCAACTCGGTTGACCGAGGCGCCTTGTTGGCCCAAATTAAATCTAAAGCACCTGCCATTTTACCATTTATGCTCCAGTGTTACAACGACCCCACCAAACTCATTTACAAAGACCACCTCATCTCATCCGAAGTGGGCTGCCAACAGGGCGACCCTCTAGGTCCAGCAATCTTCAGCCTTGCTATACACCCGGTCATCGAGCTTCTAAATTCAAAATTTAATATTTGGTATTTGGATGTTGGGACCCTTGGAAGCGATGCACCCACTGTACTATCAGACTTCCGCACTCTGATCCGCGAGTTCCAAAAAATAGGTCTGCAGCTGAAGGTTCAGTACCTAGGTAGGTAAGTGCGAACTTTTTGTGCCAGACAGTTGTGGGGACAGAAACGCGATTATATCCAGCTTTAAAGAAATAGCTCCACAACTTTCTGTCATTGACAAGGATTCGCTCTTCCTTTTGGGCTCACCTATTTTAGACGAATCTCTCCCGGACTTCTTAGATAACAAATTACAAAATTTTAATGAAACTTTAGACCGCCTCCTCCAAATTAACTGTCACATGGCCTTTACCCTAATCCGTTTTTGCATTTTCGTACCTAAATTGACATATGTCTTACGGTGTGGTCAACTGTGGAAGTTCCCTCAACTTCTCAAACAGTTGGATGATACCATAAGACAAACGCTCTCCACTATTTTGAATACAAATTTCGATGACCGCCCATGGACTCAGGCAACGCTTCCAGTTAGGTTCGGTGGCCTGGGTGTTCGAAAGCCCTCTGACATATCGCTTCCGGCTTCTTGTCCTCAGTCCACGCGAACCATAGTCTTATCTCCAAAATACTACATCACCCATCATACTCCAATACAGTTACCTTTCTGGACGAGGCCAAGGACGCCTGGAGCGTAACTACTGCTTGTAGCGAATTGCCTGACAATACATTTTCCCAAAGGCTCTGGGACGAGCCACTCTGCAGACTGGTACGGAATAATCTTCTTAATACGTCCTCCAGTCCTGTGGAGCAGGCTCGCCTCTTAGCTGCGGAGAAGTGGGAGTCGGGCCTTTGGCTACAAGCATTACCGTCACCCAATACGGGCACATTGCTGGATCGAACAGCTTTCCGGTTAGCCACTTCCCTGCGTCTTGGCACCCCCCACGTTGTCCCCCATCGCTGTGTTTGTGGTGCAAATGTGGACAGCCTCGGACACCACGGGCTGTCCTGTCAACGAAGCGCCGGCCGCATCTCCCGACATCACTGCCTGAACGATCTCATCCGTCGGGCTCTTGTCACCGCCGGAGTGCCAGCTGTGCTGGAACCCTCTGGTTTGGCGCGCGACGATGGCAAGAGACCAGACGGTATGACCCTGGTCCCTTGGAGAGTGGGACGGGCTCTTGTATGGGACGCTACTTGCGTCGATACACTTGCTCCGTCCCATGTCCAGGGCACCTCGAGTTCTGCAGGTGCGGCCGCCAATCAGGCGGAAAACCTCAAGCGGCGCAAATATGAGAACCTTAGTGGGGATCTCATATTTGAACAGTTTGGGGTTGAAACCTTAGGTACATGGGGTCTGGATGCGCACAAACTTTTCGGAGAAATCTCCAAAAAACTCATTGAGGCCACCCGAGACCCCAGAGCCGGCACCTACCTGGCCCAGAGAATAAGTATCGCAATCCAGCGAGGAAACTCTTTGAGCCTTCTAGGTACTCTGCCTGGTGGGGACGACCTGGGAGATTTCTTTGTTTTGCAGCATTTTAAGTTTTGGAGTAGTTATTTTTTTTTAGTACTTACCTACTTTTATGGTACAATTGATTTTGTTATCATAACTAGTTTTTAATTCTTCTTTTTTAATATTGTAATGTGAACCTTATGTTTTTACCAATAAATATTAAACAATATGAGTAATATTATCTATATAACTGAAATCTAAATATAACTAGGTATAGCTGAGCCCATTTTAGGTGCCAGTAAAAATTTCTATAATTACTGTAAGTTTTGATACCATAAGTTATATGTTAATAAAGCTAGGAATATTTTGTACTTGATACCTTTTTAACTAATGTGTACTACTTAACTACCTACAAAAATTTAATTAATTAACAGAATCTATAGTAACAAATTACTGTTACAGTTACAGCTGTAGATTTTAAAGTGTTGAAGTATGATCTTATTATAACAAGTTAATACTCCCAAACTGTAATATTCAGTACAAAGATTAAGAATAGTGAAAAGCGATATAAAATTTAAACTTCAGGTAAGTTTAATGTTTCCAAAACTTAAAACGTTTTAAAAGCCTCATAATAGGCACCAATTGCAAAATAATTGTTTCACTTTGTCATTGTTACTGTTTAAGTAAGCGCAGCTGTAGGGTTTGTGATGATATAGTAGCGACCCGTCACTGTTTCTATACCTAGATATTATATGATAATATTCATATTGAATAGTAGTGGCATGTAACCTAAGCCTACAGTGTTGAGCGATAGTCGACACTGTATCAGATCAGTGTCGACTATCGCAAAAGTAGTGACCTTTCCATTTCAGTAATACAATCTTATTATTCTTAGAATATATTCTAATAATTAGAAATTGTTTTTATCCTCGTAACGTATATTTTCACAACAAACAAAATAGCAAAGGAAATATTATCAGTATCTGCGAACGCATATTTTATTAGGTTTTGGAAAAAAAAAAACAACAACAACAACAAGACGTAAAGTATGCTGCTAGGTACAATTCAACTAAAATGAATATATCAAGAAACAATCCTACATGATGAGTGTAGGTGCTTATTTTGTGTGAAATAAATAACGAGGATGCACTTTACAATGTTCAATGAATATACCTACTAAGATAGGAATGTTCTGTTGCTACAGATATTTACGTATCATATAATCGTATCATAATTAATGAATTCTCCGAAATATTACACGAACCCACATAACAGGTTCATTGTTTTATCTAACTACTATGTATTATGTAAAATATAGTATGTTTGAACATAATAATTTTGATGAATAATTGTTAAAAAGTTCAAATGTCGCATTTGATATCTATATACTAATAAAAATATTACAATGCTTCACTGTATCATAATATCAAATTGTCATCAATTTTGTGACTTACAATAATTACACTGGCGGACACATAAACTGCATCATAGTGCAAGATAACTTTCAATAAATATAATTAGTGAAAGTGCAAACTATTTTGATTTATTTCAATGATAATGCTAAGACTGGTCCTCAATCTGATAAAATCAATTCATCTGTGTACAGGTCAACTTTTCTCACTGCATTACTCCTTTTGCAACTTTTTGGAATGAAACAGTGAATAGAACAAAAACGGCTTTATTATGAAAATTTTACAATACTAAGAAAATAAAAAGTTTTTTTTTGTTTTTAATAAGGTGTATTATCTCCTCTTGCCCTAATAACTGATTCAAGTCGGTTTCGCATCAACCTGATCAGTGTATTATATATATAAGATCTTGCGGAGTATTGTCCCATTTTTGTGACACTTCAACTCTGAGCTCCGCAACCGTTGTTGGGACCGGATATCTTGTAAATACAGCTCTTTTTAGATTGTCCCACACGTATTCTATCGGATTGAGGTCCGGGCTACGTACTGGCCATCCATAGAACGAATCTCAACCTGAGTAAAGTATTGCTCAACTTATCTCGCTGCGTGCGGACGAGCATTATCCTGCATCAGAATGAAGTGTTCGCCTATAAATCCGCTAAAAGGTACCATATGGGAGTCCAATATCTCCATTATATAGCGATGTGATGTTAAACCACGGTTACCACGGCCATGTGTGTGTCAATAAACACAAGTTCAGTTCGAGCATCCATCGATATGCCGCCCCAAACCATACAAGACCCGCCTCCAAATGGAACCCTCTCCTCAATGCAATTTTGAGCATATCGCTCTCCTCGTCTGCGGTAGAATAGTCTGCGACCACCAGCACCGTAAAAACAAGTCCTACACTCATCAGTGAATAATACGGAAGCCCATTGCTCTTCAGTCCAATTCAAGTGTTCACGAGCAAATCTTAGTCGAGCTTGCCTGTGAGCTGCAGACAATTTTGGTTCATTTTCGGGTGTGAAAGGTGTGATATCACACTCTATTATCACGCCTTCTTCTTATGGTTCGTGCACTAACTGCTACGTGATGTACCTGGTGGAACTCATTTTTAATGCTTATAGACGTTAAAAACCGATTTCGCAAGGAAGTTGTCACAATAAACCTGTCATCACGAGACGTTGTCACCCGAGTTCTGCCGGTTCCACGTCTTCTTTTGAATGAACCTGTCTCCATAAACCTTCTGTAAGCTCGGGAAACCGTATACTGGTTTACTTTTAAATCAGCAGCAATTGTTCGTTGGTCTAGGCCTTGCTGCACTAGAGCAACAATTTTTCAGACGATACGTCCATATTCGTTAGAGAAAAACGTGTTTAAAATGAAAACAGACTAGCAATTAAACAATTAGTAGTAATCACAACATTAACGTAACGAGTTAATCTTTAGTAAATTGACAAGATTTCTTCTATAGAATATATTCTTTCTTTTGTACACCAGTTTTGACAGTACCATATTTAAATTTGATTTTGTTTTTGTGTTTATAAACCAGACTTTATTTTCCAATACCAATAAATGTAAAAAGTTTGCATATTTCGTACTAAAATTTGAATGAATGTGTTCTTGCACTATGATGCAGTTTGTGTGTCCGCCAGTGTATGTATGTTAGAAAAATTCATATTATACCCACTGGGGCACGATTCAATATGTAGTAGGAAATTCACTGGTATTTTAAAATATGAACTCAATATAATATGAGCACATTATAGCTTATAGGTATACCAGTGGCAAACGTGCAAGCGTAAATGCTTGCGCCGAGCTTAAAAGGCGGTACTCCGCGAGAGCACGCTTTGATGGGTGTATGTGACCCTGACTGGCGACACGCACTGCAGGGTAACCGGGCAGTTTGTCCGGACGCTATTTATAAATCTGAGTTTACTGTTTGAGAGAATAGCTACAATTCGACTTACCAAATGGGTGACGTCATGCATGTGGCATATAGGTTTTAAGCAGTATAACTGATCATTAAATTGATAACGTCACAAAAAGTGATATTATGAAAGTTACATACCAGCACAGCACATCATTAATTGATGACGGTTTAAAAAAATGTATAAAAGCAGCATAGCTGATCATTAAATTGATGACGGTTTTTAAAATGTATAAAAGCAGCATAGCTGATCATTAAATTCAAAACGTCACAAAAGTGACATAAAAGCAGTAAGTATAGCAGATCAATAAATTGATAGCAACATAATAAAACATTATGGACACAAGTCGATTTGAATTTATGGAAGGGCAAATGAGTAGAAGCGAGGATGATGTGAATAGGAGATTCACTTACATTAGGTAGAGTTCAGGAAACAAGATCAAAAAAAAAATTAAAAAATGTAAACAAACATTGTGAGGTTCGGCATATTGTCATAGGCTTTAATAATAAAAACTGACAATTTACCTAAAACGCTAGATTACAATCGCACGGACTACAGACCGTCCAGGTAAAATCTCTTATTGTTTTCGAATGGCACGTATTCTACATTGGGTTGAGTGACTTACTATACTTATATTTTTATAATTATTTTTTTACTTTGACAAATTATTATTGGTTTTTCAAAGATATTACAATACGTGAAGGCTTATGTGGAGGAAGGTGTAAATAAATCAAATATTATTTAAAATAATGCTTAGAAATACATACAATTAAGGAAAATAACAACAACACACACTATCTCAGATTATCATTATTTATTAACACACACTACCGTGCGTTGGATAGATCCGCTTTTATTACACGTTGATGTTTGTCAATCTGCCATAAATCCATAAAGAAAGTAAATGACTCTATACACAAGTCACAATATTTACATATTTCGACGACATGGCGACCTCTACTATGATTAATTATTTTCTCTCGAAGTTATTGCTGCAATAATATCTTCATCATTAACAGCCTCCGTGGTCCAGTGTCCAGTGCTTTAGAGCTTGGCTCTCGACTCGGAGGTCGTGGGTTCGATTCCCACGTTGGAACAACAAAAAATGCTGTTTCCAAATTTTGTTAGGACGATGCAGGCTTATTATCTGATTGTCTGACAAGAAAGATGATCCATGCGTCGGATGGGTATTTAAAAAGTCGGTCTTGCACCTGATCTCTCGTCAGTCGTGTAGGTTATCTGGGCTACGAGAGTAAAAAAGAGAAAGTGTTCTTGTGCACTGCGCATACACTTGGGCGCTATAAAATAACTCCTGCGTAACTGGCCTGGTTTGGTTAAACCGGCCATCGTCACCAAAATCGGCGTGGGGAGCTGAGGCAAGTACGCTCGATGACTTTTGCAAGCGAAAGTCATGACAGCAGCGAAAGAAACAAAAAACAAACAAGATGGTTTAGAGTTTCGTTGCAATTGAGTAAAGGACGAGTTGAAGGGTTATTTCAGATAGTTTTGTGGGTGTAAGCTACCTTTGAGAAAGGAAATGACATAAATAGTTGTGGGACGGAAAACACAAGATCTATTATCGCAACATAGGAACTATGAGAAAGTAATAAGAGTAAAATTCCAGTTGACTATAATTACGTATTGGAAGTTGATGAGGATAGCGAATTGAAATGTGATATAAGTTGGGGGACTCAGAGTGTGAAGGTAATTTAAATTGACAATAAACCATGGTATATCCAATACAGATCTTCTAGGTGACAGAAGTTGTAATAAGGCATTGAGAAGATAAACATGTGTACAAGGAATTTGAAGACTTTTTCCATGATTGTAAAATATCCAAATTGACATACTAAACACACGGTTTCTCAACAGAATATCTATACCGGTTGAAGGAAGAGTTTGCAACAAGATCAGAGTTATTAGAATAAAATGTTCTCTCTTAGTATGAGCTCCAAATACACTAAAGGCGAGAACCAGCGAACGCGACGGCCGACGGGGTTAGACATAGACGTCAATGGAAACTTTCCTTAGTGGAGCTTTCATGTTAATTGGGGCGGATTACGTTAGTCGATAGGGGAAGTAAATAATAACGTACGATTTCCAGTTTACACATAATACAAAATCTAATATAGATATGCAGTCGTTTAGGAAATACATCGTAAATAACTGTGGAGTTGGAAGAACAAGTTGGAAGAACATACTTAACTCTTTTCTATCGTACCCTGTTAGACACAGAAATAGGGAGGGTGAGTGTCACAATTCACGATAACCTCAATTTTGAAGGTCGGCCGAGCTGAAAAGATTGTATACAGAGGGAGAAGGAAAGCAAAGGGTGTAAAAAAAAATTGAAATTGAGATATAGAAGTTTCGATTAAATTTGGTTTGGAAAAGCAGATCAATTGTGATTTCTTAATTATTAATTATATAAATGCTAAGAATTGCGGATTAAATAATGATAACCAATAAAGACATAATTTAATTATGACTGAATGCAAGTAGAATTTATACATACACAAAATAAATTAAAATGTGGGTATTTGTATAATCTCGTGCATTGACGTCACAGATGACAGTGACATTAGACGTCAGTTAGTCATCATGTAGCCTGACGTGTGGACTGACGGGTGTGACGGAACACTGACGAGCCAATATAGGGGTATTTCGTACGATTAGTCAAATCATACAGGATCTCATGACCATCTTTCAGTCGCTTTGTTGTATGTAAAATATATTGAAAAACATTAGAAATTAATCGTCATTAAAAAAAATTGGGTTCAAAGTTGCTACCGTGGGAGTACATAGTCAAAATTGTTTTCTGAAAGTGCTGATTAAATAAAAAATATTATTAGTAAGTCGAGTTCAAAATAGCCTAATCTTCTGTTCGTTAGTATTCATGAGGGGTGTGATGGTGTTTATTTATTGTTGTTCTTTGATGTTTTAACTTTCTAACTTTTCCGGTTGCGTCAGTTTTATACAGCATATTATTAGCATGCTTTACTTTTAACAAACAACATACATGGACTGAAATTATCTGTTACACCGTATTTATACCATTAATTTTAAAACTAACTATGTCATAACGTAGGTAGTAGGTATAAATTTGACAGAAAAAATTTTAGTACAAGAATCAAAGTTTTTAAAACTAAGGATAGGCTATGACGTACATTTGACAGAACAAATTTTCATACAAGAAAAAGTTACGCCGTTCTGGCTTTTACCATACGTCAAATGTTAGCCATCTTGATTACACCATACCTCAAATGTCAAAATGGCCCCAAAAAACTGAAAAGGTGGGCCATTTAAGTGGGGACAGTTTTTGACTCAACATGCCTCGTCTGTAATATATATGTCTACTTAAGTTACGCCATCTTGATTTCAGAAGATATTGTCAAATAAATAACTGAATCTGCGGAAAGCAAATGTCAAAATCTCAAGACGACAAAATATGTTAAACATCGACTGCCCCAAACAACCCCAAAAGTAGGGCAGTATATGTGTGGACACTTTTTGCCTCGACATGCCTCGTCTTATAAGGTCCATGTGTTGCATGTTTATTGTTTGCTTTGTGTTTTAGGGTTCCGTACCCAAGAATAAAATTGGGACCCGATTACTGAGACTTCGCTGTCTGTCCGTCCGTCTGCACGTCTGCCTCTAATTTATTTGCGATAATCAAAATTAAGAGCCCTCCTATTCACAGGCTGTCGCTGCTCGCTGCTCTGCTAACCGAAATGACAAAGACAGCGTATGACTGTGCAAGTGTGACTTAAGCCTCACTTAATTTAAGTATCGTTTAAGTATTTATATGACTTTCAATTTACATTCAATGAATTATAAATAAAGAAGCGGACAGACAGACGGACAGGTGGACGGACACAGCGAAACTTTAAGGGTTCCTTGTAGTACCACAGAACCCTAAAAAGTTAAGTCGCTGTCTGTTTGCTTAGCTCTTTTAAACTACTCAACTGATTTTAATGTAATTTTCTGCAATAGATAGATTTATTGTGATTAAAGAGGAAGGTTTATGTGTATAAGTCGAATAAGATCGAAGCATCCGTGCGAAACCGGGGCGGGTCGCTATAGTAGATACTAAAACGTAAAGGATAGGTACCAGTAGCAACGTATGCATATATCGTGATTCACACAGTTTTCAGATACAATAACCATGACAGTACAGTTTGAAATTTCGTCACCCACATTGACTATATATTATGAATACCTACATGTACATATTGACGGATACGATATTTCTTTTGTCCGAGGTACGAAATGTTGTGGGCTTCGACGTCTTGGTTCTTACGGTGGTTCTTACAGATCCTTATTACGCTTGAGTGGTGATAGTAATGATACAGCAACAATTGTGATATTCTCCTTTATTGGTGCTTACATATAAGAGAGATGCTTAACACAGATACGTCGACACTATATATAGCCTTTTGGCTAACTAAAATAGGCTGCGCTTGTGACAGCTGTCAATATGACATTGATACTTCTACTTTTTATCACTACTATATTATGCAACACCAAAATTCTTAAGATATAGTTATATAAAAATAAGTTCTGTATGTTACATCTACAGGCTAGGGCGTCACTTTGATGGAGAACCAGAATTCGCTACTGATAGGTACCTACGTACCTATATTTAGATTTCATGTCCTAAACTAATCTAAAATCCTCGCACTACTCACAGATGTACGCTTAGTCGCCAATAACATTAACCTACTTTTAAGTGGGACAAAAGACCATTTAATTAACTGCCCAGGAGGCCACTTTATATACGCCGAATATCCCTCTCAGGAGCAACTTAGTGGGCTTACTGTGGCGTTTATTGTCGAGCTAACTGCTGCCCCAATTTCATTTTAGGACCCATACTTAATTGAACTATTCGAATAAACATCGGATTCATATTTTAACCGACCTCCAAAAAAAGGAGGTGGTTATACGTTCGGCTGTATATATAAGGTCCTTACATATGAAATTGGCGTTTCGACGTACTATAACTTTGATCTCAAGTAGGATCTCTTTGGTTCGGAATTCCAATTTCAAATTTATACCGCTACTTACTCATGCATTTGTGTTTCGAAAACCGTAATTCATTTGTTTTTTCCTCTTTTGGGTTTTTCTTTGCGTTTACTTCACTCACTCTGTCTCACTTCACTCTGTTGTCAAAATGGAAAACTCGAAATATCGTATTATTTTCGAGTACGAGTTCCACCGTGGCACCAGTGCTGCAGAAATGGCTTCGAGGATTATTTATGTGTATGGCGACGGTGTCGCAAAAGATAACATAGTGCTTTTTTGGTTCCAACGTTTTCGTTCTAGAAATTTCGACCTGCAGAAACAGCCCCGTGGACGGCCGGAGACCAAAGTTGATAATGAAGAATTGAAGGCTATTGTGAAAGCGGATCCATCGCAAACCACGTCCGAGTTAGCTGCAGGCTGCGGTGTTAGTTATAAAACTGTTTTTATCCACTTGAAGAAAATTGGGAAGGTGAAAAAGCTTGAAAGGTCAGCCTCATGAATTCAGTGCAGCACGCCGACAAACGCGCGTCGACTGCTGCGTTACATTACTCAACCGGCACAATAATTAAGGGATTTTCAATCGAATCATTACCTGTGATGAAAAGTAGATCCTGTACGATAATCGGAAACACTCATCGCAATGGCTGAACCCTGGCGAACCAGCCAAAGCCTGCCCCAAGCGAAAATTGACTCAAAAAACCTTACTAACTCTGCTAGTCTATAATATTAGTATCTTTAGATTGATGGACTCCGGTAGGGGTGTGTACTGTGTACCTATAATTGCAAGTTGCAACCCCCTGGCAGGATAAAATACATAGAAAAACCCTCCAATTTTTAGTGTCCGTAGTTTACGTCTCGGAACCCTTATGGTTTCGTCATGTCCGTCCGTCCGTCCGTCTTCGGCTTACTGTACAAACGGTTAGTAGCTATAAAGATGAAACTTTGCATGGATATGTGATTTACTACGTCGTCAAAGCGCTAAAATAAAATCACGAAAATGTTATAAAAAAAGATATGAGCGAGCTATTGCGATAGGTGCGCGAGTGAAAGTGACAAGTAGCGATGAGTCAATGTAAGAAATTCTACGTGCTCCGCGACCGCACTTTTGTACTTTACTCTTTTACTCGTAGAAACAATAAAGTAGCTTTCTTTTTACCTTGAATCTTGATGCTTCTTACTACTACGAAATTCCTTTCTTTCAAACAAACTTCTCCATGCCATTTTTAGGGTCCTACAGTAACTTCTGTAATTATTATTACTATAAATTCATGAAATTTGGTATAATCATTATAGATTGTGTATTGATTGTGATTTCAAGTTTGGCATTTTATATTTTAGGCGTGGCAAGGTAGTTTGGGTATAAGCGCCTTAATCAAATTGTTCAGGAAAGCAGATTAAATCTTGAAATTTGAATGTCTTTTTGTCGCTTACTTAGATCAATTAAGTCTATTTTCAATTTATGCTACTAAGGCTTAAGTTATATAATAGTAGAATAATTGCAATGTGTTAAGATATGCTTCTTAACACATTGCAATTATTGCGATGGTAGGTACTTATATCCACAATTAAAATTACCTAATATACCAACAGCAAAAACGGGACATTCAATATGTTGAATGTTCCGTTTTTCCTTATCTTTACGGTATGCCGTATTATTTGAGCTATATAAGGTGACTAAGAATAAACGTCACCGACATTTTATACTTAATAAAAATTGATATTGGTCGGGTAGGTACAAGTGACGCATAATGTATTACATGACAAAGGTGAAATAGTTTTCAAATCAGATGCTTTCATTTGATGCATGATCTTAGCGTCAGTAAGAGGTAATGAAGCATTACCGACAATAAACCAAAATTGATGCCATTTTTCATGGGGTATTATGTATATTGGGGCACAAACGCATTAATGGTAAAAATAACCTAAAATCCGGTCGGATACACAAAGTGACACTTGGTTGAGCCGTTTTTTGCTTGGATTTAAGCGACAAAAAAGTCATCGTAGAGAGTAGACACTGGAGTGAGCTCATTCTAAGAGCGAAAAATTTCAAGTGAGATGGCGTGTAAATCATTTTCGACCAAAATGTCGCTGATGTCCTACTACCTTATAATAACCAACGAATTTAATATATGCGCAGAGTTCCAAGTCAGTTTATTTAGTATCGCTCCGCGTACACGACGCGTTTTATTTTTGTGCTTTAACTTTCTTAATTAACTGATAGAGTACAATTAGGTCACGAACAAAGCACATCCGAAATTAGGTAATAAAATTCTAACGTTTTGAGTCGTCTGGTCGTTATTTATTTATGGCTTTTGTCCGCAGCTTCGCTCGCGTATCATGTTTAAGATAATATGTTGTTTACTGCCACTGACAGATGGCGTTGATAAAAATTACCTTATAAAAATAAGTTTGTAAATGATATATTTTGTTCTAGCCATCGGGCAGATACATGGGTATCACAAATATACAAAATATATACAAAATATATCATTTACAAACTTATTTTTATAAGGTAATTTTTATCAACGCCATCTGTCAGTGGCAGTAAACAACATATTATCTTAAACATGATACGCGATATTGAATTTTTTGTTAGTGTTTATATACCTACCAACATTTTGATTATAATTTAGATCCTGTCAGATTTTGTATCCCTTATATGTTTAGCGCCATCTAGTGATATAATTAGACTATCATTAATCTGCAAATATGCTAATGTTTTACTATTCACCAACCGATGGCGTGGACAAGATTATTTTCTTTTTTAATAAAAATAAAAACTATGCTATTATTTTATAAAATCTTCAAGTGTAGAGTTTTATCTAGACATCAATCAATCACATGCGTACCTATGTGGAGGACCAATTAGCGCCACAATCCTGAATCGCGCTATCAAAGTTTCCGTAGTTCAGCACTATATTACATTTTACAAGAAAAGATATAACTACAGTGGGATTTCTACTCGGTCCTGCGATATCACAATGGGCGTGCCCTAAATCAATGTAATGTCAGCGTTCGTACTGTGCACACGTCTGTGATTTAGATACATTTTTGTACATTTCGAGTTTCTAAGAAGAAAATGATGAAATGTTGTATCTTATCATGTAAAAAATACTCAAATAGGGGTTCTGATGCTATGAAGGGCATTACATTTCATGTGTAAGTAATTAAAAACTAAATTTATTGTACAATTTAATTAATATATCTAGCAATATTTTTTCGCGGGATATTGCTAGATATAATGTTAATTAAATTGATTGCTATGGATTTCCGAAAATTAACGCCTGATTCTATTAACAATTGAAAATTTATTGTAATTGTTTTACAAAAGTCTCTTACCGTCGGTTAAATTAAAAATGATTCTGCTTCAAAACGCAGTCTAATGGAATAGATGGCATTTTTAAGCTTCGATCACGAGAAAAATAAAATCTAGATATATTCTAACTCAATATTAATATATTATTTTAATCATCATACGTACTAAAGCTTTTTGCGGGACTGACTAATAGTAGTTTTGTAGTGACTTTTCAGTCGTAAATAAATATTTAGTTTTTCATCATTTTACGCCCCTGTCGACCAAGATGTAATCTTGAGTTTAGTGCCATCTAGTGTGAGATAGCAAAACTACTTAGTAAGGTCGATAACGAACGAAGTACGTAGTTTTGCCATTGACCTGTAGAAGAGTCGTCCACCCCGTAAAATATCACGCTTTGTTTCATACTGAAATCTCACAACACCTCACTCTATATTTGCTCTATGATACCACCCGCTCAGTCGGAGATCTGGGGCGTCTTTATTCTTGCAGGTCACATAATCATAATATGAAACAAAACAAATGATGTTTCATGATATAATTCACTTAATGTGGCCATTTTAGACCAGCTGCATTATTAGTATTATTGAAAGTAAAAACGCAAATAAGTGTGAAATATATTGATCAATGTTTTATTTTGTTCTTAGATGTATTGAGGACCGGTTCGGTTTCGTATTCGATCTCCACGCGTGGCTTCTTGCTCTTCACCTTCAGAGAAATGTCCTGAAACAACAATCATTTGAATTAATATCATTAAGTTAGCATAACACTCGTAAAAAAACCTTTGAAAATAAAAAGTATTGTCCTTTAGAGTTTAGTGTTCCTTCAAATACATATTATGTCTAAAATAATAACAATTTAATCTAAAATAAAATGTAAAATGAATATGAAATTTAAAAATGTAAAGGTACCAATGATTGTCGCTTTTAATATTTGCATGCCAATAAACGGCAAAATATGTAAGTAACATATATTTTAAATCGTAACACCTTTTAAACCATGTTTTATGCAAATAAAGTTTGACGGCCGCGCGAAAAGACTTTACTTATTGCCATTGACAGAATAGACCAAGGGGGATGACATAGGCTACTTTTTATCGCGAAAAATGCACGGTCCCCCAGGTTTTCATCGTGGGCAACAATCTAGTTAACTTATATATCTCACCTCAATATCTGATGTGTCCGACTCAAAGTCGCTGCCGACATCGGCGCCCTCCTTCATTCCTGACTCGCTCTCCTGTTCATACAAACACATTATTTTACTGGTAGAAAATACTACAAGGCATTAAGCCCGTCCCATGTCCCATGTTGTGTGCATAAAGTATAATAAATAAAAGTTATTTTTGGTCATTTAAATACAATTTGTACCGACGTCAATAATCTCATTGCTCTACAGCGAATTTTGTCTATGCTCTGTTTTTACCCGACTACGGCGAAGCCAAAAGGAAGGGTAATGATTTGGCAGTCTATGTATGTATGTATGTATGTTTGTTCCCTCGTAGCGTCTAAACTACTGGTCCGATTTTAATAAATGAGGTGTCAATAGATTCGTAATGATGCCGCGGGTAAAAAAATTATATAGCCTATGGCAAAAAAAAAAGGTCAACTGACCGTCAGAGCAACAACAATATGTCTCGAAGTTCTAAAATTATTTCTTAATATTTATTGCGTTATACTTGTATAAATCAATACCAATTACGTTTGGAACTCCACAGAAAATTCTACAAGTAATTTTCAAGATTTGCCAACGCCTGGACCCCCACTTATTTTACCGACCGGATTACTTTGGAGCAGTGAATGGCTTAGAACGGCCCAAGTTGAGTCAACGGTGTTTCCTACTTACACCCCAAATACACACTGGATGTTTTGTTGGACACCATAACATCGATGTACGCGGTTGGAGTAGTGAATGGATTAGGACGGCCCTAGCTCAGTAACCAACAGTTCCTAGTTGCACCTTGTTGGACACCATAACTTGCGATCGGAGCTGTCAACGTGAATGACCAACCAAGCCCCATTAGGAGTAGGATAGTATTTTTTAGTAGTTTGCACCCCAAGAGGGCCAACTGGATCACAAGGTTTTTTATATTAGTTAAGCAGTTTTAAATTTTTGTCTATAGTTGTTGTTGTTGTTGTTGTTGTTGTTGGTGTTGTCGTCGCCGTCGTCATCAGTTCAATAATTATTATTGTATAAACTAACACAACACGCACATAAAATAATAATAAGTACACAATGTGTGCACCACCACAGATTTAACCACCAAAACCGTACAGAGTGCGGCCCTGACGTTTAAGAGCGTAGAAGACATCCATAGCGGTGACGGTCTTCCTCTTGGCGTGCTCGGTGTATGTGACTGCATCGCGGATCACATTCTCCAATAACACCTTCAATACACCGCTAGTCTCTTCGTATATCAGACCGCTGATATGCTTCACACCACCCCTGAGCGCCAAACGACGGATAGCCGGCTTCGTAATACCTTGGATGTTATCACGAAGAACCTTCCTGTGCCGCTTGGCTCCTCCTTTTCCCAAACCTTTACCCCCCTTACCGCGACCGGTCATCTTGACGGACAGCCACAGATGATAATAATAATAATCAAACGAAGATAAAGTACGAACGCGCGCGCACGTCCGCTCACCACAAACTGTAGAGACTGAGGAGTTTATCCTATAATATAAGTTATAGTTTATCTTTCCAACCTATGACAAGCAGCCAGGATGCAGGGACCTCCACTAATATTTCGACCGTGTCCTTTGGAAATCTGCTGCAATGCTCCCACTGTTCCCGATATTTTAAAAGCCAGCGGGGTTTGAACATCCACGTAGGCAAATGCCACAAACAGCGTCCAATACTCATTCAGGGGAATGAGTATTGGACGCTGTTTGTGGCATTTGCCTACGTTATTAGGGATAACCAATTCACTTCCGAACCCAATCTATCAAACAAATTTCTGGCAAGAAATATCCAAATTTAAACGTTTTGTACCAGTTCTAAGACGGATCCCTAGGGGTGCCAGAGTGACTGTAGCCCAGAAGCTTGCCGAGACAATACGCCACACAATGCTGGAGAACTCGAGGCAAGCCTGGGCTACTCACCTTTCCCTACCGATTTCTGCATATCACTAGAGATCCGCTCAACAATGCCTCCCTCACTTCAAGAATCAAAAAGAATTGTGTTTCGAACATTAACCTCAACCCAAATTTTTCTTCACATTCCTCGGTCAAACATAACATCGTGAAAACTGTGGAAAATAAAATAAGCGAGGGAGACATTAAGGGTGCAGCGCGGCTCCTGTTTTCCAATGACACGGTCGCCCCCGACTGCCCAGAAACCCTCATCGCCCTGCAAAACAAACATCCAACACAATCCAATCCTTTCACAGTTTCCAATGACGCATTACCACCACTACAAACGTCGACAGACAAAGTGCGCGGAGCCATCTTGTCCTTTCTTCCGGGTTCAGCTGGCGGCCTCGACGGTCTCACCCCTCAGCATCTGAAGGACCTCACCAGCGGTTGCTGCAGGGAGGCCGGCGAGAAGCTCCTGCATGAACTTACGAATCTGTGCAACCTGATGCTACGTGGAGGGGTCGCATCAGATATCGTAGACATTCTGTATGGAGCTAACCTCTGCGCCTTGAGAAAGAGAGATGGTGGCATTCGTTCGATTGGTGTCGGCTCCACATACCGGCGCCTTACAGCCAAACTAGCTTTCAAATCGGTCACTTCCCTCGCGTCATACCTCCGGCCAAAACAGCTCGGTTTTGCCTGTAAAGGGGGTTGTGAGGCCGCCGTTCACTCTTTCAGGACAGCTATCCACAATCAAGGCGATGATGTGTTTCTGAAGGTCGATGTCAAAAACGCTTTCAACTCAGTTGACCGAGGCGCCATGTTGGCCCAAATTAAATCTAAAGCACCTGCCATTTTACCATTTATGCTCCAATGTTACAACGACCCCACCAAACTCATTTATAGACCACCTCATCTCATCCGAAGTGGGCTGCCAACAGGGCGACCCTCTAGGTCCAGCAATCTTCAGCCTTGCTATACACCCGGTCATCGAGCTTCTAAATTCAAAATTTAATGTTTGGTATTTGGATGATGGGACCCTTGGAAGCGATGCACTCATTGTACTATCCGACTTCCGCACTCTGATCCGCGAGTTCCAAAAAAAAGGTCTGCAGCTGAACCTAGGTAAGTGCGAACTTTTTGTGCCAGACAGTTGTGGGGATAGAAACGCGATTATATCCAGCTTTAAAGAAATAGCTCCACAACTGTCTGTCATTGACAAGGATTCGCTCTTCCTTTTGGGCTCACCTATTTTAGACGAATCTCTCCCGGACTTCATAGATAACAAATTACAAAATTTTAATGAAACTTTAGACCGCCTCCTCCAAATTAACTATCACATGGCCTTTACCCTAATCCGTTTTTGCATTTTCGTACCTAAATTGACATGTCTTACGGTGTTGTCAACTGTGGAAGTTCCCTCAACTTCTCAAACAGTTGGATGATACCATAAGACAAACGCTCTCCACTATTTTGAATACAAATTTCGATGACCGCGCATGGACTCAGGCAACGCTTCCAGTTAGGTTCGGTGGCCTGGGTGTTCGAAAGCCCTCTGACATATCGCTTCCGGCTTCTTGTCCTCAGTCCACGCGAACCATAGTCTTATCTCCAAAATACTACATCACCCATCCTACTCCAATACAGTTACCTTTCTGGACGAGGCCAAGGACGCCTGGAGCGTAACTAGTGCTTGTAGCGAATTGCCTGATAATACTTTTTCCCAAAGGCTCTGGGACGAGCCACTCTGCAGACTGGTACGGAATAATCTTCTTAATACGTCCTCCAGTCCTGTGGAGCAGGCTCGCCTCTTAGCTGTGGAGAAGTGGGAGTCGGGCCTTTGGCTACAAGCATTACCGTCACCCAATACGGGCACATTGCTGGATCGAACAACTTTCCGGTTAGCCACTTCCCTGCGTCTTGGCACCCCCCACGTCGTCCCCCATCGCTGTGTTTGTGGTGCAAACGTGGACAGCCTCGGACACCACGGGCTGTCCTGTCAACGGCCGCATCTCCCGACATCACTGCCTGAACGATCTCATCTGTCGGGCTCTTGTCACCGCCGGAGTGCCAGCTGTGCTGGAACCCTCTGGTTTGGCGCGCGACGATGGCAAGAGACCAGACGGTATGACCCTGGTCCCTTAGAGAGTGGGACGGGCTCTTGTATCTTGTATCGGGACGCTACTTGCGTCGATACACTTGCTCCGTCCCATGTCCTGGGCACCTCGAGTTCTGCAGGTGGGGCCGCCAATCAGGCGGAAAACCTCAAGCGGCGCAAATATGAGAACATTAGTGGGGATCTCATATTTGAACCGTTTGGGGTTGAAACCCTACGTACACGGGGTCTGGGTGCGCACAAACTTTTCAGAGAAATCTCCAAAAAACTCATTTAGGCCACCTGAGAGTGAGACCCCAGAGTCGGCACCTACCTGGCCCAGAGAATAAGTATCGCAATCCAGCGAGGAAACTCTTTGAGCCATCTAGGTACTCTGCCTGGTGGGGACGACCTGGGAGATTTCTTTGTTTTGTAGCGTTTTAAGTTTTGGAGTAGTTATAATTTTTTTTAGTACTTACCTACTTTTATAGTTTGTAAATATTTTAAATAGATTTTAGTTAATTTTAGCTTTTAACATTATATTACATAACTATGCCTATGGCTATATAATTTTTTTCAAAATTATGTATTTCGAAAATTAAACCTCAGATTCTAACATCTAAAAAAATTAAATCGAGATAATTATCACATGTTTGGTATCAAAAGAAAGGTCTTGGCAAGTCACTAGTGGCACACTACAAATATTTACATAATTTGTATATATATTATATTATATCATATTTTTTAAGTCAAAATATATGTTTAAAATACAATTCGTACAATATTTATCCAATTTTCTAACATTACGTATAATATGACTATAAATATAAACACACCGCCATATTTAGCGGAACACAAAAAAAGGTCCATAATTAAAAAAATATGGTTTTATTTTAAAATCTACTTACTACACTTATTTTGTTATTTAAAGTTTCATTTGTTTTACTTAAAATGAGATCACATTAAGAACAGATTTTGCGAGTAAAGGCTATTTGTGAAAAATTGTATATTTTTTAACTTTTCATGTAAAGATATCACACCGGGAAAAGTGAAAATTAATATTAAAATAACAATTAATTAAATTAGAAAAATGGTGATTAATAACGTGTATTTCCTCCACGTGCTCTTATTAAAGTTTCTACCCATCTAGGCATACTGAGAATGATGTTATCGATGGTCTCCTGGGATAGTCTCCGCCATTCCTCAACTACGGCGATTCACAGTTCACCCACGTTGGCAGAGCTGGAATTCTGGACTTAACTTTTCTTTTCAGCAAGTCCCAAACGTGCTCTATTGGGTTCATGTCCAGTGATCTCGCCGGCCACTCCATAACAGTGATATTCATATCATTAAGATAAGCTTGAGTTACCCGAGCGGTATGCGGCCGAGCATTATCCTGCATAATAACAAAATCTTCACCGATATATGGGGCAAACGGTACAACATTTTCTTCTAAAACTTCTCTGATATAGCGGTCTGCAGTCAGACTCCCTCTGTCAATCACTACCAAGTCTGTGCGAGCTCCCAAACAAATGCCCGCCCAAACCATTATTGATTCACGGTGGTGAAACTACAGTTGAATACGGTGGTATTCAACTGTAGTTTCAAAATTTGTCTGAATGTATCGTTCTCCTTTGCGTCTGTATATTCTTTGCCTGCCGTCAATTTGATTTAAGAGAATTCTGCACTCATCACTAAACAATACCTTACTCCATTGGTCCGCGTTCCAAAGTCGATGTTCCTGAGCAAAAGTAAACCTGTTACTACGATGATTTACCTCGAGCCTTGGAGCCTTGGCGGGCACAAATGAACCCAAACCAGCTTCTTCGAACCTTCTTCGTACCGTACGCTCACTTACGGTTACACCCCGCACTGCTTCTAACTCATGTCGGGCTTGGACGGCCGTCAAACGGGGGTTCCTACGTACACGAAGCCGAATGAAACGATCATCCCTACTCGAAGTGCGTCTTTTTCTGCCTTGTCCTGCTCTTCTCACATAAGTACCGGTCTCCCTGAACTGTTGGATACTGCGATGGATCGTTGAAACTGGTCGAAGAAGATCTCTGGATATCACTCTGTAGGTTTGACCATTTCTTCGCATTTCGAGTACCCTGGCAATCTCCGTTGGGGCTAAGTCAGGCATAATTCAGTCCTCAACTCCAAAAAGATACGCGATTAAAAAAAAACTAACAAAAGCAGTATTTCAATGAAATTTTAAATCAAACTCAGAAGGAAGAAATACTCGAAGTTCGCTCCAGATAAGGTGTATTTGAATAAAATTAAAACAATTGCACAAAATGTGATGTTCAGTTGTTTTCTTAATTTGAAAATATTCCTTTTTAAATTAAATGACGTATAAACCAGCCAGCAACCTTATATGATACTGATATCAAACCTTTATTTTATGTTCCGCTAAATATGCCGGTGTGTGTATAATTTATATATTATGTTCCTTCATAACACTATATTTTATTTTATAAATGTAATTTTTTACAGGCAATACATAACAAATTAAAAAAATTGAATAACACCTATATTGTCAAGCAGTGAACAAGTTGATGATGATGAATTATAGCTAATACCACTCTTAATTATGTCAGCTTTCAAACAAAAAAAACGAGATCAAAATCGGTTAATTGGTTCATCCGATTTTAATAAGAAAATTAAGATGAAATCAATTACTAGCACTTTTATTACTCACTCGTTCGATAGATGTCACTATACGAGTCCTAAATTTTTCTGAATCGCGGTATCGTTGTGTTTAGAAGTGTATCATTATATTCCACTACAATTATTGTATAAGATCAAAATACGATTAAAAGTAAGTAAGTGTAAGTATAATTGCATTGGTGAAATGAATGAATGTTGAATGATCTCTATTGCGTTTATTGAATATAAATTATAAATAGTTATATTTTATAAATCGTTCTTCGAGTTCCAATCAAGTCGTCATTTACTGTGGTATGCTATGGTTAGTTCATTTTAATTTCAGTTTTTCAGTTACTATTACCTTTAAAGTCCTTTAATAAATAATATTAATTAATGTTTCCTCGTGATACGGAATTACTTGATTTAAATTGTAAATAATATACATATAGTTTTGTATTAGATTTAAGTTATTGTTATAGTATATTGTACGTCTTGTACATTTAAGTATAGTCTGTAATTTAGTATAGTAGGTAAGTTATTTAGTGTATAAAAGTATTTACTATAGTTATGTTAGATTGGGAAACGGAAAAATATTAAATAAAAAAATAAGTTTAAAAAACTATAACCCGACTACGTAAAAAAAAGGGGTCTAAAAAGGCCGAAACAAGAAAATAATTCAAATTGAAATCCAGAAATGCATAGTTACAAAAATGGTCAAGGTAGAGCCGTGGTCGCACCTACTGTTCGGAACAGTCGATGTCAAAACGCAGCCATCTCTATCTTGGGGTATGCATGTGTACATGACGATATACGCAGTTTCTTATACTCTACTTTTTTTATCTCGGTGTGAACTGACGCTTAGATGACGCCATTAGTGTGCGCGACCACGGCTCTACCTTGACCATTTTTGTAACTATGCATTTCTGGATTTCTATTTGAATTATTTTCTTGTTTCGGCCCTTTTAGACCCCTTTTTTTACATAGTCGGGTTATAGTTTTTTATTGTTAAGAATTTCAATCATACTTGTAGATTTTTTAACACAATAAATCTTAATAATATGCATTGATTCAAATCATGTTCACTTAAAAAAATCTTTGTCTTATAAATAAATGACTAGCTGTTGCCCGCGGCTCCGCCCGCGTAAATACAGTATCCCTCGGGAACACTGTACTTTCTCGGGATAAAAAGTGACCTATGTTTTAATTCAGAGCCTAAACTACTACCATACCAAATTTCATCTAAATCCGTTCAGTAGTTTTTGCAGGTAAGAGTAACAAACATCCATCCATCCTCACAAACTTTCACATTTATAATATTAGTAGGATTTATCATTTTACTTTGCCACATTTTATAAAGCCGATTTATTTTAATCTAGCCTGCAGTCATTTTGTAGTCTTTAAAAAATATTTTCTACCTCAAATCCACATCCTCCTACTATCATAAATGTAGTTTGTCAGGAAGGATAGATGTTTGTTACTCTTTCACGCAAAAACTACTGAACGGATTTCGATGAAATTTGGTAGTAGTTTAGGCTCTGGATTAAAACATAGGTCACTTTTTATCCCAAGAAAGTACAGTGTTCCCGAGGGATACTGTATTTACGCGGGCGGAGCCGCGGGCAAAAGCTAATAAAGCCTAATATTGTTTGTGTGTTTATAATGTAAGAAGCTGTTAGCTGCTTACCCCGCTATCACTGTCCATATCGCTGTCGGCTTCCACGAACTCATCCACCTCAACCACACTCTTGGCCAGCTCTCTTTCCAGCTCCGGCTCCATCTCCCTCTCCTCCTCCTCCTCCTCCTCAGATTTCTCGTCCTCACTTTCTTCAGAAACCTCCTCGGCTTTGAGGGCAGCGTCAAACGCCATTTGGGGGAAGTTGTATATGTCATTGTACTGAAAACAATAATAGGGTACTTAACATTTGAATTTTTAAGCCACGCCTAAATAAGGCAGTGGAAAGGTGCACCGTCACTGAGACCACAACCTGTTACATTTTAATAAAACCACACCTAAATAAGGCAGTGGAAAGGTGCTCCGTCACTGAGACCACAACCTGTTACATTTTAATAAAACCACACCTAAATAAGGCAGTGGATAGGTGCTCCGTCACTGAGACCACAACCTGTTACATTTTAATAAAACCACACCTAAATAAGGCAGTGGAAAGGTGCTCTGTCACTGAGACCACAAGCTGTTATATTTTAATAAAACCACACCTAAATAAGGCAGTGGAAAGGTGCTCCGCCACTGAGACCACAACCTGTTACATTTTAAATATCAATGTATTGAATTATAGTCCTAACCTAGTGTTCAAATAGTATCTCAAATGTTCCTTGGCAAAACTTGTCAAGTCAGGGATGCTAATGTATCATTTAAAATGTTACAGGTAAGAAAGTATTATATTTACACTGACATTATCAATCAAGGAAGCCATTTTATACTAGAGATCACCCTCCATGATTCATATAATTTTTAAGTTTGAACTTAAATTAATAAAACGCATAGTAGTGTGTGTGAATAATCTGAGGTAGTGTGTTGATGTTATTTTTATTAATTTTAAGTATTTGTAACCATTATTATTTAAAAAATGATTAGCTTTCTGCACACCTTCCTACCTATAAATATTAATTGACCGGTTAAATTTCATACTCCTTTAGTTGCACAATACTTGTTAAACTATAATGAAAGTTATTACTTCACATATTAATATAATAATAATAATTACTACTTACAGTTCCTTTCTTAAGTCGATCTAACAATTGCTTCTCAATTGCATTGTCTATCCGGGCGGCAACAAGAGCCTTCTCTTCCCTTCTCCTCTCTCGTCTTTCTATCTTACGTTGTATTGGGACTAATTCTTTACTGCAAGGTTCAAATAATTATGGATACACTCTATTAATGAGAAATAATTTACACATGTGAATTTAAAATTTAAAGACTGTTATGATTTTTGTTGAAATGTATAATTTGGTAAGTAAGCCTTCTAAAAATTAATGAACCAAGGCCATTATATTTCTTAAAAATCATATAAACATTTAACAAATAGATTAAGAGTAAAGGCAAACAACAACAAGGTATTTTAGCAACATTAAAAGCTGAAACTTACACTCTTCGTAGTTTGAGTTTTCTCATACGTATAAGATATTGTGTTATTTTTACAAATCTTTGCTTGCATTTTGCCTTTATAAATCCTGGCCAGTATAAAAGATTTTCATTAATTTGATGAATAGCCTTTTCAAAATTTCTAGACAGTTTCACTTTTTCCCATTGCTGCGCTGGAAACATTATTCTGAAAATAATGGTTATAACATTTTGAAGAATAAATTATTTCATACTATTATATTATTGAAATAAGTTCTCTTAAACCAAACGGAGATGCCATAGTAAGATGTGAAAAATTAAATTGTTGTAAATATACTTATAAATTTAGTTTATTACCTTTCAGCAGTCCTCATATACAAATAAATAACACCATTTTCTTCCCGTATTGTGGCGTATTTACTGTTAGCTAGTGGACATGAAGATCTACTGCACAAGCCTGTTAGGTTATATTCATTTCGACAGAAATGTTGTGTCTTGGTACTGTAAATAATCACGTTTGGTAAGTTAACAATATCGGAATTTTATATCAAATGCAAATACTCAAAATAAGGTAGTTACTTACGTTACTTTATGCGAACAATGTGTTTTGTTGATAATCGCCCATACAACCTAAAATTATTGTAATGATTATTAAGCATTTTGAACGTCATTTGGTACGTAGAAAATAAAGCATAGCTTACATCGTCGTGCTGCATTTCTCTTGTTAGTCTTTACCTGTAAAATATTCTACTAAACTAAAACTCATAGATGAGAAGTACTACTACTGAAACTAAAACTATTTAATCTCAACAAACTTCGTAAATTAGAGCATGCTAATGACAATTGACATTTGACTTTTTTTTTTATTAAAATAAATGTCGTCGTCTTATAACCATTTGCCAGTGTCAAGTTAAAAAGGCGGGAAATAGAATTTATTTTTCAATTTTCAACAACGTATTCCTAAATAGTAAAATCTAAATCTAGTCAAAGTCCAAATTAATAGTCAGTGCAGTAAATGAGTCAAGTCAGTCGATTCAGTAAAGGGGTAGATTATCTAATAGAGGGCTATTGAAAGTTCCTAGGGAGTTTTGGTGTATCAATTAACTGCCATTTCCGGAGCCCGGAGCCATAGGCTGCGATTATATGATCCGGAATCCGGAACTCCGATGAAAATTCAGAGCACTGAAAATAGAACTCTGCGGTAATGCAATAGAGTTGAAAATCGAACTGTACGCCTTTTAGCCAGGCTCCATATTTTTCGATGGGGTTCAAGTCGCAATGGTAAGGCTTTACCACTTCGTGATGTTGCTTTAACAATTCATCTACTCAATAAACCGGTTGTTTTTTGTTGATTTTTATGATATCATAAAACGGGTTTTGTCCAGCTCTCTTCAAAAAGAATTTTCTTTTCTCCTAAGCATTCTTGTATTTCTGATTTCAAGCTAGACATTGAAGGTGGTTTATTGATCTGGGTGCAGTGATATGATGCGTTTTCCATCACTACCAATGCTTTTTCCGGCAGGTTAGGTACTACCTTTTCAGCCATCCACTTCATAAAGTTTTGAGTATTCATATCGTCGTATTAATCAGCTGATTGCGACTGTGAACGAAAATCAAAAGCGCATTATCAATAAATCCGTGCTCAGAACCGGCATTCGCAATTATGAAACGTTTTCCAGCTGATTCGGATACCTACAACCCATCTCCCTCTTTGCTTTGCCAACAACTAAAGTAAGGCCAACCAGACGAGATAAAGAATGTAAACAAATTTTCAGGGGTTCAAAACATTTTTATTTGAATAAATTATTATAAAGTTCGAATTTTAATCGCTGTCGTCTGCACTAGATAAAGATGATTCGTCGGAAGAGTCCGAGTCAGCTGTGTTTATGATAAAACTATCTATTGTATTATCAATCATGTTGTCAATATTGCTATAAAAATTGTCCTCATATTAAAAAATAAAACTAACCGAAACGGAATAATAACTACAAAACCAAGTAACCAAGTAAATACAGAGACGAAAAAATATCTATCCCTTCGAACGCAATCCAAACAGGAATGAACTTGTTCACAATTGTTTGGCGGAACAAATGTTGACAACTGCGGCACTGGCCACTTTCCTCTACCACGAAACACGCTACTACAGCTGTCGTCGACCAACTGACGTCATTATTGCATACGAGTGATAAGGACAGATATAATATTAACTCACTTTCATAATGCAACTCAGTAGCGGTCCGTTTATTTACGTTTTTTATCTCGTCTCGTTGGCCTTACTTTAGATGCATGGTAAGTGGGATGAATATAGATTTCATCCCAGAATACCACAGGTCTCTTGTCCACTAATCTATTTTTTCTCATTCTTTCGATATACCTGGCACGCCAGGCAGTAATGTCGTATATTTCTATCAAAACCTTGCGTTTGGACTGACAGCGTTTGAATCGGAAACCTATTATTTTTAATATCCGTCGTAACGTTGTATTACTTCCTTGAAAATCCATATCTCGTTTTAGTTCCAGGCGCAGTTTATTTACCGTTGGCAACTCTTTCTGAAGAAAGAGTTGACAAAGAGTTGTTTGTTGTGAACAACATAGAAGAAATGGATTTTCTGGCGGATAGCACATAAATCATTATCATCCAAATCCATTTTTCTAGGTTGCGGACGGCTTTTCCCAGGAGCAACAAATTTTGTTTAAGTGCTTGCTGCATTCCTTCTTTTGTAATTTTATATACAGTTTCAAATGGCCAATTATGGCGTTCTTGATCTCAGAAACAAAGATACATTTACAATTTTGACATATTGAATAGTGCAGAATAGCTATTCAATACTTTTTGTAAATTTTGCTTAACTTTTTAATTAAACCCAAAATTGCAGAGAAAGATTTTCATAAAATGCGCGAAAGCACTTTTTTGAGCTCCTGGATTGAACTACTGTTCTAAGCAAATGAATTAATAAAATGAGAATATTATCTCCTATATAGTCGTATAGTTCGAAGCGGCCTTAGAATTTGAAATATCTTTGATTTAATATAGAATAAAATCTTATTCTAAGCCAATAAAACTTCGAAAATAGCTTTACGTGTGAATTACTCCTATCTACGATAATATTATTCAGCAAAACTTATACCAGAACAATTGTTACTGCATGAGGAATAAAGATTATATAATTTTAAAGCATAAATTTAATAACCAATTTTAATAAAAACGATTAATACAATTACTGCAAAATTACTACAAAATGCGAAATGTCGGGAACGCTTCAAATACCTAATCACGCAGAGTGCAGACCTGTAATAGGTAATAAATTAAGTCTTATCACATCATCTATCATATACGCTTTGATAAAATGTGCATATTAGCAAAGATGTCTTTTAATTAGTTGCGCCAAATGAGCTCTACACAATATGTTGACGCTGGTGCTGGGCTTTACTCGGCTAACTAGACGAGAGTCACCGAACGATGACAGGGCAAGGCAAATCAGCTACACGTAGGCCATCGCTCAGCAACGGTCGGCCAACATATTGTATCGCCGACTTTATATGTGGTGAGCATGCACTTGTCATTAATTTGAGGCGGGATCCGTAATCCGCCGGACCCGGGAAAAATCAGAGCACTGGTATTAGAACTCTGCACTGATAGAATAGAATTGAAAATCGAAGTGTCGAATGTCGATCTGCCATAAATGACATTGACATTTGGCTCGGCACTTGTGTGTTCGATTTTCAGTCTATTGTATTAACGTAGAGTTCTATTTTCAATGCTCTGAATTTGTCCCGGCCCGAGGGCACGCATTTATAGCTTTGGCGAGCACCTCAGCGAAGTGACGAAGCGAGCAGTGTATTGGGCACTTTTAGGGTGGGACTATACTACCGGAATCTCTCCGGTCGGAGAAAATTCAGTTTTTCGGCACGCCATCGACTACACGGTTGAGTGGCGCGCTCGACAGTGTTACCAACTCTTAAAAATATTTCTCCACAAACATGAAAAATTTCCTAAATTTTTTTGTATGATTAAGAATTATATTAATACTGAAAAAATCAATTAATAATGATAAACAACTAATAAAAAATAATATTCTGTATTCAACATATATTTAAACTTGCGAAAAAACTTCAAATATAGGATGTGAAAAATGACATGACAATTAAATATTCGTTAACGTGCACAAGTGTGGGCAAGTGGTACAACTTCTAAAAACGTGCTATTTTGTGTTTCCCGCCAAAACTCCCTAGGAACTTTCAGTAAAGCGTGTACCACTTTACTGAATCGACTGACATGACTCATTGACTGTACTGACTATTTATTTGGACTTTGACTAGACTTCAGACTGGACAATATAAGAATACAGTGTTGAAAATTGAAACGAAAGTTCTATTTCCGCCCTTTTTACTTGACACTGGCAAATGGTTTTAAGATAAGCCGACGCCATATATATAAAAAAAAAATCTGTAACAAGTGTCAAATGTCTTGATTCATGACCAAAATCGCAATTAAAAATTTAAATTGTACATTTAAGAATTTTAGTATTTTATTATTTTAAAATAAATGTGAAATGTGGGTAGTATTCACATTTCACATTTATTTTAACCCAACACTAAAGAAAATATTTTATGAAAACAACTAATTAAGGATGCCAATCGAATCAGTAAAATTTTTAATACAGGAAGCAAAGTGTAAAACAAGTTACCTGAAACATACACCTATAATCCAGTATTTGAACTGAGAGACGCTGTATGATGTTTCTCGATGGCTAGCTGGACAGAATATTGCCTTGACCCACAAGACCTAAGGCTAGCAGTTCTTGAGAGTTTATATATTATAAACTCTCTAGGCTCCTAGGATATATCTAGGCTCCTTATATTTTAATACGTCAAACAAAAGACAAGCAAGATGAAGTTTTCGCCGATGCTTCATTTTCAACATAAAATGCTCATTCAAGAAGGGGGTCACATGGCTTCTAGATGGGATATCAAAACAGTAACGGGCTCAGGCATTCTGAACACTTTGTATGAGCTTTTTACTTCCAGACGTTAAACGTGGGCCAAAAACATCTGTATAGTTCAACTTTGACAGCACCAAAGACTCTACAAGCCGAACACGTATTTCCACTGACAGAAACGGTCTCACTCTGTATAGTATCTTCAGTCTGTAAAAGGAGTTGTTGACTAGGCTAGTTATGTGTTCTTGGAACCGCAGATTACAATCAAGCAAAAGACCCACATTACGTGCCGCATAAATGCGTTCAATTGGTTCACCCATTAAGTTTACGTCGCTTGTAAGGCTTAGATGTTTGAGTTGATTAATGGAGCCACAGATTAAGTATTTGGATTTAGCAGGATTAATTAAATTTTGCGAAAGAATGTTGAAACAAAAAATATCGCGATTAAATACACACCAGTTTTGTCATCTAAATATTTCAAACCGGCACAGCGATATTATTTTAAACAACTTAAGAGCACAGGTTTTTAGGTTTTTGAGGATGCAGAATTGCAGATTACAAAAATTTCATTCATTTTGGAATTTAAAAATGGTGGCAATTTATTTTGTAAAATTGATATAGGTGTCGTTTTCTAAGTTTCTGGAAGGAAGGGCACTGAATTCGAAAATAATATCCATTTTGAAATTCCAAGATTGCTTTCATATTTTATGAAATTCAAAATGATTACAAAAATTTTTGTAATCAGCACCCCCAGAAACCTAGAAAAGGATACCCATGTTCATTAAAAATAAATGTCCGCCATATTAGAAATTCCAATTTATTTATTAATTTCCATTTAAGAATACCAACTTGGAATTCTTAATTTCCATTTAAGAATTCCAAGTTGGAATTCTTAAATGGAAATTAATAAATCATTTTCATATTCAACACCCCTAAAAATCTTGATGACGATACGCATTTGAGTTTTGCTAAATAATAAATATCCGCCATGTTGGAAGTTCAAAAGTGATGACTTTTTTGTATTATAAAATTAAGTTTTAATGTAAGTTTACGAATAACGTATACATAATATATTAGTGCAACGTATGCATAATATTATTTCGTATTTTTCCCCATAAATTTTGGGAGAAAACCGCTAAAATGGCAACACTGTCGTCTGAAAAGAGCCAAATCCATGCCAAATCCGTTGTCATGTAGTATGCTCCATACAACTGCATATAATATTGACAAGCTCCGCCCCTTTCGCCGAATAAAATCCGACTGGGTGCCCGGCGAGAACCAGGACGTGTACCGGTTGCTTCCGGGGAAATTTCCGAACCGGGTCGACCCGGCGGCAATGTGGTCGATGCAGGAAAAATTCGATTGTTTAACAGACTGATTGGTACCGGAACCGTTTTCTCCCCGGAACTACGGGTTCCGGTGCCGTATAGTCCCAGCCTAACAGATTCACTTTCCAGTCTGTAGTAGTACTTATCATCTATGGTCAGTTCTCTATGGCTTTTCTGTGGCTGACGGTTATTTTTTCTTCATTTTACTTGAAAGTTGGTTGAAACTTGAAGTTGCAAGTTGAGTGGGCAAAAGCTTTTTATATCAAATTTTTTTAAGTTGTTTAAATCATTTATATCAATTTAATGTGTACAAGTCTTATAAAATAGTGTAAAATATCAGAACTGTTCAAAATGGGCGACAAAGATAACATTAAAGTAGTTGTAAAAGTGCGACCGTTGATTGCGCGTGAAATAGAAGCAAAATTGTCTTACCAATGGCGCGTAAATAACAATACTATTTCCCAAATAGATAATGCTTATGGTCATTCTTTCACATTTGGTTCGTACATCTTATTTCTTACTGTTACTCCGTAATAAATTTGTCTATCCTATCTATCAAGTCCACAGACATGTTACTCAAATCTTATACTTTTTCAGACAAAGTGTATGATAAAGATACAAAAACAGCACATGTCTACTATGATATCGCTAAGCCAATCGTGGAGGCGGCACTTGCCGGTTTCAACGGTACCATCTTCGCTTATGGACAGACCTCCTCTGGCAAGACTTACACCATGACAGGCACAGACGATGCCCCAGGAATCATTCCTTTGGCAGTACTCGACATATTTGACCGTATAAGAAATATACCAGATAGAGAGTTCTTAGTCCGGTAAGTTTATTCTTTCTACTTTACATTTAAACAATGCAAATTAGGTTTTAATGAAATTATCTGTTTCTAGAGTGTCATATGTGGAAATATATAATGAAAAATTGAAGGACTTATTGGATGTAAAGAAAAATAATATAAAGATAGAAACTACACTTGATGGTGGTGTGAAAGTTGATGCTACGGAAAGACTAACAACATCTCCAGAAGAAGTACTACAAGTTATGGAGGAGGTAAGTGGTGGGCGGTAGGCGGTAGGCCATAAATAATGTTAAGATATCATGATTTTGTAATGAGAGCCATATTCACAAAATAGTCCAAGTTCATATTTCAATGTCATTAGTGAATTACCACCTGAAATAATCTTCATATGTTTAAGCTTACCGTTTTTGTCAATAATTTGTTTTAAGGGTTTCTGTACCCAAAGGGTAAAAACTGTCCACCTGTCACCAGGATGTATCTCGTGAACTGTTATAGCTAGACAGTAGAAATTTTTGATGTCTTTAAGACTTTGTAGATGGCAAATTAAATTATCTATTTACCAATCACATGTATTGCTGTACAATTAGAATTGTATGGGGATCTACCCCACATTTACCATATAAGTTGTTGTCTTACCCCCGTACTAATAAAAATATTTACACAGTGGATAAGCTATTCAATATTTTGTCCTTGTCTTATACGTTGGAAATGTCGCTTAACAGGCTTAAACATTTTATAGCTTATACGCTGTATAAATACTTTTATTAGTAAAGGGGTTAGTGTACAAAATTCCATTAAACAAAAATTCTGTTTACCAGTGTTATAATAATGTTTTAAATTGCATTTTTCAGGGCAAGGTAAATAGACAAACGGGCTACACAAATATGAATGAAGTGAGTAGCAGATCTCATTCTATTTTCCAAATTGTAAGTCCTTAAATTATTTTTATAATCATTATTTCCATAACTAATTAATGCAAACTATCTTAATATTATATTATTTATAATAAACAAAGATAGTAAACCTAAGTTTATATTATGGGCTGTGCGGCATAGACCCATTAAATTTGATTCCTTCATACTTTTCATGCATCATACATTTATAAACCTTTCTATATTTATTCATTTATAAATTTTTAAGTCGGAACCAGCCCGAACAACATCCTGATAAAACAATGCTCACATTCAAGTTGGCTGGTAACCGACTTCAATATTTTGAAGATAGAGTAGCCTCTCGGGCGCCCCTAGGGATAAATGTCATATGTCGTCAGGCAGGGCTCCCTTCAAATCTGATGTATGACCTAAGTTGCCGGTCAGCACTAAAATGCAGATTTCGACGAAAATTCGTATAAGTGCACTTGCTTATATTAGTATATTCGGAAGCTACGTAAAATTTGCTTTAATAAGTATTTAATATAAACTAAAAAAATTAACAAGTGGAATTATTTAGAACGTCTAATTGCACAAGTTTGTAAAATCACACCTGTTGTGGAAAAAAGCATATAAAAAACAATTTAAGACGCTAGACACATTATAAATAGACTAATTATATTAATAACAAGTTATTTTGTTATTATAAATTAGACAAAATATTCTCTGCTTAAGGAAATAAAAAAATAATAATTTAAAGCGAATGCGTTATTTCAAAAATAATCATTGCAAGAAATGTGAGTTCAAAAGCCTTTTTGGACCTGATTATCCACATAAAACGTATTTTTTGTGGTCTCCTATTAAACCTCACCTAATAAAGAGTTTCTTTTTTAAAAAATCATGTATATTAAGTGGCTACTATATACTATCATTAAAAATCTTAGAATACAAAAAAAAAAAAAAAAAAATACCACTCTTACATAAAAGTATCAGTCTTTAGTAGTATAAAGTTTAACAGTTTGATGTTTTTACATATGAGCTGTTTTGTCAAAAACTACACAAGATATAGAACCAAAATAAATAAATACACATTTCTTAAGTTTTTTTAGAGTTATTAAAAATTGTTTGAAACATGCAACAAACAAAACAATGAAAATTTCCCAGTTTTCTGAAAACTTACAAACAAAAAATGTTTGGAGTTGTCTTTCGTCAATTTTTTAAAAATGTTTTTGTAAGACATAAAAATTAACTAAATTGACTATTTTACATAAAAATATTAGCACGTTAGATATATATTTTAAATAAAAAGTATACATTATTATTTACTTATAGTTATATCTATCATACAGTTTTTATGTTTTTATACGAAAATAAAAAAGTGTTGTATGTAGTAAATAAAACAATATCGAAGTAGATCTAACCGACATTTAGGCGACTCCACGAGTTCTATGTTCATTAGAAAATTGTATTTTCGCCGCCATTTTGTTTTCAAAATGCCTGGCGTCCCGACGCCGTATGACGGTTAATAGTGAACATCGTCATAAGATTTTTATTTTCTGATTTATTTTATAGCACTAACTAGTTCTTTTATTATAGTAAAACAATCGTTACAACTCGGGCGAATTAACTTGACACCTGGCTCAAAACCTTACCCCCTCTCGCTTCCCCGCGCCGTGCTCCGCTCTCGCCGAGCGCGACCTATATAGGACTGTTGATATTTTTTAAAATATCGGATTCTCGATATATCGATATTTTTAAATATATCAATATCGGAGTTCGATATATCGAAAAAAAATATCGATATTTCGATATATCGGCTTTATTTAAAAAAAATCGTAAGTCAGCTCAAAAATGATTACACAATTTAATAATAGTCCAGTATATTTATTAAACAAATTAAATTAT
The DNA here is from genome assembly GCA_037179445.1 of Phengaris alcon alcon. NCBI lineage: Eukaryota > Metazoa > Arthropoda > Insecta > Lepidoptera > Lycaenidae > Phengaris > Phengaris alcon. Next base: position 16,494 of record JAYRCH010000251.1, on the reverse strand, counting down.
GAATGTACATAAATGTTGGGTTATAGTTCTTAGTAATTATTTTTTAAATTTAAATAAGAAAATTATGTATACAAATATTTTTCAGTAAGAGTTTTTAAAAATACTCTTTGTTTTATATGTTCAGCTGTTTGGCTACTACGATTGTTAGGCACTCAAAACTCGTTCAAAAGCAACTCGTTCAGATGCTACAGATGTAGCAGAAGAAATTAAATATTTAAATGCTATTTCTGATAGGACGGGAGTAAAATGCCTACTATCAATCCAAAATTTCAGGGCGTTTGATGACCTTGAAATATTTGGCTGATCTAAATACTGCTTTAATTCAGCAGGTATTGTACCAAAACTTCTGCCAGAAACTATATTTTTCAAGAGCATATCTTCATGTCGATCCCATAATGATGAAGTTATTTCTTTTTCTCCACGTGGAGAAGCGCCTACTGTAGGTGAACGATTTCCTCTTATTTTGTGTTCTGCAATTATTTCTTTTGATAGATCGGATATTTCATTAGCACCAGCCAATGCTGACATGAAATGTAATTTTTTGAAACGGGGATCTAAGATAGTTGCTTTGGCCAAAAAAGGGTTATCTTGTAAAGGCACTAATCTACTTTGAATACCATTTAATAAATCATTTTGTACTGACGCTCCAATAGCAGTTGATGTTTTAGTTTGTTCGATTTCTTGTTTTAATAAATACGTTAGTGGTATAACTAAACTAGCTGTGACATATTTCTCGGCACTCAAATCTTTTGTTACTGTTTTAAATGGATTAAGAAGCGTTACTAAATAGCGCAAAATCGTTAATTGCGAAGTAGCTACCATATCAGGTACATTATTCTTAGTTCTGGATGCCAATACTTTTGCGACAATTAAAGACAATTTTAGGAATCTTTGCATCATGTCCAGACAAGAGTTCCAGCGAGTACTAACTGCTTGAATGAGCATCAATATTTGGCCTTCTTTCTTTCCTTCTGCTAGTTGCTCAGATCTTAATTGATCAGAAGCACTAACTGAGTGTTTAAAATAGGTCACAACAGATTTTATTTGATCAGCTAAGTTTAAAAAACTTGCATTTTTTTTTAAAACCCCATCTATGATCAAATTTATGGTGTGCGCAAACGAGAGTTTATGTACACGCACTTATGTGTGTGTACATAAGAGAAACGTCAGTCGAACCAGGTGTCAAGTTAATTCGCCCGAGTTGTAGTAATATTTTTTATTATTAAAAGTTAAATACTACCAGAAATATTCATAGCTTATTAAAATACAAAACTGTTTTTGTAACCGTTATTATTTGAGTTGGTATATGGACGCAACTAAATTATAAAAAACAAGTTCCTAATAGCAAAACTATGGCGAAAATTTATATTACCTATATTTTAGATAAAATTAGCTACTTACCAAAAACAATCTTAACAAAGTTGCACTTCACAACACACTTGTAATCCATCCGCGAAGTGTACTAAACAATGAAAGCAATTTGACACCACTTATGTTGTTTTCAATTGGCTATCGCTTTTTTTATTTGTTATGATTATAAATGTATATATAATAGATTTGTCATCCTTTTCATTTGCTTCAATATTCAATACGTTAAGAAGAGACCAATATATTTTTTTCGCACGTAATTTAATTGTTTTTTGGGACTACTACTCAACCGCCGACTCAACCGTACAACGGTTTGGTATGGAGTTAATAATATTGATGCAGATAAGCAGTTTTTGTAAAATCACCAAAATTTTAACATTTCTCTCTTTCTCGTAGTTTACTTGTTTTTGTAAAAAATAAATAAGTGCATTGCAAAGCCCTTTCGAGAATAAACAAAACGTTGCCAGTAACAAAAAATATTAAAAATTAACAGTTATGTTGTTTTTGTAAAAATCGCTTCAATTTTTATAATTTATTTAAAAAAAAATAATTTTAAAAAAATTAAATCAATAATTTTCACGAGTAGAAAATTTTAAAAATTATACCTGGAATTTTTTAAAAATAGTTTTTTAATTCTAATTTTTAATTAAGAAAAAAAATCAAAAATTATTGAATGTCGGCTAACTTAATTTTCATAAATAAAATACGGTAGATTAAGTTTACGATGATTTTGTAGATTAAATAAATTACGAAAAAAAAATAAAAAAAAAAAATAATTAAAAAAAATATCGACCATCGATATCGACATTTCAATATCGAACTATCGATATATCGTCCAAAAAAATATTAGTAATAAATATGGATATTTCGAAATAATAATATCGATATTTCGATATATCGATATTTTATCAACAGTCCTAGTCCAGTAGCGTTAGCATATCTGTTACCGTTGCACGTGTGTTATTGAGTTTGCGTTTCGGAGTTATTTGTTAGTCATTATTTGTTATTGTTTTTGGATTTTTGTTGAGTTTTGTTTTATTCGTTACGTTTGAACGTTACATTTGTTATATTTGTTAAGTTTTTGTTATTCATATTTACCTTTGGACATTTCCGTGCGTCTGTGGTGGATGTATTGCTGATTGCAAACATGGGTAAAACTATCCATAGTAAAGAGAGAGCTTTAATACTGAAGGTACTGGCTTTTTTTGAACGCGAGAAAGAACTCAGCAAAGTAGTGATTCCCGTAGATCCTACTAAAAGTACTCAAGAAGCTCGTGAGCATCTTAAAATTAATAGGAAGTTTCGAATTCCTGTGGATCAACCCATTAATAGAACCTGCGCTGCAACTGGGATATCGAAAAGTACATTGCTAAGAATAAAAAAACAGGTAATTAGTTTTATGTACCTATCTATACTAAAATTATAAAGCTGAAGAGTTTGTTTGTTTGAACGCGATAATCTCAGGAACTACTGGTCCGATTTGAAATTGCAGTATAAAATTGTTAATATCTAATAAAGTTTGATTATATGTTTAACGTTTTTCAATCATGAGCACATAATAACTACGTCGTATGCACTTGAATACCTAAGCTTAAAGTTAGTTTATCTATGAGTTAAAAGTTATTTTATAATTTTTTACGAATTTGCTGTGTATTTTAAGTGAATAAAGTTTTATTAATTTAATTGAATTAAAGTTTTTTCTTATTTTATTTTAGGTGAAATCTGAATCGCCAGTGCCTTCAACGTCTAGTATTTCAACATCTGCCCTACCTCAACCATCAACACCTGGCAAAAAGAGAAAACCAAGTTAAAAAAAAAATAACTTTGATAATTTTGACTTGGTCGCTCTAAGAAATATTGTCAACAGTTTTTATACAGTCCGAAAAGAAATCCCTACTCTTAAAAAGATATTGGCCGCTGCAAAAAGAGATTTGAAATTTCCAGGTGTGTATCTTCATTTTATTACTTATATCTTTATTTACATCTAATATTTGAATATTTTGTCATTTGTTCATTTATTATATAATAATAAATTAAATTAATATATAAAAATTAAGTAATAAATTATATAATAATAACATATTATAATACTAATAAACTTTGGTAATTACATTTATTTATTACATACTAGTATAATAAAGTCCTTCTATCATCTGTTACTGAGCCTGTTTTTTGTTTTCAGGTAAAAAAACCACATTGCGTCTCATTTTAAAAGATCAATTGAGATATAAATTTAAAAAATGTAAGAACGCACGATTGGTTTTAATTCAAAAACCGGATATTGCGGCATGGAGGGCTCGCTATCTAAGGCGTATGAAAGAAATCCGGGAACTTGGTGCAGACAAAAAACCGGTCACGTATCCGGATGAAACCTGGATACACTCCCATTATACAGTAAGGAAGTGCTGGCAGAACAGTAGCGATGCCAGTATAATGAAAAATACTAATCCGGGTCAACGCTGGATTCTCGTCCATGCGGGTGGCGAGAATGGTTTTATCCCTGGGGCGGAGCTACTATATAAATGTAAAAGCAAGACAGGTGATTATCATAACGAAATGGACAACAAAAATTTTATAAAGTGATTGAATGAAAAATTGTTGCCCAACTTGCCTCCAAACGGCATAGTTGTAATTGATAATGCACTATACCACTCAACACAGTCAGAAAAAGTGCCTCATCAATCAGCATTAAAAAATAAAATGCAAAGTTGGTTGGCAACACATAATATAAATTATGAAATTAATATGACGAGACCGGAACTGTACCAGCTAATTAAAACGAATAAGCCCCAAAAAATGAGCTATTAAAGGAACATGGTCACGAAGTCGTTCGTCTGCCACCCTACCACTGTAATTTAAATCCAATAGAATATATTTGGAATCTGGTTAAACAGAGGGTGGCAGACAAAATTTTGATCAGTCGGAGAGAAAAATAGAGGCAATGACAAAAGATGCTATTAATCTATTACAGTAGAAGACTGGAGAAAAGAAGTTAACCACATTGAAAGATTAGAAGCAGAATATTGGGGAAAAGATCGACTCCAAGAGGAGCATGTCCAACAAATGATTATATCTCTTGGAGGAGAAGATAGCTCGTCGGACAGCGAAGCGGAGGAAGACGAAAATAATGAAAGCGAGTATGAAGAAAGAATGTCTGGAATAGAAGAATTGATTGATGAATAGAAAATTGATAAAAATTGTAATTAATAAATATAACATTAGTTGTTTTTATTTTCTAAAAGTAATTCATTATTCAGTCTATGTATTTAAATTTAAAGTATTAATATCTTAATACTTTAGTCTAGACATACTATCGTATGTTGTTTCATTTACTGTAGGTATTATTACTGTAACATGGATTTATCAGGTTATTTTTAAAATTATTTGCTTAATCAAAAGCATAAGATAAACATTTTAATAGTTAATTTCTAAATATTTTAATACGACATACATTAATATTACAATACACATTATTTTATTTTATTATTTTAGAAAACCAACAGCTTATATATATTACAAATATAGTCTAGGCATAGAAAAAGCGAAGCCAATTATAGGTTTTCACAATTAGTGACTAAAGAAAAGTATAAAAAAGCAAACACTTAGGTATTAGCAATTATAAAATGATGAACCAGCTACGGGTTACATATTTTTGACATAATTTTTTACTTCTGATTTATTTACGTAAATAACATGTACCGAAGTAGTGAACGGGAAATGTCTAAACGTCTGAAGCGTTTTTTTAATAAAATTTGGTATGGAGTTAATAATTGATACCCTGGATTAACACATACTACATAGGTTATTTTTTACTGCGGGAAAATATCACATATTATTTTCCCTGATAAAACGCTAGGCACAGATAGTAATTACCTACATAATTTAGCAATAAAAGTGATAAGCAATACAAAATAGACATCACTGGTCATACCTAATCGTAACTACGCCAAAATATAAATTTCTACATGCCATTATTATTTTAAAATTAGTAATAATATAACGTAAAATATATTGATGTAATTTAATAAGAATTAAAAAAACCACACTGTTTTTCAGTCAGTACATAAGAGAAACGTCAGTCGAACCAGGTGTCAAGTTAATTCGCCCGAGTTGTAGTAATATTTTTTATTATTAAAAGTTAAATACTACCAGAAATATTCATAGCTTATTAAAATACAAAACTGTTTTTGTAACCGTTATTATTTGAGTTGGTATATGGACGCAACTAAATTATAAAAAACAAGTTCCTAATAGCAAAACTATGGCGAAAATTTATATTACCTATATTTTAGATAAAATTAGCTACTTACCAAAAACAATCTTAACAAAGTTGCACTTCACAACACACTTGTAATCCATCCGCGAAGTGTACTAAACAATGAAAGCAATTTGACACCACTTATGTTGTTTTCAATTGGCTATCGCTTTTTTTATTTGTTATGATTATAAATGTATATATAATAGATTTGTCATCCTTTTCATTTGCTTCAATATTCAATACGTTAAGAAGAGACCAACATATTTTTTTCGCGCGTAATTTAATTGTTTTTTGGGACTACTACTCAACCGCCGACTCAACCGTACAACGGTGGCGGGGCGCCCGAGAAATAGTTACAAGCCATACTTTTTTGTGCATTTTTACTTTGGAAGTCGGTTTTAATTATTTGTTTAAAAATAAAAATAATTTTTCCCTGTTTAGTGATATTTGTTAAATTATTATTAATACGTTTTAAGAAGTTTAAAATAAAGGATCAAATGTATAATTGAATACGCGCCAGGCTTCCATTAGGTATTGTATATAAGATGATGACTGTAAGTTACATAATGGCATATGCTTGCAGTTCTTTAAACAATGTCGAAATTTCCAAACGTATCTTTAAAGACTGAGGAGTTCTGTTCAGTACTTTTGGATCCAGGGTATACCTTGGTGCAGAATCTTACTGTTTGGTAGCATAAGCTTGGGTTAATTCTGAAAAAGTCAAAATCACTATATGTGTCCATATAAATTTTGAGGAGTTCCCTCGATTCCCCATGGATCCCATCATCAGGTTGCGACTTTTGTGAAAACGGGACCAACTTCGGAGTATACCCACATCAAAAAAAGAATTTTGAAAATCGGTCAACAGACGGCGGAGTTATCGTTGGACATACAAAAAAAAATATATACACAGTGGAACGTATAACCGCCTCCTTTTTTTGGAAGTCGGTTAAAAACAAGAAGAATTACTGTTTGACATTCCATAATTCTTCTTGTTTTTGATAAGTTTGTTTATACTCAGTATGCTAGCCAACAAAGCTTTATTTAAGTATTTCTTGCAATAATAAGTTTTACTCACATTTTTCCTTTCAGACAATAGAATCTCGTGAACATATAGAGGAAGGCCAAGCCTCCCCAGTTAATGTTTCTCAATTGAACCTAGTGGATCTAGCTGGCTCCGAGAGGTCGGGGCAGACTGGAGCCACGGGAAAACGGTTCAAAGAAGGCACTTTTATTAATAAGTCTCTCTCCGTACTTGCTCTCGTTATAAGGCAGCTATCGGAGAATCAAAAAAGTTCTGAATATCAGTGAGTTGTCACAATATCTATTTTTATTTAACTGCAAAAAAATAATTTTTTTGTTAAAATCCCAGTTGGGTTCCAGTAGCTGTGTATGATGTCGCACAGCCTCCGTGGTCCAGTGGTTTAGAGCTTGGCTCTCGACTCGGAGGTCATGGGTTCGATTCCCGCATTGGAACAACAAAAAATGTTGTTTCCAAGTTTGATTAGGACAATGCAGGCTGATCATCTGATTGTCTGACAAGAAAGATGATCCATGCTTCGTATGGGCATGTAAAAAGTCGAACTTGCGCGATCCGATCTCTCGCCAGTCCTGTCGGTTATCCATCCCACTAGGTCATGAGAGTAAAGGCAGAGAGAGTTCCTGTGTACTGCGCACACACTTAGGCTCTATAAAATAACTCCTGCGTAGCTGGCCTGGTTTTTAACCGGCCACCGTCACCGATCTCGTTGTGGGGAGCCTATGCTGTCGCACTCTCACACCCATCGAATCGTGCTTGCACGAGTGCGACATCATGCACGGACACTAGAACTCAACCAAGATTTCAACAAAAACTATTAAATGAATTAGTACTTCGTAAAAAAGCTGCTGGCTTTGGGATAATCTTTTTTGGATTATTATTTTATAAGGTAATATAACCTGAATCATGAAATAAGAATATAATAAAAGAGACTCTACTAAGTATATAAATAGTTTTAACAAAATATGTGTTTCATTATTTCAGACATGTAAATTACCGTGACAGTAGGCTGACTCGTATATTACAAAATTCCCTTGGGGGCAATGCAAAGACCAGTATAATTTGTGCAGTTACTCCAGCACATGTCGACGAGACTATATCAACATTGCAGTATGTATATTGATTAGAAATAAATAACCATTTTTCATCTTATTTTTGCTTGTACATAATATAATATACAGCCATAAAAATATGCTCTAACTTTTCAAAATCTACTGTAATCTTTATGGATCATCTCCGTCAAATTTTGCTAGTCTGTCACTGCTATGTGAAATGTCTTTTCAAAGGTCGATGTGCATTCGTTTTGGCCAGCTAATGTCTTTGGTAGCCTATATTCCAACTAAATAACTAAACCAAATATTATTATTTAAGATTTGCCAGTCGAGCTAAAGCCATAAAGAATACCCCAGCGGTTAATACAGTGGCCACTGATGTCACCATGATCCAGAATCTCACTAAAGAACTGTCTCTGCTGAAAACAGAACTGGAGGGCAAGAAAAATGTAGAGGTATGATTAGCACTGTCTCATAAAACTACTATATTATTATTAGTCAAATGCTATTAGGGTCTGACTCACGGCTATTGTGTTCCCTTCCTTGTCTGATGTTTTCCCCCCTACTAATAAAAGTATTTACACAACTGATTAGCTATTTAATGCTCCTGTCTTTGATACTTTGGAAAAGTCATTTGACAGACAAAAACATTTAATAGCTTAGACAGTTGTGTAAATATTTACTATAATACAGGGTGACCTGAAATTCGATACATTCCTTTGAAAGACAGAAAGTAGACCTCATTTACAGTAATATTTTTCATGGCATCCCCTATCCGAAAGTTGATATTTACAAAGTTATTGAAATTTCAAAAATTTTTTCTTTATTTTCGACTTTTTGACTTTGACATGACGTATTTTTAAAAATGTTTGTCTTTTTAGTGATTTTTTTATGTATTTTAACCGTCAATGAGTCAAATATTGTTTTTAAGGAATAAATAGGGACAAACTAAGCGAGAATTTTTCATTATGAGACATGAAACAGAATTTTCTTTTAAGAAAAATGCACAGTTTCTTAAAAACAGGTGATTTTCTTAAAAAAATGTATGATACAATACGTACAAAGATTCTAAATAACTTCCTTATCTCATTAGCTTTCCAAAAAGGTGCAAATGTCTACATAAAAATATGACGTTGTAGTAAACATATTAGAAGTAAAATGAAATAATGTCTAAATCGATTTATTTGCGTTAAGGTTAAAATAAAAGGAAAAACTTGAATTTAATTACGTTTATTGTGTTTAAAAAACATCAATGTTTAATTAAATTTAATAATAAATATTCTACTTTAGGTCTTGTTCAAAATGTGAACCTCTGCTTCTGATACAGGCCCGTATTCTTCTCCGTACCTCTGTTTTGATTATTCTGGTAGTAAGACTAGTTTTGATTTCTTCTGCTGCATTTCTTATGCGGCTTCTGAGCTCCTCTACAGTAGTTATGGGTGTAGTATACACCAAAGCCTTCATATGACCCCAAAGATAAAAATCACACGGGGTCAAATCGGGACACCGTGCTGGCCAAGGAATTGGCCCGCCTCGACCTATCTAGCGATGTGGGTAAGTTTGGTCTAGCCACTGGCGTACGCCGAGGCGGAAGTGGGCCGGGCAACCATCATGCTGGAAAATCATATTACGACGAGTTGCTATTGGCACATCTTCCATTAAACCAGTAATCTCCTCTCTTAGGAAATGTTCGTACATTTCACCATTTAAATTTTGAGGCAAAAAATGAGGTCCAACTAAATTATTATCAATTATACCCATCCAGACATTTAGACTGAATCTGGTTTGATGGGCCCTTTCTTTTTTCATCCTGAGGTTTTCTCCTTTTGGGGCACCAAAAGGAGAAAACCCCAGGATGAAAATGTGTGTTGTGGAAATTGTTTATCCCGTCACGGTCATATTTCGATTCCACAATATTCTTGAGAAGAAATTGCGATCCTCCATGTCTGCATTTATCATAAAACGGCAGAATTCCATTCTTCTAACCGGGTCTCCCTCTTCCAACGCTTGGACAGGTGTGTAGTGAAATGGATGTAGACGCGCTGTGTGTACTGTAAACCACTGTGGATTGAGTCAATGGAAGGTCCATTGACTCAATCCAAGTCTTCTAGCTGCCGCTCTTGTAGAAATAGAAGGATCATTTTAAAAAAGTGTTAAAATTTCTTCTTCTTCTGGAGCATACAAACGAGGTCTGCCTGAATCGCCACGTCTTCTATCAACACGGCCGCTTTCCCGAATTCGTCGAAATGTTGTTGAAAACACTCTAACGTTTGGCACTCGTCGATTCGGAAAACGTTCAACGTATGTTCTTCGTGCAGCAGCAGCATTACCATTACAAAGTCCGTAACAAAACAAGATGTCAGCGTATTCATCTTACTCAAAAGCAGCCATCGCGATACAAAAAAATCACAAGTAGAAGTAAGGGTGTAGTTTAAAGCAACAATACGTCCGTACACGGCAATAGTTGACTTAAAACTAATATTAGCTACTAAAATTTGCTCTCTAAGCCAGTCGGTAACTCATTGACAAAGGGCCGCGACGACAGTAGCCGAAACATCCCGAAGTTTGAACAAAGGAAACAATTGAAAAAAAAGGTCGCCTCAGGTAGAGTAATTCTTGAGATAGCGTTACCTGATGATTGTTTTGTCTTTGTTTATTACATGTTCATATTTTTATGTACATATTTGTACCTTTTTTGGAAGCTTATGAGGTAAGAAAGTTATTTAAGGTATTTGTACGCATTGTATCATACAACTTTTTAAAGAAAATCACCTGTTTTTAAGAAAAATGTGCATTTTTCTTAAAAGAAAATTCTGTTTCATGTCTCATAATGAAAAATTCTCGCTTAGTTTGTCCCTATTTATTCCTTAAAAATATTATTTGACTCATTGACGGTTAAAATACATAAAAAAATCACTAAAAAGACTAACATTTTTAAAAATAAGTCATGTCAAAGTCAAAAAGTCGAAAATAAAGAAAAAAATTTTGAAATTTCAATAACTTTGTAAATATCAACTTTCGGATAGGGGATGCCATGAAAAATATTAATGTACATGAGGTCTACTTTCTATCTTTCAAAGGAATGTATCGAATTTCAGGTCACCCTGTATAAGGCACCTTACCTTTTGACACATACATAATTATATATTATAAGTCATTTAATGCTTTATAAAATATAAAATATATTATAAGACAAACCGCTTTGTAAAATGTTGCAGTATAATAATGTTTAATATAACTTATTAAATATGATGATGATGATTTTGCATATTATAAATATTATTATGATTTTATGGTGATTATGACAGATTAATTTATATTTTAATATGTACCTAATGTTTTTTTTACACTTGGCATAAACTGTAAATTGTAATTAATGGATTCACTCATGAAAGGTTTTGGTGATATGATATTATTATTATTTTTTAATTTGCATGATCTTTATCATTGTAATATTAGGTCTTTACCTATGAAATTGCCGTTTTGTATAAAAAAATTTAAACGAATTTTTATCGTTTATTTTTTATTTGTATTAATCGAAGTATTCACCCATGCAATCAATGCATCATTGCCAACGCAGTGGTAGATTATTGATGCCCTTCTTAAAGAAATCAGCTGGACGGGAGGCAACAAATTCTTCAAAGGCATTTTGTACTGCCTCTCGGGTATTGAATTTTTTTCCCGCCAAGAAGTTATCCAAATTTTGGAAAAAGAAGTAGTCTGTAGGCGCAAGATCTGGTGAGTAGGGCGGATGACTGAGAGCTTCCAACCCCAGTTCTTGCAACTTGGAGACCGTCTGCTGTGCAGTATGAGGTCGCGCGTTGTCGTGCAGGATCAGCGGAGACGAGCGATTGACCAATGCTGGTTGGAGATGTGCCAGCTTCTCCATCATTGTGTTCAGTTCTTCACAGTACACATCTGCAGTAATGCTCACCCCGTTTGGTAAGAAGCTGTGATGAATCACACCGGCGCTATACCACCAAACAGTGACCATCACTTTTCTAAGTTTTCGTTTAGGGCATTGTTTAGGTGCTGAACCAGGTTCCAACCAACTTGCTGAGCGCTTGCGGTTATCAAACATAATCCATTTTTCATCGCAGGTAACAATGCGGTTCAAAATTCCTTCATTTATGTGTCTGTTGAGCAGTGCAAGGCACGTCTCGACGCGTACTTCGCGCTGGCGATCATTGAGTTCGTGGGGCACCCATTTCTCAAGCTGTTTTACCTTGCCATTTTGACGCAAATGGACCAATATTGTTTTGACATTAACGTCGAAAGCTGCTGCTAATTCAGCCGTAGATTGTGTATCATCAGTTTCCACAATCGCCTTTAATTCGTCATTGTCGACCAAAGTCTTCGGACGACCGCGAGGTTCATTTTTCAAGTCGAAATTTCCAGAACGGAAGTGAGCAAACCAATAACAGGTGGTGCGTTGGTTTGCAGTGTTAGCTCTGTAAACGTATTTGATGTTGCGTGCCGCTTGTGCCGCGTTGCTGCCACGACGGTACTCATATTCCATAATTACTCGAATTTTTAACCATGATGACGAAAAATATTGAAATGCTATGAAAATGTAACACTAATCAATAAACAAATGACTACTTTTGGAAAAAGAATTCCATGTTTTTAAAATAAAATTAATTTGAAATTAGAATTCTTAGTCAAACAAAAATTATTTTGATTTGAAATGGCCAGTACTGCAGAACGGTAATTTCATAGGTAAAGACCTATTATTTCCACACCCTAAAGGCAGAAATTGTGACCTATATTGCATAACAACATCCTTGTATTAAATTATTAATTTCTTGGAAAATAAATGATTCTATTATATTCTAATGTTTTCTGTGTGTGCTTAAGATTGTGACTTGATAATTTATATTGCAGCAAGACAATCATAATCTACAACATAAAATTGCTCGATTGCAAAGTTTAATTCTCAATGGTTTAGTACAACGGAGCAATACAGACTTATTGGGCGGTGCTAGAAGGAAACTGAATACACTGAGACGTAATACTATATCAACATTACATCCTATAGAGGAGAATGATTTACCTGTGTTGCCGAGGAAACCAAAGTTTTGTACACCCAGCTTGAAATATAAGTAAGTCCGGGTTTTATTTTAAATACAGAATATATAAATATGTATTTTATCAGCAAGAAAAAAATTTATAAGCAATCTAATATCATTAATGCGAAAGTTTGTATGTTTGACTGTCTTTTATGCTAAAACCGTTGAACAGATGAATGTAAACGAGTATACAGGTAGTTTATAGCCTGGATTAACTCAGGCTACTTTTTAACTATACCTAATATATATATATATATATATATATATATATATATATATATATATATATTAGGTTCTTGCGAATAAAGTCGCGGGTAACATCTTGTATAACATAAAATATAAATGCGTGGGCTGTTCTCGGTGACATTTTATTCCATTTGGAGAAAATTAGGGTTTCATAAGTAATTAAGTACATGAAATAAAATACTATGGCATACTTGTCACCTTTTTTTTCTAACATGGTGAAAAATTGTTTAACAATATTGCACTACCAATTTAAAATCGTTATTTTCTTATTTAAATTTGAAAGAGTATGTCGGAAAAAATAAAAACATTACATAATAATAACATTGAAAATACAAAATACCCCTGTTAACCCCTATGAACCAGCCGAGCGTCGCTCTCCGGCGCCCACGCGCCCCTCTCCGGGACCCGAGCGCCCCTCTCCGGGACCCGTGCGCCCCTCTCCGGGACCGGGACCCGCGCGCCACTCTCCGGGACCCGCGCGCCCCTCCGGGACCCGCGCGCCCCTCTCCGGGACCCGCGCGCCCCTCTCCGGGACCCGCGCGCCCCTCTCCGGGACCCGCGCGTCCCTCTTCGGGACCCGCGCGCCCCTCTCCGGGACCCGCGCGTCCCTCTCCGGGACCCGCGCGCCCCTCTCCGGGACCCGCGCGCCCCTCTCCGGGACCCGCGCGCCCCTCTCCGGGACCCGCGCGCCCCTCTCCGGGACCCGCGCGCCCCTCTCCGGGACCCGCGCGCCTCTCTCCGGGACCCGCGCGCCCCTCCGGGACCCGCGCGTCGCTCCCCGTCGCCCGCGGTGGCGAGTCGAGTACTTTAATTTTCGCGCACTACTATAGTGTCACAAAAATTTTTGTTCTTTTTGAGAATTCACAACTTTCAGATACTTGAGTTTTGACACGATTACTTCCATATGTATATTCTTTTGTTGATACATAACCTACCATTTTCTTCTTTAGACGGAATAGAAACCCAGTAATATATCACATGAGTACCTAAAACCGTGTCTTCTGCTCATGTTTTTTCGAAACATTACACAGAAAACATGAAACAATAACATTTGTTTTCATACACAAGCTGTCTCCAGCTATAGAAAATGTTTTTGATTGAATCAAAACATTTTGTGTAGACAGGATCATGAGTTCCGATGAGGAAGACGTAAGAACTCGCAGTTTTAGCAATTGCAGATGCAGAATCTAGGAGAAAACACAGGGGGTCTAAGAAAGCCACTTGAGGTGTTTCATATATTATTTTTCATTTCTCATACTCGGAAAGTTGTTTTGATCTGATTATTGGGTGGAAGATGCTGCTTTCCTTTCATAGGGAGGGAAAAACTCATACAAATTCATTCCGGCCCGAGGGTCTTCAAAACTTCAAAAATAGAACTGCTGTCAGCTGTGAAGAGTTTTTATGTAAAAAAAACTATTAAAAAATGACATGACTTTCACCATCACCAGTTCACACTGGCTGTTTAGAAAGTCATGTCATTTTACAACTAAAATCTGTTATGTATGTATCTGTGACGGACTTTTGTGCTAAGATTTGAATAGAATATTAAAAATGAGTTCAAGCGAAATATTGACACCAGATTCCATTACAGACGAGGCAAATTGTGTCATAGAAAATCTTTTGCCAAAAATATCAAAAGAAAGATATATAAACACATACAATGATTTTATGAAGTGGCGAGAAGACAAGAATATAAAATCGTTTTCCGAAAGTGTATTTCTTAAATATTTTAATGGACTGTGTAGCAAATTACAGCCTTCAACGGTATGGAGCCGATATTCAATGCTCAAGAGTACACTTAATGTAAAACACAATGTAGATTTGCAAAAATTTCATAATTTAACAGCATTTTTGAAAAGACAGTCGCAGGGGTTCAAGAGTAAGAAATCTAAAGTTTTCACATCTCATGAGGTGGATTTTTTTAAATGATGCTCCTGACGAGATATATTTGGCAGTGAAGGTAAGTTTACCTAAGTATTTATGGATTTATTCTAAATATGAACGTATTTATTACACAAATACTAAAATAATTACATGTTTGTCACAGGTCGTATTGATACTCGTTATAAGCGGCGCTTGCAGAAGCAGTGAACTCACAAATTTGACAATTAACGACATTGAAAGTCAAGCCGATTTATTATTAGTAAAACTGACTAAAAAAAAGACTGAAGAAGAAGATATTGAGCGCTCGTTTATAGTAAAAGAAGAGTTTACACAAATAGTAAAGAAATATCAAAAATGAGACCTAGTGATGTAAAAACGGACCGCTTTTTTCTCAACTATCAGAAGGGAAAATGCTATAAACAAGTGATCGGTAAAAATAAAATCTCAGGTATGCCGAAGCAGATAGCAACATATTTGAATTTACCAAACTGTGAGCAGTATACCGGACACTGTTTTAGACGAACTTCAGCGACAGTTTTAGCAGATTCTGGGGCAAACATGACTACGTTAAAAAGACATGGAGGCTGGAAATCCAGTACAGTCGCCGAAGGCTACATAGAGGATTCAGTCCAAAATAAAACTAAAATTTCAACCAAATTAACCGAAACCATAAAAATATGCCCCAATTCGCCTCTGCCGGCAACTTCCAGGGAGTGTCCGCGATGGAATCCATCGTCTGATAAAATACCAGAGTCTCCTACTTTTACAGAGATCCAGAACAGCCAAATTTCTCAAAATACATCAAACAACATAAATATTCCAAACAAAAATGTAACTTTTAATTTCACGAATTGTCCTAATTTGACTATTAATTTTAAATAGGCACTACTAATATATTATTATCAATAAATAGTTTAGATAAACAACTAGTTTTATTTTCCTCATATTCTAAATGAAAAGTAGTGTTTGCCACGGGTAAAAGAATCAATTCCTAATCGGACTATAGCCTACCTACCTCGGGAATTGATTCTTTTCAACCCTAGGCTAACAATCTACTATTACACCCTTATTATGTGCGCTATTTCTATTGAAAACTGTCAAAATAAATTTTTTCTAATATGATGAAATCAGATGAATCATGAAGCCATTTTTCCATTTCACGATTTTTGTAGGGAAAAAAATATATGAAACATCTAAAGTGGCCATCTTAGACCCCCAGATTTCGAGTTAGGCCATATTTACTCACCCGTAATTTTAGCATATATATCAGGACTTACGAATAGAAGACCGATTTGGGATTGATAAATAATTTCTTCCGTATTTCTATGTTTAATGGTCATGTTAGTGGTGTCAGTTGATAAGAAATGAAACATTCCTTCCCCTCTCTACCCGCCCGGGAAATGTTTTCCGTTCGTCTCGGAAGACAAAAACACAAATGTGTATAGATAGCTACGCCCCAATATTTCGATGGTTTGTGTAATGTTTCGAAAAAAAAAACACGCGCAGGAGACGCGCCTATACAAACACATTTTTCAACTAAAATTGTATTTTCTTTGTCAGCCCTGCGATGATAAATGT